>CM030358.1:111055972-112255972 GCA_017893485.1 Hemerocallis citrina | reverse complement strand
TCGATACTATTTAAGGGAAAAAAATTTAAACGGACGAAATGTTATCTTTTGTTGCTGCTGATTTTGGTGTGGGAACAAACAGATGAATTTGTGGATTCTTTTTGGAAACAATAAAGGCAAACCTATTGACTTTTACCGGCGTTTGACTGGTTTCTTGCCACTGCCGTTAACCCGCAAAAAGTTCGATACACCGGTATGAATCCCGACGACGAACTCTCCGACGCTCTTGTCAGTAATCAGGAAAATTATGAAAGAGCTTTATGTGGAAAAAGATTGATTACCTTGTTATGATGGAGGGAGAGGAGTATATATAGTCGCTTTTAGAGACAGTTTAGAGATAATCATTTATCCCTATGTCCCGGTGATTTTGGATAAGATGGAAAGTTTAAATTATTTCATGATAAGAGATTTGGTTTAAACCGTCTCTTAGAGATAACCATGAATTTGAATTACTCTTTAAATATCTGAATTGATTTGTAACGGGTTGCTACCCAAACCCTATAGGATAGATCCGTTTTTGAATTATTGGGCTTCGAAGAAAGACCCAGTTCCCAATTTGAACCGATTTGTAGGTAAAATTACCGTTTTGCCCATGAGAGCTTTAAGATTCGTGCCCGATTTGAACAGTCCCGATTTGGTTCTACTTTTAGCCATATCACAAGGCCCCCACTCCTGGAGACTGAGTTTTACAGTCTTTGAAGAGTAGTTCGCCCATTTTTAATGACTAATAGAATTTATCGGAGTTCTCGGGGGAGTTTGGATCTTGCTCGAGGTGTAACGGTGATTTTCTGAGCTTGTGAAATACCCAAAAATTATTCTCATAATTTTCTTGATTTCTTGAGATTTTTCCAGATTTTTTAGAAATTTTTTGAAATTTTTATTCAATTTTCGAATTTAAATAATTAATTATCAAAAATTTTAAATATTCTAATTTAATAATTATATTTTCAGAATTTTAAAATTAGTTTCTAAGTTAATAATTATTTTTAGAATTTTTTAATTAATTTTTCGATTTTTAATTAATTTTTCGGATTTTTAAAAAATATTAATTCAATTAATTAATTAAATAAAAGAATTTAAAAAGAAATTACCTGGATTAATCATGGCCGTTGATCGCGGTCGTGCACGGATCTTAAAGCAATGCGTTTTTTCTTTCATTCGGGGGTCGGTGGCAGCAATGCTTGGATCGAGCTTGTAACACCCCGGAGTTAATATTTTCTTTCATTCGGGGGTCGGTGGCAGCAATGCTTGGATCGAGCTTGTAACACCCCGGAGTTAATATATATATATATATATATATATATATATATATATATATATATATATATATATATATATATATAGGGAAATGATCGAGTGAGAACTCTTTTGGTAAGAACCACGTGAGAACTTTTGATTGGGACATTAGTTGAAAGATCTGAACCGTTCATTTTGATCTACACGACTAAATTAGTCTATGGATGAGAAATCAAGTCATTTGAGATTCGTTTGCCCATGCATTGAAGTGTTACAAATTGTGTGGCTAAAAAATCGTTATTTTTTATAGTGACATGATGCATGGACAAATAAATATCAAATGACTTGGTTTTATATTTCTAGACTAATTTAGTTATGTTAAACAATGTGAACGGTTCAGATTATCTATAGGATGGATAGGCGTGGAGTTCTCACGAAACTTATCGTGAGAGCGGTTCTCACCGGATCGCTACCCTATATATATATATATATATAAACTAATTTAGATGTGTAGATGTGTAGATCAATTTTGTAACACTTCAGTCTTCGATATGAATGTTCGAAGGCCTAGTGTTCACGCGGTGAGTACTAGAGGAGTGCTCAACCGAAGCTTTTCCTATATATATATATATATATATATATATATATATATATATATATATATATATATATATATATATATATATATATATATATAAAATATGTTGAAAGTAAATAGCTGGTTGTATAAGATATATATGGTAAATACATATGGAATAATGAATGTAATGGGAAGTGGATTTGTAATGGCATGAGGGCCCACATTAAAAAGGAAAGAGCCACTTGTGCTTGACTTTGGTCAAGGTGATGATGACATGGCTTTCCAATGGGGCCCGCTCCTGTGCTGTGTCTCTCGGGATGAGAGAAAAAGGTAACAGGAATTTGGGTACTGTAATAATCCCATATCGGTAAAAGAACTTGAATATAATATAATATAAATAATATAGTCTATGATCAAGTCACCAAATCGGTTAACCAACTTTTGAGAGGCAGCCTGTGGTGGGCAGTTATACTACATAGTATCTAATTTGTCTTATAAATTGTATAAATTGTCTGAGCTAGGGGCATGGGCATTACAAATGGTATCAGAGCCGACTTTCGACACCGGGTGTGGGGCACTCTATATACTCGGACGATGTACTTCGGGACTATAGACCCAGTCGGGCGGTGTGATGTGGCTTTCCAATAGGGCCCGCTCCCATGCTGTGTCTCTCGAGATGAGAGAAAAAGGTAAGAGGAATTTGGGTATTGTAATAATCCCATATCGGTAAAAGAACTTGAATATAATATAATATAAATAATATAGCCTATGATCAAGAGTCACCAAATCGGTTAACCAACTTTTGAGAGGCAGCCTGTGGTGGGCAGTTGTACTACATAGTATCTAATTTGTCTTATAAATTGTATAAATTGTCTCAGCTAGGGGCAGGGGCATTACAGAGCTGCCAACCCCCATTGTCCATCAGCATGTTGACGCGTGGCGACGACGTCGACCTCTGAGCACACTACGATGTTGACATCGGGGGCCTCGTCGCCAGTGAGAGATTCAGCGATGCAGTCCTCGAGCATGGTGAAATATAAGAGAGCTCGTCATCGTGGAAACTCGTCGATTATGGAGACGAGTTCGGCAAAATCCCCACATCGACGCGACTGTGAACTTGGGTGAGGGAGTTTGAGCTTCGACATTGGAGGTCGGCGTCAGTGGAGGGGTTCGGCGAGGAAGAGCAGGAGCTCGACGGAGCTCGGCGAATGTGGAGCTCGGAGACAATGGAGTTCGGAGTTGGGCGGAGCTCGACTGTGGAAGAGCTCGACAACGATGGGTTCGGCAAGGGGAACTCGCGAAGGGGAGTTGGATTCAAGGTCGAGATTGGAGCTCGATGGGTTGAGACTCGAGCTTGACGACGAGGAATGAGCTTCAACGGCGGAGGGAGGGAGCTCGTCGTGGGAGCTCGATGATGATGAGGGTAATGAAGTCCTCGAGCTTGGTCATGGAGCTCTCGAACTTGGAGGCAATGATTGTTGAGCTCGACGAGGCTAAGCTTGGTGGTAGAGGAGAGCTCACTGACGAGAGCTCGATGGCGGAGGAGGAAGCTCGAGCTTCGGCGAGGAGAAGAGCTCGACGTCGTGGGTGATGGAGCTCGGCGAAGGAGGTTTTCGGTGAGGCTCGACAGGGGAGTCGGAGCTTGGAGGTCGACGACGGAAGAGGAGCTTAATGATGGGTTCGATGCTCGACGAAGAAGAGCTCGACGCTTGTGGAGTTTTGGCGAAGAGAAGAGGTGGCGAGGAGAAGATCTCGCGAGGGAGGAGCTCGATAGAGATTGAGCTCGGAGGTGGTGGGTGTTTTTGGCACTTAATTCTGAAGGGGAAGAAGAGTAGGGGTTGCGGGTTTGGGCCTCTAACGGGTTCAAACCCGACTAGTTTCTCTACTTCAGCAGTAGCATCAGCCACCTGCTTTGTCTTGTTATCTATGTTTCCACTATTGTGTCTATTGTTGCTCTTTTCGCAAGAATCTGAGTCTAATCGAATCTCTTTATGGAGAAATTCGTGTGGGTCAAGTGCCTCTTCTTTTTAGCCAGGGATATCAACTTTATGTTGGAGGTATTGCTGTTCGTATCATCACACTGTGAGCAATCAGAGCCATACATCAAATCAGAGGAATTCTTTGGATCTAGAAACTCCTCTTTTACATTGCTACAAGAAACTAGTGCATTTGAAGAGGTTGTAAGAGTGTCATTGTCGTCTCCTGAGTCTTTTAAGCTTTGACGCAAATTTCTTTTTTTTTCTTTTTTTCGGGCAAATCTGAGCCGTTGACCGTGATCGAGCACGAATTTTGAGGCGGAGTGTTTTTCTCCATTTTCTAGTTCGATGGCAAGAATGCTCAAATCGAGTTTCCGAACCCAGTAGAGCCTTCGGCTGCTTGACACATGGCGATCAATGGTTGAACGTTGACTGTTGACTTTCTCATTTTTTGCTTTAATCACAAATGTTGATCTTGATTTGAGCACAAATCTTGAGGCAGAGTTTTTCTCTCATTTCAGGGTCGGTGGCAAGAATGCTCGGAACCACTTGCCGAAGTCAAGAGCCACTTCAAGAGAGCGACACGTGACGGATTTGACCGTTGACCAGTCAACGCTATTTTCTCTCATTTCTACGTCGATGGCAAGAACGCTTGGCGAGAGCTGCCGAGGGCTAGGGAGGCTTCGGTGCAGCTATATTGTAACTGACGTTTCCGTTGCTACGGAGGTCAGATTGGGACATGTGACCCCTCGTTTCGAAGCTGACTCGAAGATCTATAATTTTTCTTTAGAAGGTAGTTGAAGAATCACCCTTTTTCATAGTCAAAATAATCCTGAAACATCTTTGCCTTCATGAAGTTGAGAAGGGCTTTGTATGACCCTAGGGGAGGTCCGTTCTTGGAAGCAAGTTTAGGGAGCGTCTCTAGACGAGTTAGGCTCCGAACTCTCTAAGAAGAAGGCCGATCAAGAGGTGAGCGGGAGGAGGAGCATTGTCAGGCTCTAGGAGAGAGTTGTTTGGGAGACGAGTTTGAGGAAAACTCTAGGAAAGAGTTGAGCCCTGAAATTGTTTGGAAGAAGGCCGCTCGGGAGGAGAGCGGAGTGAAGAGCATTGCCATACTCTAAGAGAGAACCGTTTGGGAGACAAGTTTGAGGAGCAACTCTAGGGGAGAGATGAGCACCGAACTTGCTTGTTGCAAAATTTAATCAGTAGTCGGAATAGTATGAATGTTCATTTTGAGCCCCGAAACTGCATACTTCCATACTGTGAGGGCAATTTCAAACCATGATTGTGAACTTCGAACTAGTTATTACGGAGCTATCAACAAGTTGTAGGAGCAATTCCGAATGGTGAGCTACTTCGCACTTGTTTGTTTACAAGCGGCGTCAAACCAAGTGTTAGACTCCAAACTTGTTGTTTGAGGGTTTTGTAAGTTGTGGGAGCAGCCCTGTAGGACAAGCTGGACTCTGAACTTACAGTTTTATGAGTCGTAGATGTGACTTGGTGAGATATAAATGAGGCAAATGCAATAATTTTCAAATAGAAGAAAGCTAAATTGTAACTCCTATTTCCCGTATCTGTATTTTTTTTCTCTATACTGTATTTTTATTCCTGGTATTCCTGTATTCAATTTGAGATCCGTATTGTTGTTCCAGTTCGAATAAAATCTCTTCTTTTGCTTCAACTCAATCTTGGTGCCAATATTTAATTCAATTGTATTATTCGTCCTGCTATTTTATGTCGTTCTTCATGGAGAAAAGGGCTGTTTCACCCCATCTATCTCTTTTCCCCATTTTTAATGAATTTTGACTATGTCTCCTGTTGGATCCCACACAAACCTGTTACCCAAATACCCAAAAACCCAAAACCCTAACTATTTAACCCTAAACCTACCCTAACCTTAACCCTAACCTTAACCCTAACCCCTAATTACTGTGCAAACCTATCATCCCAGCCGCCTCTTTCCTTCCTACTGTTTTCTTCAACCTCGCTCTTCGACCAACTCTAGCCTCCCCCGTCATCATCCCCATTCCCCTTCAGCCTTCGTCAACCCCACCACAACCACCATCCTCACCTCACTCCCGAACCCATCGTCTCCCTCACTCCCGAACCATTTGCATTGCCGTCACCCCCATTCCTTCGCCACCCCCATCGCCGACACCATTGCCTCATCACCTCGACCCCCCGCTCTGACCACCATAAACCGAAAACACACCTAAACTACCCCCTGTCGACTCCTCCTTTGTTTCGAACCCAAAAAACAGAGTCGCCAGCATCGCCGCAGTCGCCCGTACGCCGCCATCGCCTCCCTGCACCGTCGTCCCTCTCGACGTCGCCGCAGTCGCGCCGCCTCGCCGCTCGCCGCAGTGCCACCGTATCCTTCTCTCTCTCTCTCAGTTACTGTATAGGAGGGAAGAAGAAGAAGAAGGCTGGGATTCAATCACAGCCATTGGATTCGATCAAAATCCGATCTGATCTCTTCAGTTAGATCAGATCTCAGCCGTTCATCCGATCGTGATCATCAACTCAAATCAAAGCAGATCCAGCCGTCCGATCGTCTTGATCTTGATCTTCCATCAAGATCCGCTCCGATCCGATCCATCCGATCTCAATCGTCGATCAACGCCCTCATCCAATCAAGGCAAGTTTTCTCCTTGTACAATTTATTGACCTAGTACAAGTATTTAATTGAAAATACCGCAAATAGGTTGTAGTTGTGACTCCTTCTTGTCTTATCATTTGCTGATCTTGAATATTTTATCGTCGATCCCTAAATTTTAGGAGTCACAACACCTTCGTTGTTATATTTACAATTATATGAGCTCATTTTATCTCCTAATCACATGAACACATGAAATTAAAAAATCCTAGATTTGTAGATGTGTATTGTATCTTGTATGCGATGATCTTGCACCCATCTGAGTTGAGAAATAGACGTTGCTTGCTGATTTGATAGCCACTACATCCATATTTGTATCACACATTAATCTAGGCTCATAATAACCAATTATCATGCAACTTATACATGAAAGATATTCACACTTGTTGCTGTCCTGAATTTTACTTACTGTTTTGAACCCTTTAGGATCCGAACCTGAACCTGAGCCATGAACAGTAAATGTAGCTCTAGATGTCTAGATGTCGACAGAATCATGAATTTTTGAATTCCAAGTTACAGTCTAGGAGATATCGTAGTTTTACTGCAGCTGTGTCGATAGTCGCAGATTCACAAAACTGCCGCACATCTTTAGTTTGCAAATTAATTTAACTATGTTAACAGTAAGCATTGGACTTGAAATTTTACATGTTGTTGCTGGACACCTTAGAGAACATCCCCAAATTATCTCAGAATTAATTAGTAATGTTTCAACCCTGTTTCACATATATAAACTTAGAATCACAAATTCTGCCTGAACACAATAGCTGTGTAGTTCGCTGTTTTGACACATGTTACCACAACTTTCTTGTACCTTAATTATATGCGTTGGAACCGGACAGGAGTCTAGTTTCTATACCTCTTGATGGATCCACATTTGCTATCTTGTAGCAACGGGAATCGCAGTTTTGGTACAGCAATGCGTGCTGTCCAGATTTGAGATTTTCATTGTTCGTGATATTTTTATTCGTGTTGACCTTCGAATATGCTATATAAATATCTCAAACTTGTTCCATATTCATGATTATGATTGCTTGACTTGTTTCGCACACTTGCATGCTTGCTTGATAAAAATTAATAAAAAGTAATAAGCCGGGGTTTAAGGGAAAGACCATAGTAGTGGACAATATAGGTAAGTGTACTCGGAAGGGGATCCGTGTTTCCCACTTGATATATGTCTCATAAAATAGTATATTATTATTCGATTCATGAACTAGTATATTATTTGATTCATGAACTAGTATATTATAAATTGATTCATGGAATAGTATATTATTGATCCATGAACTAGTATATATATGATTCATGACTTGTCTTGTTATGACTTGACACATGAACTAGTTATATGATTACCCGATTCATGAGCATGACTTGCTTGATACTTGATACCTGAGTACACCGCCCTATAGACTCCACCACTAGGCCTAAACGTAACTGATTGTAGTAAAAAGATGGATGCATGAAGTGCTACCTAATAGTAATAACTATAAGACTTGGACATGAAATTTAAACTTGATACATGCTTACTTGATACTCGATGACATGATACATGAGACTTGATACTTGAATATAATACTTAACACTTGCAACTTGATACTTGAGACCTGACAACTTGACACTAGACTTGAGACTTGTTACTTGACACTTATACTTGATGCCTGTCACTTGAGGTTAGATACCCCTACATGTTCACTTGTCACTTGCTCCACTATTAGTATTTGTTATCCAGCCTATTGCTTGAGTTGTCCTTCTTGCTAGCTAGTTCATGGATTTCCACTACTTGTTGTATCACTGTTACATTCTTGATTCCAATTCTTATTTCATATCACTTGTACTCATTTTTACTATTTGCTGTCCTAACTTGCACTAAGGGCGCTTTCTCTTGTTTTCTCTATTTTTTCCTTTTTGTATTTATTAAGCAGACTTTAGAGACGTGCTACTTGGTAGAATTGGTGAACAGAGATTTTAGTCTTCAAGTGGAGAAATAACTTGCTTAGATTATTTGTTTTTCTTGAGTTATTTAAATTCTTACTACTTAGAACTTGTAACGGGCTTATGTTCCCGAGTTTTAACTTGGTCCAGACTTGAAACTATTTGGATATTATTATTGTGTTTCAATTGTTTCTGTTGCTAATAAATTATTCATGCATGCTTGTTATGTTCTTGTTGTGATGCTGAGTCGATCCTACAGCTTATGAATGATGTTAAGATCATTCACTGGACTTCGTCATGCACTCGTATTCTGTATTTTTGAGAAGCGGGGTGTGACAAGGTTTTTAGTGGTATTAGAGATCAGCTTTGGATAATGTGTTAGTTTGACTAATACATTAGACAAGCTTGACTCAGTCAGGATTAACTCAACATTAAACAGGCCATGCAACTACATGAATAATTTGATAATCAACTCGATCTGGACATTAGTCTTATCTCATTCATTTTGATCCCTTCATATTCAATTCTTTGATTCATTGTTTCCTTCCATATCTTACAGTCATCTTGATTTGTTGATTCCTTATTGGGTACAATTTATTTTTTCCCTACCCATATTCTTTTGATTCCGGTGCAAGCAATCTCTGATCTTCTGCTTGCCGCGTTGATCCCTTCTTATTTCAGCTCGTGTGTCATTCATTGCTTTCCCTGCCTTACATTCATTTTTATTTGTTGATTCATATTGAGTATCATGTTGGTTATTTCTTCCCTGCTATATTCTCTTCAATTCCGATTTTGCCCCTCGTCCTTCTTCCTTCGTATTCAATTCCTTAATTTTCTTTTGGCCTTCTAGTCATCCTCCTCTTTAACTCTTTATTGGGTATAGCTTCGTTTTTCTCCTACCTATTTTTCTCTTTATAATTATTTTTCCAGAATACTTCTATATTTCGATTATTAATTGTTATATTTATTTTCGATCTTCTATAAAAATGTTTCTCAACCAAAATTTTGTTATTCCGAACAATGGTGTATTTTAACTTCACTTTTCATTTTTGATCGACTATATATTTCTGCTGGATTATTTTGATAAGACAGAGTCTTATTTTGTTGTATAATGCTATTATTACTACTATTATTATTATTGCTATTATTTTCATTATCATTACTAGTATTATTATTGTTGTTACTACCATTGATATTCTTATTGTTGTTTTCATTATTTTATTATTATTGTTAATATTAAATTTCTTCCACAAAAATGTTGGGCCCAAACTATATCTTGTCTTGCATTACTACTTTTTCTAGTGTTGTAAATATTTCAATATTATTGTTATTATTATTATTGTTGTTATCATTCTTTTTGCGATTACTGTTATTATTATTGTTATGATCATTGTTCTTATCATTGTTATTCTTATTGTTATAAGTATCGATATTTTGTTATTATTATTGTTATTGGTATTATTATTTTTATCGTCACTATTATTATTATTATTAATTTGTTTTGAGCCTGAGCATGCTCAATTTTATATACATTTCACCACTTCGGTGCAACCTAATGTCAAGATGACAAATATGCAACTCGATATCAATGGAGGCGAATTGCAATTGAATATCGGGGAGGCAAAATGTGCAACCGAATACCCAGACGGCAACCTGCAACCTGATGTCGTGAAGGCAAATATGCAACTTGATGTTAAGGAGGCAAGATTTTCTACCTATTTGCTAATTGATATTTCAAGACAATTTTTACTTATATAATGAAACTAAAGGTAAATGAATATTTCCTTTATGACATCTTGTTTATACTGTTCCACTTTATTTTTCCATACAATTTGAACTCGTTTAGTTGATTTTACTCTATTTTGTGTATAAGATTATTATTGCTATTATTATTATTATTGCTATTGTGTTCGTTATTATTTTTGGTATTGTTATCATTATTATCATTTCTATTGCTGTTATTATTATTGCGTCCATTATCTTTATTGTTATTACTTCTATTATTGTTACTATCATTTTATTAATACTGATACTATTATTATTATTATTATTATTGTGTTCGTTATTATTATTATTGGTGTTGTTATTATTATTGTTATTACTTTTGTTGTTATTATTATTGACGTTATTATTTTTGCTATTATTATTGTTGATATTATCACTATTATTGCTATTATTTTTATTAATATTGTTATTATTTTTAATGCTATTATTATTTCTATTATTACTGTATTATTTTCATGAATATGTTAAATCCAACACTACCGTGTATGTATTTTCATTATTTTTGATATTTTTATTTTATTGTATTATTGTTGTTACCTGTATGATTATGATGATTTTGATTTATGTTATTATTAATGTTATTATTATTTTTTGTTATTATTATTACTAATTTTATTATTATCATTGTTATTATTAGTTTTTATTATTTTTATTATTATTCTATTACTATCGATATTATTATCATTAATATTTGTTGTTGTTATTATTTCTGTTAAAGCCATTAGTTTTGATCTGTATTATATCTTTTAATTATTTAGATTGAAGCTAAAGTTTTATATTCACTTTGCACTTTTGCTTATCTCTATTTGGAGCCTATATTCTCTTTGATCTTGGTGCCTCATTCTTTTCTTTCTACTCGGATCGTCGCCTGGTGTCACGTGGTCTATAACGATATGTCTAGAGCTTGGAACGTCACCATCATAGTGGCGCAGGGGAAGCGTGGTGGTCCCATTACCCACAGGTCCCAGGATCCTCTTGTTGCTTCTCCTCCCTTGTATTGTTTGTTTTATTCCATTCCTTGCATTTGTCCTCGTCCCTTGACTCATTTCTTGTTTCATCTCTTCCTTGTCCATCCCTTTTTCTATTCCAACTCTATTCTTCATCTCCTTGCTTTGTTATCTTGGAAGTTTTGTGTTGTTTCTTCTTCATTTTTGATACCGGTTATTTCTTTCTTGCATTACATTTTGCCATCATGCCCACATTCATTATTTGATTCAATCCTTCCCTGTCTTTGCTCTCTTTGATTTCAGTTCTACCTACTCCTTTATCTTATTTGTTATCTTGTGTTATTTCGTTTCTTTTGATACTGTTTACTCTCTTTCATGTATTCCATTTGACATCATTGTTATCCACTTCCTCATTTTTCTGGTATTGCCACTGCTTTGTTACCATCCCCAAGTTTGTTTTGCCCTATCCTATGTACCCCCTAAGCAAATTTCGAGAACGAAATTTTTGTATAAGGTGGGTAGGATTTGTAATTCCTATTTCCCGTATCAGTATTTTTTCTCTCTACTGTATTTTCATTCCTAGTATTCTTGTATTCAATTTGAGATTCGTATTATTGTTCCAGTTCGAATAAAATCTCTTCTTTTGCTTCAACTCAATCTTAGTGCCAATATTTAATTCTATTGTATTATTCGTCCCGCTCTTTTGTGACGTTCTTCATGGAGAAATGGGTTGTTTCACCCCATCTATCTCTTTTCCCCATTTTTAATGAATTTTGGCTAAGTCTCCTTTTGGATCCCACTCAAACTCGCTACCCAAAAACCCAAAACCCTAACTATTTAACCCTAAACCTACCTTAACCTTAACCCTAACCCTAACCCCTAATTACTGTGCAAACCTATCATCCCAGCCGCCTCTTTCCTTCCTACCATCTTCTTCAACCTCACTCTCCGACCACCTCTAGCCTCCCCCGTCGTCGTCCCCATTCCCCTTCAGCCTTCGTCAACCCCACCACCACCACCATCCTTGCCTCACTCCCGAACTCATCGTCTCCCTCACTCCCGAACCATTTGCATCACCGTCACCCCCATTCCTTCGCCACCCCCATCGCCAACACCATCGCCTCATCACCTCGACCCCCCCGCTCCGACCACCATCAACCGAAAACACCCCTAAACTACCCCCCGTCGATTCCTCCTCTGTTTCGAACCCGAAAAACTGTAGTACCCCGTATTTTTAAATATAATTTTTAAAGTTTTATAAATGAATTAAAATGATTTTTAGAGATTTAATAAATATTTTCTAAAGATTTATCTTTTCGCACGTGCAAAACACGTGCAAATATTTTCTTGAGAAGTTCAAAAGGCAAAATTATTTTATGGAAAATCATTATTTATTATTTAGGATTTAATTGTAATTTTTCTACATTTTTTGGATATTTATTGGATCTATTTGCAAATATTACGAAAAAGAATGATCTTTTTGCAAAATTGTCATTTTGAGGGGTGAAAGTGCAAAACTATTTTATGGACTTTTTAAACAGTTTCGGCCAGAAATAAGGTGTCTATTTTACTTTTAAATCTCAATTTAATTGGTTTATATCAAATTTGTAAGTATAGGGATCCATTTATGTAAAGTTATATTTAAAGGGATTATTTTGCAAATGTGTTTAAAAACCCTAAAATCCTCAATTCCGGCCTATTTAAAAGAAGTGCAGCCGTCTTTCGCTGCACAACACAAAGGTTTTATTATTCTTGGAGATTTAAGAAGGAGATCTTGGATTTTGCAAAAGGAAGTTTTCTTACCAGATTTTCTTCATTCGAGGTGAGTGATTTGTTGTGTTTATTTTCTTTGTGCATGTTGTATGTGAGTGATTTGTTGTATTTTATTTTCTTTTGTGTATGTTGTATGCGAATGATATGAATGTTTTGATTGATCTTGGATGTTGAATTCCATCTACTAGAAAGCATGTTTAGGGTTTGAGTAAGAATATGTACATGATGAGTTGGATGGATTGATGGATGAAAAATCGGATCTTGTGAAACCCTATTTGTTTGTGAATAAAATTGTTTGTGGTTAATTCGAGATTGATGAGTGTCCCATTAGAAATCATGGGTAGACTATTTCTTTTGGATTAAATGTTGGATTGACCGAATATGGTAGATTTTATGCATAAACCTAATAAAAATGAGACTTTTATGACTTTTGAGTATTGGTTGAATACAAAATTTAATATGGTGATGTTATAAAATTGATTATGGTTGTGAGTTGTAATGGTAATTCAGTTTTGAGAAATTTGAAAGGAAAAGTATGAATCAAGAGATCATGACATGAAAATCGAACTTGAAAATTTAGTTGAGTTGAGGAAATATACCCAAATTGGGGATTCCTTGAGATTTTGATATTTATATGGTTTGGATCTGAATACAAAACTATTTCAGTGATCAATAAATTTTTTAAGAAACTCTATTTTGACTATATGCACAATTCATGTTTTAATCGAAAGAAATCAACAAAATCTCGATTTTTATAAATTCAAGTAGTTTTGATTTAGTTTTATGGACTATTATATGTCCTACAAGTTGTATTTGATCATATAAGAAATAAGCTTTTCGTAGAAATCGTTTTTATAAAGTAAAATTACGTATCGGTTGAAATGTGCACAACCAAAAGTATGTAGTTTGTAGGTCGATAGTCGACTGGTATGACTTCTCAGTCGACCGACACGACCCGGCTGCTATGTTCTCTAGTTTTCTTGAAATTTCGTTTGGGACAGTCGACTGAGGACTTTTACAGTTGACTGGTACCACCTAGAATTATTTTTTCGAAATTATTGTAATTTTTCTCACTGGACAGTCGACCTATACCTTTTACAGTCAACTGCTATACTTAGAATTATTTTCTTAAAATCATGGAATTCTCTTTCTGGACAGTCGACTTATGCTTTTCTATAGTCAACTGGTACTGATGTACCTTTATATTTTTGAATGTTCTTTCAAATGATTTATTCTCTAATTGTTTTAATCTATAACTTACTATTCTATACTTTATCTTCTACTGAACATATGTTTTCAAGTTGTTTTGACTAAGCAATTCGTATTGGAAGATTGGTTGGGATATTTGAGTGTGAGTCTGTAGAGGGTGTCTGTGACCCTATTATACCTGCAGTTGAGATATTTATGTTTGGGCCTGTTGAGGCGTTTTAGTTGATCGCTTGTTCGAGTTAAGTCCGGTAGGGTACACCAACTCTAGGAGATTCGTCAAGTAATTAAATAACCTAAAAATGATAAGGACAGGCACTAGTGGTGATATGATGAACAAGAACATGGGTTATGGACGTCAGTATAGCTTGTGGTGTGAGATAATCCTGGAAATTATCCAGGTATGAGTGAAATAGTTTTCGGAATTACCTGTGGTGTGGGATTGATCTCCGAAATTATCGGGGTCGAGGCGACGCACATGTGGTATTTGTGTGATGAGGTACGGTGTGGGATATTCTCGAAGATTCTCAGGTGTGAGTGAAATAGTCTCCGAAATTATCTGTAGATAGAGATTGACCTCCGAAATTATCGGGGCATGGGCTAATACTCACAGTTTATCTTTATCTCATAGTAGTCATTGTGTTAGGAATAGTTGCATAGCAGGGGATTAAACCCTATAATGTGGAGACGTTAAGGGCTTGCACCGGACCTACGTAGAGTGGGATGCATAGACTTCGACAAGTTCGCTTTAGAGAGTCAGCATATAGACTTGTGTTTTCTTGACTTGGTTTTATACATGTGGTTTCCTGTTTTCCACACTTGACACTTAGTCTAGTTTCACTTGTTGGGTTTTCGTGTTTCGTGTTTTCCTATTTTCATTTACTTCTGTTTATTACATGTTATGTATGAATCTATGCTTTACTTATGTTGCTTGTTTATGTCACTCACACCTTTATGGCTGACCCCTTTAGTTTTGGGGGTTAGGGTTATCTCTAGCCTCATATTTTACAGGTGATTTCTTATAGCTCGGATTTAGATGCCTGAGTTCAAGTGATGTAATGATTTATGTAATTGGAAAAGAAAGTGTTGTAAAGAAAAGAGAATTGTGATTAAGGTGTATTGTATTCCGCTATGCTATGAAAATGATTATTGAAATGAAAGTTGAAAATTTTATTGGCGTTGACTTTGTTTAATATTACATTTGAAGTTGATGCTGAGAATTGTGCCACGTATTTTCTAAGATATTATATTAGAAATTCGGGGCGCTACAGAGATTGGTATCAGAGCATGCTTCAATAGTAATAATAAACATGGTATAAAAATAACCTAGGTGTGGACACTAGAGTGTGAGTACCTAGGTGTGGACATTGAAGAGTGAGTATCACATAGAACTGAAACATGATGTTTTTACTTTTGGGGTACAGTTGAGGTTTTGCCAAAGGGTATTGATGTGAATATGAGTGGTGTTGTGGTGCTCTAACTTTTTCCTCATTTTGCAGTATTCAGAATGATTGGACCCAGATCCAGGGTTGGTAACAATGGTGATGGAGCTGGAAGTTCCCAAGGAACTGGAATTGATCTCGAGGCCAAATTTGCCAGGGTGTATCAGACTTTGAATGCACTAATGGCAGCTAATTTGGCTCAGAATTAAAACCAAAATCAGAATCATGGAGTTGGACCAGGATTGGTTAACACTGATCCTATCAAGCAGATCGAGTCCTTCAAGAGGATGAGGCCACCAGATTTTGAGGGGCAATCTTATCCAAACGAAGCTGATGATTGGATTAGATAGATATAAACAATCTTCGAGGTCTTAGAAACTCCGGCAGCCAATAAGGTGAAGTTGGCCACTATGCAATTGGAAAAGGACGCTGGTGTTTGGTGGCAATCAGTGAAGAGGACTTTGGGAGACCAGCAAATGACTTGGGAGGCTTTTCTGGAAGAATTCAGAGATTGTTTCTTTCCCTTGGATATTCAGGAGAAGAAGGCGAAAGAATTCTTGAATCTGCAGCAGGGCAGCATGACCGTGCGGGTGTATGAGACCAAGTTTGCTCAGCTGTCGAGGTATGCACCGGAGCTAATAGTTGATGAGGCGAAGAAGGCCAAGAAGTTTGAGCAGGACTTGAGGCCAAACTTGAGGTCGAGAATGATTCCGTTGGGCATAAGAAGGTTCGATAAGCTGGTCAGGAGAGCAGCTATGACAGAGGAAGACATGGACCAGTTCCAGAAGAAGCAAGAGACCTGGAACAGGAACAAGAGGCCAGCATCAGGTCAGAGTGGGAAGGAATTCCCAGCGAAGCAAGTCAAGTTCAGTGGACCAGTGCAGAAGGCACCTGCAACTCCGAAAGTGACTTGTTATTATTGCAAGGAGGCATGTCATTACAGGTCAGCGTGTTCTAAGTTGGCAAAGCAGACTTGTTTCCAGTGTGGGCAGGCAGGACATTCTAAGTCTCATTGTCCGCAGTTGAGGAAGGATGGTCAAGGTGGAAGTAAATTCTAGAGGCAAAGGCGTGTGTTTGCATTAACCGAGGAGGATGCAGGTAACTCGGAAGATGTGATCCAGGGTATGCAAGAGTTTTGATTTTATTTTTAATCAATGTAATAAGTAGAACTTTTATTTTGAGAATAATTGGAGATTGAGTATCATTCTTCATGTAACAGGGATTGTTTTGATTAATGGAATTAAAGCAAAAGTTTTATTTGATACTAGTTCTTCGCATACTTTTGTGCCGCCCAATTTTGCAAAGTTCTTAGGTGTGGAGCCTAAGTTGTTTCCAGACAAGGTTTTGTCGGTGGCAACGCCGTCAGGTAAAGAATTGATTGCTGATCGATATTACGAGGGCTGTGATATCGAGATTAGCGGGAGATTATTCGGCATTGATTTGATCGAGCTGCAAGTCTTAGGAGTGGATGTGATCGTGGGCATTAATTGGATGGCAATATATGATGCCACGATTGAATGCAAGCAGAAAGAGGTGTTAGTAAAAGCACCAGATGGTCCCGCAGGGACTTTCCAAAGGAAGAAGAAGATTCCGAAGGTGGCTGCAATGGTATCCAAGATGGCGATTCCAGATGAAGTCAAAGGCATTCCGGTTGTCAGAGATTTGCCTAAGGTGTTCTTGGAAGATTTTCCAGGATTACCTTCGCAGAGAGATATGGAGTTTTGCATCAATGTTTAGCTGGGGAGTGCTCCGATTTCTAAGGCTCCATACAGGATGGCATCTGTAGAGCAAGACGAAGTGAGGAAGCAGATTGAGGTGTTGTTGAGCAAAGGGCTTGTTAGGCCGAGTTCCTCACCGTGGGGTGCACCAGTGTTGTTGGTCAAGAAGAAAGATGGGTCAATAAGGATGTGCATTGACTACCGGGAGTTGAATAGGGTGACTATTCAGAACAAGTATCCACTACCGCAGATTGATGATTTGTTCGACAGGCTTCGAGGAGCAGCTGTGTTTTTGAAGATTGATTTGAGATTAGGGTATCATCAGGTTCGAGTCAAGGAGAAAGATGTGAGTAAGACAGCTTTTAGGACTCGTCATGGGCTCTACGAGTTTTTGGTGATGCCATTCGGGTTGACGAATGCGCCAGAAGTGTTCATGGATATGATGAATCGGGTTTTGAGGCCATTTATTGACTCCTTTGTGGTGGTTTTCATCGACGATATTTTGGTGTATTCGAAGTCGGAGGAGGAGCATTCTATGCACTTGACAGCGGTATTACAGAAATTGCAGGAGCATAGCTTGTATGCCAAGTTGTCGAAGTGTGAGTTTTAGAAGTTTGAGGTAGCTTTCCTTGGTCATATCCTTTCTAAGGAGGGAGTGGCCACTGATCCTCAGAAGGTTGTAGCAGTAAAGGATTGGCCCAGGCCAACGTCTGTGAAGGAAGTCAGAAGTTTCTTGGGTTTGGTTGGTTACTACAGGAGATTCATCCAAGGTTATTCTCAGATTGTAGTTCCTTTGATAGGTTTGACTCGGAAGAATGTGGCATTTTCATGGACCGATAAGTGTGAGGCAAGTTTCCTTGAGTTAAAGGAGAGGCTGACTACTGCACCTATCTTAGTTTTGCCACAAGCGGGGAAGGATTATGATATCTTCAGTGATGTATCTCTCAGAGGTTTGGGTTGTGTCTTGATACAAGAAGGCAAGGTTATTGCTTATGGTTCGAGGCAATTACGTCCGCATGAGAAGAATTATCCGACGCATGATTTGGAGCTAGCAGCTATTATCTTTGCCTTGAAGAAGTGGAGGCATTATGTTTATGGTGAGAAGGTCAATATGTACACTGAACATAAGAGCCTGAAGTACATTTATCAACAGAAGGATCTAAATCTTCGGCAGAGAAGGTGGTTGGAAGTATTGGAAGACATCCATCCTGAGATCAAGTATCATCCGGGCAGGGCGAATGTGGTAGCTGATGGACTTAGCAGGAAGAGTAGTTTATCAAGTTTGATCATTACTCGAAGCGAGTTGGCAGCAGAGATTGATCAGGCAGGTATCGAGGTGGTGCTGCAGGGTTTAGGGGCATCTTTGGCTCAGTTGAGACTGCAGCCTTCCTTGAGAGAGAGGATTGTGGAAGGAGAAAGATCAGATTCAGAGATTCAGAAGATGCTGCAATAGGTTTCAGAGGGCAAGCTATCAGAGTTTCGTGTCCGAGATGGAGTTCTTTGGATGGGTGAGAGGTTGTGTGTTCTGGATAATGCAGATTTGAGAGAGAGTATCTTGCAGGAAGCACACAGTACATTATTGTTAGTACATCCTGGAGGCACCAAGAAGTACAAGGACATCAAACAGCACTTTTGGTGTCTGGTATGAAAAGGAATGTGGCAGATTTCGTGGTAAGGTGTCTGACTTGTCAGCAGATCAAAGCAGAAAATCAGAGACCTGGAGGTTTGTTATAGCCGTTACCCATTCCGGAGTGGAAATGGGAGAATATCAGTATGGATTTCATCACAGGTTTGCCAAGGAGTTCGAAGGGCAATGACTTGATTTGGGTTATTGTCGACCGTTTGACTAAGTCAGCTCACTTTCTGGCCATGAAGATTACTTGGTCATTGGAGAAATTGGCTGAGTTGTACATTGGTGAGATTGTGAGACTTCATGGAGTTCCTGTGTCGATTGTTTCTGACAGGGATGCAAGGTTCACCTCAAGATTTTGGAAGAGCCTACAAGCAGTTTTGGGCACCAGAACTGATTTCAGTACTGCGTTTCATCCACAGACTGATAGTCAGACTGAGAGGGGTGAATCGAGTGTTGGAAGATATGCTGAGGGCTTATGTTATGGATTTCGGTGGTAGCTGGGAGAGATACTTGGCATTGGTTGAGTTTGCTTATAACAACAGTTACCATGCGAGTATCGGGATGGTGCCGTATGAGGCTTTGTACGGGCGGAGGTGCAGGACACCTGTTTGTTGGTACGAGGTTGGCGAGAGGTAGATGTTTGGTCCTGAGATCGTACAGCAGACGTCAGAGCAGATTGAGCTGATTCGCAAGAGGTTGGTTGAGGCCCAGAGTTGGCAGAAGAGTTATGCTGATACTCGACGAAGGGACTTGAAGTTTGAGGATGGGGATGCAGTTTTCCTCAAGGTGTCTCCGACCAAAGGAGTGATCAGGTTTGGTAAGGGAGGCAAGTTGGTGCCAAGGTATATTGGGCCATACAGGATCGTGGAGCGGATTGGCAAGACATCATATAGGTTGGAACTTCCAGAGGAATTGGCACAGGTGCATGATGTATTCCATGTGTCATTGTTGAGGAAGTATGTGCCAGATCAGAATCATCAGTTGGTAGAGATTCCTGAAGGTCTACAGATGAACTTGAGTTACAAGGAATAGCCTGTTGAGATCGTCGACCGTAGGGAGAAAGTTCTTAGGAGCAAAGTGATACCTATGGTCCAGGTACTGTGGAGGAATCAGCAGTTTGAAGAGGCTACTTGGGAGCCAGAGGATCGCATGCAGAAGGATTTTCCTGAGCTTTTTATATGATTGTATCTTATTTATGTGATGGTATTTCTTTGGATGATTGTACTATTGGATTGAGTAGTATTTCTTTTGTTTGATATGTCCTTCTATGTGAATGTATCGAATTATGGTTCATTTATGAAATTTCATTTTCTTTGTTCATTCTTATTTTGGACCTCATTAGCAATAGTTCTGAGGACAGAACTCTTCTAAGGAGGGAGTGATGTAGTACCCCGTATTTTTAAATATAATTTTTAAAGGTTTATAAATGAATTAAAATGATTTTTGGAGATTTAATAAATATTTTCTAAAGATTTATCTTTTCGCACATGCAAATATTTTCTTGAGAAGTTCAAAAGCCAAAATTATTTTATGGAAAATCATTATTTATCATTTGGTATTTAATTGTAATTTTTCTAGATTTTTCTGATATTTATTGGATCTATTTGCAAATATTACGAAAAAGAATGATCTTTTTGCAAAATTGTCATTTTGAGGGGTGAAAGTGCAAAACTATTTTATGGACTTTTTAAACAGTTTCGGCTAGAAATAAGGTGTCTATTTTACTTTTAAATCTCAATTTAATTGGTTTATATCAAATTTGTAAGTATAGGGATCCATTTATGTAAAGTTATATTTAAAGGGATTATTTTGCAAATGTGTTTAAAAACCCTAAAATCCTCAATTCCGGCCTATTTAAAAGAAGTGCAGCCGTCTTTCGCTGCACAACACAAAGGTTTTATTATTCTTGGAGATTTAAGAAGGAGATCTTGGATTTTGCAAAAGGAAGTTTTCTTACCAGATTTTCTTCATTCGAGGTGAGTGATTTGTTGTGTTTATTTTCTTTGTGCATGTTGTATGTGAGTGATTTGTTGTATTTTATTTTCTTTTGTGTATGTTGTATGCGAATGATATGAATGTTTTGATTGATCTTGGATGTTGAATTCCATCTACTAGAAAGCATGTTTAGGGTTTGAGTAAGAATATGTACATGATGAGTTGGATGGATTGATGGATGAAAAATCGGATCTTGTGAAACCCTATTTGTTTGTGAATAAAATTGTATGTGGGTAATTCGAGATTGGTGAGTGTCCCATTAGAAATCATGGGTAGACTATTTCTTTTGGATTAAATGTTGGATTGACCGAATATGGTAGATTTTATACATAAACCTAATAAAAATGAGACTTTTATGACTTTTGAGTATTGGTTGAATACAAAATTTGATATGGTGATGTTATAAAATTGATTATGGTTATGAGTTGTAATGGTAATTCAGTTTTGAGAAATTTGAAAGGAAAAGTATGAATCAAGAGATCATGACATGAAAATCGAACTTGGAAATTTAGTTGAGTTGAGGAAATATACCCAAATTGGGGATTCCTTGAGTTGAGGAAATATACCCAAATTGGGGATTCCTTGAGATTTTGATATTTATATGGTTTGGATCTGAATACGAAACTATTTCAGTGATCAATAAATTTTTTAAGAAACTCTATTTTGACTATATGCACAATTCATGTTTTAATCGAAAGAAATCAACAAAATCTCGATTTTTATAAATTCAAGTAGTTTTGATTTAGTTTTATGGAGTATTATATGTCCTACAAGTTGTATTTGATCATATAAGAAATAAGCTTTTCGTAGAAATCATTTTTATAAATTAAAACAACGTATCGGTTGAAATGTGCACAACCAAAAGTATGTAGTCTGTAGGTCGATAGTCGACTGGTATGACTTCTCGGTCAACCGACACGATCCGGCTGCTATGTTCTTTAGTTTTCTTGAAATTTCGTTTAGGACAGTCGACTGAGGACTTTTACAGTTGACTGGTACCACCTAGAATTATTTTCTAGAAGTTATTGTAATTTTTCTCTCTGAACAGTCGACCTATACCTTTTACAGTCGACTGCTATACTTAGAATTATTTTCTTAAAATCATGGAATTCTCTTTCTAGACAGTCGACTTATGCTTTTCTATAGTCGAATGGTACTGATGTACCTTTATATTTTTGAATGTTCTTTCAAATGATTTATTCTCTAATTGTTTTAATCTATAACTTACTATTCTATACTTTATCTTTTACTGAACATATGTTTTCAAGTTTTTTTGACTAAGCAATTCGTATTGGAAGATTGGTTGGGATATTTGAGTGTGAGTCTCTAGAGGGTGTGTGTGACCCCAGTATACCGGCAGTTGAGATATTTATGTTTGGGTCTGTTGAGGCATTTTAGTTGATCGGTTGTTTGAGTTAAGTCCGGTAGGATACACCAACTCTAGGAGATTCGTCAAGTAATTAAATAACCTAAAAATGATAAGGACAGGCACTAGTGGTGATATGATGAACGAGAACATGGGTTATGGACCTCAGTATGGCTTGTGGTGTGAGATAATCCCTTGAATTATCTAGATGTGAGTGAAATAGTCTCCGGAATTACCTGTGGTGTGGGATTGATCTCCGAAATTATCGGGGTCGAGGCGACACACATGTGGTATTCGTGTGATGAAGTGCCATTGCTTGTGGTGTGGGGTATTCTCGAAGATTCCCAGGTTTGAGTGAAATAGTCTCCAGAATTATCTGTGGATAGAGATTGACCTCCGGAATTATCGGGGCATGGGCTAATACTCACAGTTTATTTTTATCTCGTAGTAGTCATCGTGTTAGGATTAGTTGCATAGCAGGTGATTAAACCCTATAATGTGGAGACGTTAAGGGCTTGCACCGGACCTACGTAGAGTGGGATGCATAGACTTCGACAAGTACACTTTAGAGAGTCAGCATATAGACTTGTGTTTTCTTGACTTGGTTTTATACATGTGGTTTCCTGTTTTCCACACTTGACACTTAGTCTAGTTTCACTTGTTGGGTTTTCGCATTTCGTGTTTTCCTATTTTCATTTACTTCTGTTTATTACATGTTCTGTATGAATCTATGCTTTACTTATGTTGCTTGTTTATGTCACTCACACCTTTATGGCTGACCCCTTTAGTTTTGGGGGTTAGGGTTATCTCTAACCACATATTTTACAGGTGATTTCTTATAGCCCAGATTTGGATGACTGAGTTCAAGTGATGTAATGATTTATGTAATTAGAAAAGAAAGTGTTGTAAAGAAAAGAGAATTGTGATTAAGGTGTATTGTATTCCGCTGTGCTATGAAAATGATTATTGAAATGAAAGTTGAAAATTTTATTAGTGTTGACTTTTTTTAATATTACATTTGAAGTTGATGCTAGGAATTCTGCCACGTATTTTCTAAGATATTATATTAGAAATTCGAGGCGCTACAAAAATAGAGTCGCCAGCATCCCGCAGTCACGCGTACGCCACCATCGCCCCTGCGTCGTCGTTCCTCTCGACGTCGCCGCAGTCGCGCTGCCTCGCCGCTCGCCGCAGTGCCGCCATATTCTTTTCTCTCTCTCTCTCTCTCTCTCTCTCTCTCTCTCTCTCTCTCTCTGTTACTGTATAGGAGGGAAGAAGAAGAAGAAGGGTGGGATTCAATCATAGCCGTCGGATTCGATCAAGATCCGATCTGATCTCTTCATCCAGGACAGATCTCAGCCATCCATCCGATCGTGATCATCAACTCAGATCAAAGCAGATCCAGCCGTCCGATCGTCTTGATCTTGATCTTCCATCAAGATCCGCTCCGATCCGATCCATCCGATCTCAATTGTCGATCAACGCCCTCATCCAATCAAGGCAAGTATTCTCCTTGTACAATTTATTGACCTAGTACAAACATTTAATTGAAAATACTGCAAATAGGTTGTAGTTGTGACTCCTTCTTGTCTTATCATTTGCTGATCTTGAATATTTTATCGTCGATCCCTAAATCTTAAGAGTCACAATACCTTCGTTGTTATATTTACAATTATTTGGGCTCATTTTATCTCCTAATCACATGAACACATGAAATTAAAAAATCCTAGATTAGTATGTGTTGTATCTTGTATGCGATGATCTTGCACCCATTTGAGTTGAGAAATAGATGTTGCTTGATGATTTGATAGCCACTACACCCATGTTTGTATCACACATTAATCTAGGCTCATAATAACCAATTATCATGCAACTTATACATGAAAGATATTCACACTTGTTGCTGTCCTGAACTTTACTTGCTGTTTTGAATCATTTAGAATCAGAACCTGAACCTGAGCCCTGAACAGTAAATGTAGCTCTAGATGTCTAAATGTTGATAGCATCCTGAATTTTTAAATTCCGAGTTACGGTCTAGGAGATATCGCGGTTTTACTGCAGCTGTGTTGGTAGTCACAGATTCACAAAACTGCTGCACATCTTTAGTTTGCAAATTAATTTAACTATGTTAACAGTAAGCGTTGGACTTGAAATTTTACATGCTGTTTCTGGACACCTTAGAGAACATCCCTAAATTATCTCAGAATTAATTAGTAATGTTTCAACCATGTTTCACATATATAAACTTAGATTCACAAATTCTGCCTGAACACAATACCTGTCTATTTTGACACATGTTACCACAACTTTCTTGTACCTTAATTATATGCGATAGAACTGGGCAGGAGTCTAGCTTTTAGACCTTTTGACGGATCCACATTTGCTATCTCGTAGCAACGGAAATCGCAGTTTTGGTACAACAACGCCTTACTGTCCAGATTTAAGATTTTTATTGTTCGTGATATTTTTATTCGTGTTGACCTTCAAATATGCTATATAAATATCTCAAACTTGTTCCATGTTCATGATTATGATTACTTGACTTGTTTCGCAAACTTGCATGCATGCTTGATAGAAATTTATAAAAAGTAATAAGCCGGGGTTTAAGGGAAAGACCATAGTAGTAGATAATATAGGTAAGTATACTCGGAAGGGGGCCAGTATTTTCCACTTGATACATGTCTCATGAACTAGTATATTATTATTCGACTCATGAACTAGTATATTATAAATCGATTCATGGACTAGTATATTATTAATCCATGAACTAGTATATATATGATTCATGACTTGTCTTGCTATGATTTGACACATGAACTAGTTATATGATTACCGGATTCATGAGAATGACTTGCTTGATACTTAATACCTGAGTACACCGCCTTATAAACTCCACCACTAGGCCTAAACATAACTGATTTGCATGTAGCAACTATGTAGTAAAAAGATGGATGCATAAAGTGCTACCTAGATAGTAATAACCACAAGACTTGAACATGAAACTTGAACTTGATACATGCTTACTTGATACTCGATGACATGATACATGAGACTTGATACTTGAATATAATACTTGACACTTACAACTTGATACTTGAGACCTGACAACTTGACACTAGACTTGAGACTTGTTACTTGACACTTATACTTGATACTTGTCACCTGAGGTTAGATACCCCTACATGTTCACTTGTTACTTGCTCTACTATTAGTATTTGTTATCCAGCCTATTACTTGAGTTGTCCTTCTTGCTAGCTAGTTCTTGGATTTCCACTTCTTGTTGTATCCCTGTTACATTCTTGATTCCAATTCTTGTTCCACATCGCTTGTACTCATTTTTACTATTTGTGGCCCTAACTTGCACTAAGGGCGTTTTCTCTTGTTTTCTCTATTTTTTCTTTTTATATTTATTAAGCAGACTTTGGAGACGTGCTACCTACTGGAATTAGTGAGCAGAGATTTTAGTATTCAAGCGGAGAAAGGACTTGCTTAGATTATTTGTTTTTCTTGAGTTATTTAAATTCTTACTACTTAGAACTTGTAACGGGCTTATGTTCCCGAATTTTAACTTGGTCCAGACTTGAAACTATTTGGATATTATTATTGTGTTTCAATTGTTTCTGTTGCTAATAAATTATTCATGCATGCTTGCTATATATATCTCTTGTTATGTTCTTGTTGTGATGCTAAGTCGATCCTACAGCTTATGAATGATGTTAAGATCATTCGTTGGGCTTCGTCACGCACTCGTATTCCGTATTTTTGGGGAGCGGGGCGTGACATCTGTTTTATTGAAATAAACTAAGTGGCCACTTCAATGGGGCGAGTTATTATTACATGCTTTTTGGCCGTGTTACAAGCATCGGCCTTATTGAAAACTGAAAACTTACTTCTACAATTGGGTGAAGGCCTCTTGGGAGGAGTTTGGTTCTCCCCCCATTAGACCTCCATGGATAAGGTGGAGGATGGCCCCAGGTTCAGAGTCTTGGAACTCGTTGGACCTCTCGGTTCGATTGTTGACTCCTCGGGTTGGAGGATCGGCCCTGTCCTTTTTGATAAACTTGGCCAGGTGTCCCCGCTGTACGAGTTCTTCGATCTCCTCTTTAAGAGCCCGACAATCATCCATGTCGTGGCTGCGGTCCCTATGAAAGCGGCACCACTTATACATGTTTCTTTTCTTGCCAGGGGTATTCATTCTAGGGGGGCGCAGAGTACTCCTTCTTTGTCCACCTCCCTAAGGACTGCTGATATACTAGTATTGAGGGGGGTGAACTTCTCAGAACGAGGAGCTGGGCGGCGCTGGGCATTGTCGTCCTTCTGGAATTTGTGGGAGCCTTCCTTGCTTGTATTCCTCCGTTTGTTACTGGAAGATGGTTTCTCAAGACTGAGGAGGGGGGGTGAGAGCCTCTTCTGCTCGGATGTACTTCTCACTCCTGAGCAGGAGTTCCGAGAAGTTCCGAGGAGGCTTCTTGGCAAGGAACGCCTTGAGGTTGGCGTTAGTGACGTTTTGCCTGAATACCGCAGAGGCCACCGATTGGTTAAGGGAGGCGATAAACTGGGCTTCGGCGGTGAAGCGCCGAACGTAATCCCTTAGGCATTCACCCTTTCTTTGGCTGAGGGCTAGCAAAGATGCACTCGTTTTCTCGACTCGGCGATTGCCCGCAAAGTGGGTGAGGAAGAGCTCCTCAAACTGTTCGAATGAGTAGATAGAGGTGGGGGATAGACGGGAGTACCACTCTTGCGCTGGTCCCCTCAATGTTGCTGGGAAGGTCTTGTAGAGGACCGCATCCGCGGCTTGATGTGTAACACCCCACAAAATTAGAAATTACAATTTTTCCCATGGGTGTTACGCACGTATATTTTGTAATGTATTTCACTACATATTTTGGATTCGTACTATTTATACATTTTCCGTATTAATTTCAGTCAACTAAAATACAATATTTCAATCCCTGGGATTTACGTGCTTTTTACGTATCTTGATGCACGTGTTTCCACCATTACGTATAATATTTTCTATAGGTTTAAATTATTTATTTTTATGTATTTAAATCTATTTTATAAAACAAAAATTTATTTTTCCCTTGTTTTGATTAAAATGTATTTTTCGATTTTTGCACGTATGGTGCACGTGCAAATTTTTATTCTCATTTTGCTACTCTCATTTTACTATTTTAAGCATGCATTAGTTTTATTTAGCCTTTCTTTTGATCCATGGACCTATAAACTAAAATGTAGCCCATTAGGAAAGGAGCCCACTAGATAATTAAATAAATTAATTAGTAATGAGCCCATGTAGCAAGCCCACTAGATAATTAAATAAATTAATTAGTAATGAGCCCATGTAGCAAGCCCACTATTAAAATCACATTTTTAGTTAAACATGTACTAATACATGACAAGTTACACATATTAGTACACATTTAGAGTTATAGAAATGTGTTCATATTTGTTTATGCATGTGTGCATGCATACACAAATGTATTTGGACCATTTTTTGGGCAATGGGAGGAGAAGAGTTGGTAGGTTGAGTTAGTGGAGAGTGGGGAGATGAAGGGATGGAGGTTTTAGGAGTTAGGAAAGTGGAGAGTTGTAAAATAAATTTGAAGAGTTATTAGGGTGAGATTTTTGCACTTTAGACCCTTCCAAAATCCTATAAATAGAGTCCCATTTCCTACATTTCTCTTGCACCAAAATCAATATCAAAATAAGTGTAAGAAAAAGAAAGAAAGGAAGAAAAAGAAAGAGAGTAAGAAAGTTATTGTGCTTGGAGGATCTCTTGCTTGGAAAGGAGAAATTGCTAGGAGGAGAAGCCTTACTACGAGCTAGGAATCTTTGGAGCTAGAAATGGTGTTCTATTTTCTTTTCAAGCTTCACAAAAGGTGGGTGTCTCCTACTTTCTAATTTTTTTTGAATGTGCATGTTAATAGAAATGAATGAGTAATATAGAATTTGATTTGATAAAATAGGACAAACCTATGCATTGGATGTAATGAAATATTGTTTTATTGAGTAAACAAACCTAACTTAGGTTAATTAGTAATGAGAAATAAATGTTGATTTGTTTTGTCATGAATTAGTATGCATGAATGAAGATATAATTGATTGTATGAAAAATGTTGGGAATACATTCTTTTGCAAAAAATATTTTTTGTAAAGTTAATTGAATACCATAAACTTGTTTTGATTGTTGCCATGCTAGTTGAAAAGAAGAGTGCAACTAAAGGATTAATTCTATGAACCATATTAGAGTGTTTGCACATTTGTAATTTGTCAAATGTGTGATATGTAGGAGAATTGTTAAAGAATGCTATATTTCGACATATGATTAGAGATATGATGAAAAAGAAAAGAGAAGGAAATAAACTCTTTTTATGAAGTATGTTGACATATGTCAAAAATACAATTTTTGTATGAAAGGAATTTCTTTGAGACACCCATAATCGATTAAAAAAATATGTTTGATTCTTAACACAAATTTTCATTTGTAAGATGTTGGGCATAAACTAGTTTCTTAGAAAAATCATGATTTTAATTTTCGAGTTTGAAAAGAAGTGTAAATTTTGTAAAGAAAGGAAAATCTTTTTTTTTAAAAATGAGATATATGCTAAAAATAAGTTTGGACTTGTTGATTACTATTTAAGATTTCCTTTTAGTCCAAAGAGAAGTTTATTCCAATATCCTAAAAGATTGGATTATTGGGTAAACAAGTGTTATTAAAAAGAAACAATTTCAGAAAATTGTGAACAAAAGTATATGAATACAACTTCTAAACAAAAAGCACACTAGGACTTACTGGTTAGTCAATGAGCACCTTTTATAAGAGATCTTGGGTTCAAATCTTGATAGCCATCTTTTATTTTTTGATTTGGTTTTAATAGAATAAGATGTTTTTTTTTTGTATGAATAAATTCCTATTATGGTTATAAGATAAAATGGAAGCTATTAGAGATTGTTATGGAAATTTTATTGTCTATTTTAAGAAAGTAAAAATGAGACTTTAAAAATGGGGCTTTTGATTAAAACTCATACTTTCTTCATATAAAATGAAGTAATAAATATTAAAGTTAATCATAACTTTATTGCATATTTTGAGGAAAATAAAAAGGGAAATATTAAGATTGTTTTCTTGTATATTTTGAGATATAAAGAGAGATAAAATTGTGAGTATGAAACTTTGTAGTGAACAAAAACAAAGTATTATTTTTGTGAAGTGATTTTTTTTAAGAGAATTATACTTTGATTTTGTTTAAGAAATATTTTAAAGGGAATTGAGATATTGTGATAGTTTGAATTGGTTATAAAATTTCATGTGATGAAATTGTGTTGTTAAAAAGGGAATCCTTTTTGCTTATAAAGACTATGAGTGAATAACTAGATTATGAATAGTGTAAAGACTAAGAAATGATTGCTTTATGGATAAGTGCTAATACAAGACATTAATCATTGTGAATAAGTAGAAGATGAAAATTATCTAAGTTTAAGACATGATTAAGAAAGGGTGTGAATACCCATGTTTCTTGTACATGAAAGTTTATGATTTAGAGTTAGTACGACCTCGGTACCGGCATTATTGAAAGAAAGGATTTGAGAAATGATTTGGAGATATGGCCGTGGAGCTATCTCGTATTTGTTGATTAAGTCCGGTGGGAGGTAAGACTAATTCTTTGAATGGAAATTATTCATGTCTTGAATTTAAGAAAATTTAGGCACATAAGTGAAGATGTAGTAAACTTAGGGAAACGTAAGTGGGGTGCTCTATATAGTCGGCGGTGGAAATTTTATTAGAGATTGTTATGGAAATTTTATTAGAGATTGTTATGGAAGCTATTAGAGATTGTTATGGAAATTTTATTGTCTATTTTAAGAAAGTAAAAATGAGACTTTAAAAAGGGGGCTTTTGATTAAAACTCATACTTTCTTCATATAAAATGAAGTAATAAATATTAAAGTTAATCATAACTTTATTGCATATTTTGAGGAAAATAAAAAGGGAAATATTAAGATTGTTTTCTTGTATATTTTGAGATATAAAGAGAGATGAAATTGTGAGTATGAAACTTTGTAGTGAACAAAAACAAAGTATTATTTTTGTGAAGTGATTTTTTTTAAGAGAATTATACTTTGATTTTGTTTAAGAAATATTTTAAAGGGAATTGAGATATTGTGATAGTTTGAATTGGTTATAAAATTTCATGTGATGAAATTGTGTTGTTAAAAAGGGAATCCTTTTTGCTTATAAAGACTATGAGTGAATAACTAGATTATGAATAGTGTAAAGACTAAGAAATGATTGCTTTATGGATAAGTGCTAATACAAGACATTAATCATTGTGAATAAGTAGAAGATGAAAATTATCTAAGTTTAAGACATGATTAAGAAAGGGTGTGAATACCCATGTTTCTTGTACATGAAAGTTTATGATTTAGAGTTAGTACGACCTCGGTACCGGCATTATTGAAAGAAAGGATTTGAGAAATGATTTGGAGATATGGCCGTGGAGCTATCTCGTATTTGTTGATTAAGTCCGGTGGGAGGTAAGACTAATTCTTTGAATGGAAATTATTCATGTCTTGAATTTAAGAAAATTTAGGCACATAAGTGAAGATGTAGTAAACTTAGGGAAACGTAAGTGGGGTGCTCTATATAGTCGGCGGTGGACTCCAAGACTATAGACCCAGTTGGTGGACTGAGGTTGCCCTGTGGGAGACGGATTATTATATTTTAGTCTGGGACTATGAGGACGGGTCAGCGGTGGACTCCGGGATCTTGAGTAGTCGGACGGATAGATTTTTTGTGTTTACTGTCTCCAATGTATATATATATACTGGGCTAGAGGGTCACATACGGGACGGTTTGTACGATGTGGAATCTGTTATAACAGCTGGCGGTGGACTCCAAGGCTGGGATTCACATTCGTGGAATAGTCTGAACTTTGTTTTGCTACCGGGTAGTTTTCATGGCGAGGGATCGAGCCCTGTATTGTGAAGAACGTAGGCGCTTGCCCTCGGACCTATGTAGTATGGGATGCATAGAATCCGAACAAGTGTGCATTAGTGTCATCCTAGTGTAGAATGATATGCATTAGGCATTAAGGCATGACATACACTTATGTTTAGAATAATCACTTTTGACACTTTATATGTTCATTCAATCTTTTTGTGATTTGTTAAAGTATGAGATCGTTATACTATTCCCGGCATAGAGAGGATAGCCGTGTATAACATTTCGTCAGTTGTAAGTGACTGACGTGCCCACAGATTAACATGCAGGTAAAGGACTATTCATGGAGTTATAAAGTGGATATGCTGTTGCTGTTTAGAAGTTAAAGATGTTGCAAATGATGTTAAAGTTATACAAGTTGTATTTCATTGTTGTAAATTTCATTCTTCCGCTGTGTAAAACCAAGTTGTAATTGAACTCTGATGTATTATGAATGAAAAGTTTTAATTTCCTTATAAAATTGTACGAAGTGAAGTAAAGATCCTGTGAAATCTCGAATTTATCCTTATTTGAAATTCGGGACGTTACAGATGGTATCAGAGCATGCTTCACAAGTAGTACAAGTTTATAAGGAACGATAAAAAGTGACGATAAATTTGGGAACAAGCCAAAAGAGTCCTTCTGTCAACCGGGTGTAAACAACCCTAAGCGACACGGTATTTAAGCGTCTTCGGACCACCGCTAGCTGGGAACCGACTCTTACGGCTAACCCAAGTAAATCAGAACTTGATAGACTAAAGATTTGTCTAGGAAGAGTAGTAAGATCATTGACTATAGTCTAGAACCCGTGACACCTTATTGAGTAGTTACAACATTATTCCTGCAGACACTAGAGTGTGAGTTTCAGTCTATAGAGATTTAAATGTAAGTGATTTACATTTGTGTTGCTCTATGCACTGATGTTTTCTCTTTCTTTTGGATGGCTGGAGTCGTGAATGCAGTAGTTAGTGACTTTCATTCATGATGTTTTTCTCGTATACATTGATATGAGAGTGTATGCGAGCACATTTTTCCTGGGTATCAGAGTGGCGCAGTGGAAGCGTGGTAGCTTGGACCGTCATTCATGATACCTTACACACTTTCCTCTCAAATTATTTTGTAGACTTTTATAATGTTACTTTCTACATATTCAATATTTTTCAAATAAAAATTTTCTTATGTTATTAAATGATTTGAATATTTATTATTTATCTATCTTCCTTAGTCTTGATATTTTTAACTTGTTTTTCAAACTTAGAATTTCGCCTTTCATGTAATTGTGTCACTTTATGTTTACCCGTTTATATCTACTTTTACTTTACGTATTTTGTCAAATTTTAAATTACCGTTTATTAAGTTAATATTGCAACCACTATTTTTTTCTTCATTTATTATTTTGGATTTTTCTTATGAAGTTTTCTTATGAGCACTCATTTTATATGATTTTGATTTCTATGAAACTATAGTATCTTATCCTATATGTTTTTTTTACAAGATTGAAATTTTCTTGTTATATACATATGACCTACCATTTTGTTTCCATTCGGTACTATTATTATTGCATATTTGTTTTGATATATTACTATTAACCGCTACTCATTACTTTTATAGTTTTACGCTTCTTTAATATAATGCATATACTCACGATTTATATATTATCTTTTCTCAAATTTTAACTGTCTTTTTACTCTTAGTTATTACATATATTTTCCCAATGATTTCTATATATATCATATATTTCAATATTCCCATTATACATATCATTTTACCCTCATCTAATTACTACATTAATATTTTCGCATATACTTGTTTATGTCTATTGTCCTAAATTGATATACTACATAATTATTGTTTTCAATTGTGTTTTCATCTCATGTTTGTGCTTTACACTATTTTGTCTTAATGTTATAAAATAATTTCATCACTACAAAATTTTGTATATTCAAAAGTATTTCGACGTATGCCTTCTATTTTTTAAATTGTGTGTATAATTGTTATACTTACCTTACAAACTATTTTATTAATTGGTATACAAAGTCATTTTATGTTATCTATATTTTCAACCATGTCTCATTCCCATTTATTTTTCCAAACTCTTATTCAATGACCTTGTTTTAAATTGCTAATTAGATTTCGTTATGCATTTTGCGAATTTTCTACCGTTTATTACATTGATAAATTTTTCTAAATTACCTATTGACTATGTTTTATTCGCCACATTGTTTTCCGAACTACTTCAAAATTAACAACTTAATCGACTTTTCCCTTTTTATCTAATAGCTTACCTAATGTTATTTGTACGAAAATTTCTCTCAAACAATTCTATCTCTTGTCACATTTCATTTCTTGTGCCATTCTCCTAATTTTCTTGTTCCGTCTTGTAACATCTTAATATTCATAGTTTTCTTATAAAGAGTTTGTCTTGTCTTTCCTTGCTGTGTATACTACATTTATTTTTCTTAAAGTTGCAGTTTTCTAAATACAAATATTTTCTGTGACATGTACAAAATACAATCTTTCCCTAGCGAGTTCCGGGGACGGAACTACTCTAAGGGGGGGAGAGTGTAACACCCCACAAAATTAGAAATTACAATTTTTCCCATGGGTGTTACGCACGTATATTTTGTAATGTATTTCACTACATATTTTGGATTCGTACTATTTATACATTTTCCGTATTAATTTCAGTCAACTAAAATACAATATTTCAATCCCTGGGATTTACGTGCTTTTTACGTATCTTGATGCACGTGTTTCCACCATTACGTATAATATTTTCTATAGGTTTAAATTATTTATTTTTATGTATTTAAATCTATTTTATAAAACAAAAATTTATTTTTCCCTTGTTTTGATTAAAATGTATTTTTCGATTTTTGCACGTATGGTGCACGTGCAAATTTTTATTCTCATTTTGCTACTCTCATTTTACTATTTTAAGCATGCATTAGTTTTATTTAGCCTTTCTTTTGATCCATGGACCTATAAACTAAAATGTAGCCCATTAGGAAAGGAGCCCACTAGATAATTAAATAAATTAATTAGTAATGAGCCCATGTAGCAAGCCCACTAGATAATTAAATAAATTAATTAGTAATGAGCCCATGTAGCAAGCCCACTATTAAAATCACATTTTTAGTTAAACATGTACTAATACATGACAAGTTACACATATTAGTACACATTTAGAGTTATAGAAATGTGTTCATATTTGTTTATGCATGTGTGCATGCATACACAAATGTATTTGGACCATTTTTTGGGCAATGGGAGGAGAAGAGTTGGTAGGTTGAGTTAGTGGAGAGTGGGGAGATGAAGGGATGGAGGTTTTAGGAGTTAGGAAAGTGGAGAGTTGTAAAATAAATTTGAAGAGTTATTAGGGTGAGATTTTTGCACTTTAGACCCTTCCAAAATCCTATAAATAGAGTCCCATTTCCTACATTTCTCTTGCACCAAAATCAATATCAAAATAAGTGTAAGAAAAAGAAAGAAAGGAAGAAAAAGAAAGAGAGTAAGAAAGTTATTGTGCTTGGAGGATCTCTTGCTTGGAAAGGAGAAATTGCTAGGAGGAGAAGCCTTACTACGAGCTAGGAATCTTTGGAGCTAGAAATGGTGTTCTATTTTCTTTTCAAGCTTCACAAAAGGTGGGTGTCTCCTACTTTCTAATTTTTTTTGAATGTGCATGTTAATAGAAATGAATGAGTAATATAGAATTTGATTTGATAAAATAGGACAAACCTATGCATTGGATGTAATGAAATATTGTTTTATTGAGTAAACAAACCTAACTTAGGTTAATTAGTAATGAGAAATAAATGTTGATTTGTTTTGTCATGAATTAGTATGCATGAATGAAGATATAATTGATTGTATGAAAAATGTTGGGAATACATTCTTTTGCAAAAAATATTTTTTGTAAAGTTAATTGAATACCATAAACTTGTTTTGATTGTTGCCATGCTAGTTGAAAAGAAGAGTGCAACTAAAGGATTAATTCTATGAACCATATTAGAGTGTTTGCACATTTGTAATTTGTCAAATGTGTGATATGTAGGAGAATTGTTAAAGAATGCTATATTTCGACATATGATTAGAGATATGATGAAAAAGAAAAGAGAAGGAAATAAACTCTTTTTATGAAGTATGTTGACATATGTCAAAAATACAATTTTTGTATGAAAGGAATTTCTTTGAGACACCCATAATCGATTAAAAAAATATGTTTGATTCTTAACACAAATTTTCATTTGTAAGATGTTGGGCATAAACTAGTTTCTTAGAAAAATCATGATTTTAATTTTCGAGTTTGAAAAGAAGTGTAAATTTTGTAAAGAAAGGAAAATCTTTTTTTTTAAAAATGAGATATATGCTAAAAATAAGTTTGGACTTGTTGATTACTATTTAAGATTTCCTTTTAGTCCAAAGAGAAGTTTATTCCAATATCCTAAAAGATTGGATTATTGGGTAAACAAGTGTTATTAAAAAGAAACAATTTCAGAAAATTGTGAACAAAAGTATATGAATACAACTTCTAAACAAAAAGCACACTAGGACTTACTGGTTAGTCAATGAGCACCTTTTATAAGAGATCTTGGGTTCAAATCTTGATAGCCATCTTTTATTTTTTGATTTGGTTTTAATAGAATAAGATGTTTTTTTTTTGTATGAATAAATTCCTATTATGGTTATAAGATAAAATGGAAGCTATTAGAGATTGTTATGGAAATTTTATTGTCTATTTTAAGAAAGTAAAAATGAGACTTTAAAAATGGGGCTTTTGATTAAAACTCATACTTTCTTCATATAAAATGAAGTAATAAATATTAAAGTTAATCATAACTTTATTGCATATTTTGAGGAAAATAAAAAGGGAAATATTAAGATTGTTTTCTTGTATATTTTGAGATATAAAGAGAGATAAAATTGTGAGTATGAAACTTTGTAGTGAACAAAAACAAAGTATTATTTTTGTGAAGTGATTTTTTTTAAGAGAATTATACTTTGATTTTGTTTAAGAAATATTTTAAAGGGAATTGAGATATTGTGATAGTTTGAATTGGTTATAAAATTTCATGTGATGAAATTGTGTTGTTAAAAAGGGAATCCTTTTTGCTTATAAAGACTATGAGTGAATAACTAGATTATGAATAGTGTAAAGACTAAGAAATGATTGCTTTATGGATAAGTGCTAATACAAGACATTAATCATTGTGAATAAGTAGAAGATGAAAATTATCTAAGTTTAAGACATGATTAAGAAAGGGTGTGAATACCCATGTTTCTTGTACATGAAAGTTTATGATTTAGAGTTAGTACGACCTCGGTACCGGCATTATTGAAAGAAAGGATTTGAGAAATGATTTGGAGATATGGCCGTGGAGCTATCTCGTATTTGTTGATTAAGTCCGGTGGGAGGTAAGACTAATTCTTTGAATGGAAATTATTCATGTCTTGAATTTAAGAAAATTTAGGCACATAAGTGAAGATGTAGTAAACTTAGGGAAACGTAAGTGGGGTGCTCTATATAGTCGGCGGTGGAAATTTTATTAGAGATTGTTATGGAAATTTTATTAGAGATTGTTATGGAAGCTATTAGAGATTGTTATGGAAATTTTATTGTCTATTTTAAGAAAGTAAAAATGAGACTTTAAAAAGGGGGCTTTTGATTAAAACTCATACTTTCTTCATATAAAATGAAGTAATAAATATTAAAGTTAATCATAACTTTATTGCATATTTTGAGGAAAATAAAAAGGGAAATATTAAGATTGTTTTCTTGTATATTTTGAGATATAAAGAGAGATGAAATTGTGAGTATGAAACTTTGTAGTGAACAAAAACAAAGTATTATTTTTGTGAAGTGATTTTTTTTAAGAGAATTATACTTTGATTTTGTTTAAGAAATATTTTAAAGGGAATTGAGATATTGTGATAGTTTGAATTGGTTATAAAATTTCATGTGATGAAATTGTGTTGTTAAAAAGGGAATCCTTTTTGCTTATAAAGACTATGAGTGAATAACTAGATTATGAATAGTGTAAAGACTAAGAAATGATTGCTTTATGGATAAGTGCTAATACAAGACATTAATCATTGTGAATAAGTAGAAGATGAAAATTATCTAAGTTTAAGACATGATTAAGAAAGGGTGTGAATACCCATGTTTCTTGTACATGAAAGTTTATGATTTAGAGTTAGTACGACCTCGGTACCGGCATTATTGAAAGAAAGGATTTGAGAAATGATTTGGAGATATGGCCGTGGAGCTATCTCGTATTTGTTGATTAAGTCCGGTGGGAGGTAAGACTAATTCTTTGAATGGAAATTATTCATGTCTTGAATTTAAGAAAATTTAGGCACATAAGTGAAGATGTAGTAAACTTAGGGAAACGTAAGTGGGGTGCTCTATATAGTCGGCGGTGGACTCCAAGACTATAGACCCAGTTGGTGGACTGAGGTTGCCCTGTGGGAGACGGATTATTATATTTTAGTCTGGGACTATGAGGACGGGTCAGCGGTGGACTCCGGGATCTTGAGTAGTCGGACGGATAGATTTTTTGTGTTTACTGTCTCCAATGTATATATATATACTGGGCTAGAGGGTCACATACGGGACGGTTTGTACGATGTGGAATCTGTTATAACAGCTGGCGGTGGACTCCAAGGCTGGGATTCACATTCGTGGAATAGTCTGAACTTTGTTTTGCTACCGGGTAGTTTTCATGGCGAGGGATCGAGCCCTGTATTGTGAAGAACGTAGGCGCTTGCCCTCGGACCTATGTAGTATGGGATGCATAGAATCCGAACAAGTGTGCATTAGTGTCATCCTAGTGTAGAATGATATGCATTAGGCATTAAGGCATGACATACACTTATGTTTAGAATAATCACTTTTGACACTTTATATGTTCATTCAATCTTTTTGTGATTTGTTAAAGTATGAGATCGTTATACTATTCCCGGCATAGAGAGGATAGCCGTGTATAACATTTCGTCAGTTGTAAGTGACTGACGTGCCCACAGATTAACATGCAGGTAAAGGACTATTCATGGAGTTATAAAGTGGATATGCTGTTGCTGTTTAGAAGTTAAAGATGTTGCAAATGATGTTAAAGTTATACAAGTTGTATTTCATTGTTGTAAATTTCATTCTTCCGCTGTGTAAAACCAAGTTGTAATTGAACTCTGATGTATTATGAATGAAAAGTTTTAATTTCCTTATAAAATTGTACGAAGTGAAGTAAAGATCCTGTGAAATCTCGAATTTATCCTTATTTGAAATTCGGGACGTTACAGATGGTATCAGAGCATGCTTCACAAGTAGTACAAGTTTATAAGGAACGATAAAAAGTGACGATAAATTTGGGAACAAGCCAAAAGAGTCCTTCTGTCAACCGGGTGTAAACAACCCTAAGCGACACGGTATTTAAGCGTCTTCGGACCACCGCTAGCTGGGAACCGACTCTTACGGCTAACCCAAGTAAATCAGAACTTGATAGACTAAAGATTTGTCTAGGAAGAGTAGTAAGATCATTGACTATAGTCTAGAACCCGTGACACCTTATTGAGTAGTTACAACATTATTCCTGCAGACACTAGAGTGTGAGTTTCAGTCTATAGAGATTTAAATGTAAGTGATTTACATTTGTGTTGCTCTATGCACTGATGTTTTCTCTTTCTTTTGGATGGCTGGAGTCGTGAATGCAGTAGTTAGTGACTTTCATTCATGATGTTTTTCTCGTATACATTGATATGAGAGTGTATGCGAGCACATTTTTCCTGGGTATCAGAGTGGCGCAGTGGAAGCGTGGTAGCTTGGACCGTCATTCATGATACCTTACACACTTTCCTCTCAAATTATTTTGTAGACTTTTATAATGTTACTTTCTACATATTCAATATTTTTCAAATAAAAATTTTCTTATGTTATTAAATGATTTGAATATTTATTATTTATCTATCTTCCTTAGTCTTGATATTTTTAACTTGTTTTTCAAACTTAGAATTTCGCCTTTCATGTAATTGTGTCACTTTATGTTTACCCGTTTATATCTACTTTTACTTTACGTATTTTGTCAAATTTTAAATTACCGTTTATTAAGTTAATATTGCAACCACTATTTTTTTCTTCATTTATTATTTTGGATTTTTCTTATGAAGTTTTCTTATGAGCACTCATTTTATATGATTTTGATTTCTATGAAACTATAGTATCTTATCCTATATGTTTTTTTTACAAGATTGAAATTTTCTTGTTATATACATATGACCTACCATTTTGTTTCCATTCGGTACTATTATTATTGCATATTTGTTTTGATATATTACTATTAACCGCTACTCATTACTTTTATAGTTTTACGCTTCTTTAATATAATGCATATACTCACGATTTATATATTATCTTTTCTCAAATTTTAACTGTCTTTTTACTCTTAGTTATTACATATATTTTCCCAATGATTTCTATATATATCATATATTTCAATATTCCCATTATACATATCATTTTACCCTCATCTAATTACTACATTAATATTTTCGCATATACTTGTTTATGTCTATTGTCCTAAATTGATATACTACATAATTATTGTTTTCAATTGTGTTTTCATCTCATGTTTGTGCTTTACACTATTTTGTCTTAATGTTATAAAATAATTTCATCACTACAAAATTTTGTATATTCAAAAGTATTTCGACGTATGCCTTCTATTTTTTAAATTGTGTGTATAATTGTTATACTTACCTTACAAACTATTTTATTAATTGGTATACAAAGTCATTTTATGTTATCTATATTTTCAACCATGTCTCATTCCCATTTATTTTTCCAAACTCTTATTCAATGACCTTGTTTTAAATTGCTAATTAGATTTCGTTATGCATTTTGCGAATTTTCTACCGTTTATTACATTGATAAATTTTTCTAAATTACCTATTGACTATGTTTTATTCGCCACATTGTTTTCCGAACTACTTCAAAATTAACAACTTAATCGACTTTTCCCTTTTTATCTAATAGCTTACCTAATGTTATTTGTACGAAAATTTCTCTCAAACAATTCTATCTCTTGTCACATTTCATTTCTTGTGCCATTCTCCTAATTTTCTTGTTCCGTCTTGTAACATCTTAATATTCATAGTTTTCTTATAAAGAGTTTGTCTTGTCTTTCCTTGCTGTGTATACTACATTTATTTTTCTTAAAGTTGCAGTTTTCTAAATACAAATATTTTCTGTGACATGTACAAAATACAATCTTTCCCTAGCGAGTTCCGGGGACGGAACTACTCTAAGGGGGGGAGAGTGTAACACCCCACAAAATTAGAAATTACAATTTTTCCCATGGGTGTTACGCACGTATATTTTGTAATGTATTTCACTACATATTTTGGATTCGTACTATTTATACATTTTCCGTATTAATTTCAGTCAACTAAAATACAATATTTCAATCCCTGGGATTTACGTGCTTTTTACGTATCTTGATGCACGTGTTTCCACCATTACGTATAATATTTTCTATAGGTTTAAATTATTTATTTTTATGTATTTAAATCTATTTTATAAAACAAAAATTTATTTTTCCCTTGTTTTGATTAAAATGTATTTTTCGATTTTTGCACGTATGGTGCACGTGCAAATTTTTATTCTCATTTTGCTACTCTCATTTTACTATTTTAAGCATGCATTAGTTTTATTTAGCCTTTCTTTTGATCCATGGACCTATAAACTAAAATGTAGCCCATTAGGAAAGGAGCCCACTAGATAATTAAATAAATTAATTAGTAATGAGCCCATGTAGCAAGCCCACTAGATAATTAAATAAATTAATTAGTAATGAGCCCATGTAGCAAGCCCACTATTAAAATCACATTTTTAGTTAAACATGTACTAATACATGACAAGTTACACATATTAGTACACATTTAGAGTTATAGAAATGTGTTCATATTTGTTTATGCATGTGTGCATGCATACACAAATGTATTTGGACCATTTTTTGGGCAATGGGAGGAGAAGAGTTGGTAGGTTGAGTTAGTGGAGAGTGGGGAGATGAAGGGATGGAGGTTTTAGGAGTTAGGAAAGTGGAGAGTTGTAAAATAAATTTGAAGAGTTATTAGGGTGAGATTTTTGCACTTTAGACCCTTCCAAAATCCTATAAATAGAGTCCCATTTCCTACATTTCTCTTGCACCAAAATCAATATCAAAATAAGTGTAAGAAAAAGAAAGAAAGGAAGAAAAAGAAAGAGAGTAAGAAAGTTATTGTGCTTGGAGGATCTCTTGCTTGGAAAGGAGAAATTGCTAGGAGGAGAAGCCTTACTACGAGCTAGGAATCTTTGGAGCTAGAAATGGTGTTCTATTTTCTTTTCAAGCTTCACAAAAGGTGGGTGTCTCCTACTTTCTAATTTTTTTTGAATGTGCATGTTAATAGAAATGAATGAGTAATATAGAATTTGATTTGATAAAATAGGACAAACCTATGCATTGGATGTAATGAAATATTGTTTTATTGAGTAAACAAACCTAACTTAGGTTAATTAGTAATGAGAAATAAATGTTGATTTGTTTTGTCATGAATTAGTATGCATGAATGAAGATATAATTGATTGTATGAAAAATGTTGGGAATACATTCTTTTGCAAAAAATATTTTTTGTAAAGTTAATTGAATACCATAAACTTGTTTTGATTGTTGCCATGCTAGTTGAAAAGAAGAGTGCAACTAAAGGATTAATTCTATGAACCATATTAGAGTGTTTGCACATTTGTAATTTGTCAAATGTGTGATATGTAGGAGAATTGTTAAAGAATGCTATATTTCGACATATGATTAGAGATATGATGAAAAAGAAAAGAGAAGGAAATAAACTCTTTTTATGAAGTATGTTGACATATGTCAAAAATACAATTTTTGTATGAAAGGAATTTCTTTGAGACACCCATAATCGATTAAAAAAATATGTTTGATTCTTAACACAAATTTTCATTTGTAAGATGTTGGGCATAAACTAGTTTCTTAGAAAAATCATGATTTTAATTTTCGAGTTTGAAAAGAAGTGTAAATTTTGTAAAGAAAGGAAAATCTTTTTTTTTAAAAATGAGATATATGCTAAAAATAAGTTTGGACTTGTTGATTACTATTTAAGATTTCCTTTTAGTCCAAAGAGAAGTTTATTCCAATATCCTAAAAGATTGGATTATTGGGTAAACAAGTGTTATTAAAAAGAAACAATTTCAGAAAATTGTGAACAAAAGTATATGAATACAACTTCTAAACAAAAAGCACACTAGGACTTACTGGTTAGTCAATGAGCACCTTTTATAAGAGATCTTGGGTTCAAATCTTGATAGCCATCTTTTATTTTTTGATTTGGTTTTAATAGAATAAGATGTTTTTTTTTTGTATGAATAAATTCCTATTATGGTTATAAGATAAAATGGAAGCTATTAGAGATTGTTATGGAAATTTTATTGTCTATTTTAAGAAAGTAAAAATGAGACTTTAAAAATGGGGCTTTTGATTAAAACTCATACTTTCTTCATATAAAATGAAGTAATAAATATTAAAGTTAATCATAACTTTATTGCATATTTTGAGGAAAATAAAAAGGGAAATATTAAGATTGTTTTCTTGTATATTTTGAGATATAAAGAGAGATGAAATTGTGAGTATGAAACTTTGTAGTGAACAAAAACAAAGTATTATTTTTGTGAAGTGATTTTTTTTAAGAGAATTATACTTTGATTTTGTTTAAGAAATATTTTAAAGGGAATTGAGATATTGTGATAGTTTGAATTGGTTATAAAATTTCATGTGATGAAATTGTGTTGTTAAAAAGGGAATCCTTTTTGCTTATAAAGACTATGAGTGAATAACTAGATTATGAATAGTGTAAAGACTAAGAAATGATTGCTTTATGGATAAGTGCTAATACAAGACATTAATCATTGTGAATAAGTAGAAGATGAAAATTATCTAAGTTTAAGACATGATTAAGAAAGGGTGTGAATACCCATGTTTCTTGTACATGAAAGTTTATGATTTAGAGTTAGTACGACCTCGGTACCGGCATTATTGAAAGAAAGGATTTGAGAAATAATTTGGAGATATGGCCGTGGAGCTATCTCGTATTTGTTGATTAAGTCCGGTGGGAGGTAAGACTAATTCTTTGAATGGAAATTATTCATGTTTTGAATTTAAGAAAATTTAGGCACATAAGTGAAGATGTAGTAAACTTAGGGAAACGTAAGTGGGGTGCTCTATATAGTCGGCGGTGGACTCCAAGACTATAGACCCAGTTGGTGGACTGAGGTTGCCCTGTGGGAGACGGATTATTATATTTTAGTCTGGGACTATGAGGACGGGTCAGCGGTGGACTCCGGGATCTTGAGTAGTCGGACGGATAGATTTTTTGTGTTTACTGTCTCCAATGTATATATATATACTGGGCTAGAGGGTCACATACGGGACGGTTTGTACGATGTGGAATCTGTTATAACAGCTGGCGGTGGACTCCAAGGCTGGGATGAAAACTTAGAAATCTGGTACTTAAATTTTAGAACTGTGTTTTGCTCAACAAGTGTTCGATAAAATGCATATATAACATGTAAGGTATTTTTCAAAAATGCTTTTGAAAATTTTTGCTTTACTAAATCAATTGTATCTTTGTATAGTGTATATATTAATATCTGAAACCTAATTTACTACATGATTTCATTTTTATTTTCTAATTTGTGGATTTGAAATCCCAAAATTTGGAGTTATGGAAGAGTATGGGTTGAAGACGGTGATGATTGCAGTGTCGGATCCAAGAATGAGATTGTCACATCTCGCTTTCCAAAAATACGGAATACGAGCACGTAACATTAGTTAGACTTAAGGAGCCAACCAGTGTATTAAATCTTCAGAATCTCTGTCCTTCAATTCCAGCAGGCTCTGATACCACAATTGACCGTGTATGATGGGAAGCGAGGCGTGACAGAGATTTTGTAAGGAGGGAGGTGGCGGAGGGCAAAGTGAAGCGGACAGGGTGGATGGAGGGTGTTGGAGAGGGGGACATCACGGCGGTCGAGGATGGCGAAGACGCAGGAGAGAGTGTGGATTTGGAAGGGAAAGGGGAGGGAGGGGAGGGGAGAGATGAGGTGGGTCAAGGTCTAGGTGCTGTTGGTCAGGGAATACACAAAGAGATAATTTTAGGGTAAATTTCACTAAACTATATTCTTTAAAAGATATTTTTTTTTTCAATTCTCTCACATTTTTTTAGAGTTCCACATAATTTTATGTTCCTTAAAATTATTTTAATATGTGTATCTCTGCAAAACGGAAGTTTCTTTTGATATACTCTAGCCTACTTAGCAAAAACAAAGACAAAGGGAAGTTTCTTTTGATATGCTATACCCTGTTTACTAAAACAAAGATATGCTATACCCTGTTTACTAAAACAAAGACATGCAATACAAAGGGTTTATATGGAGTCTACAATAGCTGGGTATTTTCTTCGCATTAATCTCTAATCTCTAATATTATAATGGGAGAGTTGAGATTGTTATTTGTCAACATACAAATTCGTGCGTTGCACGTGCAATTCCAACACTTTCATTAATTACAACAAAAACAAACAAATAAAAAAAAATTCACCTATTTAAAACATGCAACACACGTGCAACAATTTTATAATAATTTTTAACACTAAACATACACATATGTTGCACGTATAACTTAAATTCTACTTATAAACACCTGCATTGTACGTACAAATGGTAGATTTTTCTTCAAAATATTTTTCCCAATTACGTGCAACGCACGTCCAACTCCAAAACTCTTTCTTAAAACGTATATCGCACGTGAAAATTCTTAAACTCTTATCAAAACGTGCATCACACATGAAATATACTAGTAGTATTACAATTATAATTATCTGAGTTAGAATGAGTTAGAATAATACTGGGTTAGAATAATATGAGTTCCGAAGAAATTTAATAACCTTCAAATGGGGATGGACTTATAAGAGAATCTTTTGGAAACACTTTCTTCCTTTCGTTTTTAGTTTCTTTAAAAAATATTAATGCTACCCTGTAGAAATTGTAAATCCTAAAATAATTTTGAAAGACTCATAAAATAGTATAGAACTCCAAAAAATATGAGAGAATTGAGAGAAATTTATTAATATCATTCCTACCGTAATTATCGAAATCTTCATTATCATTCTCATATAAGCAAATGATATAGAAAATCACTGTCAAACTATAATGTTATCAAACTGAATATTATTAAAACTAAAAAATGCAAGCAATGAAAAGATATTGCAAATTCAATTAATTTATGTTAACATGTATATTACAACATCATTAACATTCAGTAAATAGGTTATACATTATAAACCATGCATTATGCACAAGTTAGGATAAAGATAATATACTAAGAAAATCATATAAAAATAATTGTACGAATTTATTTGCTTAAAAATCTAATTCTAAGTTAGGAGATGGGGGTGGGTTTGAGAAGAGATATGAGATTTTGTGAGATTGAGAAAGTGAGAGAGAAAAAGATTGTATTTGAGAAATTGGGGTTTTTATTTTATTTTGGTTTTTTTAATAAAATTCGTGCGTAGTACACATTGTTAAATATGAATCCCTAGTTTTTCTCACATTTCTCTGTTTCAAAATAGAGAAAGGAGAGAGGGTTATACTCTCTATCCTATTAGTACTAGTAATATGCACCGTGTGATGCACGTTTTAAATTGAAAAATTATATAGTAAATAATAAGACATAATCTGACCTCGAACATGAGACCTCTCTTTACTCATCACATACTCTTTACAAATTACCCCTAGAGGTACAAACTTTTATTTTATATGAGTGACATTTTTGTAAATAATTATGAATTTGACTTTAAGGGTATTATGGCAAGTTGGGTAAGAGCATCCACAGTCGTTCAATGGAAAAAATGGCAAAATGCATATTTTAGCATTGCATTTTGAAGAAATGCTGCAGTCGTTGAATGGTAAAAAATGCATAAAATAAAAAATAATTTATACTTAGAAATTAATAATAAAAAATATGGGAAGAAGACAAAAAAATCAAAATAACCGTACGAAATGTTTCGTCTGGGTTTTAAGGTAGTTTTTTTTTGCAAAAAAAAATTGCAAAAACAATTTTAAAAAATAGTTTGTAAAAAATATTTGCAAAAACAATTAAAAAATTTGCAAAAACAATTTAACAATTGCAAAAATAATTAATAACTTTACAAATTTAATTTTAAAAATTATGTTTTTTTAAAAAAATGGATTGCATGTTTCGTCCCACATGGGAATAAACATCATGTTTATTCCCACCATTAAATTCAATTAACCAGTTAATTTATTTGGTTTTTAATTTTTTTAAAATTCGGACGAAACATCATGTTTCGTCTGATTAATTAAAAATATAATTAAATAATCAGACGAAACATCATGTTTCGTCCGATCAATTAAAAATATAATTAAATAATCCAGACGAAACATGATGTTTCGTTAGCTATAATATGCATTTTGCTATTTCGAATGCTATTTATCCCTTTCTACTGTTGACGAATTGCCAAAAAATGGCAAAATAGCAAACGACTGTGTGCGCTACAGTATACAAAAAATGGCAAAATTGGCAAAAAAGCAAACGACTGTGGATGCTCTAATCAATTGATTAATATAACTCTCACTTAAAAATAAATGGTTAAATGTCTATAAATTACAGGTTGTCTACAAATAACAATTTCAACTCTTCCATTATAATATTAGAAATTAAAGATAAGATATAAATAGTATAAGATATAGATATAATTTACTATTGCAAATGATTATAATCAAGTAATATCTAGCTAGTTGGATTGTCTGTCTACCTAAAATAGGCTCTTTCGGTCTGCATTTTTCTTTTCTTTTTTCTTTTTTTTAGTCTGCTATTAAAACAAGTCTAGGTACGGGAAAAAATAATTTGTAAGAGCATCCACAGTCGTTTTTCTCATTTCTTATAAAATGGCAGCTACTGTAATAGCAATTGGATGCGTATCGTGCAGTCGTGCTTTGCTATATTTTTCTCATTTGGATTAGAGACGGGATATGATATCCCGTCCCTATTTTTTTAATTTTAAAATGGCGGGACGGGGAATCATTCCCCGTCTCTCATCCTTTCAAATAAACTAAAAAAAGTTAATTACTTATTATAACTATTAACCTATATTAATTAACTAAATTAAATAATATAATAATAACTAAACTATATTAATTAACCATCTAATCCTAATTATTACCTAAACCTACCTAATAATGGCATTGTGTGGGACAGGGATACATTCCCCGTCCGGGGAATCATTCCCCGGCCCAGCCTATATTGACTTTTTTTTTTTTTGCTTCTCATCGGTCAATCAGGGCCGTTCGTTTATTAAAAAAAAAAATTGTGTGGGACGGGGTTTGATACCCCGGACGGGGTATCATTCCCCGTCTGAGGACTTTTTAAAAAAAATATATATTCGTTATTGGTAGAGACGGGATATGTATCCCCGTCCGGGGTATGTATCCTCGTCTGAGGACTTTTTAAAAAAAAATATATATTCGTTAATGGTAGAGACGGGGTATGTATCCCCGTCCGACCTAATTTAAAAAAAAAATTGAAAATTACTGAGACGGGATATGATCGTCCGTCTAAATCGATTAAACAATAATTAAATCGAAGAGACGGGGTATCATACCCCGTCCTTTATATTTTGAGAAAATTCATTTCGTTTCTCATATTTGAGAAATGAGAATAGGAGGTTTGCCAAAAAATGGAAAAATGGGAAAATGAGAAACGATTGCAGCGCTCGTTTACTATTCGTTTGTTATAAAATGGGAAAATGGGATATATAGCAAACGACTGTCGATGCTCTAAGTCCATAAAATTTGAAAGTCCCTGGAACATTAATTCAAAGGTAAAATGCATGAATATCCTAACATTTTGCTCAAATGAGGAGGCTTCTTGTTACTTTGTTGTTACTTAGCTTACTGTTTTTTTTTTAATTTTATTTAGGTGACTCAACTAGCTTGGAATGATAGTTTTATCAAGAAAGTTCTTCTATGGGTGGCATTCGGGCTCACCGGGCCGGGCCGGGCCAGGTTGAAACCTAGCAGGTTTGAGCCATGTCTTGGATTCGGCAGGCCGGGCCAGGGGAGGAAAGGAGGGGCCCGGACCTAGCCCCTAGCGCGGGCCGGACCGGTTCGTTGTGGGTTCGCGGGTTAGGCGGGGTTTTCAATTTTTTTTCAATTTTTTTTCAATTTTTTTTTAGTGTATAAAGATAAAGGAAAACAGAAATGGTAAACAGTTGGGTTGAACAAATAGATAAAATAAAGATTCTTAAATTGAATTGTTTGTATGAATTACAAATTTTTAAATTAATCAAATAGATAAGTAACGTTTCATACAAATCTTATCAATTTACAATATAAAAATAAAAATAAAAGAAAGAAACAGTAGCCAAAATCAGTTTGATCAAGAAAAGTGATTAATTCATTCAAAAAATAAAATTACCTAATTGTGTCGGGCTGGGCTGGGGGAATCGCAAGTCGGGCCAGTGGAGGAAAGGAGGGGCCCGGACATGGCCCCTAGCGCGAGCCGGACTGGTTCGTTGCGGGTTTTTCAATTTTTTTATTTATTTTGTTTTATTTTATTTTATTTTATTTTGAGTGTACAAAGATAAAGGAGAAGGAAAATTGTGAACAATTGGGTTGAACATATAGATAAAAGAGAGATTCTTAAATTGAATTATTTTCATGAATTACAAAATTTCAAATTAATCAAATAGATAAGTAACATTTCATACAAATCTTATCAATTTACAATATAAAATTAAAAAGCAATAAACAACAACTAAAAATCAATTTGATCAAGAAAAGTGATTAATTCATTCAAAAATTAAATTACCTAATCCCTCTCAGGATCGGACCTGCATCCAACCCAAACTCAACACACTAATTTGCACGCAGTAGCCAAGAAATCCAACCTGAAACTATATTTCATAAAAGTTTGATAGCATAGATATATATAATTAAGATCATTTGAAGTAGAAAATTTTTAGTCTTACATCGGTGAAATGAGAGGAGGAAGTGAAGTTGACTATAAATAGCTAGCGTGAGGGTTTGCAAATTGAGTAATGAGTAGTGATCAATTAATTTTGGTATCAACACTCATTTTTATAAAATTTTGAAATATATTAGAGTATATCTATATGCACATATGCATGTATACATATATTTTGCAGTATATATACATACACTTCTATAAATATATTTAGCACAAAAAAAATTAAAAAACATGCAGCCACAACGGTAGGCCTGTGGGTCGGCCCGACCTGGTTCAAACCAGTCACAATCCAAGTCGGGCCGGTTCACTCGCGGCTGGTCCAAAACCGGGATTTTCTCCTATTTTTGTGAACCGGACCAGTCCTCTATGCGGATTGGGAGCCGGTTCAACCCGTCTATGGGCGGGCCGGGCCAGGTTGTGGACTGAGCGGGACAGGTCGGTCCTGGGCTGGCCCGACCCTGATGCCACCCCTACTGTTTATCCTGAATAGTGAGCTACTGTAAATTATCAATTTACCATTTCATTGAAACGACAACTCTTGAATGAAGAAAAACCCCAATACATTTAAAACTTTCTCCAATTAGTTTTTAGTGCAAAACTGATATTCATTATCCTTAATATTATAAAGAGAGAGTTGGAGTTATCATTTGTAAGCAAATAAATTCGTACATAACTAATATAAAGGAGATTTCATATTCGAAGTCAGACTACGTCAAAGTTTTATTTTAATTATTTTTTAAATATATTTATTAAGATGTGCATTCCACGTTTAAATTACAAGTTCAAAGAAAACAAAAGTAAGAATTTTTTCCCAAAATGCCCCATTTTTGCAAAGTTTTTTCCAAACCGCCCTACTTTTTTTTTTTAATTCCCAAAGCACCCCACTCGGTCTCTCAAAGACCGAGTCTAGTGCAAATAGACTCGGTCTTTGAAAGACCGAGTCTTGCGCTTTGAAAAATCAAAGAGACCGAGTGGGGTGCTTTGGGAATTAAAAAAAAAGTAGGGCGGTTTGGGAAAAACTTTGCAAAAATGGGGCATTTTGGGAAAAAATTCCAAAAGTAAGAGGTATCTATAAAAGCATTAGGACCTATGAAAAAAATTTAACAGTAAATGGTCTCTTAATTTTAGAGAAAAATATTGAGAGAATTTCATATATTTTGCTTTCTTGACAAACAGAAATTAATCTGGTTTCTGCATGAGTCAGACTTAGAATAAAATAAATCCTTGAAATTAAGAAGGTCGAATTGACGCATTCCGAAGATTCCTAGTCTCGGACACTGCAGCAATGTGACATAAAACCTCTATATCAAGAAAAGAAAATATATATATATATATATGAAACTGGTGCATCACGCTTGTGCTATATGCAGAGTTCCTGGAACAAATTATGGGGTGTATAAAACTGAGAAGTATCACCCTCTGTGATGTCGACACATATATACATGACAGGTTGGCGTTTCCTTTTCAATCAACTTGAACACCATCGGTATGAAGGTATGATCCATGGCGGACCGAGCAATTCAACTCGTTCCTTGTGCAACCAAAACAAAAAAAAAAGTTATCCATTCGACACATCCACATGCATGCTTATTAAACAAATTTGACACACAACGACAAGTCTAAACTATGGTAAATTTAGTTTCAGCCGTTCATTTGTATGTTGTTTTCCATTAACCCCTTCAACCTTCTAGGCATTAAGATTTCGATGAACCTCTTTTGTCTTTTTTTTTTCTCCTTATAATCGAAAGATGCTAAAGTCATTCTCTATATCGGATAACTTCTCTCATATTGTCAGCAACAAGGGAAGAGAAACAAAAAATAAAAATTAAATAAAGTTACAAAATCTGTCACAGACTGCCTCCCCTTATTGGCCATATGGTGGACTGATGAATGACTTTTGTCATTAAAATGTAGATGATTAGCATGCATGCAAAACTTGCATTTTCGTCTCGTAGAAATTTTGATTTATAGTCCTATTTAGAGTAGCTATAGGTACCTGCTACTCGGACATTATCTAAACATGATCTGGATCTGACACAGAACTAGATACCCCCCTTTTTTTTTTTTGAGGAAAAGGTGGAATAAGGCCACCCTGTTTCATTAATGCGAAATTAACGATACAAACTCAGAGAACTGAGCCGAAATAACCTACAGACAAGAAATATAACATACATGAAGCAACATGACCCGTACATACAAGAAATCCCTCCAACAACCCTGGAGGGTGGGCCGACAAACAAGCTCGGGCCAACAAAATTGAATGTACGTCAGTTTAGCTTCGTACACGGCCTCCACGGCACATGCACACCTACCTGAAGCTAGTTTGGCAGGATTTTATCATCCGCCGCGCCCTGCCTTCTCCTCGCTGGGGGGACCCCCTCTTTGGGCCCAAGCCCCGCAGGTCGAGTTTTGACAACCACCGAGAACACTCAACTCGCTGGGGGGACCCCATCTTTGGGCCCAAACCCCGCGGAGCACACCCTACACCTCCAATCATCTATCAATCTAGTAAATCACACCCTTACCCACAAACCGCAGTCAAGGAGAGAGCCGTGGAGAGGATACCTTCACCTCTCTCACGCCCTTGCTCTCTCCAGTGATTTCTCACAAATACAGTCCAACACCAACAAAGAGTAGTGAGGAGCAACATCTTCACTCACCCACTCTCTCACACTCTCAAATAGAAAACCAAAAGACACAGCTGATTGAAGTATCACCTTCTCCTCTCGCCACATGGGCGGTGGTGTTGGGCGTCAGCTTTCATTCTGAGGGCGTAGTGGTGATGGTGACCCGTCGACTGTGGTTATAGGTGTAACAAACTGAGTGCAGCCCCCGTCCAACTAGACCATCTTTCTTAGTCTCTGCCATCCTCACAAACTCTGACTACTTCGCCTACTACACCAACCCTGGAAGTTCAAATCATGGTAGCAGATCACCGTAATCGACCCCGAGAGCGTGGTCATGGTGGTGGTGGCGAAGAAAACGGCTGGAGGCATCTATGGTGGCGATACCGGCGCCCCACCCACTGACGATGCGAAGGGAACTGAAGGACACTCCAGCCCAACCATCCGCGAACCCCACACCCCATTACCCCCCACATCAACAAACTCTGGCCCCACGGGCACCCAACCTAACCACCAACCATCTGCAGGACACCTTTACTCCCATAAGAAACGAACTATTGCACATCCAAGCACACCCGGCTTCTTCACACACACTACCAACCCTCGAAAAAATCAAATCATAACTGCAGATCGCCGTGATTGGCCCCAAGAGTGTGGACATGGTGGCAGGCGCGAAGAACAACCGGGCCAACAACTCACAAAACCCCCGAAACCCAAACCCCAACCCCAAAAATCACACCCCTACTCCAAATACCGGGGATCGTCGCCACGGCGGACGGAACGACACGTCCGTCGACGATCAGATCCAAGGGTGTTGGTTGAGCACTGGCGGAGCCGAGTCACGGGAGGCCACATCCAGATCTGGAGGGATCTGGGTGATAGGGAGCAGTCGGCGTTGCTGACGGTGCCGGTGGGAGGGGCGACGAATGGTGGATCAGGGGAGTCGGGGGTATGGGGAACGGATGTCGACGATTGTGGCATCGGATGGAGGTGGAGGTTGGTGCGGTGACGCGCGAGGAACTCTGTCGACGCAAGCGGCGAAGGCGCAGTATTCGCCTTCAACCCTGTCACTGCAAGGCGTCGGCGAGTCATCGTAGGCGTGTGAAACTCCGTCGACGTGAGCGGCGAAGGCATGGAACTCCGTCCCCGCAGCGACAAACGGAAAGGGACTCGATGCTGGCGGAGGGAAGGACAGGGGGGCGACGGGGTGGGGGGCGGTGGTGCTTAGGGCTAGCCGTCGCCACCCCTAAGAGAGTAGATCTAGGGTTTCAAAACTGGTTTTTTTTGGGTTAGTATAACTAGATACCCTTTTTTACAGGTGTATACATGCCGAATCTTAAATCATGACCTATTTCAATTTTCTTTTCTTTTACTTTTTTTTAAAGGAAAAGATGAAATACCGCTACCTATTCCAATTTTCGATTACGGTCTAGATCCACTTGTAGTGGATCAGATCAGACCCAAACCTAAAGTTCAGTGACCATAGTCATGTGTGGTGGACGTGACCCCTGACCAGAACAGACCCTAATTTTTTGGCATGTATACACCGAGTATTGAATCATGACTTCTTTCAATTTTCAAGTTGGGTCTACGTCCACTTGTAGAGGACCACCTGGCCTCGGCCTGGAGTTAAGTGACCATAATGGAGTGGTGATGCAACATTCGACCAGCAAGGCAAAAGCAGACTCTGGCCTTTGGCTACGTTACACCGAGTCTTAGATCAAGACCTATTTCAATTTTTTGGGTAGGGTCCAGCTAGGCCCACTTGGAGCCAGACCTGAAGTTAAGTTAGGGGTGGCAATAGGGTTGTTCGGGTTGGGTTGGGTTGGGTTGGCACGTTTTTCGGCCAGGCCCAGATCGGGTTGTGAAGTTAATCGGGCCGGGCCGTGTTCAAATTCGAAAATTTTGACCTGGTCGACCCGCGAACCCATTCGGGTCGAACCCGTTTCGAGTCGGACAGGGTCGCGGGTTGGTCCAATTTATTTATTAATTTAACTTTTTTAAACTAAAATTTTAAAAATAAAACAAGCATAACTGTATAAGAGTGTAACAAAATTGTATTCATTTCAACTTCTATGAATTTTTTACAAATTTTTTACATTCTAATACAAGTAATAGAAATCCAAAAAGAACATACAATATTTCTTGAATTACATTTACATGTTTGAGGGTATAATCAAAATCTAGAATTCGAGATAGCCTAGAATTAGATTGAATAGAGGGTAGTGGACTACTGTCGTGCACCTCTATTTAACATAAACCTACAATCTCATCGCCATAAATTCCTTACTCTTGTTGTTGGACTTCAGGCGAGTTGTTTCTACTTGTTGATGTAGATACCGCTTTTTCTTGAGTCTTGTCTTCAACCTTCATCCAATCTTCGATGCACACGAACATCTCCAACAAATTCGGCTTCAAGCGATTCATGCAATCTGTTAGAACTCTGCCACTTGTAGAAAAAATACTTTCTGAAATAACTGTGGAGACATGAGGAGTTAGTAGATCTCTAGCTATATGTGAAAGAATAAGAAAAAGATTTTCATGTTCTTTCCACCATTGTAGCACTTCAATCTTAGACTAGACCTCGCACTATCTTATTGATTATACCAATTTAATTTATTAGGTGCATTTGTCCTAGGTTTTTTTTATTGAATACAAGCAAGTAAATTAGCAGTGTCATCTTCTAAGGTACTCTTACCCTTACCTCTAGAAGTAGAAAAAGTAGTAACTACACTAGTTGTACTACCACATGCAAAAGTTTTATCATAATAATCATACAAGTTATTCAATATCGATTCAAAGTTGGCTAAAAATTCATTACAATTATATTCAGAATCATCTCCAAATAAAGTAAAAAATATTTCAATCAAACTCTTCGTAACTGCATGCTAATTTGATACGAGAATCTATAACAGTAGCAATACAATACAACATAGGAGGAGGATTAAAATACTTCAAGAATTTGGTATAAGCGGGAACAACAATATTGCTAATGTATTTATCCAAAATCATGTCTTGAAAAGTTTGTATTATATTAATTATTGAAATAAAAATACTACTAGAAGTAGAATCGTAAGATGTAGAAAACTTCGCAGTTACGATTTTAAAAAGTTCCAAAAATCGTGACAAAGATTCGGCAAAATACCATGATTGAGGAGTCATTTGAAAAAATTTCATGTTTTTTGCAAGACAAAAATCGCTTATAATATCTTTGTATTGAGTAACAACATTTAGTGAATCGACCGAAAGTAGAGTTCCATCGGTGTTTAACATCTCTACAAAATTTTCTAAAATATATTCCCCCTACATTTACACCATTCAAGTATAATATCACTCAAAGTAATAAAATGTACGCAATTTCTAATTGCAATTATATATGAATCGATTACTTTCAATGCATCTTGTACACATAAATTTAAAATATGACACACATCTAACATGAAAAACTTTCATTATATGGATGAGCTAATTGTATTTTTAATGTTCTAATCGAAGCATTGTTGTTAGATGCATTATTAAAACTAATAGTAAAAATGTTATCATGAATATGATATAAACCACAAAATTATAAAATGAGTTGTGATAATTATACCACTATGGGAATGCGGCAAACCGGCAAGTGATATGATTCTCTTTTGAATCATCCAATCACTTTCTACCCAATGACAAGTTATGCCCATCATCGGAATATCATTATAACCTTTTCAACAATCAGAAGTTAACAATACTCTACAAGTTAAAAAATACAAGAGTGCAATTAAAGTGTCTCTTACTTCGTTGTAAAGTTTAAAACAATCGGTCTCGGGTGTGATTTTAGGAATTTTTCTAAAATGTGGATTAAGTGCATTTTGGTAATTAAAAAAAAGACTCTACATTTCTACTCTCGGAATCGGAAAAAGGTAACTCATCCTTAATAACTAGTCGGTCCATTTTTTGGCAAACAAGTTCGGGATGAAAGGGGCGGCTATCTATTTGTCCGGTCCTATGGTTGATTTTTTATTGGCCTTATTGGTCTTGTATTAGTGCGGGGTGAATCGATAAAAAGTGTCGTTTATTTCTGCATGTTCCCTCACTCTTCTTCCTTGTAACTCTTGCTACAAGTTTTACAAATTCTATGTCCTATACTAGGATTCTCCTGATCGGGGATAAAATCATTAAATTTCTGTCAATCACTAGTCTCCCCTTTAGTTTTTCTACTAGCAGTGGGTTGTGTGGATTCAGTTTGTTATGTTTAATTTTAATATCATGCATTTCGTGTTCTATGTCATGTGTAGGAATATCGTGAGAATCTATATTTAGCATGAGGTTATATTCGGGTTCTAATTGTGGGATTGTTTGAAGCCGACGAGAAGAACTAATAGAATCTTGTCCACTTTGGCTACGGCCGCTACCTGGTGATCTAGACATGATAAATTTTTTATAGTAGTGTATGTAAAAAAATGATTTCTATTGTTTTAATAGTGTATGTGAAAAAATAATAAACAATATAAGAGGGATATGTTAAAAAAAATCTAAAAAAACAATCGGAGGGTTGAGAGATAGAGAGAATCGAAAAACCAACAAACAAATATGATTTTTAAAAAATAGAACTACAACAAAAATAAAGGGTTGAGAGAGTTGTGAAATTTTGATATCGTAATTCACAAATAATCGTATATAGAAATAAGAGAGAAAATAATAATTGAAGTAGACATATTGCGGTAGCCGATTGAGAAGTGTAGTAGATGTCGTCACGTAGTCGTATAAAGAGATAGAGAGAGCTTCTTTGTTGAGAGAATTTTAGTAGACGTAGTTGAGAGTGTGAATTAACTCGAATTCGATACGATCAAAATTGTTCACTTCTTTGTTGCTTGCTTCTTTGTTGAATGAAACTGATTATATTGAGTAGTAGTAGTAGAGAGAGTAAGCGAATGAGGTGTGAAAAAAATTTGATTGAATTTGGGGGGTTTTATAGGCAAACACTCTAAAAAATCTAAAACAAAAAGCAAAAAAAAAAAAAAAAAAAAAAAAAAAATCCCAAAACAGAGCAACCAACGGTCGACTGTTCTGTTTCAACCCGTTCGACCCATAGGTTGACCGTTCAACCTGCGCGGGTCGAACGTTCGACCCGTTCAGGTCAAACAGTTCCAAACCCGCAGGTTGGCAGGAAGGTTTCAGGTGGATTTGACTAAGTCAACGGGTTCGTGGGCCGAGTTCAAAGGGTTGGATTTTGTTTTTTCTCGACCTAGGTCGACCCGGTTAGGATATTGGGTTCGACCTGAACCCGAACTGGGTCGAAGCAAGCCGAGTCAGAGCATGCAGGTCGCGGGCAGGGCGAGGGTCGACCCGACCCGAATGCCATCCCTAAGTTAAGTGTCCATATTCATGTACACTAGACCCAAAAACTTTCCTTAACATTTTGCAGTTATACATTGTGTCTTAAATTAGGACATGTTTCAATTTTCGATTAGAGTCTAGACCCACTTTTAAAGGATCCCACTTGAAACTTGGGATGGTAATGTGTAAGGGTATACCCGTTTATCCTTACTCATTTGCCCTATGGATAATGTTATGGGTAAGACTTAGGTAGTGTTCTTTTTCTCCTCTTATAAGTGATTTACCTCTTATAAGAGGTGGTCCACCTCTTACAAGAATTTTTTTAGTGTTCTTTTTTTACCTCTTATAAGATATTTTTTCCAAAATCTCTTATAAGCCTAAAAGACTTCTAGTAGCCTCTTTCAAATTCTTATAAGACTTCTATCACTTAAAAAGTCTATGTTACCCCAAAGTCTATTTTATAATTGTTACTAATTTCAATCTCAAATTTTCTTCATCTCACTATTTTTATACTTTGCTTATGCCATTGTTTTCTTTTCGAAGGGCACAGTAGTGGCTGTTAGATTCACAACTGTTATCATAGGATTCCATCTAGATGTTTTGATTATTTGTAATTCATGGCTTCTTCAATCTGACTGTCACTTCTTGGCTCGCCTCTAATATTTTTGAATTCAATATTGCTGATTTTACTTTAGATGGGGCCTGTCAATTATAAGTAATTGATTTAGAAGTATAGATACACATTCATTTCAGCATCATATGTAAGTAAATGATTTAGACGTTTAAAAGCAGCTACTATCTATATTATATTAATGCTGTATATTTGACTTCCTTCTATAGTGTTGTTGAGGTTGTATTGCACTGATAAAATTGTCGCCTCCAACCTTTGCATACCTTCTGAGGATTGTGATGTATTCCTTATTAATTAACTTTTTTTTTCTTTTTTTTATATTCAGTTTATTGGAACGCCACATTCAATCTCAAACTTCCTTCTTTTCTTGTCCTTCATCTCACTATTTTTATACTTTGGGGTAATATAGACTTTGGGGTAATATAGGCTCTTGTAAGAGGTGAAAAAAGAACAGAAATGTCTTATAAGAGGTTCTTATAAGAGGTTATTTTTATATAAAAAGAACACCTCAAAAAGAGGATCTTACAAGAGACTCTTACTGTAAATATCTTATAAGAGGTAACATCTTATAAGAGGTAAAAAAAAGAACAGTACCTTAATTTCTTACCTAAGGGGAAGGGTAAGGAAAAAAATATATACTTGTTTAAAAATTATGGTATGATAAAAGTAAAAGTATAAGAATATACCTCCTCATTTACCCGGTTAGATATAAATTGTAAGCTTATATACACACATATATATGTAATGTAAATATACATATGTTATCCATTTTACGTATTTAATTGTGAACATGTGAAAATTGGTAAAGACTGGTATTATATAAGTGAAAATTGATATAAGAAAGACGATGATACTTTTCTTTTACATTTTGTTTTCATAATTTAATCTTCATTAAAAAAAAATTAACATTTTCATTTATTTGCTCGTTAGGGTAGGGTAACATAATTTTATTATTACCTGTTAGGGTAAGGGTATGGTAAGGGTAGTGTATTAGGACTCCAGGGTAGGGTAAATACCGTACGCTCGCCTTACCCTACCTATTGTCATCCCTACCTGAAACCGACCATAGTCAAGTAGTAGAGGTTTATTAATCGACTCAATCCAGACCCGTTAAAAACTGCAAACCTTTAACGGGATCGACTAAATTAATATTGTTAATGAAGTGGTGTTTAATCGATATTGTTAATGAGATCCACGATTAACTCAAGCCACCAAGTCCAAACTCAAGTAGCAGTGGGATTAGTCACATATCGGGTAGGAGAAGGAATGAAGTGTTGTATATATAATAAAGTTAATGATCTTAAGTTGCTTTCAATACTAACTAGTTTTTAGGTTTTTGACCTTATGTTGGGGCAACGGAAAACCAGATTGCAACTATGGAAGTAGTATGGAGTATGTTTTATTGTTAGGCAAGTTTTTCAATTTATTGTAATTGTTATTGAACCAATAGTTGGCTATGTTTCATGTCAAACGGTTTGTGTAATTGTTATTTGCATATTACTTTGAACTCAATATAACATATTTTCTAAATTTTCATTGATGCTATTCCTTTGAAAATTAAAATATTAAATGAATAGTAACTCAAACGAGACCTAGACCTCCCCGGCCTGAAAGAATTGAATAGTATATAGGTAAACTTATAGTTAACTAGACCTGAGGTTAGGCAGATACCAAAATGATAGCCAGATCCAAACAACCCTGACCTTAGGGGAACTTTTTTCCAAAATAACCAACTTTTGGGAAACTAATTCCCAAACTAACCCATTTCCAAACTATTTTATGGGGTAGACCAAAATTGTCCTTACCAGCATAAGCAGCAGTTGGGAACTACGGCAACATTACAATTGAAGCCGCAGTTGAGAACTACGACTACTTTAAACCAAAAGAATGGTATGCTGCAGTTGCCAACTGCGGCAACTGTGTAAATCTTTGCCATAATTGGCAATTGCGACGGTGTCTCAAAGTTTTGAGACACAAAGAGCTCACTTAAACTAGATAGCTAGAGCTCTCTGGAAAAATCTCTTTAAAGAGAGGTCGTAGTTGCTACTGCTGCCTCTCTATGTGTAGACCGCAGTTGGGAACTGTGACCTACACTATACTCCATTTGGCTCTCTTATTCAAATAGCCAAGTCAGACAGCAGGAAAAAAGCTTTCAACTGAAGCAGTAGTAGAGAACTTGGGAATTAGTTGAAGTCGCTATTCCCTATTGCGAAACTGTGGCTTCAGTTGAACATTGATATATGAAAATAAGATATCAATGTTTTCATGTTTACGTGTCACGCCCCGCTTCCCAAAAATACGGAATACAAGCACATGACATTGATCCAGCGAATGACTTGCGTCACCTATAAACTGTTTACCCATTCAACTCAACACTAATAACAATACAAAACAATTACGCAGGTAATAATAACAACCACATGAACAATAATACTTGGAATAAGACAATATGAAATAACCAAATATGATAATCCAATATGTGAAAACAAATAATAATATCCGGGTCATAAGCCCAAGCCCAATACAATAATAAATCCAAACACAATGATAATAAGTTTTAATACAATAAGTTCAATGAAATAACATTCAACTAGAAAGCAATAAGTATTTAGAAAGCTTGTTCTCCAATTTCTGCAGGTAATTATCCATAATCACCTGTTAACACTTCATCTAAAAAGAGAAAAAAAATTGTTCTTAAAGCAGTCATGGACAACAAGTAGAGAAAGCAAAAAACAATGGTATAACGATATAACAATGAATTCAATAGGTTAATAGGAATTAATAATAATGGACGATAGCAATAATCAATATCAATAGTAATCGATACAATGGTTATAAACAATGGTTCAATATTCGATGACAATGTTCAATGGTCGATGTCAATAATACTTAGACAATATTCAATATCAATAGAAACAATGATGTACAATGCAATATCGATGTTGTGTCAATTCTTAAGTCTATTAATCATTTTAATCCTAACTAATGCACGACTATTGTATCCCATAACTATAGGTTCGATGCATACAATCAATTTTATTTAGACTTAAGGAAAAGATTCTATAGATCATGTGCACGGCACGATAACATTAATTGCAACATTGGTGCACATTGGTCGGCACAATAACACTAAAATAATATACGATGAATTGGGATACTGCAGTCAGTAATCCAACAATAACTTGATAATGATAACACTAGTCGACACACAATATTTTGGAAAATATGGCCCACACTTTTGTGTACAGTCACTACATCATCAACTGCTCCAGTCAATTTCTTAAACCCCGGCTTGTTAATTATTTTATCGATGCAAACAATACATTATGCAATTTAGAGACATTAGATGAATGATAGTAATAATAGGAGAACAATAGGATGATAACTTTGGATGAAATGAATAGAATGATGACAATAACACATTAGGATCATGCAATGCAACACATACACTTCAATTCATGCAATACAATGATATATATATATATATATATATACTTATATTAAGAAAATCTGGAAAACGAATTTCTGGACATCAAGAGGCCACTGTACAAAAATCAGTTTTTCCGCTGCTACAGAAATCAAAAACTGAAACTGTCAGAAATTTTGGAAACTAGACTTCCCAAAGATTCCAACACAAATTAAAATACAAAATCCGACAGCAATAGCTAGGTCAAATACATCATTCTTTACATATTACATGTTATAACTAAAAATCGACATCAAGTTGTATCTTTAGAATCGGCGAAAACTCAATTATAAATTTATCAAAAATATTCATTATACTCCTAAACATGTTAACTATCATTCTGAAAATTATAAGAGCATTATTCTTACATTAACGTCGCTTTTTAATAGTTTAAACATGAAAACATATATGAATCTGAAATTCTGAAAATAAAACACAGCAGTAGTAAAATCATCATAACTTTTGCAATACAACTCAGAATTTAAAGATCTTAGATATTTTGGAAACTAGAGACATAGGGCTACAACTCTTATTCAGAAAGTTATTTATTTTGATGTTAAATACTGGGTCGAAAACGTCTCAGAAATTCTAGACGGACAACAAATATACAGAATTTTAATAGATTTCATGAAATAAAGTGATCTAACATGATGGGTTACACTTTAATTAGTCAATAAACTTTATAATCAGCATGATAAGTATAATAACATGGTAAACATCATTACGAATACACACATACACTAATTTAACGATCACAAAACATCAATCGATCATTCAATCACACAACCTAACAATTAATTCTACGATCAATTATTTGTATGTTGTTTGTATGAATAAACCCTATTATCACTACTACATGAATGCATGAAAGATTTAATTTTTGGAGTCAACAAAGGCACGAAGTCGAGAATATTTGGATTAGCTCGTGTAAACCCTCAATATACTCAACGAAAAGAGAAACAATAGTATACGATACGATGGACGATTGGATCTACTTGCAAGAATTTTAATGAAAACTTGAATTTGATACAATATTCAATTCAAGAAGAAAAGTGACTTTCCTTATAGATGATTAATTTGAATACCAAAGAATAACAAGATGAGAATCCTGTAGCAATGAACACGAAACCACAAAGAATTATTTGCACAAGAAACCAAAGCAACACGGCAACAGTAAAGAGCAATGATAGGAATTGCAAATCGACGGCTCGATGAGGTTGGACTAGTGGCAGCATCGACCGGCGGTGCGACTGGACGGCGTCGACTGGTGTGCGGCTGGCTTCCGTCGATCGGGTTGAGGGACAGAGTGGGGGCTCGGTGGTTGCTGCAGTCGAGAGGGAGAAGGTGCAGTCGAGGGGGGTATCAACTAGGGCTGGCAATGCTTGGGGGTGACGACACTGATGTGTCGCCAGCGATGGGTGGAAGGTTTGGGCGGAAATAGGGAGTTGGCCGGCTGATGGGATAAGAGAGGAGAAAGACGGCTAGGTTTAGCATTTGCAATACGGTATTATTTATAGAGTGCAATTAGGTTATTGGGTTAATGGGCTTAGATCTAATAATAATGGGTTCGGATCTGGAAATAATTGCAATTGGGTTTTGGGTTCAAAAAAGAGTTGAAGAGAGTGCGGAGGAGCCTGATTGCCGAGGAGTTGGAGGAACTTGGGATATAAGGTTTTCAGATTTTGGGTTTCGGAGTTGAGGAGAGAGAGTTGAGAGAGATGAAGTGAAAGGGAAAGGAAGAGTTGGATTCAAGCTTGACGGGATGAAGGAATCTGAGGAATTGGAGGAATTTGGGATCTAGGGTTTAGTGTTTGGGTTTCAAAGTTAGAGAAGATGTTGTGGGAGAGATGAAGTGAATGGTAGAGGGAGGAGACCCGAGCACTTAACTAAGATGTTAAGTGGGTCTCTAGGCCGCAGTTCGTAACTGCGGCCTTAATATAATTGAGGCAGTAGTTGGGAACTGGGGCATCTGTTTAAAGTAAGGATTTGTGGCCCAACTGCGACCTCTGTTTAAAGTGAGGGTGTGTGACCTCCCTTTAACGAATTTGTACTTGGAGATTTTCTCCACCACTTGGTTGTCAGTGTCTCAAAACTTTTAGACATAGTCGCAATTGCCAATTGCGTTGATATTTATATTGTTGCCCCAGTTGGCAATTGCGAAATACATTTTTTTTCAACACTACGAACAAAAAGGAAATTCCCGACTTTTTTTTTTGCCAAACCCGGTGTTTTTAAACGTTGGGCTTGATACGAGAGGCATTTTAAAAAACGTTGCCGCAAGCACCGGGGAAACGCCCGCCAGGATGCAAAAAGGCTTTCCCGGCGTTTTGGAAAAGTCGGGGTTGACTTATATGCTATCCCGGCTTTTTAAAATGCCGAGATAGGGTAATTTTCATATTTTTCAATTTTTTCCTATTTAAAACCCCTATCCTGGCATTTTAAAACGCCGGGGTAGTTTCATTTATTTATTTATTTTATTATTATTATTATTATTATTATTATTATTATTATTATTATTATTATTATTAGTTGTGTTGTTGTTTATTTTTATCAAATCAAAATACCTGCAATGAAATTCACAATCTTTCACAAATTCATGAATCAAACATGATAAACAATAAAAATGTACTTTAGAACACAAATTCATTCAAATAATTAAACAATTATGTCCAAATTATTCACAAATTTAATTGATTCCAATAATTGCATATATGTACAAGTGCTTAAGAGCACAAAATTCACATCCAAGTGCTTAGTTAATAATTGAGCTCAACCACAACTCATACAAACATCTTTCATGCACTCAGATCCAAGTGTGTTCCCCAACAACACAGGTATATCATATGCTGCAACAAAACAAAATAACACTGAGAAACTTCCTTCTCAAGTCAGGAACTAAATAATGCAAAATGGGAATTTCAAATTTGTTAAATCACTTGATGCTAGCTTGGGAAAAACTACTTACTGACTGATTTGTTGCCCATCTTTCATAGTAATGTGTATATCTCTCGAGTGAATTTTTAGCCATGTCTATCCTCCTTTCACATTCATCATACTGAATATTTCCGAGAGAAAGAGAAGAAATGAATGATCAATGAAGATTTATAATGTTAATTATAGAAGTGAAAACAAACAGGGCAATAGAAATAGATTAACATACCACATCCTCCTGTTTTGCTGCTTCATATCGATTACAAGCATAGAAACCACCAGTCCTCTCCTCGTGTTCTGCCCATGCACCCAGACATATCCTGTTCAAATCTAAAATATTTAAGGTATGGAATAAACACCTTCTAAAACTAAAGATCAAGCTACTCCGATGTGAAACTTTTACCAGCAAAAATCGAATTTACAAGGAGGTGTGCATGTGATATGCATACAACCCTGATTCTTCTCAATTGGCCTTTTGCACTTTGGACAAGGCTTTTAATCAGCTAAAATCTTGAAATACAAATAAATGAAACAAAAGTAATAAAATAAATAACAAAATGCATAGAATTTGGAATCAACCAAACAGATGACATCAAATACTAGGAGAACTGAATTAATGCAATTGATAACAATTTATCCAACATCTCAATAGCATAGGTTAAATAGATCAAAATTAAAAATGCCACATACATTAAGTATCGAAGAACTATACCAAAGATTAAATTCAGTCCATAAATAGAAACTTCAGGCCAAGATATTCTGAATAATGTATGTTCTTGTGTATTTGTCAGAACAATAAGCAGATGCACTCTTGTAGAATCCATGGACCAAATTTTTTAACAAGATGTCCCTGATACATCATACATGTTAGCTCAAGCCGCCACTTGCAAAACCTGCAATTGTGACAAACAAACCAAATAAATACGGAATCACAACTGTCAAGTAATGAAACTAAATAATGACAAATCCTACTTTATATTATCAAAGTGATCAAGAAAAATAACCGATGGCAAACTTACTAAACAGATTTTGAAAACAATATAAGACATAATCATCACTTCTTAAATGAATATAAATCAGATCTAAATAAATAAGAAACCCACATACTTCTTTCTGGTCTTGATATGATCATACATGTTTCCTTGATATGATCCGATGACAAAATCTACAATATTGACATGGTAAGTTCACATAAATAGCTTTTGCTGCACGGATTATAAACAAGTGTTGAAAATTATGAAATAATTACAAAGCAGTATTTCTATGTCATGTGTCACCAGGATGAGGCAGTTTGATCAAATTAAGGGCACGATGGAATGATTAAGAAGTTGAAATCAAAAAATTAATATTTTTGTATTTCATAGAATCCATTAAACAACAACGAGCAAGCCAGAGCAGAGGCCATTAAATTTATTAAATAATAAGAAAAATATGTAATAATAACAGTCTAAAATAAACATAAGGGTAGGTATATAAGTGTGTTTCATTCTAACCTCTGCTTCAGTAGTTTGAAGTTCATAACATCGCTTGGTAAAAGCCTTTCGATAAAGAACTTCCTTTTTTTTTAATCTAATTTAATTTCTTAGTAAGAGGAGGTACACGGCGATCCATGTCTTCAAACCTAACAAAATGCAGAGCATTTATATAAGACAACTTCTCAAAGTAGATGTCTATAATGACAAAATTATAACACCAACAAATTAATAGAGTAGTATCATCTGCTAAAGAACATAGTTCTTTACTACTAATTTCAATATCGGAACATCAGGTTACAGAGATTGCAGGAGGTGGTTTTCATCTATATGTTTTTAAATTCTATTTTGACAGCTTTATCAATACTATCTTTACAATATACAGGCTTCAATGGATGATTGGTAAGGTTAATAAATTTTAATACTTCTATCTTGTAGTTTATGGTGTAAAAAACAGAAGCTGCAGGTAAGTTAAGATTTTCCATTAATCTACCAAAATAAACAGCATCATGTTAAGATTTTGGCATTAATGTAGTTATAAAAACAATAATATCCATAAAGTTGGGATTTTGATATATTTAGTAAATATAAACCCTAGATTCCAATCAATTTCAATTCCAAGTTAAGAACCAAAATGAAGCCAGATTTCTAATCAAACCCCTAGATTCAAAACAAAAAAACTCAACACAAGATCAAGATCTACTCACCTTGGAACCGACCGAGATCTGAACTTTGACGGCTGGGGACAAGAGGGGCCACGGAGGGGAAAGGGGACAACGGCGTGGAGCATGGGGTAATTCAGGGGGTTTAGGATCAAATTCCTAATCTACCAAACCCCTAGATTCCTTATCTACCAAATTCCTAACCTAGAGTTTTTGGTATGGGTTTTGGGCAAAAAGGGAATGAGAGAGAGATAGAAAGTGGGTAATTTTAGAGGGAGCGTGGGGAGTGGGGTTTATTAGAAAGGAGACAACCCGGCATTTTTAAACAAATGCCGGGGTTTCTTTGGACCTCGCTGGAGTTTTTTTTAAAGCGCCGGGGAATATTCCGGCGAAACACCCAAATACCGGGGTAGTTTCGCCGGATATTCCGTTTCGTAGTGCAAGAAGCCGCACTTGAGAAGTGCGACTTCAATTGTATTGTTGGTGCAGTTTCCAACTGCAACTTATATTAAGGTGGTCAATTTTGGTTTAATAGTTTGAAAAGTGGAGTTAGTTTGATAATTAGTTTCCAAAAGTAGGTTATTTGGAACAAAATCATCCTTAGGGGTGTAGGCTTTTTTGGAGTTTGCTCAGAGGTGTAGGCTTTTTTGGAGTTTGGGGTTCGAACTAAGGATATGATTGCCAAGTGGCATTTTTGAGAGAGAGAAAAGTGAAAACCTCACTAAATCACAAACATTGCAGTGATGGGTCTTGTAGCTGGACTTAAAGACAACTGCCCCTAAAAATAATTCGTCAGCTACAATGGGTATTAAAAAAAAATAGTGCACAAAGAGGAAGAGCTAGACCCGAGAGAGCTAGGTAGATCATCCATTCTCATGGGTAAGTTGTTTGCTACTGTAAATTGCTATATATGGCACAAGGTATAGTAAAATGCATAATCTAAGAGACGAAATTTGAAGTTGTGTCCGACGAAAAAAATATTTTTTTAATTCGTCAGACGCAACTTCACATTGCGTCCGACGACTTTAAAAAAAACATTTAATAAATGGAATTCAACCAGGGAACTCCTTGGACACAACTTGAAGTTGCATCCAACAGAGGGGCCCCCATTTTTTTTTGTTTTTTTAAAAACTTAAATAACATTTTTAATTATTAAAAAATATAAAAAATACTAAAAAATCATGCGATGCAAAGTGAAGTTCCGTATGAATTTTTCATATATTAAATTGGTAAAAAAATACCAATCGATGACTGCAACGAATTGGCCAAATGCTATATGCATTTTTTAAGCAATGACGACTGTGGATGCTCTAAATACAAAAAAGCTTTACCTGCAAACTGGAGATGATCTAAGAGAACCGCCCAAATCAGGCATCTTGAAGATCGGAATGCTTGCATTTTAAATAACAACAACAACAATATAGTCTTCTTTTCAACTAGTTGGGATCGGCTACATAAATTCTGGTTTTTCATTTTACTCAGTTTAGAGCAATATCTTCTATAAATTCATAAGCTATTATATATTTTCTCACCGGTTCCATCCAAATACGTTTAGGTCTTCTCCTACCCCTAACTCTACTCTCAATACTTATCAAATCACTCTTTCTGACGAGGGCACTATTAGGCCTACATGTGACATGTCCAAATTACCTGAGACGGTTCTCTCTTATTTTATCTTGGATATGAGTTACCTTTAGTACGTCTAATATATGCTCGTTTCTAATTATATCTTTCATGGTTTTACCTCACATTCATCTTAACATATTAATCTCTGTTACACTCATTTTTTTGGTATTTTGTTTCCTTTTACCCAACACTCTGCTTTATACATTATTGATGGTCTAACAACTATTCTATAAATTTTTTTCTTCAACTTTAAATATATATATTTGTCATACAAAATACCACTGCACTTTTTTATTTAAGCTATCCTGCTAAGCAGATCCTATGTATAAAATCTTCCTATTGTAAATAAGAATAAAAATATAATGGAAGTACAAAGGTAGATAGAAATCCCTTGTAATTTACAAATTAACTGGACATGTACTTAGACAAGGATTCGAGGGAAAGTGTGAGAGACTGAAGAGTACAGCCTAAAAATCACTAAACCAAGTTTTGATGCTCTTTGTAGTTTGTACTGAGGTCCTGTCTTGATGCTGACGCCACACCTCCTCGCGCACAGCACCGACAGTGCCAGGTCCCCCACAAGCCAAATCCAATGGATCACAGTACACTGGAAGCGCGAAATCGTACGGCTGATATTAACTGATCTGAAAATTCTCGGTCAAAATTGTACCCTTTCTTCGTCACCCACCAGTGTTTTCTCGACACCTCAGCACTTACCTCGTCCGCTTCCATAAAAATCTCCATTTTAATTCCCCTTTTGGGCCTTTCCGATTACCGTATACTGTCCCTCTTTCTTTTTTGATGGAAGCGGATAGAGCCGAAAGACTTCAGCCCGATCAAAAAATTTATTGATAAATCGAAAAATGCTGTACAGTACAATAATGAAAGATTTTACGAGATGTAAAAAATTAACGCCAGGAGCGCAGAAGCACAGCATAATAATACAAACAAAATCACAGAATGTAGAGAAGACACGATACAAACAAAATATACTCCCCCTCTTTCAGAGTAGAAGTTATTTTAGATTTATACGCGAAGTTATTTTAGATTTATACGCGATTATTAATTTATAATTGAGTAAAAAAACTATATGTATTTTTAATTTTTAAGCTCATAAATAAATGTCATCAATTATGCAATATGATATTTACCCTCTTTGATAATTTTTAATCACTTCTCTTATAAAAAAAGAACAACGATAAAATTAAAAATCACATTGAAAATTAATTTATGAATATTTTAAAATGACAAGATATCTACTTAATAATCTAAACTCTAAAATAATTTATATTATGAAGAAAAAAAAAAAGACTAGAATAACTTATATTTTGAAACAGATGGAGTATATAATTTTTGTAATTACGGTATTCCCATTATTACTAAAACTCATATAATTTACATATCATAATCTATCTATCTCTAATCTCTGATCTCTAACATTATAATGAGAGAGTTGGAGTTGTCATTTATAGATAACCTGTGATTTGTAGACATTCATTCAACTATCTAAGCTCAACCATTCTTTTTTAAGTGAGAGTTATATTAACCATTCATTTACTCTATTGTTGTTAGTTACCATAATACCCTCAAAGTTCAAATTTATTTACGAAAAATTATTTATAAAAGTAACACTCACATAAAATAAAAGTTTGTGCAACTAGGGTAATTTATAAAGAGTATGTGATGAGTAAAGGATGAGTAAATGGAGATCTCAAGTTCGAGGCTAGAATATGCCCTATTATTTACTATATATAAAAAATTAATTAGAACATGCATCACATGTGTAAATTATTAGTAATCTCTAATATTATAATGGGAGAGTTGGGGTTGTCGTTTGTAGACAACCTGTAATTTGTAGACATCAATTCAACCATCTAATCTCAATCATTCATTTTTAAGTGTGAGTTATATTAACCATTTATTTACTAACCCACTATTTGAAAATATTGACACCAATTTTTGAAAATATTTACCCAACTGACACAATTTTGGACACATCAACGTATAAACATTATTGGTAACAACGACATCTGTTATTTTGGTGCCGTTGTTGCAAATAATGGCATCAGTAAAATTTTCTTTTATATACCACTGTTGACAAGAACGACATCAGTATTGCATCCAAATTGGAGATCTCTATTTTTTTTTAAATGTAAGTGAAAAATCTCTAATATTATAATGGCAGGGTTGGGGTTGTCATTTGTAGACAACCTGTAATTTGTAAACTTTCATTCAACCATCTAATCTCAACCATTCATTTTTAAGTGTGAGTTATATTAACCATTTATTTACTCAACTGTTGTTAGTTACCATAATATCCTTAAAGTTTAAATTTATTTACGACATAATTATTTACAAAAAAATCACTCATGTAAAATAAAAGTTTGTGTCAAGGGTAATTTGTAAAGAGAATGTGATGAGTAAAGGGAGGTCTCAGGTTCCTGCCCAGATTATGTCTTGTTATTTACTATATAAATTTTTCTTAATTAGAACGTGCATCACACGTGCAGATTACTAGTCTCTAATATTATAATGGGAGAGTTGGGGTTGTCATTTATAGACAACTTGTAATTTGTAGATATTCATTCAACCATCTAATCTCAATCATTCATTTTTAAGTGGGAGTTATATTAACCATTCATTTACTCAACTGTTGTTAGTTACCATAATATTCTCAAAGTTCAAATTTATTTACGACATAATTATTTGCAAAAATGTCACTCATATAAAATAAAAGTTTGTTACACTATGAGTAATTTGAAAAAGTATCTAATGAGTAAAGGAATATCTTATTATTTACTATATAAAAAATATTAATTAAAGCGTACATTGCACGTCCAGTTACTAGTAATATTATAATTGGAGAGTTAGGTTTTCATTTGTAGACAATCTGTAATTTGTAGATATTCATTCAACCATCTAATCTCAACTATTTATTTTTTAAGCAAGAGTTATATTAATCATTCATTTATTCAATTGTTGTTAGTTACCATAATACCGTAAAAGGTCAAATTTATTTACGATATAATTATTTACAAAAGCGTTACTTATATAAAATAACAGTTTGTATCAATAGAGGTAATTTATAAAAAATATACAATGAGTAAAGAAATATCTCCTGTTCGAGACCACATTGCTTATCTTTATTTACTATATAAATAATAATAATTAGAATTTGCTATCACACTTGCAGATTACTAGTATCATTGAATACAGGCTATACCGCAATAGTAATGCACACGTAGAACCATAGCTTTTTGGTCTCTAATTAACCAATCAGGGGCTGAAAGAATCACGTGCTCGACACTTGCACAAGATGATAAGGAGAGAGAGAGTGAGGGCTAGGCTGGCTTGCCTTCCGTTCTGTTTAAGAAACCCTAGAGGGGGTGAGGGATTTCTCACACAGCCTCCTCTTTCAAGTTCCAACACAACACAGCGCAAAGCTGCTGTTTTTTGCGGACAAAAGAAAGAGAGCAGATCTGAGCAAACCCTGCAGGGTTTCCTTCATTCCTAGCTTTTTGGGTTTTCTCTCTCTCTCTCTCTCTCTCTCTCTCTCTCTCTCTCTCTCTCTCTCTTATCCTTCTTAATAATGGATTTGGTTTTGGTATTAGGGCTGACAGAAGAGAGTGAGCACACAGCGAAAATTGCATCGATGGATGGTGCCCTATTCTGTTGCGTGCTCACTTCTCTACCTGTCAGCCTCTTTCTTTCTCTCTTAATCAACAACTATTTTTTCCAATTTTTTTTTTTTTTTATAATATATTATGATGATAATATGATGAGATGTGATAACGATATATCAAGAACAGGAAAAGAGGAACCACGCGCATCTCAGAAAGGGCCAGCTCGGATATCAAAGCAGAAAAAGGGAAAGTTTTCCAAAAAAGGAAAGAAAGCGTACATACATACGAGATTTAACTTATCTGCAGCTTTCATTAATTTCTTGTTTTTACACGAGAATTTACATGATTTTATTAATTTATTTGGTTTGTGGTTTTGGAGATCGATAAGACAGAGCATGAAGGGAGCGTGACTTTTGAGGGAGCGGGATGATGAAGATGAGGATGAAGGTACAGCTCTCAACACTGTGCGGGTTTAACGAAAATTACTGTTTTGACCCAGTCCAACTTAACTGATCTCTCTTTCTCATTTCTTGATTTCTTGAATCTTCCCTTCCATTTCGTATCTCTTATTCCTTCTTCATCTAAAGACACTGCACGCGTCCACCATAAACACATACAGCACAACCCCTTAATGCCTCCCTTTCTCGCTTTCTTTGGTTTAAGTTTCGTATTTGACCCGTATGAAAAAGAAAAAGAAAAAGAAAAAGAAAAAGAAATCTGGAACGATCTGAATCACTCCTACCTTTTATTTACTGCAGAGATCGGGGTTTCAAGATAGCAGATCTGGGTGCAAATCCGTATATAATCAGGTCTGATTTCATCATATATCTTTTGCTACCTGTAGATCTCATGAATAAATATAATATATATATATTATTAAACAAGATAAGATTATGCTACAGTAGCATATTCCATGGATAAGGATAAGTAGTACCTGGTTGTTTCGTTCTTGCTCTTTAGATCTGTATTTTTTATTTTTGTGAAATTACTACTTTCTAGTCTATTTGCTATTATTTGCTGCTTATCAAAACACTTTGATCTCTTTGATCTTGATTTGGTGGGTGTTAAATTTTGGTGGTTCTATTCTCGTATTAACATGGGTTATGAGCTGCTAGCTTATGATCTGCTTGTGTTAATGCTAAGATGTACCATGTATTTGATCTAGTGTCATGTGTGTGCTATTTGTTCCTATAAATTAATATGGATGATAGTGGCCGGAAGGTTTAAGTTTATGCTGATAAGATGATTGATGGCATAAGCTCACTAAAAAATGGTCATTGAATTCCATCACCGAGTGTCCAAATGGATGAGCTTCTGGTTGATGCACTGAAAGAAAAATGATCATATGCTTTTCAAGTATTTTGACTTTTCTTTAAATTATTGGGTAGTAAGATCTTATGTTATTTATGTGAGATTTATGAAATTTTATCCGAATAAAACTTGGTAGCGTATACTAGTAAATGGCATAGGCCGGTTTATTTGAAATTCTTGGTTTTTGAAGTATTGCTCTGTAGATTGTATGTTTACTTACCAAATAATGATCACTAGAACTTTATTATATATCAAGATTAGAACCTTACAAATTTTAGGGATTTCTCTTTTGTCTTAGGTCAAATTATAGAGCTTGCATTGGTCTATATGTTTTCCCCTCTACTGATATTTGACTAGGCAGTATTAATTTCTAATGATGTTACATATGCCTGTTATTATACAATGCAAACAGAATTTAAGAATAACTAAACACAAACAGAATTTAAGAATAACTAAACACAATCTAGCTTTGTTTATTTTCCTCCATTGATTTTATGGTTCAATATTACGCATGAAGGGAGTCCGCACTGCTTAATCGTTTTGCTTTGTAAAGTATGCCTAACTTAAATAGGAATCAGGATATGTAGGTCATGAAGGATGTTGATGAATCTATAAGATGGACAATGGCCTCCCATATCCTACAATAGAAAGAGCAAGTTTCAGTACTGTTTATATTGGCATCCTTCATCTAACCTCTTGAATATTATATGACAATGTTGTGCATCCAACATCCATATGTATTTCGTTAGTCCCACAAGAAAAGACTTATGTGAAAAGTTAGGATTGTTTTGGTTGCTTCACTTCTGAGAGAGGTCATATCATCACTTTGCCTTGCATTTGCACCAGACATACAAAACACGGTTGGTACAATGTCTGTAGTTTAATTGAAATGGAACGAAGTGATGCTTCACCTCTTTATGTTCATTTCGAGCTTTTAAGATTGATATATAGTTTTGGCTGACCAGATGAAAGAGTTATTTCTTGACCCTTTCCTTATTCTATATAAAATTCTATGCATATAGAAGCACTACAACACTAATCGTCTTTACCGGCATTTTTTTCCACATTCACCAGCGTTTTTAAACGCCGCCGTAGATACCACCGGCATTTTATAAAACGACGGTGCTAGTGTCGCTGAATCGTGCATCGCTGTATCTTCGGGACATTCACCGGCGTTTTTTATGAATGCCGGTAAAGGTTACATCTACACCGGCGGTTGAAAAACGCCACTGATGGGGTGTTCTCGTTTTGGGTTCCCATTTTCAGCCACCACCTACACCGGCGTTTTAAAAAACGCCGGTGTAGGCTTATCTGTTTTCCTGAAAGACTCCCCGGCGCTTGTAAAGACGCCGAGGAAGATATATATATATTTTAAAAAAATTTAATAATTTAAAAAAATAAAAATAAAAAATAAAAAACAAAACCTTCAGCACTAAAATATGAATGAAGCAAAATCAATTGCAAAACTAAAAGTGACCCAAATTAAGTTGATCATTGCACAGATTCTGAAAATCTTCAATCCCTAAAATATGAATGAAGCATAATAGTATAATATCATCAAATTGTAATCTCATAATGAAACATAATAATGCGATCTCAACACATTCATTATCAAAATATGGAGTTCAAAATATTGAGTCACAAAGAGTGACAAAGAATATTTTCACGGTCAAATTCAGGCAAACAAGATACTAACTGAGATGGAACTTATACTTTTTTATACTCATGAGATAACTATCATTTGAAACCACAACATAAGTTCAAACATGATTATTTCATCACTAGTCACTCATTTGTAAATTATAGTATGCAACTTCAGTTACATAATCCAACTCATCCTCACTTAAAACCAATCAGAAAGAACAATCTCATTTTCAGACTCAAGCAACAAGCATGCATGAAAATTATCTTAGAAACTGATACTCATCTAGACATCATGATATAATTGTATATAAAGTTTAGATAAAAAAATTTCCATCACTAGTCACTCCTCAAAAAATTAGAGTGTGCAACTTTAGATACATGATCCATCTCATCTCCAAATTCAGACAAAAAAGCAACTCGTGAAGCTACACTAACCTGAAGCATGAGTTTCAAATCATACAATCCAGTAACATACAAAATCCAATAACCGGAAGTAGTTTGCCTTCACTGCAAGAAAGATGAAGCTGGTTTATTAGATAAGGAAAATCATACATTCCAGTAAAACAATCCAATAACATACATTGAGTATGCCAAAAAGTTTGAGATAGAAATGTAACTCATGAGAAAGAGAGTAGCTCATGTTCACCGTCTATTTCTCTCTATTTGTCAAGTATAAGAAAGCCCGTGCAATGCACATGCTAACAACAGAGTCTCATATAATTACAACTTCCAACCTGTGCAGCATTGAATAAGAATATAATAGCTTCGTGTTCCTCAAAACATTATGTGAAATAAGGTAAGGTCTCTTTTCCCACAGAATAAGTTACTTGCAATCCTACAAAGCAATTGACCTTTCTCACATTGTGAATCAATGTTTTCTGATAACTACATACGGAAATAATGTAAACCATAATGAACCACATACGGAACCATAATGACCTTTCTCACATTGCTTGAAGGATGCTATAAGTATGCCATGGAGAGTGCATAAAAACTTCTTCTTTCTCTTGCCTATATGCATCATTTGCACTTGTCAAGTATGTTCCGTCTCTTTCCTATAATATGAAAACCCAAACAGTTCCGAATGTACTTTGTTAACATCAAATTTTGATTCATAGCCTATTTCAATCTATCCAACCAGGACAAAACAAACTTAACCAAACTTGTGACAACCAACACCTCGATTTCCATGTTCACTGTAGGTCTCCAGACATAGGGTGTTCCTTCATCATAGAAGCACAACAATTCCACACAAATAGGATCACAGAAGCACAACAAAACACAGCTGATGAAATGCCGGAGTAGACCTCTTTTATTGTAGTGAACCACATCATCAAACATAAAAGACAACCAAAGAACCAGAGACAAAAAACTGATAAATGTTAAACACAATAAATTAAAGAAGATATATAGTTTCAAATCCATCAAAGATACTAAAATGAACATAAACCACCACAAAGGAAAGAAAGCTATTCCCCAGTTATAGTATCAAATTGATGAATTCAGTTAAAGCATCTCCATCTATAGCTTACTTATTAAAAACCAAACAATCCCCATTTATGCTTAATTATATACTTCTACAAAAACAAACAACACTCTAAAGATTCGTCAGAATTCATGAATTGAAGCAATACAACAAAGATCATGATGCAATAAGCTGAACAAAAACATGCCAGCTTTCAAAACTTCATGCACTCATCAAAACATCACAATTCTAACTAGGGCATCCATCTCCCAAATGAATTTCCCCCCAAAAGAGTTAATTTAAGGTTGCCCCTTATGAAAAGCAACCTAAACCTAGCTCATAACACCACATTCTCCTCCTTCAAATTCAGCCGGAGGCCGGTGGCCACCACGCAGTCCACTGACGCTTCCGCCCTGAACACCACCACGGTGGCGCACCAGACATAGCTGACCTAAGCCAGGTCGACTTCTTCTTTCTCTTTTTCTGAATCCAGTAAAAATCTAACCAAACCCCAGAAGATTGAGGGGTTACCTTTCACTTGAGGAGGGCACAATGATGGCGATGGAGGGCACAGCGACGGGGACGAGTGCGGGGACGACGACAGACGGCAGGGACGACGACGGTGGGCACAGCGATGACGCCAAGTAGAGGCGGGAGAGCGCAGGAGAGAGAGAGGGAAAAATTGGGATAAAAAGAATTGGGGATCGATTACTGAAATGGTATAGGGGTTTCGATGGGGTAAATTTATTCCAAACGGCTACACCGGCGTTTTAACTTAAAGCGCCGGTGTAGGATATACCAACACCGCCGTTTTCCAAAAAAATGCCGGTGTATGTTCTACATACCCCGGCGCTGTAATAAAACGCCGGTGTAGGTGGCTAAAATTTTGTGCCGTCTTCCTGCTCCAATCCTACCCCGGCGGTACTAATAGAACGCCGGGGTAGTTTTGCCGGTGCAGCCCAAAAATGCTGTAGTGAAGACTAATGAATAAAAAGATCTAAGACGTCAATTTTATACCCACAATATTGACAAGAATATTTATTCCAATTTTGAGAAGACACCAATTGAATCAAAATTTATATTTATAATATGAAAATAATTCATTGCAGGCATCCAATAGAGCAATTTTTTTCCTGTAGCTTACTTAACGTAACAATTCCTTTTCGTGTTTCTGATAGTCGTAGGTAGGCTTGTGGCGAACTCGATGGTAGTGGCTGACATACTTTAAGTGTATAGGCTTTAAGTGCTTTCATTAATAAGTAGTTGGTGCCCATGTCCCACAAATAAACAATATTCGCATAAAAATTTGAAAATCATATAATAACTCAATAGATTAGTTAGAGCAAAGGAAAATCAAGGTTTTCAAAAGCGTTAAGTGGTTCATAGCGGTCCAAGGACTGCTTCACACTTCACCGCTTAAGCAAGAGTATACAACACTTATTTATTTATTTTTAAATTAATTATTTTATAATGTTGTAAGTTGTTGTAAATTGCAGCAGAGTATGGAAAATTAATTAATTTATATAAAAAAAGAAACTTGAGAGAAAATGGAAAGAAGCAGCTTAACTGGACCCTAAACCTTGTCGAAAGTCCCTAAACCTTGTCGAAAGTGCCAAGATGTGCTCCTCCTACCCTTGTTTCTCTTGCCACTAAGAAACATGGGCAAAAAGAAGTATACCCTAAATTGTTTTAAGTGGAAGCGGGTCAAACCCGACCTACTTCCACACAAGTGAACTGGGGTTCTTTCTATTGCTCCATCTCCTTCTTTCTTTCTGACCCATCTATGTCAGCAACGAAAAGGTGAGGAGCAGATCTCAGAGCTTTGGACGGTAATGATCGATGGTGAGAGTGTACGTTCCTTCCCGTTCCTCCTTCCATATGTACTCCTTTTCAAATTTCAAAATCATTTTCTTTTATATGAATTCTTTCTTTAGATGAAGCTATGATTGCTTCAAACCACCGCTTTACATCGGAGCATAGCGGTCCAGGCATCGCTTCTGCTTATAAGCGGGCGCTTCAAATGCTTCTAAAACCACTGGGGAAAAATAGAGTGGCAAAAAGATTAATTTTACTCATGGTCATACTCTACCCTCAAACCCAACCTTCTCCTTAGAAAAAGAGAGTACAGTAAATTGTTACAATATTTGTTTAAAATAAAACCAACTTAGAGAAATTTATTTTCTTAGTTACAACTTTGGTTACAAAATATTTGCAATAAATCTAAATATGATTGAGAGATACAAAATCGGAGAAGAAGAAGAGGGAGAAAAAACCCAACAAATAAAAAGAAAAGAAAGAGGAAATAACCAAATTACAAACCAAATAATTTGCGTCGAGGCTTGTGTACCACACAATCTCCTTAAAACATATTTCGCCTCTTCCGGATACTGAAATTTGAGTAGGCGTCTGTCTCCCAGGATGCAACGACAGAAGAGTTGGCGCAGACACCACGTCACACTCTTGAACTAGACAACATTTGAAATCTAGCACCACACGACCGAAGAATGGAACTCGACTTTAAACATAGAACATAGGGTTTGAGGAAGAGAAGAGTTCCTGGTGTGTCGATTTATTTCGTGCGTTACAGATCGAAAAAAAACTGTAGCAAAAAGTGGCACTGTACGGGGTGGGTTCACGTCGGTCCGACATTCACGTTCGCAGGACGTACGGGTGCACACAAGTCACATGTAATCCAGTCCGAGCTTTGCCCCCCCCCCCCTCTATGTACTCGAAAGAGAGCCTATTAGCTTGCTATCTTACAATGCCAAGAAAGAGGTATTATATATCTTCTTCTAATTCCTTTGATTTTTCCGATGCGGGACCAAAATTTCTCAACTTATTTTCAGAAATGAAACTGCCTCACTTTGGGAGACAATTTCTCATTCACCCGATAACCGTTTTGAGGAAGTAAATATATGATTTTGATCTTGTCACGAAGGAGAACACAAATCCATCAAGATCTCTTACTAATTCATAGAGAATTTTACTCAAAAAATTGCTCAAAAACTGGTTCGTAAATGGTGTATAATATACATATTTTCTAACATTTTCACATGATTGAAATTGATGACTACAGACACGACAAACTGACACGACAGACTTGGTGATAAAATTCAGTGGTCGAGACCTGCATAGGATAGGTAGGTGTTACCCTTTGAACCTTCCCTTATGAAAATATGTTTACTTTACTAACTAAACAGTAGACACGATGTCATTGAACTGCTCTGTCATTTGCGTAAACGATGACATATCTCAAATAGGAATCTTCTTGATGCATTTCAGTTCTCACTGTTATGTTCGTTTTGGCCATGAACATACACCTGGTTCTGTAAGAGCTTAACATAAATGTTGTCCTAAACTATTCCCTTAGAAGCGGCCCTTCTTCCCTCTTACATAGGTTATTTCTTAGTTAAGAGTAACCTGTATTACTTTGCTCGAATTTCTGATGCATAGGAATGATTAAAAGTCTAGCTTAACCTCTTACCTTAAGGGAATCACTGTTTCATCATGGGAATGAACATGGAAAAATTTCCATAGTGATCCAACATGGTCTTTACAATTTAGTTGTCCCTTTGAATCTAGATCTTGAGATCTCCAGTCAACTAAGTTTGGTGTCCATTGTATCAAGTATCAACTTATTCTTTCATGGGCTTTAGTCTCATTCCCTTCGACGACTTATCAACTAACTCTCTGTTAACCCTTTGGTTAGCGAATCCGCAATGTTGTGCTTTGACTTTACATTGTCCACAGAGATAACCCCAGTAAAGAGTAGTTGTCTAATGATATTATGTTTTCGACGAATATGTCCAGATTTACTATTATACATATTGCTCTATGCTCTACAAATTGCAGATTGACTATAGGAATGTATGCAGATTGAAGGCACAAGCTTTGTCCACCTTGAAATATTCTCAAAAAAGTGGCATAACCATTCAACATCCTCCCTACAAAAATTAGAGCCAAAATTAAATGAAGACTTAGGCTGGTTACTCAGAGGCTGCTAACTCATCTTTAATTTATGTCATTTTGAATGTCCATGTTCATCAGAATAGTTCTTTTCTTGATTTAAAGTTAGATCATAGAAGCTAATTATTGAAATATTGTACTTGTGCAATTACGAACTTCTATGTTTTGATTTGCTATCGTAACGACTGCATCTTGTAATTTTCCCTTCCTCTCATTTCCGTAGCTTGATTCATATGATCCTTCCTTTAATATCTGTACTGGTGTTCCCAGTACATCAGTTCTGGAAAATTTTCTCAAATTGAAGGCATGCCTTTGTTATGTGCATTAACCAACCATGGTTCCAAAAAAGAGTAAAGATTCCGTTTAAACGGTCTATTTAAACGAATTTTGAGCTTACAGTTTCGTTTATGGGTTAAACGGTAGTTAGAAACAGATACCTCAATTTTTGTGAAAGGACGCGTAAAAGAGGGTCAATACAGGTTCAACGGGCATCAAAACAGCTCGAGGTTTAGAAGAGTTTTTTCTTATACCATTTTTGGGCTTGAGTTTTGGTTTTTTTGATTATAACCGACTTGTTACCCCATAATGAACCCGACCCACTATAGTTTACATGTTTTGTTAATTTTATAATGAACTTATGATTTATCAAATTTATTATTATTTGTACATAGCATATAAAATATGATGAATGGTTTAATATTTGACATTTTCCTAGATTTTAACCTTCATTTTCCCTATTTCCAAAAAGAGTAAAAATTCTGTTTAAATGGTCTATTTAAACGAATTTTGAGCTTACTGTTTCATTTATGGGTTAAACGATAGTTAGAAATGGATACCTCAATTTTTGTGAAAGATCGAGTAAAAGAGGGTCAATTCAGGTTCAGCGGGCATCAAAACAGGTCGAGGTTTAGAAGAGTTTTTCTTATACCATTTTGGGCTTGAGTTATGATTTTTTTGATTATAACCGACTTGTTACCATATAATGAACCCAACCCACTATAGTTTACTTGTTTTGTTAATTTTATAACGAACTTATGATTTATCAAATTTATTATTATTTGTACATAGCATATAGAATATGATGAAATGTTTAATATTTGACATTTTTCTAGATTTTAACCTTCATTTTCCCTATTTCTAAATATTTTATATGAAAAAAAGCTAAAATGTTTTTTTTCCATTTAAACCCTGTTTAAACAGAAAAAAATCCAACCGTGCCTGACCGTTTGGATTCCATTTCCATTCTTTGTAACCTTGTTACCAACTCTCCTTGAGTTCTTGCTTTTCATTAATAATGTAACACAACCAATTATCAATTTGGGTAGGTAATATTTTTCATTACTGAATACTTCTAGATTAATTTGTTTAATTTCCTGATATTCTTGCTTCATATTAAAATGAGTAGGTATATTCCTTATTCAGACTACAATAGGAAGTTAAATTGTTTACTATAGCAAGTCTTTAGGGTTCCTGATTAATAATTATCTTTAGTTGAAAGCTTTCCAGATAATTTGACTGTCAAAGTTGTATTGCAATCTGAAGACATAGAACAGTAAGAAATTAGGTAATTTGGGTAGGGTTCTTGTTGCAACTCGTGAGCAGGTGGTTCTGGTAACTTTGGAGGAAGGGGATCTCAACTTTATTACATATTCAAAGAATTGATTTTAAACTTAATTATTGATCTAAATGTAATAGGTAATTAAGCAATACTGATATATCACTACAAAACGCAGGGTCTATCTCGGCGTTTTTATTATTATCTTTCCTGGCATTTTTAAATGCAGGGGTAGATTGTAACATCAGTGCAGAAAACAGTTAAAAAATGTCGAGATATCCCATGTCGGGAAAGATAACTGTCTATCCCGGTGTTTTTACAAACGCCGGGATAGTGGTTTTAAAAAAAAAGACTAACCTAGCCTGAGATTTTTCAGAAAAATGCTGGCATAGTTGTATTTTTATAAAAAATATACACCTATCCCAGCGTGTTTCAAAAAAATTGCCGGGATAAACCTTCTTTTTTTCTCTCCCTATTTTCATTTAATTTATCAAATCAAAATACCTGTAATTCAATTCACAATCATTTTCAGCAATTTCTTCTGATAATCATGCTCAAATCCAAAATCAAGTATAATAAACAATGTAAAAGAGCTTTAGAAAACAAATTCTTTCCAATAATCATAAAAACTTCAACAATCAGGCATAACAAGTAATTCATTCTAATATCTATATAATAAATCACAAGGCAAATTGAAAAAAGGCTATCAAGTGGCTCTCCTTCAATTGAAACAAAATGAATGGTTCACATTCACCATCCCAGCAGATATTGTTCTCCAAAGGTTTCCCCCCCAAAACAAAAAATCATCCTCAGTTTATTACTCTCTCTCTCTCTTCTCTCTTCACTTTTCAGATTTCTCTCTCTGTCTCTACCCAAAAATTTAGATTTCAGATTTCAGGTTTGTAAATTTCTATAATTTTCAGATTTTTTTGCTTCTTTTAATTACTTATGTAGAAAATTTCATCGAGTTCCAGATTGATTTCAAATGCAATATAAAATTTATTTGGATATTCACTTAGGTAAATTTCAACTTCTAAAGTTACACTCAAAAGTGCAAATATCTCCTCAAAAGTTAAATTTCATTATTTTGCACCCTTAAAATTCTAAGAAGTTGGATTATCCACCCCCATTTATAATTATTTTTCAACATATGTTGATGGAAACATGGACTTTTGTTTACAATTAATTGTTGTCTTACTATTCAAACTTGAGCAACATAAATTCCATGATGGAAGTTTTTGATTCATGCATCTGAAAGGCTGGAAAGTAAATATATCCAGTATTATACATGAACATTATTATAGTGTACATTTCAGAAATTATACTAACATATGAGAGTAGAATACACTGAGAACACCAAAGTTGATTGTCAAATATTTACCCAATGCAAGTGATCTATATAATAACTCAATGCTGGTGATCTATATAATAAATCACAAGGCAATTTGAAAAAAAGCTATTGACTCTCATTCAATTGAAACAAAATCAATGGTTCACATTCACCATCCCAAAAGACATTTTCCCTCCAAATGTTTTCCCCCAAAACTAAATTTTTTCCTCCAAAAACAAAGATCATCCTCACTTTATTATTATCTCTCTATCCTCTGTTGACTTTTTCAGATTTCTCTCTCTCTAACCAGAAATTTAGATTTTCAGATTTTTCAGATTTTTATGCTTTTATGATTGCTCATGTAATTTTTTTATTGAATTTCATAATTGATTTCAAATGCAATGGAAGATTTAAATGAATATTCACTTGGGTAAATTTCAACCTCTAAAGTTACCTCAAAGTAGCAAATATTTTCTCAAAAATTAAATATCATCATTTTGCATCCTCAAAGTTTTAAGAAGTTGGATTTTACACCAGCATTTATAATTATTCAAAAATGGACTTTTATTTACAACTAATTATTGTAGTACTATTCAAACTTAAGCTACATAAACTCTATAATGGAAGTTTCAGATTCATGCATCCGAAATACTGATAAGTAGATGTATCCAGTATTATACAAGAACATTATTATAGTGCACATCTTAGAATAGAAAGTATATTAACATCTAATAGTAGAGTATACTGAGAACACCAAAGTTAATCATCAAATATTTTTCCTCCTTGATATACAGAGCAAGTTCTTCATCAGCATTTGTCTGGTTTCTCAATGCTTCATGCAATGGATTACATCACTATTTATGGCCATGTAAGTTTTCTTTTTTTGTATGACATCTACACCTCTTTCATATTAGATCAATTAATTTTCTTTTATATTCCTGACATTATAATGCTTACTTTCATATGCTGCATCGTTCCGAAGATGTGTCGTAGTCATGTGTCCACGGGCAAATCTAGTACAACAATATAATACATAGATAGTTCAAACTGACAGGATATGTTACATAAGTAGTTCAAACTGACACGATAATTACACCACATACATATGGAGTACAACTAGATTACTTAGCATTGGCATGCTTATTTTTATATATATGTTAGGTTCAGTTTCAAACCTAGTTCACAAATTCAAAGAAAGCAATAATTACATGTATGTACAAGTGCTTAAGAACACAAAATCACAAAAACTTAAGTTTCACATTGTCACGCCCCGCTTCCCAGAATACGGGAATATAGGCACGTAACCGAGGCCCAGCGAATGATGCAGATACATCATTCATAAGCTGTAAATTTAACTCAACAACAAGATAATAATTTAACCACGATAACATATAAAATCACAACAGGATAACAAAGTACATGAATATTACATGAACCAACAACTGGAAAGAAACATAGTTACGGGTCAAACACGCCCGGATTACAACAAGATTACATGAATAAACATGAATTAAAATAACATGAAACTAAACAAGACTAGAATCTCTGCTCGGCAACACCTTCGGGTAGTTCTCCATCTGGGCCTGCAAGTATATTATTACAAGGAAAGAAACAAGTGGTACCCGTTAATGCAAGTCACGGGCTGCAAGGGAACAAGCTATGGGACAAAAATAGAATGAAACAAAAGCAGGAAAGAACAGAGAATCAAGAATCATATAATAGAGCAAATACCACATGTGACAGAATCAAGAACAAGATATCGTGGAACAAATAACGTGCATGTGAACCATTAAATAATCCATAGTAACATGTAACATGTAAACGAGTAAGCAAGTAAACGTGTCAACATGAACGCGTAACATGTAAACAAGTAAACCAGTCATCATAACATGTAACATGTAAACGGATCGTGCAAGTATACGTGTCATGTCTTTTATTAACCTAACTAGGTAGCACTTCATGCATCCCATACTACATGGTTGCTACTCGCAATCAAGTGAACGTTTAGACTAGTGGTGGATTCTATAGGTCACGTACTCGGGAAAGTTGTATCTTGTTCGAGATACGTGCATGTGGACATAGTGTAACGTAGCGTGAAACATGTCAAGTAACCTGTATTTAGCAAACTTGTAACTTGTAACTTACAAATTGCAGCGAGGAACCACGAGCCCCCGTCCGAGTACGCTCTTCTATATTGCCCACTACTAAATCTTTTCCCTTTATACCCCGGCTTGTTATCTTTTTAATTACAATTTAAACATGAACAAAAACTACATGCAAGAACAAGAACGGGTAACATGGCAAGGGTAACATGACAAGATCAAGTATCAAGGACTTATATGGGGCAAGAAAACATATTTCAGGACTTATAACATATGATGCAACTAATGGCATGCTTAACACTTAAACAAGAATAGAGACATTATAACAACATGCAACCTAGGGACAAACAATTCATGCACAATATCATGTATATATATTAATTTTTTGTGTTCGTGTCATGCATACGAGAACAAGGTATTCACGATCACTTGTGAATACAGATCGACGGGTTAAGTATGGAATGGGTATCAATTCGACTTATGAATGCGAATTGGAGTCAAATAATAATATACTTGCGGTATTTTGACAAAAGCTTGTACTAGAATAAACAAAATAGTACAAGTGACACTTGCCTGGTATTTGACGACGATGAAATTATAGATAGAATAACGGGATCAGTATCCCGGGCAGCAGAATGCGTGTGAAAGGTGTATAGCAGCCACGCCAAAACAGCAACTCCAAATAGCAATATCAACCAATAATCCAACAGCAACAAGGTGATCTGACTCCTTCAATAGCCCCACTTCAACAGGATCTAACAAATACCCAAACTTATCCTTCTTCACAGAAATACCCTCTTCAAACAAACACCAACACCACAATATAAAATCAACCCAAAATACCCACACAACAGTAATAATCCCAATACTCCAGATAGCACAACTCCAATAAATAGGATCCCCAAACTCCTCCTTCTTCCCTTCTCCTTCGATTTCAGAACAGAGAGAGAGAGAAAAAGAGAGAGGGAGCGAGAGAGGACGCGCGACGAAGATGAGCGGGAGGGGGAAACAGCGACGGGGTGAAGGGATTCGGCTGGGGCGAGCGGAATGGGGCGGCGAGCGGCGATCTGAGGTGGTCGCGGCGGGGCACTGGCGTGACTGGAGCGAAGCGGTGAGCGATGGAAACTTCGACGAGGAGGAAGTCGACTGTGGCGTGCGGGAGCGAAGGCGAACGGCAGTTGAGAGGCGCTCGGGGTTGCGGCGAGGAGCAGGGGCGAGGTCGAGGAGCGGCGACGAGCTCGATTGGTGGTGCTGACTTCGACGGAGGTGGAGCGCGACTGGGCTCGAACGACGGGGAAGTTCGGGGTCGAAGCTTCAATGGTGGGCTGAGCGGTACGATGGAGAAGGTGAGGGCGGATGGCGACTGAGCGACGGGGGGGCGAACGGGGGTTGAGCGAGAGCAGCGAGGGAGAGTGCGGGGTGGAGATGACGATGGCGATTGCGGAGAGTAGGGGAGGCACGACGAGGACCACGGTGCACGAGCGGAGAGAGCAGGGAGAGAGAGCAGGGGCGATGTGATGACGAGGGGCGGCACCGGTGCTGAGCGAGAGGGCGACGGCACCGTGGAGCTCGAAGGCGGCGAGAAGGACGGGGATATGGTTCGGGTTGATGGGTTGTTCTGGGTTTGCTTTGGTTGTGTTTTGTTTGGTTTCTTGTTCTGTTTTGTTTTGGTTGAGAATCAGAGGAGGGGGAAGAAGGGAACGGGGAAGGGTACTTATAAAAATATAATAAAGTAATGGGGTAGTGGGGGTGGTTACAAGATATGGGGTAACGTGCACATGTAGAGTGGGGGAAAGTGTGCAGTTACGGGAATAGAGATGTGGGGAGTTGGAGAACGGGACAGAATGGTGGGGAAGAGAAAATATTGTATGGGGATAGGTGTCACGCCCCGCTACCCGGAATACGGGAACACAGGCACGTAACTGAGGCCCAGCGAATGATATAAGTACGTCAACTCATATCATCCATAAGCTGTACCAGTCTTAACTCAACAATATAAGAAAAATTTATCACAACCACGCAGGAAAACATAATCACATAAACGATAATGAAATTCAATAACCAAATCGGAAATACAAGAACTTACCAAATAGCTCAAGGAACTCCTGCTCCAATCATAGAAGAACTGCTCGCCAATGCCTTCTGAAAATTCTCCTTGTACACCTGTACTTGTTCATCTAAAAAGAAAGAATAATTTGTCCTTAGAGCAAGTCGTGGACATGCAAGTGGAGAAACAGTGAAACAATGGAAATAGTGGCATAGCGATGAATTCAAATAAACGATGCAGTCGATGGTGTTGAACAGTGTAAAAGAGATAACAGTATAATATGCATTAAGTACGATTTACCAAAATAACGATAAACAATACCAATAATGACAATAATAATGAGAACCCTGTTCATTAAGATAACAATATGCAATGATAATGCGATGAGAGCCTTAGGTCTATTATTCATTCTTTTATCCTAGCTAATGCACGTACTACTGCATCCCATACTACAGGTTCCATGCATACAATCAATTTCGTTTAGACTAAGGTGGTAGATTCTATAGTTCATGTACTCGGGAACATTATTCAATAATGACCGATGATCGAATCAATCGAGATACTGTAGTCAGTAATCTGCAATTAACCGATGACCGATATAACCAATAACCAATAACCAATAACCAATAACCAATATACCGATAATTAGGGAAACACGGGCCCCTCTTCCGAGTACAGTCACCATGTCATCAACTACCCTAATCAACCCTTAACCCCGGCTTTGATTTATTCAGTTAACACACATTAATGCAATTAATAAAGGGCACTAGAAAAAGGTGACAACAACCCTAGGATCATGCAATACACTATATACAATTAAATACACTAAATATAACATTATAAACACAATTGTACATTATAAAGCATAGAATCCCAATTCTGGACAGCAGTAGGTTGCTGTACCAAAATCAGTATTCCCGTTGCTACAGGACAGCAACTATGGATCCGTCAGATGGTCTAGAAACTAGACTCCCACCCGGTTCCAACGCATACTTAAAAGCTACGTTCTGACAACGGTAGCTATGTGAAATTCGGTGTTCTTTATAGGTTTTAGTTTCTGGCTGGGTGTAGATGTCGTCTAATTTTAATTATAAAGGCAGTAAATAAATATTATAAAAATCAGTAAAAATACTTTTTAACACCCTAAACATGTTATTTTCAAATCTGGAATTTATCTTGGCCATGTGTGATTAATAGTTCACTTAATTCATTAGCCTAAGTTGTTATGTACGTGAATCTGTAATTTCAGCGCAGCTGTGGTAAAAAGTTCATAACTGGAGCAATATAACTCCGAATTCGAAAGTTTTGGTGTCTATCGACATCTAGACAGATAGGGCTACGATTTACTTTCAGGGAGTTTCTGATTTTAATGAAGTGATCTAGGTCAAAACAGCACATTAAGGTTCAGGTAGGCGTAAGTTACAGAATAGCCAATACGTTCATTTTAAGTAAAATGGTAAAAATAAAATAAAATGATAGTATATTGGAGTTTAATTAATCTTAATCGCAACGAATCAACCTTAGGTGAACATGGTATAAATGTAGGTGATGTCTAACATTTTTATAATCACAATCCAACAAATTAGCAATAACATTCACATTAACAATCAGCTAATTTTCTACAATCTACTATAGCCATTTGTCATTTAATTTCATGATATGAAATGTGTCTACAACTCCTTATTTTTATAATCAATAACTATAACTATATGATGTATGAACATTTTTATACTTTAGAGGCAAAAGATGGCACGATGTCGAGACTACCACTTGGATTCGCTCGTGTAAATCCGTGGCATCTCGACGATTGACACAATGATATTTTACGATTTTGAATAAGATCCACTTGCGGAATTTCAACAATATTTATCGAATATGATACAAAAAAATACATTCGATAAGAGTGACTTGCCTTTAGGACGACGTTAGACCCGGTATATTGAGAATAACGGGGACGAAATCCCGGCGACACGGCGACGAGCAAACGATCACCGTAATCACGCTCGGACACGGATCCCGATGATGATCAAGATCAAGATAAAGATCCAGCAAATCCAACGGTCGAGATCGGAAATAAAACATATGAGAATTAGAAGGGAACCAAAATATATCATGATTGATAATTGATGAATGAATACAAAAGTAGATCATATGTTTACTCACCAAGCAAAGGACGAACAAGACGATCGAAGGCCGAGATCAAGTCGATCGGACGGTTGAGATGTGATCGGATGGCTGGATCTGCTTAGATTAGAGCTGGGGATCACGATTGGATGGATGGCTGAGATCTGATCTGGCTGAAAAGATCAGATCTGATCAAAATCAGATCTTGATCAAATCCGACGGCCCAGATTTAATTCCCACTCCTTCTTCTTTACTGCAACAGAGAGTGAGTGAGGGAGAACTCGACGGCGGGAGAGAGGGAGAGCTGCTATGCGACAGCGGAGGGCGACAGAGGGGCGGCGGCCACAGCGGCGCGACTGGGGAAGAGCACCGCAGGGCTGTCGACGGGGCTGGCGTCGAGTTGACGATGATGCTCTCTTCTTCGCGCTCGAAACAGGGGAGCGAGGAGGAGGGCTGGGCAGCGTGGGAACTGCGATGGCTGGCGGGGCTGCGCTGGATCGCTGAGGGGAGGCGCTGCGACATGGAGAGGCGGCTGATGGCGATGCACACACGAGGGAGGAAGAGGGTGGCTGTGCTTCGGTGGGTTGCGACAGCCGAAGGGATGACGGGGGAGGCAGAGAAAGGGAGCGCGGCGCGCTGGTGTTGGGTGGTGGCGTTGCGATGTCTACGACGCGACGGAGGAGAAGAGGAGATCGGGGGGCTGGTCGCTGGAGTCGCGCGGTGCGACGAGGAGAGGAGGCAGGGCGGGGAAGTCGAAGAGGCGGTTGACGAAGGATGGAGAAGAAGATGGGTTCGGAGTAGGTGAGGTGGAGGGACGAGGGCGAAGGGTTGGGTTTTCGGAGTTGAGCGGGAGAAGGAGAAGAAGCTGATGAATGGGCGACTGGGTTAGTTTGTCTGTTTGGTTTTGTTTTGATTGTTGTTTGGGTTTTGTTTTGAAAACAGAAGGGGAGAGAGATGGAGAAGGAGGCGGGGAGAGAGAATAGGGGGAGATATTAGTATAATAATATAAAGTTATGGAGGGGAGAGATTGTAGGGAGGAAGTTACGGGGATTCAATTCACTGATGATTATGTGGAGGAGAAAAAGGGGCAACAAAATTTGTTATCGCAATCAATTAAAAGATGAGGAATTTTAGGAGTTTAATTGTTGGATCTGGTCAATAATAGAATCTGGGTTTGGGTTAGCGGATCAAAACCCAATAGGAGGTGGGCCTGATACTTGGGCTCAAAACAATTATTTAAATATAGAATTGGGCTCAAAATAAATAATTAGACTATTGGGTTTGATTAAATTTACTGGGCTTGCAATAAAAATTGGGTTCCAAATATTTCAAATATTAAAATAGTTAAATAATCAAATTTTGGCCTCCACAAAATAGTTTGAACAATATATTAATTTAAAAAGAGAATAGTTTAATTTAAAATACGGAAAAATATTTGAAAATACAATTTAACGAAAACAGGGGTTACAATCCTACCCACCTTACAACAAAATTTCGTCCTCGAAATTTGCTTAGGCGGTATATGGGATAAAGCAAAAATAACTCTTATGAGGGATAGCAAAATAGGGGATTCAAAGAAATGTCAAGAGGGTGGCAATACCGGAATAAGAAAATCATAGATATTAATGGGGTGATCTAGAATGATGTCCAATAGAGATTCAATGAACGAAGACAATGCAATGTATGAAGGAAGAGCAAGTAGTGCAATGAAGGGAAAGCAATAAGACAATTTTGAGACCTATGGGCTATGGGCCCACCATGCTTCCGCTGCGCTACTTTGATGGTGACGTTCCAAGTCGCAGACATGTCGTTGTAGACCACATGGCACTGATTGACGAATCGAGCAGGGAGAAAAGATTAAGACACGGGAATTGAAAAGGGTATGGGCTCCAAATAGAGATAAGCAATAATGCAAGATGAATATAAGGCTTGAGCTACAATGTTCATGATTAAAAATATAATACAGATTAAGACTAATGGCTTTAACAGAAATAATAACAACAACAATATCGATGATAATAATACCAAAAATAATAACGAAACAATAGCAATAATAATAATAATAGTGATAATAATTTTATACACAAAGTAGAGTAAAATCAACTATACGAGTTCAAAATTGTATGGAAACATAAAGTGCAATAGTATAAACAAGATGTCATAAAAAAATATTTCTTTGCCTTTAGTTTCATTATATAAGTAAAAATTGTCTTGAAATATCAATTTGCAAATAGGTAGAAAATCTTGCCTCCTCAACATCAAGTTGCATGTTTGCCTTCACGACATCAGGTTTCAAGTTGCCGTCCGGATATTCGGCTGCACATTTTGTCTCGCCGATATCCAGTTGCAATTTGCCTCCATTGACATCGAGTTGCATATTTGCCATCTCGACATTAGGTTGCACCGAAGTGGTGAAATGTATATAAAATTGAGCATGCTCAGGCCCAAAACAAATTAATAATAATAATAATAGTAACGATAAATATAATAACACGAATAGTAGTAATAATAACAAAATATTGATACTATTAACAATAAAAATAATGATAAGAACAGGGTCCAACATTTATGGAAGTAATTCATCATTAATCAACAATAATAAAATAATGAAAACAACAACAAGAATATCAATAGTAGTAAAAAAAATACTAATAATACTAGTAGTGAAAATGAAAATAATATCAATAATAATAATAGTAATAATAATAGCATTATGCAACAAATAAGAATTTCTCTTATCGAAATAATCCAGTAGAAATATATAGTCGATAAAAAAAAAAAAAAAAAAAATGAAAGTGTAGTTAAAATACACCATTGTCCGACTAACAAAACCTTTGTTGAGAAACATTTTTTTATAGAAGATCGAAAACAAATATAACAACTAATAATCGAAATGTAGAAAGTATTTAGGAAAAATAATTATAAAGAGAAAATAGATAGGAGAAAAACGAAGCCACACCCAAGAAGGAGTTAAAGAGAATGATGACAAGAAGGGACAAAAGAGAATTAAGGAATTTGATATGAAGGAAGAAGGATGAGGGCAAAATCGGAATTGATGAGAATATAGCGGGAAGAAAGTAACTAACATGATAATCAGTATGAATCAACAAATCAACAATTAAAAATGAACGCAAGGCAGGGAAAGCAATGAACAACACACAAGTAGAAATAAGAAGGGATCAACGAGGCAAGCAGAAAATCAGAGATTGCTTGCACCGGAATCAAAATAATATGGGTACAAAAGAAAGATTCTATACCCAATAAGAAATTAATAAGTGTGAATGAATGGAAGGGACGAAACAACTGAGAAATAAAAGGACTGAATGTGAAGGATTCAAAGAGGAATCAAATCAGAGGAGTATCCAGATTATGTTGGTTATTCATTATCCATGTGATCAACGTGGTGTACATATTGTTGAGTCAGCTTGGTTGAGTCAAGTCTGTCTAATGTATTAGTCAACTAACACATTAGACCAAACCTGAGCTCTGATACCACTAAAAACCTTGTCACGCCCGGCTACCCGGAATACGGGAACACAGGCACGTAACTGAGGCCCAGCGAATGATATAAGTACGTCAACTCATATCATCCATAAGCTGTACCAGTCTTAACTCAACAATATAAGAAAAATTTATCACAACCACGCAGGAAAACATAATCACATAAACGATAATGAAATTCAATAACCAAATCGGAAATACAAGAACTTACCAAATAGCTCAAGGAACTCCTGCTCCAATCATAGAAGAACTGCTCGCCAATGCCTTCTGAAAATTCTCCTTGTACACCTGTACTTGTTCATCTAAAAAGAAAGAATAATTTGTCCTTAGAGCAAGTCGTGGACATGCAAGTGGAGAAACAGTGAAACAATGGAAATAGTGGCATAGCGATGAATTCAAATAAACGATGCAGTCGATGGTGTTGAACAGTGTAAAAGAGATAACAGTATAATATGCATTAAGTACGATTTACCAAAATAACGATAAACAATACCAATAATGACAATAATAATGAGAACCCTGTTCATTAAGATAACAATATGCAATGATAATGCGATGAGAGCCTTAGGTCTATTATTCATTCTTTTATCCTAGCTAATGCACGTACTACTGCATCCCACACTACAGGTTCCATGCATACAATCAATTTCGTTTAGACTAAGGTGGTAGATTCTATAGTTCATGTACTCGGGAACATTATTCAATAATGACCGATGATCGAATCAATCGAGATACTGTAGTCAGTAATCTGCAATTAACCGATGACCGATATAACCAATAACCAATAACCAATAACCAATAACCAATATACCGATAATTAGGGAAACACGGGCCCCTCTTCCGAGTACAGTCACCATGTCATCAACTACCCTAATCAACCCTTAACCCCGGCTTTGATTTATTCAGTTAACACACATTAATGCAATTAATAAAGGGCGCTAGAAAAAGGTGACAACAACCCTAGGATCATGCAATACACTATATACAATTAAATACACTAAATATAACATTATAAACACAATTGTACATTATAAAGCATAGAATCCCAATTCTGGACAGCAGTAGGTTGCTGTACCAAAATCAGTATTCCCGTTGCTACAGGACAGCAACTATGGATCCGTCAGATGGTCTAGAAACTAGACTCCCACCCGGTTCCAACGCATACTTAAAAGCTACGTTCTGACAACGGTAGCTATGTGAAATTCGGTGTTCTTTATAGGTTTTAGTTTCTGGCTGGGTGTAGATGTCGTCTAATTTTAATTATAAAGGCAGTAAATAAATATTATAAAAATCAGTAAAAATACTTTTTAACACCCTAAACATGTTATTTTCAAATCTGGAATTTATCTTGGCCATGTGTGATTAATAGTTCACTTAATTCATTAGCCTAAGTTGTTATGTACGTGAATCTGTAATTTCAGCGCAGCTGTGGTAAAAAGTTCATAACTGGAGCAATATAACTCCGAATTCGAAAGTTTTGGTGTCTATCGACATCTAGACAGATAGGGCTACGATTTACTTTCAGGGAGTTTCTGATTTTAATGAAGTGATCTAGGTCAAAACAGCACATTAAGGTTCAGGTAGGCGTAAGTTACAGAATAGCCAATACGTTCATTTTAAGTAAAATGGTAAAAATAAAATAAAATGATAGTATATTGGAGTTTAATTAATCTTAATCGCAACGAATCAACCTTAGGTGAACATGGTATAAATGTAGGTGATGTCTAACATTTTTATAATCACAATCCAACAAATTAGCAATAACATTCACATTAACAATCAGCTAATTTTCTACAATCTACTATAGCCATTTGTCATTTAATTTCATGATATGAAATGTGTCTACACTCCTTATTTTTATAATCAATAACTATAACTATATGATGTATGAACATTTTTATACTTTAGAGGCAAAAGATGGCACGATGTCGAGACTACCACTTGGATTCGCTCGTGTAAATCCGTGGCATCTCGACGATTGACACAATGATATTTTACGATTTTGAATAAGATCCACTTGCGGAATTTCAACAATATTTATCGAATATGATACAAAAAAATACATTCGATAAGAGTGACTTGCCTTTAGGACGACGTTAGACCCGGTATATTGAGAATAACGGGGACGAAATCCCGGCGACACGGCGACGAGCAAACGATCACCGTAATCACGCTCGGACACGGATCCCGATGATGATCAAGATCAAGATAAAGATCCAGCAAATCCAACGGTCGAGATCGGAAATAAAACATATGAGAATTAGAAGGGAACCAAAATATATCATGATTGATAATTGATGAATGAATACAAAAGTAGATCATATGTTTACTCACCAAGCAAAGGACGAACAAGACGATCGAAGGCCGAGATCAAGTCGATCGGACGGTTGAGATGTGATCGGATGGCTGGATCTGCTTAGATCAGAGCTGGGGATCACGATTGGATGGATGGCTGAGATCTGATCTGGCTGAAAAGATCAGATCTGATCAAAATCAGATCTTGATCAAATCCGACGGCCCAGATTTAATTCCCACTCCTTCTTCTTTACTGCAACAGAGAGTGAGCGAGGGAGAACTCGACGGCGGGAGAGAGGGAGAGCTGCTATGCGACAGCGGAGGGCGACAGGGGGGCGGCGGCCACAGCGGCGCGACTGGGGAAGAGCACCGCAGGGCTGTCGACGGGGCTGGCGTCGAGTTGACGATGATGCTCTCTTCTTCGCGCTCGAAACAGGGGAGCGAGGAGGAGGGCTGGGCAGCGTGGGAACTGCGATGGCTGGCGGGGCTGCGCTGGATCGCTGAGGGGAGGCGCTGCGACATGGAGAGGCGGCTGATGGCGATGCACACACGAGGGAGGAAGAGGGTGGCTGTGCTTCGGTGGGTTGCGACAGCCGAAGGGATGACGGGGGAGGCAGAGAAAGGGAGCGCGGCGCGCTGGTGTTGGGTGGTGGCGTTGCGATGTCTACGACGCGACGGAGGAGAAGAGGAGATCGGGGGGCTGGTCGCTGGAGTCGCGCGGTGCGACGAGGAGAGGAGGCAGGGCGGGGAAGTCGAAGAGGCGGTTGACGAAGGATGGAGAAGAAGATGGGTTCGGAGTAGGTGAGGTGGAGGGACGAGGGCGAAGGGTTGGGTTTTCGGAGTTGAGCGGGAGAAGGAGAAGAAGCTGATGAATGGGCGACTGGGTTAGTTTGTCTGTTTGGTTTTGTTTTGATTGTTGTTTGGGTTTTGTTTTGAAAACAGAAGGGGAGAGAGATGGAGAAGGAGGCGGGGAGAGAGAATAGGGGGAGATATTAGTATAATAATATAAAGTTATGGAGGGGAGAGATTGTAGGGAGGAAGTTACGGGGATTCAATTCACTGATGATTATGTGGAGGAGAAAAAGGGGCAACAAAATTTGTTATCGCAATCAATTAAAAGCTGAGGAATTTTAGGAGTTTAATTGTTGGATCTGGTCAATAATAGAATCTGGGTTTGGGTTAGCGGATCAAAACCCAATAGGAGGTGGGCCTGATACTTGGGCTCAAAACAATTATTTAAATATAGAATTGGGCTCAAAATAAATAATTAGACTATTGGGTTTGATTAAATTTACTGGGCTTGCAATAAAAATTGGGTTCCAAATATTTCAAATATTAAAATAGTTAAATAATCAAATTTTGGCCTCCACAAAATAGTTTGAACAATATATTAATTTAAAAAGAGAATAGTTTAATTTAAAATACGGAAAAATATTTGAAAATACAATTTAACGAAAACAGGGGTTACAATAGGTGTATGACAATTCTGTACAATGGATTCTGGACTTGGGCTTCAAATAAATGGGCTCTAAATAATATCAATATAGTTTGAGTTGGGCTTTAAAATAGTTTCATATATTTAAATAAAATACTTAGGATGTTGGGCTAAAATTTCTGGGCTTAGATTAATTTAACAATTTAATAAAAATTAAAATGCAGAATTGGGCTTACACTAATTAGATAATAAAATCAAAATGTAAACTTGGGCTCATATTAACAATTAATAAAACCAAAATACAACTTGGGTTTACAATAAAGAATTGGGCTCGTAAAAATTTATTTAAAAAAATAAAATCGATTAGAGAAAAACACTGATTATTTAAATACGGGAAAAATATGTTTTTAAAATACGTATTAATGGAAACAGGGGTTACACACATAAACTTATGTTTCAATGTATAACAGCTAAAAAAAATAAGAACAAATAAAAAACGGTTACAACTACAGCGTATGCCTTTGTCCATCACAGTTACTTCCATTGCCTCCATGCTCATCGGAAGTTTGATTTCCATGTTGCCTTGGTGGATTAGCATGACTTGAAACATATGATACACTCTGTTGGACCTATGTAATGCACAAAATTGTCAAAAATTAGTCAACATGAACATGCATAAAATATTAACATGCACAAAACATACACCCATAAAAAGAGAATTTTTTGACCACAAAGCTAGAAATAATCAATAAAAGCTCATCCACCATTTCGATGTACACATCTCGATATGTAATTTTCCTTTCTCGACCAACTAGAAAGAATCAATAACTTACTTGATTAGGTACAATTCTTTGTGTATCTTAACTCACTACTTCAAGTTTTTAATACTTTGTAGTCTACTTCTAATATTTGCTCCTTAAATTGAGATACCAAGTAATGAGGTATATTTATTTGATGTTCACTTGATTAGGTATATTTGTTATCCTTCCTATCCGAGTCATGTTTGAGTTTTACTTATTTGATTTGTTCTTATTAAAATCTAGAAGTTTTGGTTTACTTCAACAAGAAAAAGATAAGTTATTGCTTACTAGTGTTTGTATGGAATTTCGGCATAGAATTTTGTTGGCTGAGTACATCTGCAACAAAATCTCTTGGTTGTTGCATCACTGCTTTGAACTCAGACACCTCTTAACTGCGGGACTTCCCGAAAGTAGATGCACAAGGACCGAAGACTTGAGAGGGTGTTGGTCCTGAACCCAATCCACGCACACGACCATGGTGCTTGCTACTCCTCACTTCAGACATAACTTCACACTGATGTGTTAATGGATCAGAACAAGAACTGGAAGACCTTTCTTCATGCAGTTCTCTGACCTTTTTGTGCAAAAATATCGAAGAACACATTAAGATTAAGTTATTTATTTGAAAGTAAATTAAATATCAAACAAGCACACTGGAGCTTTACATTTACCACTATATTGGTTGCTTCACCATCCAAAAGCTCTCTTTATTTGCTTGTGGATAGCTTCAAAAAAAATTCTATCTCGTCGATTCTCTCACCATGATTGGACTCTTCCTATAGATTAGTAAGATGCAGTGATTAAGTCATGAAAACCCCAATGGTCAAACTTAAAAGAATTCCTTCTAGGCTTATTGATAATCCACGATCAATTTCCTTTTGAAGTACCCTACCCCCAGGGGAAGTCGAGCCCCTACTATTACTGCTTTGCTTAGAATTTGTGCTTTATCCATTCCCTACAAGATGGGGTCTTTTCTCCCGGAGTTCTATGGGTTAAGCGGGTGTTATACCCGTTTGATCCTAAGAATACCTATTGGGCTAATCTTGATCGAGATTGACATCAACTGCCTCTTCGACTAGCAAGGAAGAGCCGTCTTTACTTGCTATATCCCTGCATCCTTGCACGACTCGTTTTTTTTTTCTCCGAGCCCACCCTCCACAATGAGCTATTCCACCATACTTAGACAACTGGTGCTGTACCTCCACCGCACGGCTGGGAATGCACAAGAAGGCGCATCTGATGCTGGTAATGAAGGGATCAATCGTTCGAATAATAAAAAATTATCCAAGCCTTCGAGTAGCGAAAGTCAATTACTTGAAGCGGTAACACCAGTTGGAACTGCCTCATGAGGGAGAAGAAAAAGAAAAACTTCAAATGACAGAAATTGCATTTTACCATTTCAGCTCAAACTACAACAAAGCTGCTATTGCCGGTGGTGTGCAATACTTTTTGACATTCTCAACTGCTTTTGCCGGTTTCGGCCTTTTTCTGTACCATTTAACCATTTAAAATTAGTACTACTCAATTAATATTAAAAAGATAATACTTTGATATCAAATATTATCAGCATATGAATACCTTTTATGTCTCTTAATTTTCAATAATTGACATGGAATTGCCAATCTTGATTAGTGACATAAGGTGGAACTTGCCTTATATTTTTTGGCCTTAGACCTTTCAGGAAAATAAAACTTTCCTTGTAGATTGCTTTTATAATTAGCATTGGTATCGGGTCGGGTCCTTCACTACCCGGACCCAGACTCAGTCCCCTATGGGTCCAAAAATTGGACCCGGATCCGGACCCGTGAGGCTCGGGTCCGGTTCCGGGTCTGGGTCCTATTAAAATATTCCTACCCATTCGGGTAGTAGCGGGAGTGTGAGTGGCGAGCGGAGGCGGCAAGCGAAGAATTTAGAATAGAGGAGAGAAGAACAAGGCATGAGTTTTGAATTTGGAAGAGAAAGTTTTAGAATTGAGGCGAAAGGAGGTGAGGGATGAGGATAGAATATTTATTTTTATGTTCGATTTTGTGGGGTTTTTTTAACGGGTCCGGGTCGGGTCTCTTTTGAGCGGACCCGAACCCAAAACTACAACGGGTCCCATTTTAGGACCCGAACCCGGACCCGGATAGGCCGGGTCGGTTCCGGTCCAATGCCGGATCCGGGTCGGATCTGGGTTTTGGGTATTTATACCAATGCTATTTATAATCCCCCAACTTCCTAGAAACTGATTTGTCCATCCAAATTCTAGAACATCAGGGTAAGAAAAATGTTGTTGGAATATAATATTCATTGAAGACAGAAAAATTCAAGTTATGATAAAGGCATGAGGAATTATTAAAATTTTAAAATTTTGAACTTAGATGCTGTTACAGCTAAATCTGGTGTGGGGGCAAACAGATAGAATTTGTGGATTCTTTGGGATATCGAATAGTCAAACCTGAAACCTTTCCGTCGGAGTTTGACCGTGATCTCTCGCCGTTCACCTGCAAAAAGTGCGAAACATCGGGGTTGATCCCGGCGACGCACCCTCCGACGTTCAAGTCAGTAATCAGAAAGATTATGAATGAGCTTTTACTGGCAAAAGATTGATTACCTCTTAATGGTGGGGGATGGGGGTATTTATAGCCGCCTTAGGGACCAGTTTTGGGATAAGATCAAATCCCTACTTTCCAGTGAATGGATAGAAGTGAATCAGGGCCGTTGATTAGGTTTAATCATAAACCCTAATTCTACCCAGCTGGACCGGATTTCTTGCAGGTTGAAACCCGCACCCAGTTGAGATGGATCCATTCGTGGGTTATTGGGCCTTTGGAAAAAAGACCTAGTACCTATTTCAGACCCGTCTGTAGGTGAAATTATCATTTTACCCCTGAGCTTTAAGATTCATGCCCCATTTGGATGGTTCCGATTTAACCCTATTTTTAGCCATATCACGAGCCCCCCACTCCCGAAGACTAAGTTTAATTAGCCTTTGAGGAGTAGCTTTACTGTTTTAATGGCTTACGGAGTTGTATCGGAGAACAAATGTGGGGTGTCGAATCTTTGTATGAGGTATTATGGTGATTTTCAGAGCTGGTTGCATGCTCAAGGTTATCCTCGAGCTCTCCTGGACTTTTGGCGATTTTTCTTAATTTTTATTTATTTTTCGGGCCATTTATTTAATTTTCGAAGTGGTGATTTATTGTTCGGGGGCCTCAATTAATTATTCCAAGCAATAATTATTTATTCAGGGGCTTAAAAATAATTCCCCGAATTTATAATTATTTTTTAGAAATTTTAATCAATTTTTCCGAATTTTTAATCATTTTTTCGCAATTTTTAAATAAATAATCCGATTTTAATAAATAAAAAAAATTAATTTTTAAATATATTAATGATGTGGCACGATCTGGGCCTCTCATCAGCCAGCTGAACGAATTTCTGAAGGATCGGACGATCGGAGTAGCTCGGTAGCATTTTTCTCCGCTTGCGGAGGTCGGTGCCTCGGTAGCTAGGCCTATCCTTTTCGGTAGCTCGGTAGCTCGGCGTGTCACGAACTGCCGAGCTACATGGCTAAATCTGGAGCGTCTATCATGGCGCGAATCACGAGGAGGGGGGTTCAGATCACGAGAAAATGCTATCTTGTCGTTTTGTGGATGTGGCGTGACCTGAGCCGCCCATCTTGTTCTGGTGCGATTTTTGAAACGATCCGATGGTTAAGGTGACTCGGCAGCCATTTTTCTTCAAATGTGAGGGTCGGTGCATCGGTAGCTCAGCCATAGTAGCTCGGCAACTCGGCAGCTCGGCTTTCGCCTCTTAGTAGTTCGGAGGCTCGACCATGGATGTTCGATAGCTCGGCAGAGTGCTCGGTGGTTCGGCAGCTCAGGACGAGCCGTTGGGCCACGTGGCTTGATCTAGAGCATCCATCATGGTGCGGATCTCGAGGATAGTGGCTCAGATCACGAGAAAACGTTATCTTGTCGTTTTGTGGGCGTGGCGCGATCTGAGTCTTTCATCATATTTCGGCACGAATTTTGAGACAATTTGATGGTGAAAGTGGCTCGGTGGTATTTTTCTCCAAATGTGGAGGTCGGTGCTCCGATAGCTCGACGGAGTGCCTCGGTGGCTCGGCTCGTTATGAGCCATCGAGCCACGTGGTTGGATCTGGAGCGTCCATCAAGGCGTGGATCTCGAGGCTGGAGGTTCAGATCATGAGAAAACAATATCTTGTCATTTTGTGGGCGTGGCGTGATCTGAGCCGCCCATTATATTTCGGCACGAATTTTGAGACAATCTGACGGTAAAAGTGGCTCAGCGGCATTTTTCTCCAAATGTGGAGGTCGGTGCCCCGGTAGCTCGGCAGAGTGCCTCGATGGCTCGACTTGTTTCGAGTTGCCGCACTGCCATGTTAAGTAAACCGTCGCGACCTTCCTCTGAATCATCGCAACTCTCTCTATCCTGTCGTTCCGTCTCCCCTAATGGGTCCCCAAGCATTGCAAAAGCCCAACCGTTGCCTTACTGGCTATAAGTTCTCAACAGCTCACCCCTTAGCTCATTCTTTCACTTTTCACTCTCAAAATTCACTTCGCTCTCGAGTCGCTCTGCTAGCGGAGGTTTGAGCTCAAGGGCGGTTGTGTTAGCTGTCGCGAAGGCCAAGCGATTTTCGGCGAACTTTTTTCGACCGTAAACGTCACATCAAGGTCAGTTCACTTAACCTTAGACATTTATTCTTCGAGATGTTACGGGTATCCTCGGGTAGTGAGGCATCCTCCTCGGGAGGTCGGAGTGCTGAGGAGGGGAGAGAAGTGGTGAGCCGAAGGAAGGGGAGGGAGATAGTAGGGTCGTCTGCGGCCGAGGAAGAGGGGAAGGATGTGGTTCGGTCTTTGGTCTTCGAGGCGGTGGTGGAGACTATGAAACAGGCGGGCGAGCTGGGTCGGATGCCGACCGTGTTGTCCGGTCATGGGGGATAAGGCAGTGTAGTGGCGAGCTGCTGACCAAAGCTGTCTACGGTCGCGCGGAGACCTACAAGGAGAACGATCCGAGGGAGGTCACCAAGGTGGATGATATCCCCTCAGTTCTAACCGAGCGGGACCTACTCCGCACTCGGAAAGGTTTCGCCATTCCTCAACAATACACACTGATCCTCCCCGGCCCCGGGGTGCGAGCGAACACAGCCCTTTCGCTGGACACTTGCGTCTTCGCCTACCGGCCTGTGCTTTCCCCTTCACCCTTTCGTCACTGTTGTGCTCCAGTGGTATGGGCTGTGTCCCATTCAGTTCATGCCGAACACTTGGCATCATGTGCTCGGGTTTCTTCTTCAGTGCCAAACGGCTAAGGTGGAGCCGCAACTCTTCGTCCTCCGAAGTCTGTATCGGATCAACAGAATGAGCAAGCTCGAGCCTCGCTATTACCTATCGCCTCGGAAAGGCGTGAAGCTGATAGAAAACCCCAACTCGATAAAGTCGTGGAAGGGAAAGTTTTTCCTGATCAAGGGCCCCTCGGCGTGGGACTTCCCAACTCGGTGGAAGGAGGAGGTGCCGAAGTATGCAAAGGCCGAGCCGGTGTTGACCCCGGCCGAAGCAGAAGTGGCGGCGAAGTTGATCGGTCTCCCGATGTTGAGTTGGAGAGAAATGACCGAGGAGGTGCTGCACAGGTCGGGCCTTAGTCCGATCGACCCGAGTATCCCTATACGCCCTTACCCCTACACACCTTGTGATCATTCCTATACACCTACGCTCCTGACATCTCTCTTTATGCTTTACTTTTCTTTAATGCCTTGTATTATTATTTTTTCTAACTTGTTTTTTCCTTTCACTTCGACAGAGGCTCCGAACATGGACTTCAAGGCGATGATGGCCGAACGAAACAAGGCCGCTGACGCCAAGAAGAGGAAGAGGACGAGCATGGGTCCCTTGTTCGGCCGACCCACGAAGCTTTCTTCGGCCGCAGCCGGGGCCGTCGTCCCTGTCTCCTCGGCAAATGTCTTCGGCAATTGGTGTTGGCTAGCCGGCCCCCACTGCTCCTTCGGGCGAGGGCTTTTCCGTCTCGGTGGCACTGGCGCTCGAGGCCGCTTTCCTGACCGAGCATGCTGAGATTATACTGACCGAGGCTCACAAGAAGCTGTTCGTCCCCGATTGGCGGGTGATGAACCACGACGGCTTCTTGGGGGACTCGGCAATGAGCATGCAGGCTGTTCGCCACCTCCCGACCCCGAAGGACCGAGTTGCCCTGAAGGTGGGGACGACAGGCGACGACGCTCTCGAAGTAGCTCGGTCGCTTATGTCGGTAAGTCTTCTTTGTTGTTTCAATTTTTTCTTAAAAATTTTCTAAGTCTTTAGCTCGGCTTTTGTTGTGTTCTCACTACTTCTTCGTGCATGCCACTTGTCATTCCAGCCACCTTCTTGAGGAATATGCCGACCAAGAGAGGGAGCTGAAGGCCCTTAGTGACAAAGACAGAGCGGAAAAGGCGAGAGCTGTGAAGTAGTTGGAGTCATAGCAGCGCCGCTCGGATGCTTTGGCGGCCCAAGTTGCCGACCTTGAAGCGGCTCTAGAGCAAGCGAGGGAGAAGCTCGCTTCGGAGGTCGCTAAGGCAGCCAAGGAGAGGGCCGAAGCGGCGAGGGCTTTGGAGGCAGTGAAGCTGCAACAAGCCAAGGCCGTGGAGAAGGCGAGGGCGGAGATTGAGGCCGAGGCCAAGAAGCACATGGCGGCCAACATGGAGCAGTCTTACGCCACTGCGCTCGAGCACGTCAAGGCTCGAGTCTCCGAATTCGACAGGTCGGGGTATGGGCTATGGGGCCCGGTCGCCGAGCTTGATGCCGAGGAAGAAGCAGAAGGAGACGAGGAAGAAGAGGAGGGGGACGAGCGACAAGGTGCCGACGCTCCTGTTGACCCTGAAACTGTGGCGATGGAGGAAGGGGACGACGAGGTCGTGGCCGACCCCTGAGCCGGAGTAGCAGGGGACGAGGAGCTACCTTCCTAGCTACCCCTCAAGGTGGCCCTTTGATCTTCTTCGTTTTTGTAATCTTTTTTTTTTATGTACTGCCTTGTAGCGGACTGACCATCGCTTTTTGGTATCAATAAAATTTTTGTTTTTGGCAAACTTGCTAAGTGTTGAAGTCTGTTTTGAATCTTTCCGAAAATAGTTTTGTCTTGAGATTTAGCTAAGTGTTGAGCACCTCCTCTTGTTCTTTGTGTTGATATGCTTCCGCTTTTCAGGTTGTTGAGTCGAGTTCAGCATCTGAAACCGCTCGTCTTCGCGCTGACTTGAAAGCAGCGAAGCTGGCCCTCTCCCACAGCCGAGAGTGTTTCCTCAAAAGCAAGTTGGAACTATAGGATCTCAAGGCAACGTCGAAAGTGTATTTCTCTGAGTTGAAACAACTACGGAAGTGAGCTCGCGAGGTTCGTCTTGAAGGCAAGGTGGAGTTACTTAGGAAGACGCTGTTCGACATTGAGAAGGAGAAAGGTGAACTACTGGCGGAGGTTCATCACCTGAAGATAGCAGAAGAAGAACTTTCGGCAGAGGAAGAGGAGTTAGCTTCTACGGTGGGTAAGTTGATGGTCGAGTGCGATGAGCTGACGGCGAGGGTCGACGAGTTGAGGAGGGTTATGTTCGACAAAAGCATCGAAGTGACCCATCTTCGTCGAATTACAGCCGATAGCTCTGGAGCCGCAGGATCCGCTCAACTCCCTCGTTTCAAAATAGTCGTGAAGGATGCTACTCTGAAGGATCGAATCGTTGAGCTCGAGGAGGAAGTGGCTCGACTCAAACCTCGGCCTGAATGGATTAACGTCAGAAGGACGTCATGTACTCGCGAAGAGAGTGAGAGAGGGATCTCGTTTTACGAGCTTGCGACTCGCTCGCCTGCCATTGGGCGTAGCCCGGTCGATGCTCAAAGCAAGGTGGCTGCTTCATCTAGTGGCGCTTCGATTAGGGCCACGGTCAGAGGCAGTATTGAAGAGGTGTCTCGGTTTGTTGGTCTAGAGACGAGCTCCGAAGTTAGGCGACGCCGTCCCCGGGTGTCTTTGAACCGAAACGTCCCTGTTCCGAAGAAGCGTTAAATAAATTGTTGTAATTATGTTTCTTTTGTAGCTCGTTGTAGCTTGGTTTTGTAACTTGAGTTTCCTTGTACTTTAAACTTTATAAAAGTGAAAGCTCGTTTTACTCTCTTGCTCTTGTGGGTTTGCATGTTTTGCTAGTACTTGTTATTTATTTGGTACCACTTGTAACTTGCTTATGAGAAGGTTTTGCGTGGATCTTGATGTAGAGGACGGTGTGGACCACGAGAAAATGCTATCTTGTCGTTTTGTGGACATGGCTAAATCTGAGCCGTCTGATCAAGATCTTGCGCGAATTTTGGGGAGAAAGTTGTTTTTCCCCAATACGCAGCTCGGAACGCGAGTCGCTCGGGAATGTATGCCTGAATATCTTCATTAGTTATCCAGTCAGGTGAAGCAATGGGGAATGTACAACTCCTCCAACTTTTGACAACTACTCAGAATTAGAAGCAAATCTTCTTTCTTATAGGCACGGAATGTCAACCTCGTGAACTTGAGATTGATAAGCAGCGCTATGGTTTTTGTAGCCTCTCCCATATTAGGGCCACTGCGGATTGTGAGAGAAGCCAGTTTCTTGCAGTGAGGGGCAGCCTCTTGAAGAATTACTTCAACTTTAAACGAACCGTAAGAACCAAAGGTTAGCTCCTCCAAGTACTCTTCTCTCATGTCTAGTATAGTTGTAGAAACGACCAGTTATCCAGCCAAGTGATTTGGATTCCGAACGCGTCATTTGAGTAAACTTTTAAGAGCGATTAAAGGCCTTAAGTAGACAGATACAAATGATCACAAGGAAAATATGGGAGAAAAGAAGTTCTTTATTGATAACTGCTAATTGTCTGCTTCTAAGTTGCAAGTCATTATTACAAAGAGAAAGTAAAGAAGCAAATACAAATAAAATGATAGGAATGACTCGACATTTGAAGGTACTCGGAGAGGCATTCAGGCGCTCTCTTGGTACTTCAGTAAATGGTCGGCATTCCAAGTTCTAGGTATCTCTCTGCCTTCAAGGTCCTCTAGACGATATGCTCCGGGACGGACTACCTTGGACACTTTGTACGGTCCTTCCCAATTCAGAGCTAGCTTACTCTTTTGATTAGGGAATGAGATAACTAGCTTTCTGAGGACCAAGTCCCCTTCCTTGAAATCTGTGGGACGAACCCTTTTGTTGTAGGCCTACTCAATCCTTTTCTGATAATTTTGCTAGAGAATAGAAGCTCTTTCACGGAGCTCATCAATCAGGTCCAAGTTTGCTCGAAGTTCTCTGGCATTCTGCTTTTCTTCATAGGCCATAAGGCAAGGAGATGGTAGACTGACTTCCAAGGGGATCACAGCCTCGGACCCATAGGTGAGATTGAATGGTGACTCTCCTGTGGGGGTCCGTTTCGTAGTATGGTAGTTCCATAATACGTTGGGGAGCTGTTCCGCCCATAAGCCTTTGGCTGACTTATCTAGCCTCTTCTTGATGCCGGAGAGGATTTACCTGTTGGCATTCTCTACTTGGCTATTTAACTGAGGATGGGAGACGGAGGAGAAACGTTGCTGGATGCCGAGGTCTTCACATAAAGATCGAAAAGCTGCCCCTGTAAACTGTGTTCCGTTATCTGTTATGAGGACCCGAGGTACGCCAAATCTGCATATCACATTTTTCCAGAAGAACTGCAGCACTTTGTTTTCTGTAATCGTAGTCAATGGCTTGGCCTCTATCCACTTAGAGAAGTAGTCGATCGCCACGACTAGGAACTTGAGCTGACCCGGAGCTGGTGGAAATGGACCTAGCAAGTCCATCTCCCACATCGCGAAGGGAACCGAACTTGAGAGTGATGTGAGTTGTGCTTGGGGTAGGCAACAGATGTTGGAGAACTGCTGACAAGGGCTACATTGCCGGACGTGTTGCTCGGCATCTCGAAGTAGGATAGGCCAGAAATACCCGTAGTTCAGAATTTTCTTGGCGAGGGACCTGGATCCTGAATGTGCTCCGCCTATGCCGAATTTTTTCCCAAAACGCCCCATTTTTGCAAAGTTTTTCCCAAACCGCCCTACTTTTTTTTTTAATTCCCAAAGCGCCCCACTCGGTCTCTCAAAGACCGAGTCTAGTGCAAATAGACTCGGTCTTTGAAAGACCGAGTCTTGCGCTTTGAAAATTCAAAGAGCAAGACTCGGTCTTTCAAAGACCGAGTCTATTTGCACTAGACTCGGTCTTTGAGAGACTGAGTCTTTACTCTGCGTTTTTTAAAGCGCAGATCCCCTTTCTTTCTTCTTCTTCTTCACTTTCGATTGTTTTTTCTTTTCGCTCTTTCCCTCAACGAATCCGTCGCACTCTCTACTTTTCTGTTCGATTACTCTCTTAATCGAATGTTGAACTTCCCAAAACCAATTACTTTCTAATTCATTTTCAATTTTACCAAATCCTATTCCCCAAAATCGATTCTTTCTTTAAACCCTAAACCCCGAATACCCATAATTGGAAGATTTCGGTTGTACTGGTCAAGCTCTTCTTGCCAGTTTCGTCTTCGTCTTCGGATTCTCCCACTTGTTAGGTATATTTCTTAAGCATTTCCTAAGCAAAATTTGTATTAGTGTTGATGCTATTGTGAAGTTTATTAGTTGAATTTGACTTATTGTTGACAAAGTAGATTAGTAGGAGTTGAGTTTATTGATGTTCCAAATGAATTTTGCTGTTTGTTTCGCGGGTGAGTTCCATCTGTACAAGTGAGTTCATTAGATGGAACTCACTTGAAGAAATTCACTTGTCCAAATGGAACTCACTTGTACAATTATGGGGACATCAATAAACTCACTTCCAATTAGTGTAGATGGAACTCACTTGTACAGATATGTTCCAAATGAATTTATGTTCCAAACAAACACATTTAATTATCTTCCAAATTCTAGTTCATTAGTTTATTGATGTTATTTTCACTGTTAATTTTGCTTAGCATTGATGTTCCAAATGAAAGAGTTGAGTTATTGATGTTAAAAAACAAATAGTGAGCACTTCCTGATATTTGAAGTATCAGTATGTGCATTGGGTGATGGATGCATTGGGTGTGTTAATTCTGTCGGAAAAAACTGAAATATTATGGTGTTTATAATGATATAAGCATAATATTACATGGAAAGACTTTGACGATGATGGTATATGTTGAAGAAATAGTTGAGTTAATTTTAGTATTAATACCCAAATTTTGTTGAGTTATTGATTTTCAAAAAAGAAAGAGTTGAAAGAGTTGAAGTTGGAATGAATAGAATTCTGTTGAAAGAGTTGAAAGAAATATTGAGTTGAAAGAGTTCAATTTTGTATAGAATTTTGTTGAAAGAGTTGATAGAGTTATTGAAACCTTGTTGAATAGAATTTTGTTGTTGAATCAATTTTGTATATAATTCCATATAGTATGTGTTGAATCTAGTTTTTTAGAATTTTATAGAGTCTAGGTTATGTATAGAATTTGTTGAATTTGTTATACTCTAGTGTTTTGCTAAAACTAGAGAATGAACGGCTTTGTTATATATAATTTGTTTTTATATCTAGCTTTTGTGTAGTTAATAACATTTTTGTTGAACTTGTAGGATTTGTAGTCTACTGTAAATGGCACGCACAAGGGGTAACATGGAGGTAGGAGAAAGTAGTAGACCTCCACGTAATCGCGGTGGACGTGATCGTGGTCGTGGTCGTCGTGGTGGTCGTGCTTCTACCGATGCTACTAATGTAAGTAATTAAATGTTGATTCTAATAGAATTGTATTATATTTTTCGGTCTACTGATGTAAATGTTATTGTTATATAGGTTGAATTCAATCCAAATGAGGCGGGCCCTTCGTCTTCATACATCCCTCCTGCAGGCCCCGGACCACTCGACCCTTCACTTCTCACTCTCCAGCCGATGCATCGATCGCAGTATGTTTGGAACGGCGAGGCTACGGAGTGCCGTTTTAGGACTGGGCATCCGCTACCTGTGCACCCACGCATACACGAGTTGCTTAGAGATTGTGGGTTCTACGGTATTTCCATGATGACATCCATCAAGTGCGATCGTCCACTTCTCGAAGCACTGCTTGAACGATGGAGGCCCGAGACACACTCATTTCACCTGCCAGTCGGGGAGATGACGGTGACTTTACAAGACGTTGCTATACTAACCGGGCTTCCAATCGATGGAGAGGCAGTGACAGGATCGATGGACTTCGATCCCGTGTATCTCGTGGAGGAGTTCCTAGGGGTTGCAGTGGAAGCTGGCGCGATAAATGGGAAATTTATCCGCCTAAAGTGGTTGAAGGATACGTTCAAAAATAGATTGAATGACGCTTCAACTGCAGCGGAGGTGGAGTGCTACTTTAGGGCATATGTTCTAACGCTATTCGGCACGGTCCTGTTTCCAAACTCAACCGGGAATACCGTAGCACTGATGTTCTTGCCCCTAATCGCTGATATAGGTAGGATCCGCCGTTTCAGTTGGGGCAGTGCAATTCTATCGGCACTGTATCGGAGTCTGTGTCTGTGCAGTATAGGTTCGAACCAGATGAATGGACCTCTAATTCTACTGCAGATATGGAGTTGGGAACGGATTCACGTAGGTCGGCCAGTAGTACGGATCCAGTCCCAACATTGGAGAGTTCTTTCTGAAGATATAGACATGCTACCTCCGATTGGTGTGTATTGGACAGGAAAACTGACATGGACGGCCAACCCCAACAGGTGCTTGACATACTACCGCGACGAGTTGGACGGGTTGGCCGCCGACTGTGTGGTGTGGACCCCGTACACAGAGGAGCGATTGATTCGGCTGCCACCTATCTGTACGTTCAGGCGTAATTTGTGGCTCACGAAAGCACCTCTAATCAACTTCGGGGTTGTTGAGTTCTACTACCCTGATAGGGTCTTACGGCAGTTTGGTCTGCACCAGGGGATTCCAGTTACCGTGCCATTCAATGCCGTGATGCATAACATCACTGGAATGGGCCGTACACCGGGACACAACTGGGCCACTTGCTTCTTTGAATACGTTCAGAGATGGAACATTAACCGTTTCGAAGAAATCATCGTTGACACCCCACCTTTTGACCTCTCCTTGCATGGTGTGTACTTGTCTTGGTACGAGAGAGTCACTAGACGGTTCATTTCCCCACCGTTGCAGGCTCCTGCCGGAGTCGTTGTTCCGATACGTCGACCAGGGACCGAACCAGTAGATGAGCATTCGGTGAGGTTGCCGATGTACCAACCAAAGGGATCCGCTATTCGTGGCTTTGTAAGTTTTAATGTTTCGTTTTAAATTTTCAATGTTTATATATCAATATGTTTTTATATATTTATGTGCATCTAATTCAACCTTTCATGTTTCTCAGTTGACCCAGACTTGGTCCCTTGCCAAGAAATGTGCTCATATGCTAAATAGCAACATCGCCGATCAGACGAAGGTTACTGTACGGGAGATGTTATCGTGTTGCCGTGCACAAGCTGATCTTGTGGGGGAGGGCGCAACATTAGATGCGATACTTAGGACCCCCACACATCGAACCGGCGGTCGTACCGGTCAACGACGAAAGAGAACTGTTCATAGGCCGCCACCTCAACCTCAAAGTGATTCGGAACACGAACAAGAAGCAGACCCTGATATTGAAGCACAAGGTGATGAAGAACAGCTCGTTGGGGATGAGATTGAAGAAGAGCCGGAGATCCCGTTGTCTGCACTGACACAGGCAACTCCCCATCGTCATAGACGACACAGAAGACCCCCAGTTTTCTTCACACCAGACCCTTGATGTAATATTTTTAATTATTTTGATTTTGTAGTTTTTTTAATGTAGTATTTTCAATGTAGTATTCTTAATGTAGTATTTTTTAATGTAGTTTTTTTTAATGTTGTTTTTTTATTTTTTTAACTTGGTTGCTGATCTTGTAGCTGTGTTGATGTAGTATTTTTGAAATGTTCCTCTGTTTGAGATGAAGTTATTAAAATTGTTGATGTGGTTGAAATTGTTGGAGTGGTGATATTGGTGTGTCAAGAAGTGGTTGTTGAGTTGTGGTGAAGTGAGTTTTGTTGAGTTGTGGTGAAGTGAATGTGAAATTTTAGTACCTCAGTTGTTTTGTATTTTAGTACCTCGGTTGAATTTTGGTGCTAAGTTGGTATAATGGTTTATCAGTGCTCAGTTTATTAATCTTCTGTTGTGGTTTGTTGTGATTTTGTAGAATTTGGTATTTCAAGAAGAGGAATATTGAGTTATGGTTTGTTGTGGTTTATTAATCTTCAGTTTATTAATCTTCTGTTCAATGGTTTGTTGTGGTTTATTAATCTTCAGTTTATTAATCTTCTGTTCAATGGTTTGTTGTGGTTTGTTGTGGCATTTGAAGAAGAGGTGGTTGGATGGGAATATTGAGTTGTTTGTTCAGGTATTTGAAGAAGAGGTGGTTGTTTTGCAAAGTGTTTAGAACACTCAGCATTTGGCTGATACCAAAAAAAATTCACAGCAACAAGACTCGGTCTTCCAAAGACCGAGCCTAGTACAACTAGACTCGGTCTTTCAAAGACCGAGTCTTGTTGCTGTGTCTTTTTTTTGGTATCCGACTCAAGACTCGGTATTCCAAAGAACGAGTCTAGTTGTTCTAAGCTCGGTCTTTGGAAGACCGAGTCTTGATTCTGATAAACTCCACAGCCCAACAAGCTCTCTGGAAGTTTGAAAACAACACAGTCGGTCTTTGAAACACCGCTCTAAAAACACCTAGACTCGGTCTTTCAAAGACCGAGTCTTCAATCAAAACTTCTCACATTGAAGACTCGGTCTTTGAAAGACCGAGTCTAGGTGTTTTTAGAGCGGTGTTTCAAAGACCGACTGTGTTCCGACTGTGTTGTTTTCAATCTTCCAGAGAGCTTGTTGGGCTCTGGAGTTTATCAGAATCAAGACTCGGTCTTCCAAAGACCGAGCTTAGAACAACTAGACTCGGTCTTTGGAAGACCGAGTCTTGAGTCTGATACCAAAAAAAAGACACAGCAACAAGACTCGGTCTTTGAAAGATCGAGTCTAGTTGTACTAGGCTCGGTCTTTGGAAGACCGAGTCTTGTTGCTGTGAATTTTTTTTAGCTACAGCCAGAATTTGAGTGTTTTTCAATCTTTCAAAACAACAACCTCTTCTTCAAATGCCTGAACAAACATCTCAAAATTCCCATCCAACAACTCAAAATCACAACAAACCACAACCACAAAATATAAAACTGATCAATATGCTTCTTCCACTTGACCAACTTAGTACCAAAATACAAAACAACTAATAAACCACTTCAAAATACCAAACAACAAACCAACTTAGTACCAAAATTCACCACAACTCAGCAACAAGACTCACCACACCTCAGCAACAAGACTCACTTCACCACAACTAAACAACCACTTCACCACAACTATCCAAACTAAGTGTTCATTTCGAAATAAATATTACAAACACAATAGGAAACACAAAATGAAATTTCAACTGTTTTGAGATGCTATGTTAGTACATCGACGCTTGTTGTGTCCTTCCAACCCGCACCTTGAACATTTCATTCTTGTACCCCTGCTAGAACTATCTCTCACATCCATATCGTTGCGTATTCTCGTGGATTTAGGCCGGCCTTTCCGTGACCGTCGCAAACTAGAATCTGGTACAAGTCGTGGACCGTCGATAGTAGGCCAATATGCTTCATCTAGAATAGGACTGAACACAGGAGCCCAAGTTTGTGCTAATGACGTGATAAGGTAAAATTTATCAACATAAGGCTTGTGATCGATTGCACGATAAGCACAGGCTGCTAATACATGAGAACAGGGAATATGATATAGATGAAACTTCATACATGTGCATGTTTTCGTACCCAAATTCACGGTGTGCAAGTTCCCACCCTTCCGTTCTCCATTTACCATGCGTATACCAGTTTTGACGGAAAAAATTCCAGGCTGATGATGAAACATTGTAACCACATGTTGATTTGCTCTTTCACGGCGAATATCAATTACATCTTGTACTCGTTTAGCAAAAATTTTCCCTTCACATAATAGCTTATTAGCTTCCTGTCGACGAGTAGTAAAGTAAGAGTTGAGACGTAAAAAAATTGTCTCAACAATTGCAGTTACTGGTAAACTACGGACTCCTTTCAGTACTGAATTGAAGCATTCTGACAGGTTCGTAGTCATCATTCCATATCGTCGACCTTCATCTGCATAAAGTGCCCATTTCTGAACCGGTTTCTCTTTCAACCAGTTAGCCGCCTCGACATTGACGGTTTCAAGTTCGGCGAGTTTGGCCATGAACTTTTTGGGTTGGTGTTGACAAGCTATACTTTTGGCCTTCTTGCGCAATGCCTTGCTACCAAATTTACTAAAAAAATTTGTGGCAAAATGACGCATGCAATATCGATGAAATCCATTCGGTTCGTTCCAAGTACCGTTTTGCAAATCCATAGCAGACAATATACCAGCATGACGATCCGAGATAACACACAACTCAGTGCGATCGGTGACATAATGCCGGACGCAAGTCATAAACCATGTCCACGTGTTTATACTCTCTCCATCAACCAATGCAAATGCAAAAGGAAATAAACAACCATTCGCATCCGGGGAAACAGCAATTAGCAAACAACCCTTGTACTTACCGTACAAGTGAGTTCCATCTACACTAATAACCGGTCTGCAAGACTTGAAACCTTCAATCGAAGGACCAAATGCCCAAAATACTCCCTTGAATGTTTCCTCGCTGGGGCTAGACTCAAATTTGTCCCAGTGGACAACGGTACCTGGATTTGCTGCTTGAATTGCTGTTAGTAGAAAAGGCAACTTCGTGTATGCTTCTTCGAAGGTACCGTACAACCTCTCAATTGCCTTTTGTTTTGCTTTCCAAGCTTTCTTATATGAAATCTGATAATTATATTCTATTTTCACAATCTCAATAATTGTCCCCGGTGATACAGCAATATCCTTCTTCACCACACCCAAAATCAAATTACTGACAAGGTTAGCATCAATTTTGCAGTGGTCTTGATTCAACGTGGGATTCGTACAAGTATGCGGGCCGACTATCTTCTTTACCACAAAATTTCTCCCTCCTTTTGGAACAATAGCTCGTAATCTCCAAGGGCATCCACCATCACTTACTCCTGGGGGACCTTGTACGATCTCCTCTATTGTACGTTTTCTAGGTGCCTTTTTACATTTAACAGTGTATAGTGACGGTGATGTTTTCAATGTGACAAATTCACGATGTTTCTTGATAGAATATACCTTCACAGCATGCAGAAGGGAGTCTTTACTAACAAACTCCTGTCCAACGTAAAATTCGTCTACATTGGATGAACCAGAAGACTCTTGTGGATATGGGGGAACTCTAGCAGCTTCAGCCATCTCCTCCGTAACATGAGCGTTAACATTAGCATACCTATCAGTAACTCTCACTGCATTAGAACTATTGTTCGAAGGATTTACATTAGCTACATCATCGTCTTCTTCTCCATCATCACTTTCTAGACTTTCATCATCGTCTGTTTCTTCCTCTTCTTCATCATCATCTAATAAGCTGTTGTTAATCACTGCATTTTGAAAGAGTTCAAACATACTGTCATTTGGAACAGAGTCAGGAACCGGGCTTGGTTGGCGTGGCAGCTCAACATTTACAGAATCCGAAATTGTTGTATTTGTGAAGGTGTTCTCTTGTGAGGATACCGGATTTGGTTGTGAAGATTGATCGGGGTTAGGCCTCGACTGCTGTGTAGGTGCTACCCGTATGAAGCTTGCACTGGGGATATCATGTGGCTGAGCATTCACAACTCGAATTTGCTGAATATATAACTCTAATACAGACCAAGCACAATTGGGATCAAATGTCCTAGCAATCAATGACTTCAGCGCATTATCAGTAGGTACGGGCACTGTCATAAAATACTGAACACCTCCTCTTCCTGCTGCGTATCGAGCTAAAATTTTCGCATTCCATTCATTCCTATCCCAATTAGTAACTTCATAGATTTTCTCAACTAGTTCTTCAAATGTAATGGTACGGGGTACCCAAACTATTTCCGGTTCCAAATGACTATAACTACTACCAATCTTTGGATCAAGAATAATTTCACCACCAAAGTATAACCAAATAGGAATCTCAAGATCCATACCTAGGTATATTTATTAAAATATGCGAGTTATTATCTAAACGCAAACAAAATCTATACCAAATTTCAGAAAATTAAAGGCCAATATTCATCATACCTTCACAAGCGTCAAGAACAGAGCCGTATAGATTTCGTTAAAAGAGTTGAAGTTGCGATCCGCTCCAAATTTAGCAAAAATCAGAAAAATGGATCTTTCAAAATAAGGGTTTTGGGTTGTTATAGTGGAGATGGTTAGAGGGTTAGGAAGATATTGGTGTATATATTTAGATTAAGATTAGATTTTGTGGGTAGGAGGTCGCCCTAGATTTAGGAAGATGGGTTAGAGAAATAGAGTAGGTTAAAGTCGAGAAGAAGAAGAAGAAAGAAAGGGGATCTGCGCTTTAAAAAACGCAGAGTAAAGACTCGGTCTCTCAAAGACCGAGTCTAGTGCAAATAGACTCGGTCTTTGAAAGACCGAGTCTTGCTCTTTGAATTTTCAAAGCGCAAGACTCGGTCTTTCAAAGACCGAGTCTATTTGCACTAGACTCGGTCTTTGAGAGACCGAGTGGGGCGCTTTGGGAATTAAAAAAAAAAGTAGGGCGGTTTGGGAAAAACTTTGCAAAAATGGGGCGTTTTGGGAAAAAATTCGCCTATGCCTTCGTGGAGTTCTCGCAAGGCATACAAGGCTTCTTCCGGGAGAGGCACTTCAAGTAGGGTCTGCCATCCACTTGGGTGTAGGAGCATTTGTACAAGACTCCTTCAACAAGAGTGTACCGCTCCGCTCTCGTTCGGACTTGACGAGCTTCTTTAGGGTCTCCGTGGAGGAGCCCATCCCTGAGGAATTCTATCAAAGGTTTCATTCAGTTATCCTAAAGTTGGACGGGCAGCGACTCCATCGAGCCGGGGGCTTCTTCTTTTATGCTCGGCCTTAGGAGCACTTTAATCAGGACGGTCTGCTCGAGACCTTGAAGGGAGGAGGAGGCCAATTTGGAGAGGGCATCTGCTTGGGAATTTTCTTCTCTAGGGATCCGATGAATTAGCGCCTCTTCGAATGAAGCCATGAGACATTGGACCTTGGCTAGGTACTTAGCCATTCTGTCGTCTCGCGCTTCGTACTCCCCTAAGACTTGATTCACCACCAACTGCGAATCACTGAATATTCAGAGACGTCGTGCCCCTGCCTTGCAAGCCATACCGAGGCCGGCTATAAGGGCTTCATACTCTGCTTCGTTGTTGGACGCCTTAAAGTTGATGTAGAGGGAGTATTGGAGAACGAAGTTGTCTGGGCCTGCCAGAATGACCCCGGCTCTGCTCCCTTCGTTGCAAGAGGATCCGTCTACATATACTGTCTAGATGGGAGGCCCATTCGCTGCTTGACTGACCTCTGGGATGGTGCTCTCAATAATAAATTCAGCTAAGGCTTGGGCCATGATTGCGGTTCGAGGCTGGTAAGATATGTCATGCTGACTCAGCTCGATCGACCATTTCATCAGACGGCCTGAGGTCTCGGGTTTGTGTAGAACTTGCTTAAGCGACTGGTCAGTAAGAACGACCACCGAGTGAGATTGAAAATAAAGACGGAGCTTCCTGGCTGCCATAACCAAGGCGTATGCTATCTTCTCCAATCTTGGATAGCAGAGCTCGGCATCCCGAAGTATCTTGCTCACATAACAGATAGGTTTCTGAGCCTTGTCTTCTTTCCTCACTTGTACAGCGCTGAGGGTTTGCTCGGCGGCAGCTAGGTAGAGTTAGAGTATTTCCCCGGGGATAGGCTTGCTGAGGAGAGGGGGATTGACCAGATAGGCCTTTAGCTGATCGAACGACTCTTGCTGCTGTTTGCCCCACTCGAAGCCCTTTGCCCCCCCTGTGGGCCTTGAAGAAAAGAAGACACTTTTCTCCCGACTTAGACAGGAAGTGCCCTATCGCCGCGAGGCGCCCGGTAAGCTTCTGAACCTCTTTCACACTTGCAGGAGGTGCCATGTCCAGTATGGCTTTGATCTTCTCGGGGTTGGCTTCGATTCCTCTTTGGCTAACCATGAAGCCTAGGAACTTTCCCGACGAGACCCCGAATGCACACTTGTTCGGGTTGAGCCTCATATCATGCTTCCTCAACACATCGAATGCTTCTTGGAGATCGGCAACATGGTCGGCCCCATGGATGCTTTTAACTAGTATATCATCAACATACACTTCCATGTTTCGGCCGATCTGATTCTGGAAGACTTTATTGACGAGGCACTGGTAGGTTGCACCGGCATTTTTCAGCCCGAAGGGCATTACCCTGTAGCAATAGATTCCTTGATCGGTGACGAAGGAGATCTTTGGGATATCCAGGGGGAACATTCTAATTTGATTGTATCCTGAGAAGGCATCCATAAAGCTTAGCAGCTCATGGCCCGAAGTAGCGTCGATCAGGGTGTCGATGTTGGGGAGAGGGAAAGGGTCCTTCGGGCATGCTTTGTTCAGGTTCGTGAAGTCGATGCAAATTCTCCAGCTCTCGTTGGCCTTCTTAACCATAACAACATTGGAGAGCCATTCGGGATAGTTGACTTCTTGTATGAATCGGGCCTTGAGGAGCTTGTCCACTTCTTCCTTTACAGCTTGCTGGTGCTCAGGGGAAAATTTGCGCCTCTTCTGTTGGACCGGTTTGGACCCCGGAGCAACGCTTAGGTGGTGGATGAGGAGCTCCTCAGAAATTCCTGGCATATCGGCAACTGACCAGGTAAAGAGGTCATGGTTCTTCCTAATGCATTGGACTATGTTGGAACATAGGGCAGATGGGAGGGTCTTGCTGATAAAGAACTTGCGGTTCGGATCTTGCTCGGAAAAGAGCACTTCCTCCAGCTCATCCACCGGTTCGGACATAGGTTGGGCATTCCCCTGGGGAATCTCAAGGGTCTCGAGGGAGAGGACAGGACCCCCGGTGGAGGTCATGTAACACTTGCGGGCCATCTCTTGACTACCTCTTACTTCCCCTACACCTGACTTGGTAGGGAACATCATTTTAAGATGATAAGCTGACGGGACGGACTCTAAAGCAGCTAGGCCAGGTCGGCCTAAAATCACATTGTAAGTAGCTGGGATGTCGACGACCATGAAATCCATCGGCTTTGTCCGGGTAGTAGGAGTTTTGCTAGTGGTTACGTCGAGGGTGATCACCCCTTCGATAGTCACTGGCACTCCCGTGAACCCATGGAGCGTGTAGCCGGCGGGCTTGAGCTTGTCTCGCGATAACTTGAGTCCTCGGAAAGCCGCCAGGAAGAGGATGTTAACGGAGCTACCATTGTCCACCAGAATTCTCTCCACTTTAAAATTTGCCATATGGAGGTTGATCAGTAGTGCGTCACAATGTGGGGTTCGGACTCCCTCTAGGTCTTCATCTGAGAAAGTGACCGGGACTCCGAGGCCTTTGGGAGGGGGTATGCCATGAACCGAATTAGCTTCTCGTATGAAAGCCTTCCGGGAAGAGTTGGAGGTTCCTCCCATGGGACCTCCATGAATGAGATGCAAGATGCGTTCCTCTTCAAACTTGGAAATCTCGTCGCGCCTTTTGGGATGCTTGTTAGCCCCCCTGGGGGAGGAGGAAGATCAATTCGGTCCTTTCTCACAAACTTAGACAGCTGCGCTCTCTGGATGAGGGCCTTAATTTCATTCTTCAGAGCCCGACAGTCGTTGGTATCGTGGCCGTGGTCTCGATGATATCGACACCACTTTTCCTTGTCCCTCTTCTTGCCAGGGGTATTCATCTTCGAGGCAGGAGGCAGAACTCCTTCCTTCTCGACCTCCATGAGAATGGTAGAATTGTTGGCATTAAGAGGGATAAACTTCTCAAATCTGGGAGGCGGGCGACACTGGCCCCCGTTGTCCTTCTGGAGCTTCTTAGCTCCCTCTTCTTCAGCTGCCTTTCTCTTGGTCCCAGAGGAAGACCCCTCAAAAGTGGGGTGATGTTCAGCTTCCTCAGCCCGGATATACTTCTCGCTTCTGAGAAGAAGGTCGGAGAAGTTTTGCCGGGGCTTCTTGGCTAGGGAGGACCGAAGGCTTGAGTTGAGGACGTTGGACTGGAAGGCTGCAGCGGCGATCGATTGGTCGAGGGAGGCAATGGACCTAGCTTCCGCGGTAAACCGCTTCACATAATCTCTCAGCTTCTCACCCTTCTTCTGACTGAGGTAGAGTAGTAGCGAAATACTAGTCTTCTCTGTGCAGCGGCTACTCACGAAGTGGGTGACAAAGAGGGGCTCAAATTGTTCAAAGGAGAATATGGAGGATGGGACAAGACGAGAGTACCATTCTCAGGCCGGACCCTTGAGAGTAGCCGTGAAGGTTTTGCACAGTAGAGCATCAGAAGCTTGGTGGATCAACATGAGGGTCTTGAAGCTCTCGATGTGGTCCACAAGGTCTGACTCCCCAGAGTAAGTCTCAAACTGCGGGGGCTTGAAGCCTATTGGAATGGGCGCCTCCATGATTGTTCGAGAGAAGGGGGGTTGGCTTGGACGGAGGGTCCTTCCTCTCAGCTCTTCCTCTTTATCCAGTTGGCCGAGGTGCCTCTCCATCTCGTGGAGACGGCGGTAGACCGCATCGTCCCTTCGACGATAGCCAAGCGAGTCTTTGGACTCGTCTTCGTAAGAAGGGGAGTGTGGAGTTTGGCGATGGTAGCTAGGGGAATGATGAGGACTGTGATGGCAGTGACTCGGAGCTTGAGGAGGGGTTAGAGACCGATGACGAGGACTTTGGACCGGAGGAGTGGGGACCCTCTGAGCATTGTTGTTGTTCGGTCGGAGGTTGAGGGCCTACAGGATTGTAGCCTGGAACTCTTGGAATTCGGCTCGGGTGATAGGTCTGTTATCGTCCCTCGGGGGCTGCCGACCAGCGGGAGAACGATGTCTTCTTCGATGGTACTCAGGGGACTCTCTCCGCCCCCTGCGAGGAGGGGACCTCCTGTGGTCGCGGCGACGAGGAGATCGCTCATTTGGACGTTCCGGGGGGGAGGCTCCCTTACGGGCCCACCTTTCATCCAAACGGTGGCGAAGGTCCTCTTCTTTCTGCTAGTTGAGGAGGGTATTACAGAGGTCTTCGGAAGGTCGGAGGTTGTGCGATGCCATTGAATCGGTAGAAGGGTTGTGTACGGAGATGCGGTCTCGATGAGGAGGTTGCTTCTGAGGATTGGGACGAGTGGCCCCTGCGTCGGCATTCTGGGGCCCGAGTGGAGCCCTTTAGGATTGAAGGTTCTGAAGAGGAGGTTGGTCCTGCTGCCGGGGCTGATCAGGTTGTGGCGGGAGTTGCCCCTGTGGCTGGACGGTTTGGAGGGAGATCTCCTATTGTGGTTGAGGAGGAGTGGGTCCACGGTTGGACCCTTTGGATCTCAGTTTTTGGGGAGGCATGGCTGGAGGTGATCTTAACCAAGGAAAGAGGAAGGATTGCTCTTCGTGGGTTCTCACAGACGGTGCCAATCTGTTACCGCTAAATCAGGTGTGGGGGCGAACAGATAGAATTTGTGGATTCTTTGGGATGTCGAATAGTCAAACCTGAAACCTTTCTGCCGGAGTTTGACCATGATCTCCCACCGTTCACCTGCAAAAAGTGCGAAACACCGGGGTTGATCCCGGCGACGCACCCTCCGACGCTCAAGTCAGTAATCAGAAAGATTATGAATGAGCTTTTACTGGCAAAAGATTGATTACCTCTTAATGGTGGGTGATGGGGGGTGTTTATAGCCGCCTTAGGGACCAGTTTTGGGATAAGATCAAATCCCTACTTCCCAGTGAATGGATAGAAGTGAATCAGGACCGTTGATTAGGTATAATCATAAACCTTAATTCTACCCAGCTGGACCGGGTTTCTTGCGGGTTGAAACCCGCATCCAGTTGAGATGGATCCGTTCGTGGGTTATTGGGCCTTTGGAAAAAAGACCTAGTACCTATTTCAGACCCGTCTGTAGGTGAAATTACCATTTTACCCCCGAGCTTTAAGATTCGCGCCCCATTTGGATGGTTCCTATTTAACCCTATTTTTAGCCATATCAGATGCATAAACTTAATTTGACTAATATGTTTTTAGAAAGAGAATACCTTAATAGTAGCAAATGCAGTCGCCTTGGTCAGGTGGGCACTTTTGACCAATTTGAATAGCTTAATGGACAAAAAATTAGTTTTTTTTAACTTTGAAACTACCGATACCAAAAGAAAGATTTCAATACACCGAGGCGATAGTCCTAGTACTTCCTATGTTCCCGATAACACTTAAACCAGTAGGCTTCAATCTTAAATTTTTTCTTTGTTCTTTTCTTATATTTACTACTATTAAGTTAATTGCTTTGAAAATTGTAATACATGTCATGACATGTGTACCTCATCAAGTGCAAAATGTTGTTCATACAATTTCAATTAAATTAGTTGCAACCGCAATTATAATTACAAGCTAAAATAAAAGAAAACGATATGTGCACCATGACTGGAACAATTGTTTGTTAGTGGTGCTGATGGGGGTCAACAATGAATCAACCCATGTTAGTAAGAGGATTAAAAAAAACGTCCCGACCACATTAGATATTTGATCAGGGTGACAATGGTGTTTCCGCAAATGCTGCTCAAAGCGTCAAGATACCCAGCGTCGAAAAAAAACTAGCCTATCCATGCGTTTACGAATGCGCTGGGATATACAAAAAAACACTGGGATAGTGTATCCATTTAAACTTTGCACAGTCCCTACCTTGGCCTTTTTCTTCAATATACGCTGGGATAGGCATAACCCTAATAAGCATAATAAGTTTCGCAAAAACTTAAGTTTCAATGTATAACCGTTACAGAAATTAAGAAAAAATACTAGTCTATTACAAACTACCACGTACGCCTTCTTCCACCATAGTTGCTTCCATGCTGATCGGCAGTTTCATTTCCATTTTGCCTTAATGGATTAGCATAACTTGAAACAGTTGATACTCTTTGTTGGGCCTATGCAATGTACAAAATTGTCAAAAATTAGTCAACATGAACTATTACAAAAATTGTCTAAAGATTTACTCAACATGAACAATTAGTCAATATTCATACTCTTATTGTATATAATTTTTCTTAAGAATCCAAGTATCAATCTTTTTAATTAGTTGAAAGTGATACGAAGTCATATCTTGCAAACTGTGAGTCAAATTGAGTTCTACAAGTTGAATTAGCTCACAAATGATGTTTCCTAACTTTGAGCAAAGTTTTGTATATTTTGAACTCATTTATTAATATTTCACTTATTTCACTCACAAATAGTTTTTCTTGTTGATTGTGTTACCAAACCCTTTTCCTATTACGATGCCATACATTTACCTTGTATCAAATTTTGGTTTACTTCAACAAGAAATGTATAACAATCATATTACTTACCATTGTCTAGAATGGAATTTGGGTGTCGGGATTTTGTCGCCTGAGTAGAGTTGCAACAAATTCTTTAAATTGTTGCATCTTTGCACTCAACTCAGGCACCTCATTGTGGGACTTCTTTGGAAGTATATGCAGAAGAACCGAAGACTTGAGAGGGTGTTGGTCCTAAACCCAATTCATGCACATGATTAGGGCGCTCTCTACCCCACTTCCACGTTGAAGGTTAATGGATTGAAGGAAGAAGTGGAAGACTTCTCTTCATGCATCTCTTTGGCCTTTTTCTGCAAAAAGACCGAAGAAAACATTAAGATTAAGTTATTTATTTGAAAGCATCTTAAATATCAAACAAGCATACAAGAGCTTCATATATAGCATCGGCTACCTCATCATCTGCAAAGCTCCCATTTTTTCCTTTTTGGGTAGCTTCAAAAAAATTAATATCGTTGATTCTCTCATCATCAATTGACTTCCTATATATGAGTAAGATATAAGCAATGAAAACCCCAATGGCCAAAAAACTTAAAATGGCAAAAATTGGATTTTACCAGTTCATCTCGAACTACAGGAAAGCTGCTGTTGCCGGTGGTAAGCTTGACTTTCTGACATTCTCGACTGCTTTTGCTAATTTCAACTATTTTCTATACAATTTAAAATTGGTTGTACACAATTAACATGAAAAAAATAAACACTTCGAGATCATATCTTATATACATATGAATATATACATATCCGGTCTCTGATTTCCAATAATTGACAAAGAAATTGCCAATCTTGAGCAGAGACCTCCCTGCATTTTTGGCCTTAACCTCTCAGGAAAATAAAATTTTCCTTTTAGATAGCTCTTGAATCCTTCCACTTCTTAGAAACCTATTTGTCCACTTATATGTACAGAACGTCAGGGTATGAAAAATGCTACTGCAAATTAACATTCATTAAAGATAGAGAACTGCAGTTATAATGAAGTCATGAGGAATTAAGAGAATCTTAATTTTTTGAACTTAGATGCATAAATTTTGTTTGACTAATATGTTTACAGAGAGATAATACCTTAATTGTAAAAAAAGCAATCGCATGGGTCGTGGTGAGCACTTTTAGCCAATTTTCATAGCTTAATGGACAAAGCCAATGATTCCTTGCAACAACCCCACAAAATTGTCCTAGTTTACCGGTAGTTGGACCTATAGGTTGTTTAAAAACTATTTGCAACTACGGCTATCCTCTCATTATTTGATAGTTGTCAAATATCTGGCATCTTTGTCGTCCCTCTTGGTCTTCTGGAGGTACTGGGTGTGCTTCCTTCACCCACCGCGAAGTGACTACCTTCTGAAGGCAATGTTCTTTAGCTTTCTCCTCCATTGTTCTGGGTTGAAGGTTCATTGGTTGGCCACTCTTGCGCTTGATCTTTATTTACCACAATTGTGTTAACCTTATTTTGGTCCTCGTCTTTTGTCACCTGTTAAAAAAAAATTGAGACATAAATTGATGTCAATTAACATTCATTAGAATCAATTAAACGACAATTCATAAGACATAATGATAATGACATATATGAAAAAAATGATACTCAATTGAAACTATATATATATATATATATATATATATATATATATATATATATATATAGAGTAAGTCTATTAAGAGCTGGGAAGCTCGGCTCCTTATCGGGAGCTGGAGATCTCAGCCATCCGATCGATCTTGATCGTGATCGGACGGCTGAGATCTAATGCCGCTTATCTTCAGATAGGGTGAGGGGTAAAAGTGGTATACTCAATCGATTGGTATACCCCTTATCTCTTATCTTCGACAGCTCTCTTCTCTCCCGCTCTCTATCGTTCGAAACCCTAATATCTTCTCCCGCTCTCTCTCCCGCTCTCGAAGATCGCCCCGCTTTCTTCACAACCCTAATCGCTATCATCTCTTCTCTTCTCACGCTCTCAATCCCGATCTCCATTTTCGAAACCCTAATCCACCTCTCTTCGAAACCCTAATCGAAGATAGCGAAGTCGAGCTCTTCTCTCCCGCTCTCTTTCTTCGTCACCTGTGTAAACCCAACTCCACCATCGACCGGATCTCCAGTCGCTTATCTTCAGATCTATCGAGGGGTAAAAGGGGTATAATTGATCAGACCCCATCGGCGATAAGGGTTTCGATTTCTCGGCTCATTGGGTTCTGCCTCTCTCAGATTCCGGAGGGAAGTGTTTGACTCTCATAAATGCTTTTATGATTTCTGTTTAATTTCTTGCATTTTCATTCGGTTTTGTTTGTAGGCAATGATGAGATTGATTTTGATATAAGTTGGTTACAAAATTTTTGGGCATTGAAATTATTGTTTTCAAGGGTATTTGGTTGTGTGCCATGATAATTATTCAAAGTTGAATACACATCTGGGGTATGAGCGGGAGAGTATGTAGAACCCCGTATTTTCAAATATTATTTTAAAAGATTTGAAAATGAATTTAAATGATTTTCTGGAGATTTAATGAATATTTTCTAAAAGATTTATCTTTTTACACGTGCAGAACACGTGCAAATGCATTCTTGAAAAGTTTGAAAGTCATGTTTTCTTCATGAAAAATCATTGTTTAATATTTGGAATTTATTTATTATTTTTCCAGATTTTTCTGAAATTAATTGGACCTATTTGCAATTTTTGAGAAAAGAAGGACCTTTTTGCAAATTTGACATTTTAAGGGTTAAAGTGCAAATTATATTTTCTGGACGTTTTGAACAGTACCAATTGAGATTTACGAGTATATTTTACTTTTAAATCCTAATTTAAATGAATTTGATGGAATTTCCAAGAATAGAACTATATGTATAAAGTTGTATTTTGAAGGGATTATTTTGCAAAATTGTCGTAAAACCCTAAAACCTATTTCCGGATTGTTTAAATAGACCTTTCCAGCCGTCATTACTAAAAATACAGAATTTTGAGATTTGATTTGGAAGAGCAAGAGGAAGTTTTGGATCTCGCAAAAGGAAGACTCTTTCGTTGGATCCTTTCAATTCAAAGGTGAGTGATATGAACTTTGTTTTGTTGATTGATTTATGTGAATGATTGTGTGTTGTTTTGTTTCGACATCTTTGTTTATTTAGTGTATCTTGTATGTGAACAATGCAATAGTTGTTATTTGTATTATGTATGTAAAATCTAGGAACGATTAGTAGATCTTGATTAATGAATTCTTTATTGCTTGAAAGCATGTTAAGATTTGAGTATGATTATGACAATAAGGGATTGGATGGATGAACATCTGGATCTTGCAATTACAAATCAGATTTTGGTTTTGAGTTGTGAAAGAAATTCAGTATTGAGAAATCCTAATGGAAGAATTAGGAGTTTAGAACATAAGAATTGAGTTTTGAGATATTGAATGATTGAATAATGTATCCGTAATGAAGAATTATTCGAGATCGTCATTTTACCCGAATAAGAATTATTTTCATGAACAATGAACCTTTAGAAAACCTCCAGTATGGATTATTGTATACAGACCTAATTTATGAAAACTGTAGGCCGACAGTCGACTGGTCTACGATTCAGTCGACTGGTACGACCCTACTACTGTATCTTCAGTTCTTTTGAAAATCTGTTCTGGACAGTCGACTTAGACCCTGTATCAGTCGACTGGTTCACTGAGAATTTACTTTGTAAAGTCACTACAGTTCTTTCTGGACAGCCGACCTATGACCCTTAAGTCGACTGTTAGTACTTAGAATGTTTCCTGAGAATTATTGGAAATTGTCTCGAGTAAGTCGACTGATAGCTTGTTGAGTCGACTGATATGACTTAGTTTAATTTTGTAAAATCATGGATATTTGTCCTCTGGACAGTCTTGTTACTGTATAAGTCGACTGGTGCTGATAAGTTTTGATAAACCCGAATGTTCTTTCAAGTCTTTGATCTCTGGGATTGGATATATTCTGCGGTATTGGGAGTCATTGAACTCTGGGGTTGGGTATACTCTGCGGTGTTGAGAATCACTGTTAGTGATTGATGACCGGGTGTCCAATCTGCGGTGTTGAGAATGACTGATAACCGGGTATCCGATCTGTGGTATTGAAATGACCGATAACCGAATATTGGCAGCGAACAGTCGACTGGTCCATTAAGCAGTCGACTGTACTGCACAGTTGAGCTGTAATTGTTTGAGAAGGATTCTTCTGACACTTAGTTAAGCTATACCTAATGTTTTCATGTTTCCTGTCATTTCTTACTTCACAATATATGTTTAGTATATGTTTCCCTCGTTCAGTACATGTTGTTTAAGAAACCATGCTTATTGTTTAATTATGTTGTTTGTTTGTTTATATCACTCACACCATTTATGGCTGACCCCTTTAGTTTTGGAGGTTAGGGACCATCTCTAGCCTCATGTGTTACAGGTTGTTGCCTAGAGTCTGGAGGCTTGGATGCTTGAGTTAGTTTTGAGATAAACTGATGTAATAGGGCTTTGTGTAAATTTGTGTAAAAAGAAGTATTGTGAAAAGAAAGTTGTAATTCAAGGTGTTTGTAATTCCGCTGTGTTTGAAAAAGATTGTTGTAATAAAAGTTGGAATAAAATTATTTGTGTTTTGAGCTATGTGTACTATTACACTGAAGTTGATGCTGGGATTATGCCACGTATTTTCTAAGTTATTATATTAGAAATTCGGGGCGCTACAGATTGGTATCGGAGCATGCTTCAATAGTAATAATAGACATAGTATGAAAACCAACCTAGGTGTGGACACTAGAGAGTGAGTACCTAGGTGTGGACATTAGAGTGTGAGTATCACATAGAGCTAAAACATGATGTTTTGGTTTGGGGTATGGTTGAGGTTTTACCATAGGGTATTGATGTGAATGTGATTTGTGTGGTGATGCTCTAACTTTACCCTCGTTTTGCAGTATTCAGAATGGTTGCACCCAGGGGCAGGAATGGTGGTAACAATGAGGATGGATCTGGTAGTTCTCGGGGAACGGGAATTGATCTCGAGGCTGAATTCGCCAAGGTGTATCAGACTCTGAATGCGCTGATGGCATTCAATTTGGTGCAAACTCAGAATCAACAGCAGGCCCAACAGCAGAATCAGTAGCCAAATCATGGAGCTGGACAGGGATTGGTTAACGCCGATCCTATCAAGCAGATCGAGTCCTTTAAGAGAATGAGGCCGCCAGCTTTTGAGGGACAATCTGATCCAACCGCAGCTGACGACTGGATCAGGAGGATGGAGACGATCTTCGAGATATCGGAGACTCCGGCAGCCAGCTAGGTAAAGTTGGCTACGATGCAGCTGGAGAAGGACGCTGGTGTCTGGTGGGAATCACTGAAGAGGACTTTGGGAGATCAGCCGATGACTTGGAAAACTTTTCTGGAGGAATTCTGGGATCGCTTCTTTCCCCTAGATGTTCAGGAGAAGAAGGCGACTGAGTTTTTGAACCTTCAGCAGGGCAGCATGACCGTGCGGGAGTATGAGACCAAGTTTGCTCAGCTTTCGAGGTATGCACCAGAGTTGGTCGTGGACGAGGCGAAGAAGGCCAAGAAGTTTGAGCAGGGCTTGAGGCCAAACTTGAGGTCGAGAATGATTCCGTTGGGCATCAGAAGGTTCGATAAGCTGGTCAGGAGAGCAGCTATGACCGAGGAAGACATGGACCAGTCTCAGGAGAAGCAAGAGACCGGGAACAAGAAAAAGAGGCCAGCAGATGATCAGAATGGGAAGGAATTCCCAGTGAAGCAGGGCAAGTCCAGTGATCCAGTGCAGAAGGCACGGGCAACTCAGGAAGTAACTTGTTTTTACTGCAGGAAGGCAGGTCATTACAGGTCAGCGTGTCCGAAGTTGGCAAAACAGACTTGTTTTCATTGTGGTCAAGAAGGGCACATTTGACCAAACTGTCCGCAGCTGAAGAAAGATGGGGTAGGCAAAGGTAAGGATCTGAAGTAGGGACGAGTGTTCGCATTGACTGAGGAGGATGCGGGTAACTAAGGAATGTGATCCGTGTGTGCAAGAATTTAGAAATTTATTCTTTTGTATAAAGTAAAACTTTTATTTGGGGAATAATTGAAGATTGAGTATTTTTCTTCATGTAACAAGATTTATTTGGATTAATGGAATAAAGACAAAGTTTTATTTGATACTGTTTTCTTGCATAAAATTGTGTCGCCCATTTATTGATAGTCTTAAGTATGGAGCTTAGGGTGTTTCCAAGCAAGGTCTTGAGGTGGTTATCCTTAGTCATGTCCTTTCTAAGGAGGGAGTGGCCACCGATTCTCGGAAGGACGAAGCAGATGTGGAAGGTCAGAGTTGGATGCAGGAGTTCAGTAGTTGTTGCAGCGTGACTTCCGATGCCAAGATATCAGAGTTGCGCAGCGGAAGTTTGTTTTTCTGAATTCTTTGCATGATTGTGTTTTTTCAGTATGATGTATTTCTTTTGTTGGAATGCATTCTCTGGTGTGACTATATTTACTAAAATTATGTTTCTATCCATGAGTTTTCGTTCTTTGTTGGTGTGTTTGTTTGGACCCCATTAGCAGTAGTTCTGAGGACAGAACTCTTCTAAGGAGAGAGTGATGTAGAACCCCGTATTTTCAAATATTATTTTAAAAGATTTGAAAATGAATTTAAATGATTTTCTGGAGATTTAATGAATATTTTCTAAAAGATTTATCTTTTTACACGTGCAGAACACGTGCAAATGCATTCTTGAGAAGTTTGAAAGTCATGTTTTCTTCATGAAAAATCATTGTTTAATATTTGAAATTTATTTATTATTTTTCCAGATTTTTCTGAAATTAATTGGACCTATTTGCAATTTTTGAGAAAAGAATGACCTTTTTGCAAATTTGACATTTTAAGGGTTAAAGTGCAAATTATATTTTCTGGACGTTTTGAACAGTACCAATTGAGATTTACGAGTATATTTTACTTTTAAATCCTAATTTAAATGAATTTGATGGAATTTCCAAGAATAGAACTATATGTATAAAGTTGTATTTTGAAGGGATTATTTTGCAAAATTGTCGTAAAACCCTAAAACCTATTTCCGGATTGTTTAAATTGACCTTTCCAGCCGTCATTACTAAAAATACAGAATTTTGAGATTTGATTTGGAAGAGCAAGAGGAAGTTTTGGATCTCGCAAAAGGAAGACTCTTTCGTTGGATCCTTTCAATTCAAAGGTGAGTGATATGAACTTTGTTTTGTTGATTGATTTATGTGAATGATTGTGTGTTGTTTTGTTTCGACATCTTTGTTTATTTAGTGTATCTTGTATGTGAACAATGCAATAGTTGTTATTTGTATTATGTATGTAAAATCTAGGAACGATTAGTAGATCTTGATTAATGAATTCTTTATTGCTTGAAAGCATGTTAAGATTTGAGTATGATTATGACAATAAGGGATTGGATGGATGAACATCTGGATCTTGCAATTACAAATCAGATTTTGGTTTTGAGTTGTGAAAGAAATTCAGTATTGAGAAATCCTAATGGAAGAATTAGGAGTTTAGAACATAAGAATTGAGTTTTGAGATATTGAATGATTGAATAATGTATCCGTAATGAAGAATTATTCGAGATCGTCATTTTACCCGAATAAGAATTATTTTCATGAACAATGAACCTTTAGAAAACCTCCAGTATGGATTATTGTATACAGACCTAATTTATGAAAACTGTAGGCCGACAGTCGACTGGTCTACGATTCAGTCGACTGGTACGACCCTACTACTGTATCTTCAGTTCTTTTGAAAATCTGTTCTGGACAGTCGACTTAGACCCTGTATCAGTCGACTGGTTCACTTAGAATTTACTTTGTAAAGTCACTACAGTTCTTTCTGGACAGCCGACCTATGACCCTTAAGTCGACTGTTAGTACTTAGAATGTTTCCTAAGAATTATTGGAAATTGTCTCGAGTAAGTCGACTGATAGCTTGTTGAGTCGACTGATATGACTTAGTTTAATTTTGTAAAATCATGGATATTTGTCCTCTGGACAGTCGACTTGTTACTGTATAAGTCGACTGGTGCTGATAAGTTTTGATAAACCCAAATGTTCTTTCAGGTCTTTGATATCTGGGATTGGATATATTCTGCGGTATTGGGAGTCATTGAGCTCTGGGGTTGGGTATACTCTGCGGTGTTGAGAATCACTGTTAGTGATTGATGACCGGGTGTCCAATCTGCGGTGTTGAGAATGACTGATAACCGGGTATCCGATCTGTAGTATTGATAGTGATTGATAGATGGGTATATTCTGCGGTACTGAGAGTCGTTGATCTCTGGGGTTGGGTATACTCTGCGGTGTTGAGAATCACTGTTAGTGATTGATGACCAGGTGTCCAATCTGTGGTGTTAAGAATGACTGATAACCGTGTATCCGATCTGTAGTATTGAGAGTGATTGATAGACGGGTATATTCTGCGGTACTGAGAGTCGTTGATCTCTGGGTTGGGTATACTCTGCGGTGTTGAGAATCACTGTTAGTGATTGATGACCGGGTGTCCAATCTGCGGTGTTGAGAATGATTGATAACCGGGTATCCGATCTGTAGTATTGAGAGTGATTGATAGATGGGTATATTCTGCGGTACTGAGAGTCGTTGATCTCTGGGGTTGGGTATACTCTGCGGTGTTGAGAATCACTGTTAGTGATTGATGACCGGGTGTCCAATCTGCGGTGTTGAGAATGACTGATAACCGGGTATCCGATCTGTGGTATTGAAATGACCGATAACCGAATATTGGCAGCGAACAGTCGACTGGTCCATTAAGCAGTCGACTGTACTGCACAGTTGAGCTGTAATTGTTTGAGAAGGATTCTTCTGACTCTTAGTTAAGCTATACCTGATGTTTTCATGTTTCCTGTCATTTCTTACTTCACAATACATGTTTAGTATATGTTTCCCTCGTTCAGTACATGTTGTTTAAGAAACCATGCTTATTGTTTAATTATGTTGTTTGTTTGTTTATATCACTCACACCATTTATGGCTGACCCCTTTAGTTTTGGGGGTTAGGGACCATCTCTAGCCTCATGTGTTACAGGTTGTTGCCTAGAGTCTGGAGGCTTGGATGCTTGAGTTAGTTTTGAGATAAACTGATGTAATAGGGCTTTGTGTAAATTTGTGTAAAAAGAAGTATTGTGAAAAGAAAGTTGTAATTCAAGGTGTTTGTAATTCCGCTGTGTTTGAAAAAGATTGTTGTAATAAAAGTTGGAATAAAATTATTTGTGTTTTGAGCTATGTGTACTATTACATTGAAGTTGATGCTGGGATTATGCCACGTATTTTCTAAGTTATTATATTAGAAATTCGGAGCGCTACAGAGTAGATGGTGAAGAAATGAAAGTATGGTGTTTGATTGTCCAATGCCCTCAACACTTACCTTACATTTATGAGATTTGAGACTAGCTCAATTCACCAAATTTTTGGGCACCGATGACTCACAATGGTTTAGGCAGTGATGCAAAACACTTTATGATCTGACTAATTATTTCAATCATGTTTTAAGTATTCTTGATTATATATCTATCATATCCTAGTTGGCGCGGCACTCCAATGCAGCCCTACTTATGATTAGTATTTTCTGAGCCTACTGGTTTTTTTTAGTCTATATATATTCATGAGTAAGTCTATTATGGGAGCTTGGTCGATTGATTGTGAGAAGATAAGAGATAGGGGTTTTTGATTTTACCCCTTTTACCCCCAAACATTCTGAAGATAAGCGGTATCAAATATGAGTCGTTCCATCGCGATCAATCACGAACGAATGGCTAAAAATCCCCGCTCTGGATAAGGATTTCAGTTCACAAGCTCTTAATAGACTTACTCTATATATATAACACAGTTGATGATAAGCTCCGAACAACACAAACAGAACATGAAGTATCAAATTTTGTCAGCTCAGAACAAACACAAACAGATCATGACACTACAAAAAAACTATATAGTAGGCAGTGATGCAAAACACTTTATGATCTGAATAACTATTTCAATTTGTTGTATTTATTCTTGATTATATATCTATCATATCCTAGTTGGCACGGCACCCCAATGCAGCCCTAGTTATGAATAGTGTGTTCTGAGCCTACTGGTTTTTTCTTTGTTTATGTAAGACAGTTGATAATAAGTTCAAAACAACAGAAACAGAGCATGAAGTATCAAAATTTGTAAGCTCCAAACAACAGAAAACTAGATTTTATAGTAACTGACGTTGGATGCGTATGTGTTAGGTACTCATCTAAGCCTTTTGGTCTTTGATTCTCTCCAACTGTTTGTTGGTGTAGGTCGTGATGCAAAACACTTTATGATCTGAATAATTATTTCAAGCTTGTTGTATTTATTCTTGATTATATATCTATCATATCCTAGTTGGCGCGGCACCCCAATGCAGCCCTAGTTATGAATAGTGTGTTCTGAGCCTACTGGTTTTATTTAAACCACATGTTCAGTGTCTGTTGTTCTGACACTATACCAAATTTCAAACTTCATGCCAAGCTTCTGTTTGTCTTGAGCATACACAATTTGATACTTCATGTCCAGGTTCAAAGAGTTCATTTTATGTTTGTTCTGAGTGAACAAAATTTGATACTTCATCAATATGTTTCTGTTTGTTCTCGGTTTACCAAATTTGATACTACATGCTCTGTTTGTGTTTGTTATGAGCTTACAAAATTTGATACTTCAGACTCTGTTTGTGTTATTTATGAGCTTACAAAATTTTCATAGTTCACGCTCTGATTGCGTTGGTTATGAGCGAGGGCAAAATTTGGCACTTCGTGATCTGTTAGTGTTAGTTCTGAGCTGGCAAAATTTTCATACTTCATGATCTGTTTGTATTGGTTCTGAGCTTACAAAATTTTGATACTACATGATGTGTTTGTGTTAGTTCTGAGCACTTGACAAAATTTGATACTTCATGATCAGTTGGTGTTAGTTCTGTGCTGGCAAAATTTGATACTTCATGCTATTTTTGTGTTGGTTCTGAGCGAGGGCAAAATTTAACACTTCATGATCTGTTTGTGTTAGTTCTGAGCTTACAAACTTTGACAATTCATGCTCTGTCTCTGTTTGCTATGAGCTTACAAATATTTGATACTTCACTATCTATTTCTGTTTGCTCCCAAGCTGCTTGTTTCTCAGTTTCTGTTTTTGCTGAGCCAACAAATTTTAAACTTCATGTTCAGCCTCTGTTTTTCTGAGCCTACCATATTTACTTGAAGATTTTTTGCGTTCTAAACCGACTATCTGTTGTAATTATTTTGTCTTTTCCAAGTTAAATGAGTTATGTTTACTTTTGATTTTAGGTTGATTTCAGCATGAAGTGCTTCTTGGAGCTATTGAATACTGGACTACGGGAAAATTTGATATTTGGAGCAAACTTAAATTGTGTTTTTGTTGACAGTATACAAAACAAAATATGTATTAGGGACAACAATAAGTTGTATACTTTCAGTATTTGTAAATTTTTTTATGTACCTGTACGTTATTAAACATTGTACTACGCTGTAAAGTTTTTGTTATGTTTCAGTTCTTTGTAAAGTGTCAGATGTCAAGTACATTTCTTACACTGTAAAGTTTTTGTAAAGTATTACCTTGCAATTCTATGAAGATCGAATTTCTTCCACATATTCAGTTCATTATTGTTTTGATGTCATGATTGAAATTCTGTGTATGTTTTGGTGTATTACGCAACATGGCGTATCCAATTTATTTTCATGCTCAGAAGTAACACAAACCGAGCATGAAGTAACAAATTTTGTAAGCTCAGAACTGACACAAACACAGCATGAAGTATGAAAATTTTGCCAGCACAGAACCAACACAAACAGGGCATGAAGTATGAAAAATTTGTAAGCTCAGAACTAACACAAACAGATCATGGAAGCATCAAAATTTGACCGTTCAGAACTAACACAAACAGAGCATGTAGACAGACCAAGAAGTATCAAATTTGTAAGCTCAGAACTAACAGAAACATACCAGGAAGTATCAAATTTTGTAAGCGCAGAACTAACACAAACAGATCATGAAGTATCAAATTTTGTAAAGCGCTCAGAACTAACACAAACAGACCATGTAGTAACCAAATTTTGTAAGCTCAGAACTAACACAGACAGATCATGAAGTATGAAAATTTTGCCAGCTCAGAACTAACACTAACTGATCATGAAGTATCAAATTATCTTCTTGCTAAGAACTAACAAAATTACCATGAAGTATCAAATTTTGTAAGCTCATAAATAACACAAACAAACCCAGAAGAATCAAATTTTGTAAGCTGATATCAAACACAAACAGAGAATGTGGTATCAAATTTTGCCAGCTCAGAACTGACACTAACATAGCATGAAGTATACCAATTTAGTAAGCTCAGAACCAACACAAACTATAACCTGAAGTATGAAAAATTTGTAAGCTCAGAAATAACACAAACCACTCATGAAGTATCAAATTTTGCCAGTCCAGAGCTGACACAAACAGTGCATGAAATATACAAATTTTGCCACTCCAGAACCAACACAAACAGAGCATGAAGTATGAAAATTTTGTAAGCTCAGAAATAACACAAACAGAACATGAAGTATCAAATTTTGCCAGTCCAGAGCTAACACAAACAAAGCATGAAGTATACAAATTTTGCCAGTCCAGAACCAACACAGACAGATCATGAAGTATGCAAAATTTGTAAGCTCAGGAATAACACAAACAAAACATGAAGTATCAAATTTTGCCAGTCCAGAGCTAACACAAACAGAGCATGAAGTATACAAATTTTGCCAGTCCAGAACTAACACAGACAGATCATGAAGTATGCAAAATTTGTAAGCTCAGAAATAACACAAACAAAACATGAAGTATCAAATTTTGCCAGTCCAGAGCTAACACAAACAGGGCATGAAGTATACAAATTTTGTTAGCTCAGAACAATAAGATACAGATCATGAAGTATCAAATTTTGTAATCTCAGAACAAACAAAAACAGAACTTGAAGTATCCAATTTTGTCAAGTGCAGATCATGAAGTATCCAATTTTGTCAACTTGAAGTAAGCCCAGAACAAACAGAAACACAACTTGAAGTATCTCCGGTTCTTCGCTAACGACCTTCTCATTCTTTCTCTTGAATTCCTGCACCAAATGATTCATCAAATAGAAGAAAATGCAAGTACGTATGTGGCATGTTCCTGGAGAGTATATGTTGAACATGGTTAAAACTTGTAGGCTCAGAACAAGTGCAACAGAAAACATAAAACAGTAGACTCGGATGAAAAAATTATGCCGGCTCAGAAAAACACCACCATCAACCTTAATATCCGGTAAAACCATTGTTACAAATGCATTTTCAAAATGAAATTGAAAATAGGTAAGCTCAGAACAACTTAGTTTGAACAAAAGGATGAAGTGTCAAATAATTTCAGCTTCCCGGCTCAAAACAAACCCAAAATGAACATGAAGTTGAACACCATCCAATAATCATGAAGTATCAAATCATGCATAAACTTTTCATCACTGCCGCATATTAAATCAAGTATAAATGAGTCAAATGTGGAATTTTGAATTTATCACTAGGGCTGCTTTATTAAGCCACACCGGCTAGTGGTCAAGAACAAAATTCAAGATGCATAAACTTTTCATCATTGCCTACTAACTTGGAATTATAAACTATAAAACCAATTTTTTTTACCAACTTTTCGGGAACTAAATTTCTTATCGAGCATCAATTTTTTCCCTCAATATTTTACCTGCACACAAAGAAGACAAAAGGGTTAATTTAATGAATGTGCTATAATGTTTTAAAGTATAATAACGGTAGATATGGTTCAGAAATTATTTTAATTCATGTATGACACGTACCTTGCAAAATCCACAGAAATAAACCAACAAAGTTCATGTTATATTCGGAGCCTCCTCTGTTATAGGTTCCATTGTTAAAAATGTAGTAGAAGCTTGTGACTCATTTATAGTAGAGCTACACGATTAATATTCACAAAATGAAATTAAGATTATACTATATATAAAGAAAATAAACTATAAACTTTGTATTTAATTACTAACCTTTCCTTTAAAGGACATGTACGACTGTCATGATTAACAAGCTTCTTGCACAAACGACACTTTCTTAGTGGTTTCGCAACCTTCTCCAATGCTTTCTCCTTACCCCCTTTAATGCGCTTTCCACTACCTTTGGTTTTTGCAATATCGGGTACATGAATAAGGACTGTTCTAGGTAGTGAACTAGTTGTTGCTTGTTGTAATTCTTGGGGCATATCTTGTTGCAATTCTGCAATAACACCAACTCGTAATGTTTTAGCCTTCTGGCGCATCTCCTTTGATGAGCGAGCGATCCTCATCACTTTGTTGATTTCATTTGACAATTCCACCATGTCCAAATCTTGTGGACTACCGTAGCTATCGATGATTTCGTCACCAGCATCATCATATACAATCTCGGTAGTTACCGAAGCGGTCCACCTCTTTAAAATATAAGATTGAGGCAGGAAATCAACAAACTCATTCCTCAATACCACAAGGATGTGTCTACAAGGAATTCCCTCCACTTCAAATTTACTACAAGTGCAAGTTCCAGCATTATCCATTTCCTTGTAGAACACATCTCTTGTTTTATCAGATTGTACCGACTTTCCCATTCTCCTGACAATATAGTGTCGCACACTACCATCGTCAGCTTTCATTAAAGAGGCATAATTCAAGCTTTCAACTAGTTCATCTTGAAATACATGAAATTTCGCTCTAGTGTACAGTTCAGACATTTGGGACTCAATTTCAAAATTTGTTTGCAGCTTTGGTTTTGTATGCAGAGTGGTGTAGTCAGCTGCTAACTGATTTTGTCTTTGTTTCCTTATTGCCCTTTCAAACCTCGTCATAAATTTATGTAAAGAATTTTTGCTATTTACATATTTATCTACAAAAGCATTCATGCTTTCTGATCTCTGAGTTGTGCGAAGTCCAGCAGTAAAAATATGCTTAGCATAAGCTGGTATCCACTTCTCACGAAGCAAATAAATATCAGAAAGCCAAGGATTACCTATTATTGTAATGTGTATCAAGTACTAATAGTACAAAAAAATATTCAAACATAACTATAATTTATTGAAACAAGTAATACCTGCAATTTGCACATTAGCGTTCATTACGTCATTCCATCTCATCTCAAACTCTTCCGGGGTCTCTGATTCCCAGATGCAACTATGGAATAGAATGCTAAAATCACTATTCAGGCCCGGGCCACCAAGCTTATCGGGAAGCTTTTTAAGAATGTGCCACATGCAAAGCCTGTGGCTCGAACCAGGAAAACACATGCGAATTGCATTATCCATTGCAGGATCTTGATCTGTGATTATCACTTTTGGTGGAGACCCACCCATTGTTTCACCCCATTTTTGAAACAACCAAACAAAAGAGTCGGTGGTCTCTTTATTTATAAAAGCCGCACCAAAATTGACAGATTGGCCATGATGATTAACTCCAGTAAATGGAGCAAAAACCAACTTGTATTCATTGGTATCATATGTGGTATCAAAAATTAGCACTTCACCAAAATGCTTGTAAGCCTTCCTGGCAATAGCATCAACCCATAATACATGAGTTAATTTGTTGTCTTCATCAACCTTGTAATGAAAACAGAAAGAAGGATTCTTCTCTTTTTCCTCTTGCAAGTGCTCCAGCAATATATCAACATCATAAGCTCTCATACCATTCTTCTCTCTTTGCAACGAATTTCTAATGTCTTTTTCAGTACAATTAATATTACTGAAACCTTCATTTTCTATTTTCATGAAGGACATAAACTCTGAAGTTCTTATGTTAGCCTCTTTGAAAGAACTAAGTAAACTTTTTTGCGCTTCAGAGACAGTTCTATTACATCTTAAAAATTGTTGCTTTCTAGGTGTGACACAAATATGAGTGTGCTCTTCAACAAACCTACGGATTGACCATCTCCCATCATCATCCCTTTGCATTCGTATTTGAGTCATACACCCTTCTTTTGTCACAGCCCTTCGCCTTCTCTTGATCAAATTTGAAGAAGACGATTCTTCATTATTGGCAACATTCACAACAGTTGTATCAACCGGCTTGCCTTACTTTGAGCAAACAAATTGTTGTGAATATCTCTCCTTTGTGGTACTGTCAACCATCGTTGCAAACTTGCGTACTGAAAAATCAACTAATTTTGCATATGTTTTATAAAATTCATATCCGTCATCTAATGTTGCAAATACTAAACCAACAAATGGTTTATAAGCATCATCAACGTCCCTCCAACTGGACTGAACATCTTGGCTTAGTAATTCTTCATTTTCAACCTCCATCCTTCATAGGAGAATGAGACAACAAAAATTAAAAAAAAAAGCTACAACTTTAAATTAGCACAAACGAAAAAGTCCAACAGACTACATTCTTGCTCTACAAGTAATAAAGTGTTCATATTGAGGGGTTATGAAACTTAGTGTTTGAAGAATTTAAGTATGTACAGATTTTAGACAATTAAATTTTTTTCTTTTTGGAGAGAAACATCCATAGTTAAATGGCAAGCAACCTTCAGCTTCTTACATGGATTTTACATGGAATTCGGGTGCTTATATGCATGTGTCATGTCCTATTAGCAGTGATTGAAGCAAATATCGAAAGAAACAAAAACTAGACTGCATATTACATGGATTTTGTGTGCTTATATGCATGTGTCATGTCCACATCTTAAAATTTCATATACTAGTACGAATATTATTTGTTATTCTAAATGTACTAGTACGAATACTAGTGCGAATATTATCAAAGCATAATTTAAGCGCTAAAAATATAACAACAAACTAGAAGCATTTATAAAGGAAATAAAATTTGAATTCGAGATGAGAAATCGAAACCCTTGTCGCAGTTTGGGTTTTCCGTCGGATAGAGAGAACGAACTTGTAAGTGCTCTTCTTTGGTGCTGCGACGACAAGGCCGATGGGGTCTGATCGATTATACCCCTTTTACTCCTCGACAGATCTGAAGATAAGCGACTGGAGATCCGGTCGATGGTGGAGTTGGGTTTACACAGGTGACGAAGAAAGAGAGCGGGAGAGAAGAGCTCGACTTCGCTATCTTCGATTAGGGTTTCGAAGAGAGGTGGATTAGGGTTTCGAAGATGGAGATCGGGACTGAGAGCGTGAGAAGAGAAGAGATGATAGCGATTAGGATTGTGAAGAGAGCGGGGCGATCTTCGAGAGCGGGAGAGAGAGCGGGAGAAGATATTTTAGGGTTTGGAACGATAGAGAGCGGGAGAGAAGGGAGCTGTCGAAGATAAGAGATAAGGGGTATACTCAATCGATTGAGTATACCACTTTTACCCCTCACCCTATCTGAAGATAAGCGGCATTAGATCTCAGCCGTACGATCGCGATCAAGATCGATCGGATGGCTGAGATCTCCAGCTCCCGATAAGGAGCCCAGCTTCCCAGCTCTTAATAGACTTACTATATATATATATATATATATATATATATATATATATGGGTAAAAGGGATATGAGCAACTTGCTCATTTAGTAAATGAGCAATTGATTATGTGGCATGCATATGATACATTGGACAACTAACTATTTTAAGGATTTTCCAATCACATGCATGCCACATCATCAATTGCTCATTTACTAAATGAGCAAATTGCTCATACCCCTTTTTCCCTATATATATATATATATATATATATATATATATATATATATATATATATATATATATATATATATATATATATATATATATATATATATATAAAGTAAAATCATTCAATCAACATGCCAGTTGCAATAAAGCAAACCTATGCAATAATTAATAAAATAGAAATCATCACCACATACCAACAACCAAATTTCATAATTATATTACAACTTCATCCGATCCATCGCCCTCTTCCCCATCCGTACGCAGCTAAGTAGGCCAACTATTATCATCCGTTATGTTTACATCAAATATAGGAAACTCAAAAGTAATATAATTGTTCACAACATCATCGTCCTTATCATCTGAACCGTCTCCCAATTGAAATACATCTTTTGACTGCATAATTAGTGCCACATAAGAATTTGGAGGTTATGGATCTTGAACATAGAAAACTTGGAGCACTTGAGATGAGAACACAAATGATTCATGGCTAAAGTGTATCCCGGTGTGAATCAGCTTTGAGAAATTTACAAGTGTAAAACCTAACTCATTCTAATTATTAGCACCATTTTTTATTTAACACAGCCCCATCCCCACGGAATAACACCACCAACGAAGAACAACAACTCAACGTTTTTTTGGCCAATCCCGGTGTTTTTAAACGTGGGGCTTGATACGTGCGGCGTTTCGAAAAACGCCGCAGCAAGCGTCGAGGATGCGAAAGAGCTATCCCAGTGTCTGCAAATGCCGGGGTAGCCTTATTAGCCTATCCTGACATTTGAACACGTCAGGGTAGGCTATATATATATATATATATATATATATATATATATATATATATATATATATATATATATATATTAGTCAACCCCGGCGTTTTCAAACATCGGGATCGTTTTCAAACACCGGGATAGCTAATATATATATATATATATATATATATATATATATATATATATATATATATATAATTTATTTATTTATTTTATTTTATTTGGTTGGTGTTGTTGTACAAGTGATTTAAGCATTAATCAAGCACAAACACTAAACAATTCATTCCAAATCATCAAAATAACAATTCACTTGAGTAACTTTTGATCCTATATGAACAACCAAATATACTAATACATAATTGAATTTACAAAAAATAAACTTCTAAATCCACAATCAATACATCATTCATGTACACCATCAATTCTTGTTGGATGCATGAGCTTACAAATTGTGAAGGATTTATTCTACTTATGAAACAACCTTCCATTATCTCTTCTTCTCACTTCTGCTTGCCTTATCAGTGGCATCACCTGTATATGTATCATATGGTAAATACAAGAACACATTACAAAACTTAGATGACGAAATTGAAGTAAAAAAATATGAGATACTTGAGAATATAAGGAGTCTAAAGCGATACAAACCATAAAGATAAGGAAATGAGACAGACACCAAATATCCAGCATGATATGTAGGCCAGGTTTCATCTCCATGATGCTTGCAATCACAAATCACAAAGAAATCACAAATAAATCAAAAAACCCAAAAGGGAAAATTGGGACAGAGTAAACCTAATTTAATTAATCACTAATTAGTGATTAAGTATATAACTAAACCTAATTATTTAATTAATTATCTAACTTATTTTACTAATTTTGTTGACCCATAGAAAATCATATGAGTCAACTAATAATTCATAGAAAATCTAATGGTCTCAATCAACAAACCATTGAAAATCATATACAATCCAACCCATAGAATCCCATAAATTCCCAAAATTTTGAAGAAAAAAAACACCGAACGGAATCATGTTCTGTCCGTGTGTTTTTTTCTTTTTCTGGTTTTTTTCGTCGAACGAAACATCCGATCCCAAAAAAATATTATAAAATAATTGTTTCGTCCGATGTATAAAAATATTATAAAATATTTGGGACGAAACATCATGTTTCGTCTTTTATATTATGCATATTGCTATATCGATTTTCATATATAGCAATCTACTGTATCGAAATATGCATATTATGCATATTTAGCTAACAATTGCAGCAGTCTTTTCGCTCAAATATACATAACATGCTAACGACTGTGGATGCTCTAAGGGTGAACTCCACCAGCAAACTTCGAAATAATAAACTTATAAACTAAATACACATACAACAACTATTAAGTAGTTTTTGGATTTTTCCTCCAAAATAGACTACTTTTTAAAACTAATTCCAAAAATAGACCACTATCGAAACTATTTCCCAACATAGAGCACTCGCAATTTCCAACTGTGGCCTCTTCGATAACGAGACCGCAATACCCTTCTGCAGCCTAGGTACGTACCAAAAAATGTAGAATCCAAGGTTTTCTTTAAAAAATTCTAAAGTCCAAAGAAGCTATAAAGAGATTTCACTGAGGCCGCAATTGCGTACTGCGACCTCGTTAATACTTAGGCCGCAGTTCACAATTGCAGCCTTGTTTGGGGGGGGGGGGGGGTCCAAATCTCTTAAAACCCTCTTCTCCCTATTTTCAACTTCACTTCTGTAACAACACCGTAATGTTGACAACTGCTGCCTATGTACAACTAAGGCCGCAGTTATCTACTGCGACTGTAGTGTTTTAAAACTTCCAGAGAGTTGGCAACTCTCTGGAAAATTGAAAAGACCACAGTCGCAGTTGATAACTATGACCTATGTACAACTAAGACCACCGTTACCTACTGCGACTGTGGTCTTATAAAACTTCCAGAGAGTTAGCAACTCTCTAGAAAATTGAAACCACCATAGTCGCAGTTGCCAACTGTGGCCTATGTACAACTAAGGTTGTAGTTATCTATTATGACTGTGGTATTTTAAAACTTCCAGAGAGTTAACAACTCTCTGGAAAATTTAAAACACCATAGTTGCAGTTGACAACTGCGCCTAAGTTGTACATAGGCCGCAGTTGGCAACTGTGGCATCTGTTGGTTGAAGTTACAAAACTTAACAACATTGAATTTCCTGTTTAAAACTCATCCGCATTCAAACTATCATTCAATTCACGCAACATATGCAATGTTCTCAACCCCACCAATCCATCTTCAATATTAATATATGTATCCAAACAACGAAATTATTAACACCAACAAAAAACAACCATTAAAAGCATCAAAATAGAAAGAAAAAAACATGTAAGCAACCAGCAAAAGTTATTCTTCTTGTATTCCGAAATTCATACATAGGAAAAAGCAAACTAGAATTTAATTCAAATATAAACTACACATTTCGTAGACAGATTGCTTGAAGAAGTCCTTATACCAGATCTCGTGGGACGTCCACCATGACCTTGTGCTCCTATTCGTAAGGGAACTATTGAAGCAAGGCCCTTGGTGTTGTTCCTAACGTGCCTTAACATTCAAAATTATATTAGAAACTAGCCTCGAATCAAATTTACTGTGGTCCTAAGTTAATGTCGGATTGGTACATATATGTGCCCCTCCCAACTTCTTCACAATGAAATACGCCTGTCCTCTTGGAAGAATTGCATGTAGTTTTCATGGACATCCTGTATCAGCTACTGTTTCATTATTTAGGTGCGAATTTACATTGGACGACATACAACCTTTTGTTTGATTTCACTACTACAAATTCTTGATGTTCCTTAATAGAGAACATCTTCACCGCATGTTGGATATTATTTTTGCTTTCAGACTTTTGCCCAATGTACAATATTCCTATCTCCGATGAACAACATGACCCTTCTGGATTTTGAAATACTCGGGCATTTCAGTAGATTCAAATTCAGGTAGAGTTGGACTCATGAACTGAGGCGTGGGGAGGCGAGATGGATCATTGGCTGTCGGTTCCTGAACGTCATTACCGTATTCATCTGGATTAGCACCATCTTCATATTCATCATGTTCTACATTTACCTCCCATTCTTCATCTTCTTCTTCATCATCTGCTAAATCATTGTTAACCGTAGCTTGATTGAAGTCTCGAATAATGTGTTCGTTATCAACAAGATTGCGGATGAAGTTTGAATTTGATGGTGGCAAGTCATGTACAGGGTAATTTGTTGGTATTGAATTTGTGAACATGTTTTCTTGTCGAGGCGATGATATTTCATGTGGGTCAGGATCCGGATGGGGACTTGTCTCTTTGGTCGGCACTTCATGTATCGGGCTTAATATACGATTAAGATGCGGCGGGCTATTAGGAATCCTGATTTTGTCAAGGTATAACTCTAATGCATTCCAACTACAATTCGGATCAACTGTTCTTGCAATCATGGATGAAAGAGCATCATCATCGACTACAGGTACCACCATGAAATATTGGGACTCTCATTTTTCAGTAGCATATCGAGCACAGATTTTAACTTTTCATTCACTTCTATCCCAATTAGTAATTCCGTACACTTTTCTAGTAGTTTGTGTTGTGTAATATTACGGGGAGCCCAAACTACTTCCGGTTTAATATCACTATAACAAGCTCCTAACTTTTGGTATCTAATTATTTCTCCCCCGTAATATAACCAAATAGGAATTTTCTGATCCATATCTACAAGTCAATGGACAAATATGCGAGTAACTATCTAATAAAAAACATAAAACACAAAAATTTTACTTTCGTGTGTTGTATGAATACCTTCAAGAATACACCCATCGTTTGAGAGCAGAGATGACGACACAGATGAGTTCAGAGAGTACGAAGACGTTGCTAATCGTCGGGGGTGTTGTCAGCTTCAATGTGGGTGGCGAGGTTTGGAGAATTGAAAGACTAGGAAAATTGAAAGCTTGGGGATTTGGGGATTGAAGGTTGATGGGGAGAGGAAGATGAAGTGAAGTTGATTCTTTAATTAGGGAGAGTTTACCGAGTGGGAGGAGCTAAATTAGGTTACAAGATTTTCAAGGATTTTGGGTTTCGGAGTTGGGAAAATAATTTGGAGAGAAGTGAAGATGAGAATAGAGGAAAGAGGGTTTTAAGAGATCTGGATCCCTCAAAGAGGTCGCAGTTGTGAACTGCGGCCTAAGTATTAACGAGACCGCAGTATGCAACTGCGGCCTCAGTAATCTGTTTACAGCTTCTTTGGACTTGAGAATTATTTTTTAAAAAAAGCCTTGGAATCTACATTTTTTGGTACATACCTAGGTTGTGTGGCCTCGTTATCGAAGAGGCAGAAGTTGGAAACTGCAAGTAGTCTATTTTGAAAATTAGTTTTGAAAGTGGTCCATTTTTTAAATTAGTTTCAAAAAGTGGTCTATTTTGGGGGAAAATCTAGTTTTTTATACTTTCCCATTGAGTATTATCATTCAGGAATCAGAAGTTCACAACAACCAGCATTTTAAAAACATTTTCACCTATTTAGGTAGGTGGATGGGAGAAATCAATCGTAATCCTCAAAGAAAATTTTTCTTGCAGTTGTGATATTTCTAGTTCTCTCCAATTGCAATAAGACAGTTAGAGAAAAATAAAATTTTAAACTGAACCCCCTTCAAAAAAATTGTAGTGCATAAAGTAATTAAGAGAATGGAGAAAGAAAAAAAACAGCGAGAAAAAATAGCTGAATCTATTAGCCTACCAGGAGAAAATTTTACTTATTTTGTGAAGACAGATAGAGAATAGACTGCCAAATCATCTAAAACAAATAATACACACAGTTCTCAGCTACCACCTTATTGTCCATAAAACTATCACTAACATGTAACAATTAAGAATACTAGTAATTGCACGTGCGATGCATGTTCTAATTTTTTAAAAAAAGTATTTTTATAGAGTAAATAATAAGACGTATTCTGGTCCCGAACTAAGACCTCCCTTTACTTAAACATACTCTTTACAAATTAATCACATAGTGGCACAAACTTTTATTTTATATGAGTGACACTTCTGTAAATAATTATGTCGTAAATAAATTTGAAGGTTGAGAGTATTATAGTAACTAACAGCAATTAAGTATATGAATGATCAATATAACTCACTTAAAATGATGGTTCAGATTAGATGGTTGAATGCCTACAAATTACAGGCTGTCTACAAATGACAACCCCAATTCTCCCATTATAGTATTAGAGATTTTTGTTTGGAATTTACTCTCCAATCCAGCACAAGGCAGTCTTCAGCAAATGAGCTGGACATTTCGATCTAGTCTGGCTAGATTAGCCAAATGTAAGATCTTAAAGGTGTAAATTCATAGTTAATATTCAGCTAATTTACAATAAAGTATAGTTCTAAGTCAATTATGGAAAATAACATGACACTCATATAGCTGAGCGTATCAGTATGCGATTTTATAACTTTCTTTTTTGTGCAGTACAAGATTATTGCAAAGTTGGTGTCAGCAGGCTCACAATTCAGCCAACAAAGAATGGACTTGATGACAAAAAAATATCGCCGGAAAATATTGAAGAAATTAATCCATGCAGGGCATTAGCAAACAATTTAGCGATAGTAACAGTGCTCATTGCAACAGTTACCATTGCTGCTGCTTTCACTTTGCCTGGAGGTTACGAAAAGGAGGGTTTAGCAATCAAGGGATGACAATTCTAGGCAAGAAGGCAGCTTTCAAGGCATTCCTCATCTCTGATGCTATAGCATTGGTAAGCTCCATCACCGTCACTTACTTTTGCTCATTTATACAGGGTCATTTGATCAGGACGTTTGCTTGCATTCTATCTGTACTGCCATGTAGTGCTCCTTTCATTGCTTGGATGATTGCGAGCTGGCCAACTTTCAACTTGTTACTGGTGACACTACAAATGACAAGGGATAATCCGGTGCTTTTTTGGGCCAATACCCTGTGTATGTGTGTTAAAACTTGGCAAAATGGGTAGCTGGTTCAAATCCTGCAGGTAGGAAAATAACATGAAAAGTTCTATCTACTTTCTCTAATGTAAATGACAATTAACACAATAGATACTCTGAATGAATAGTTACCCATTGTGTTCACTGCATATGCACACACAAATGAACCTCATTACGTCACCAATTCAGCAACAAACTAGATTTGACATCTTTCCTTCCGTTTCCTTTTGTTGTTTGGAAATAATATTTCAACCTCATACAGTCGAAATTCACCGCATCTTAAAACTAAGTAAATTAAGATGATAGCTTTTCACAAAACAGGAAAAAGAGTAGATAATCACATAACGAAGTTAGGGGTAGGCTTTGGAAAAGAAAGATCACAACTTTTCACTAAATTGATGGACGAAACCCTAGATTTTGGAATAAAAACTCATCTAGGGTTAGGGTTTGGGAATCGAGGAGGAAGGGACAACGACTGCAAGGCTAGGAGAAGTTGGTGCCGGGAACGGTGACAGAGGGTGTTGGCATCGGAGATGGCGAGGGAGGAGCGGCGGCTAGGGGAGAGAGAGAGTGGAGAGAGGGAGTCGGCGGCCAGGGCTCTCGTGGCGACTAGGGAGGGGAGGCGGTGAAGGAGGAGCATGGCGAGGGGGAGATAGAGTCGGCGGCAGCGACTAGGGAGGGGCGGCGGCAAGGGGTGAGTGGTAGTGAAGAGAGGGGGGGGGGGAGGGGGAGAGAAATTGTGTGTGTGTGTGTGGTGGGGGGGGGGGGGGGGGGGGGGGGGGAGGAAATAGATGTAAGAATTTTTAAAAATATTTTCTTGAGCTATCCTGGCCTTTTTGGTCCAAACGTTGGGATAGATATGCGAATTTTTTAATTAAAAAAAAAGCGCTCTCTCTATCCTGGCGTTTGGACCCAAACTCCGAGATAGAAACGCTGTAATAGCCCTTGTGGTTTGTAGTGTAAGACCACTCGAAAATGGCCTTAATAATTACTATTTACTAATAAGAACATCATCCAATAAAAATACCCGAAGATTATATAATCCCCCACAAGTCTTACAAAACCCAAAGATTATGCATTGATGTTAGAGCCAAATTGTATTATGCATCTATATTATCGATGTCAAAAGTCCTAGTAAACTAAAGAAACTAATTGCATCCAAAAACAAAAACGTTAGCAAAACTCATTTGAAGTAACTAAAGTTTAACTCCAGTACAATGAGCTCATATTATCAAATATTTAAACAGAGATTAGAGGACTATAAGAATTGCGCCCATTTGTCTCTCTCTATCTATTTGTTTTGGATGAAATTACCCAAGCACAAACGAAGTAGAACAAAATGCAAAGAACAAGTTTTAACATAAATGCATAAGAATAAGAACATATAAAACAACTAAAGATCAATGTAGTTCAACAAATTAAAATATATACCTACAAATTAAAGTATCAGAAGAGCTATAAGAATCCTACTTCCTCTATACTTTCACAGCATGTTATAGAAAAAAGACATTTCAATCTTCCATGTGTATTGTTTAGTTTCGTTGTAAACTCATTAATCCTCTTGCTTATCTTTACATATATTTACTATCATAGCATAAATAAAAGACGACAGTGTCATGGAAACCCCATCACACATTATAAATGCATATCGAACTTAACGTACGGTTTTAGTTAACACTTTGAATTGAGATGGACAATGCATTTTAATGTACTATTTTGAAACATATATAATAAAGTATTAATGTTAATACCATTTTGCTTGTTTTGAATAGCTACTATTAATCCTATTAGTAATTGCAAACATCATTAACAACAACAAAAAAGCACCATCTCCTCATCTAAAACACTTGAACAATTACTACATAATCAGAAGATTCTTCTATAATTTCCAAAATTTAGGTTACAATTTAAAAATCTTATATAACAAGAAGAAATTTAATCATTGCGGCCTCCTCATGAATCAATTCACCATTCAACTCTATCAACCATAATAATCTCAACTAACTATCGAATTAAACCACTCTAACACCTTACTTGAACCTAACCATGTTTACGTCTAACCCTAGTACTTTTCTACTCTATCAACCATAACAATCTCAACTAACTCTCGAATTAAACCACTTAACACCTTACTTGAACCTAACCATGTTTACGTCTAACCCTAGTACTTTTCAACTACAATCCTACCACCCTTTCTAAATTTCCTTATCATCCAGAAGCAGTACCAAACAATACGATGCAACAAATACAATTAGGGTTAGAATATGAACTTACAAATCGAGGAGGGAGGGAGGTAGGGCTTGGGAATCGAAGAGGTAGGGAGAGGAGAGGAGACAAGGGTGTTGGCTTTGGGCTGGAGACGGCGATGGTGACAGTAACGAGGGGTGTTGGCATCGACAATGGAGCTCGGGTTTGGATTTGGGAGTCGAAGAGGAATGGAGAGGAGAGGAGACAGGGGGTGTGTATGTAAGGCTCAAAAATCGAAGAGGAAGGAAAAGGAGAGGAGACATGGGTCTTAAACACGAGAGTCTTAAACTCAACAGAAGTTTTACTAAGTAAGTGACAAATTTATTCTCGAAAAAAATAAACTGAAACTCTATCCTTACACACTGCTTTATGTTTACTCCTTCATTATGAGCAAATCCTTATTTTGAAATCTATGTTGATAGATTCAACTCATCCATTTTTGCTAGCTTATTAAAAACAAGAATATCAAGAGACGCATCTCTAAGAATTCTAGCGAATTTCATAAAGTATTTATTTTCACTAAAGAACTTAGTACAATTCAACGATAACTTAGCAAAATGTAACACAAGCATCACAATCAAGTTTCTTTAACAAAATAAAGAACAGGAACTACTATAGTTTCTACACAAGAACTATACTATGTTTCATATTGGAATGATAGAACAGTCAAATCAATTATGGTTATCCTGAATCATCAAAAATGGAATAAAACAAGAATCCATAAAAGAGATATATCATCAAAATTGGAATGATATAACGACATTCTAAACATCGGAAACACATCGACAAGTTTCCATGTTTCGTATTGGAATAATATGATGATTCTAAGTAAATTCTCTAGATATATAATCCCATCAAAATTGGAATGACATTATATATTTATGGAATTTATGTGGAATCATCAAAATTATCTTAAACATGTCAACTGCCTAAAATTGATGCTTAAGTTTGAACTTTTCTATGGCTCCAATTGGATTCTAAATTTCAAAACATTTTGGATGTTAAAGCTTTTTGACTCAATAGCTTTTAACTCCATTGTTGGATATATATAGGTATATTCTCATTATATGAATAATATTATGTGTAATATTATTCTATGGGTAACACGTGTGTTACACGTACTAATTGTATGGATATCGGAACGCGGGTTGAGTGGGTTGAGAACCCAGTACCCAAACCAGTATTTATCCTATAAATAATAGCTTGTGATAGTAGTCTAGGTATTCCAATTTTGATACCTAGGATAAATATCTCAAGCACCTTAGACTAGATAACCCTAATTTCTATTGTTATAATCTCTCATAATCTCTAACAATCCTGAGATATTTAGCAATTAATTGTGAGATTTGAGAGAGGGTTCACCGGTTGTTGTCAGATAGTGGTGTTCCGTCCCCGCTACTGTCTCTGATCAGAGCCGCCGTCGCCAGCGTCGTCAGTGCCGTCGCAGTCCGAAGGCGCACCTGTCGCGAGTGGGCCCCCCTTCCCCCTCTCTCCTTCGCTTCTTTCTCGAACGCGAGTGAAACCCATCAATCAGATCTAATTTCCTCATTGGTGGATTCCAAAACCCTAGATTCCACGGGCTTTCCATGGGTCGTAACGGTGACTCCCTTCGCCCAATTCGACGAGGACAGCGTCTCGCCAGCGTACAGCCGATGACCACGATCTCCTTCCCTGATGCGAGAGATGCTGGGCATATTTAAACTCCTACTGCGAGCTCACGAATTGGGTTTGGAGATGAACGAGAAACCCTCAAAGGAACTGGCATCAGATACACTGGATTTGTCCTTTATTGGGTTTGGCACAGATTGAGATACTCTGGATTGTCGATAAGGCTTTCCTCCAGATTGAGTCTGGTGTGTGGTATTTTAGGTGCAATACGGGATAGATCGGATTTGTTCCAAAACAGACTTGACTCTAATCAATTGAAGGGGAAGAGACAGTAAAAGATAAGTTCTTTACTTTCCTCGTATTAATTTTTTGTTAAATATTTTGCTATGTGCTGGAAGTTCAAAATATTCGTTTTAAGTTTATGTTTTGAATTATAGAATTACTATGATGCTAAGTGGTTAAGTTCAAGACTGTATTAATCATTTGTTTAATTAAATATAAGTTGAACAATTGTTTTGGCTATGTGCTAAAATCAAATATATATTTTTGATAAGTTAAACTGTATGTTATGACTATAAAGTTCAGATCTCCAATTAAATTGTTGCTAGAATTAGATAGCGCTAATTATTTGTTTAATTGGCTAATCTTTAACAATTTGATGAATGTAGGAACTTCAAAGGTACTTACAAACTGTGTGTATTGGAGACGATAGATTTGCATCACGATAGGATAAGTCTGCAATACGCAAGCTTCTCCATCGAATTCGGAAAACACTTCTAACTTGAAGTGTCGGTATGGTCTACTCTAATCCTTCTTAGTATTTTCATGTGATGAATGTGTTAACGTTTTGTCTGTTTGACCCATGATTGAAAGTTTTAGATCATAATTATTCTCATTTTGAAACTACCATGTTTAGGATTGTCAAATGTGCATGTCATACTATGTGTATAGACATATTAGCTAAATCCATCATTTGCAGTTTGTGTGAGATTATATGTTTTGCTTCTCTAATAATAGTTAATATATAAAGTGTATAACAAATGTCTGTAATTTAGGAGAGAGCATCTTTTAGTGCATGATATGACTCCATTAGTTATGCTTTGTTCTTCCTCGTTCAATATACTATGTGTGCAAAATTGAATTATAAAATATTGGTCATTATCTCGTTTAGCATCTCGAAAATGATGAAGAACGAATAAAGAAAATTTCGCTTACGGTGTTTGAGCAAACGGATATTGTTAGAACCATTATAGAAAGCAAATAATTTTATAAAATTTGGAAGATTAATTTTGTATTAACTCTTATAATGTGTATATATTGTCAATCGCATGTATAAGTTGAGTTTAACAAATGAGACAATTAATAATAATAGTTCTAATTGTGTATAGTTCCTGAACATAGCATAATTAGCTAAGATTTGAGAACTATATATTAAATTGTTTGTTCTTGTTAAAACTCATAACTCTACTAAATGACACTTCATTAAATATGACAAATGTGAAGTTTGAATTCATATTTTGATCTCTTGTAAATCATTTTGTATGGTCTCTAGAAGTTCACAACCTTTTGAATTCATACATTCTGATACTTGTGAACTCAGTAGGTTTGTGACTATGTGAGATAATTGTTGGTCAGAAGTATTTAATCATTTTGGTAGATAATTAATATAAGTCTGTCATATATATGAAGAATGAAGCACTTGTTATTCTTAATGAATTAAAAGATCTAGTTAAATGCTAAAAATCAAGGGTTCAAATTTGATAGAGGTAGTGAATATGTTTCAATGATTTTAGAGAAGTTTGCATATGGCATAATCTCTACTGCACTCTACTTACAACAGTCAAATGGTATTGATAAAAGTTAGAATCAAACACTAAATGAAATATTGAATTCTATATTATTGACCGTTGTTTGTCTTGTGTAACTATGAGTGATATTGTATTGTTAATCATATCTCTAATGTGTTACTACACTCTAAATTGAATACACCTTGTAGATCATGACATGAAAACACAAATAATTTTGTTAATGTGAAAACATGTGGTGTGACCCTAGAAGGCCTAAAGTAGGACCTACAACAAATATTTGTGTATACTTAGAAAGTGCATAATATGGTCCTACGGACAGATTTTAGATCTATCTAATTTGTATTAGTAGAATCTAGACAAATAAAGTTCTTTGAGAATGTGTTCATCAAAGATAAGTGTATGAAATTATCTAGTCTTACTGACATTGTCAATGATTCGCTGTTGGAATCTAGAACCAGTCATACTGACACTTAAACTTGAATGACAAATGTGCTAAGAAGAGTCTTTAGTAGACAATACGATAATTTTGTGTCATACAATAATACTTAAATTTAGTTCACAAGTTCACATGTTCATGAGTTCACGGGTTCACGGGTTCACGACACGAAAGATAGGGGTGCCGTAGTCAGCCCTCCACAATCAATCGGTAAATACTGGCCGACACAGTCACTGTATTATTCACTACTCAAGTCATTCCCTTAAACCCCGGCTTGTTAACTATTTTATTAATGCAATAATACAATATGCAATTCGAGATATGAGATGGACAACAGTAACAGGGGGACAATGAAATAGGACAACTAGAATGATAACAATAAGATACTAGGATCATGCAATGCAACACACATACATTAATTTATGCAATAGTATGATATATGAACAATTAATTCATTAAAAAGTGGAATCTAAAATTTTGGATAGCAAGCGCAGTCTATACAAAAATACAGTTTCCTGCTGACTTAGGAATTGAAAGTTGAATCCGTCAGAAAATCTGGAAACTAGACTTCCATACGATTTCAACGCATATTTAAAGTTCAAATTCCGACAACAGTAGCTAGGTCAAACACATGGTTCTTTACAGGTTTTATGTTCAGGCAGAATTTTGACATCTTGTTGTTTTAATTTTAGAATCAGCAAAAACTCAATATTAAATTCAGTAAAAATATTTCCTGGACTCCTAAACATGTTAAGAAACAATCTAAAAATTTTCATAGCAAAAGTTTATCATTTGATCAGCCTTTTTACTGTTTAAACATGAAAGGTACGAGAATCTGAAAATCTGAAAGCAAAAACACAGCTGTAGTAAAATGGGCATAACTTTTGCTACAAAACTCGGAATTCAAAAATTCAACATGTTCTGGAAACTAGAAAGATAGGGATACAATTCATATTAAAAAAGTATTTTATTTTAAGGTCATTTACTGGTTCGTAAACAGCGGTCAATATTCAGGTCAGCAAGTATATATAGGATTTTGGGGGTATTTTCATGAAAATAAATTAATTAAACTATATGGGTATCGATTCTTTTGTCAATAAATTGTGTAATGAACATGATGGGTGTCCAAACATGATAAATAAAACTAGAACACGCTCATACATCAATTTATCATCAATCAATCAAACAACATACAATCTAGCAATTGTCTCTACAATAGTTTATTTGTGTGTCAATTATATGAGCAACCTTAGTATCAGTTCTATATGCACACATGAAATATCCAAATTTTAGAGTCAAAAGTGGCACGATGTTAAGAATATTGGGGTTAGCTCGTGTAAACTCTCAATAGACCCAACGAAGAGATGAACAATGGATAATACGATAACAAAGAGATCTATTTACAAGAATTTCAATAACACTTGAATTTGATACAATTAGCAATCCAAGAGGACGGTGACTTGCCTGTTAGACGGTGAAAACGAATACCAAGAATAATGGGATAAGACTCCCGAAGCAATGAACTCATGAACTAGTTCAATCCACAAAATAGCACGTATAAACTACGTGCAATAATAGAACCCAAAAGCAACAACAGTAACCCAAGCAAAGAGATGGCAGCAACAGAGCACAAGAGACAAGGCAGCAACGACAGCAAGAGGGAGCGTCGGCCAGGGGTGGCGGCGTTGCTGGCCGAGGGCAGCAACTGGCGAGGTGGCGCGGCAACTGGAGTCGACGTCGACGAGGTGAGTCGACGGTGATAGGAGGAAGAGGGATCGGGATTTTAATGGGTTCTAGCATCTGCTGATGACGAGGACAGAGGAGAAGGTCGGGGGGGTTGCCTGGGTTGCTAGCGGCGTCGAAGGGGGGTCGACGGCGCAAGGGGAGGTCGCCGGAGGTGAGGTGGACGAGGGGGCACCGGAGATGGTGAACGGGGAAGGTGGGTTACTGTAGCTTTGGCGGGAAAACGGGGGGGGGGGGGAGAGAGAGAACGGCGAGGAGAGAGGAGAGAGGAGAGAGGAGAGAGAATAAGCGGCTAGGATTTCAAAAATGTGCAATTTTTAGGGTTTGCAGTATAGTTGTATCTATAGGATACAATTATGGTATTGGGTTAGAGGTTTAGGGTTCAATAAAAGCGGTTTTGGGTCAAGAACAAATCAAATTGGGTTTTAGGGTTCAATTAAGTGATAGATCAAAATCAATAGATTCAAATAAAAATACTCACAATTAAATAAAAGATAATAGAATCAACAAGAATGGCCCGATCAAGAAGAACGAAGAATTTCATGAACAAATAATTGAATCCCAATAAATAAATAAACAATATAAATGAATAAAATATAAACTGTGCTTGAAAATAGATTGGAAATTCGCAAAAAAAACAGATCCGGTATCATAATAAAATAATTCAATAGATGAGTTTTAAATAGATAATCATGAAATCGCAATTAATAATCATAATCATAATAGTAATAAATTATACAATAAAATAGTATTCGGGTTTAACAATTTTATTAAAATAATCCAAAAATAATAATATATATAATTTGGGCTCAAATATAATTAACCGATAAATTAAGATTATAAAACAATTTTAAAATACACCATCATTCGAAATAATATAATTTTTGATTGGAAAATATTTTAGTAGAAAATCCCAAACGAATTTAACACAAAATAAATTTATCAATAATCGAAAAACAGAAAATATTCAGAAAATATGTATTTACGGGAATGGGGGTTTCAGCTACTACTGGCCAACTATGCTGCATGATGCTAAAAACCTCGTCCGAAGCTGCGGCCCCTGTCAGAGGTTCTCCCCCGTTAAACACTCGCCCTAAGCCGATCTGAAGTCCCTCGCTAGTCCTACCCCTTTTGCCATGTGAGGAATGGACCTGGTCGGCCCCTTTCCACCGGCGACCGGCCAGAGGCGATTCCTCATCGTGGCCGTTGACTACTTCACTAAATGGGTAGAGGTAGAGCCCCTAACTACCATCACCAAGCATCAGGCTCAACAATTCTTCTGAAAGCACATAGTATGCCCATTCGGGATCCCGCGCATGCTAATCACCGATAACAGAACCCAATTCGCCGGCAAAAACTTACAGAAGTTTTGCGGCGACCTCGACATTCAACAGCGCTTCTCGTCAATCTATCATCCCCAATCGAACGGCCAGGACGAAAACACCAACCGTCAAATTCTTGACGGTCTGAAGAAGTGGCTGGATCAGTCGCCTAAGGTTCGGTGGGTCGAGGATTTGTCAAGCGTCCTCTGGTCACATCGGACTACTAAGAGAATTTCGACTAGCGAGTCCCCTTTCAATCTGACATATGGGACCGAGGCGGTCATCCCACTGGAAGTCGGCCTCCCATCGCCGAGGTATATGGGCTTCAACGAAGAATCAAACTCAAGCAACCTCAGGGCGAATCTGGACCTCGTTCACGAGGTACGGGAAAGATCCAGCATCTGACGGGCCATTTACCAACAACGGGTCGAGAGGCTCTATAACAAAAAAGTTCGCCCAACCAACAACAAGGAAGGGGACCTCATGCTCCGAAAGCTAGCAATCTCCCAACCCGCAGCCAGAGGCAAGCTCGCCCCCAGCTGGGAGGGCCCATATAAAATCTCCCAGGTGGTCCGTCCCGGAATGTACCGCCTCGAAGACTTGGGGGGCAAGATGGTTAAGAGGCTCTGGAATGCAGAACACCTCATCAAATTTCAAGAGGGAAAGTGAGGAAGAATCAACTGTTGTAAGTGCTACGCGCCAGTTCCCCTGTAAACAAATGGTCATGATATAAAAGCAGCACATTTTTTGTTGATTCAAAGTCCGTACAAAGCAAGGCACCAGCTTTCTCACAAGCTTAGAAGTCCGATGCTCGCCATGTTTCACGAGAAAGGCACCAGCTTTCTCATAAGCTTAGACGCCTGACGCTCGCCATGTATCGCGAGCAAGGCACCAGCTTTCTCACAAGCTTGGACGCCCGACGCTCGGCATGTATCGCGAGCAAGGCACCAGCTTTCTCACAAGCTTGGATGCCCGACGCTCGGCATGTATCGCGAGCAAGGCACCAGCTTTCTCACAAGCTTGGACACCCGACGCTCGGCATGTATCGCGAGCAAGGCACCAGCTTTCTCACAAGGTTGGATGCCCGACGCTCGCCATGTATCGCGAGCAAGGCACCAGCTTTCTCACAAGCTTGGACGCCCGACGTTCGCCATGTATTGCAAGCAAGGCACCAGCTTTCTCACAAGCTTGGATGCCCGACGCTCGCCACGTATTGCGAGCAAGGCACCAGCATTCTTACAAGCTTGGATGCCCGATGCTCGGCATGTATCTCGAGCAAGGCACCAGCTTTCTCACAAGCTTGGACGTCCAATGCTCGGCATATATCGTAAGCAAGGCACCAGCTTTCTCACAAGCTTAGACGCCCGACGCTCGGCATATATCGCGAGCAAGGAGCCAGCTTTTCTGCAAGCTTGGACCCCCGATGCTCGGCATGTATATCGATCAAGATACCATATTAACCACAAGACAGAAAAAGAGCCAAGATAAGACAATCGTCTTCTCATATTATTTCATCAAATGAAGTTGCATCGTTACAAAGAGAAAAGAGAATACAATGGTAAAACCTATTCTAAGGCTCCCGCATCGGAACCACAGGGTCAAAGCAAATGAGCTCTAGTCCGGCCGACCACCTAGCTTTTTCCAACAAAGCTGCCTATCAAAGACCAAGTCTGGGGGCACAATGCTCGGCAAGCACCCACCTAGCTTTTTCCAACAAAGCTGCCTATCAAAGGTCAAATCTGGGGGCTCGACGCTCGGCAAGTACGGCGAGCGCCCACCTAGTTTTTTTCCAACAAAGTTGCCTATCAAAGGCCAAGTTTGGGGGCTCGACGCTCGGCAAGTACAGCGAGCACCCACCTAGCTTTTTTTTCTAACAAAGCTGCCTATCAAAGGCCAAGTTTGGGGGCTCGACGTTCGGCAAGTACGGTAAGCACCCACCTAGTTCCAACAAAGTTGTCTATCAAAGGCCAAATCTGGGTGCTCGACGCTTGGCAAGTACGGCGAGCACCCACCTAGCTTTTTCCAACAAAGCTGCCTATCAAAGGCCAAGTCTGGAGGCTCGACGCTCGGCAAGTATGGCGAGCATCCACCTAGCTTTTTCCAACAAAGCTGTCTATCAAAGGCTAAGTCTGGAGGCTCGACGCTCGGCAAGTACGGAGAGCACCCACCTAACTTTTTCCAACAAAGCTGCCTATCAAAGGCCAAGTCTGGAGCTCAAGCTGCCTATCAAAGGCCAAGTCTGGAGCTCGAAGCTCGGTAAGTACGGCAAGCACCCACCTAGCTTTTTCCAACAAAGCTACCTATCAAAGGCCAAATCTAGGGGCTCGACGCTCGGCAAGTACGGCGAGCAACCACCTAGCTTTTTCCAACAAAGCTGCCTATCAAAGGCCAAGTCTGGGAGCTCAACACTTGGCAAGTACGGCGAGCACCCACCTAGCTTTTTCCAACAAAGCTGTCTATCAAAGGCCAAGTCTGGGGGCTCGACGCTCGGCAAGTACGGCGAGCACCCACCTAGCTTTTTTCAACAAAGCTGCCTATCAAAGGCCAAGTCTGGGGGCTCGACGCTCGGTAAGTACATCGAGCAACCACCTAGTTTTTTCTAACAAAGCTATCTATCAAAGGCCGTCTGGGGGCTCGACGCTAGGCAAGTACGGCGAGCACCCATCTAGCTTTTTTCCAACAAAGCTGCCCCTTGAGGCTCGAAGCTCGACAGTGACCTCGAGCACCCACTCAGCTCCTCCCTGAAGTTGCCTCACTCGAAGCTCTCCGAGCTGGCCCTACAAGTTCGGAGCTCGGCAGTGACCTCGAGCACCCACTCAGCTTCTCCCTGAAGTTGCCTCACACGAAGCTCTCCGAGCCGACCCTACAAGCTCGGAGCTCGGTAGTGACCTCGAGCACCCACTCAGCTCCTCCCTGAAGTTGCCTCACTCGAAGCTCTCCGAGCTGATCCTACAAGCTCGGAGCTCGGTAGTGACCTCGAGCACCCACTCAGCTCCTCCCTGAAGTTGCCTCACTCGAAGCTCTCCGAGACGGCCCTACAAGCTCGGAGCTCGGCAGTGACCTCGAGCACCCACTTAGCTTCTCCCTAAAGTTGCTTCACTCGAAGCTCTCCGAGCCGACCCTACAAGCTCGGAGCTCGGCAGTGACCTCGAGCACCCACTTAGCTTCTCCCTAAAGTTGCTTCACTCGATGCTCTCCGAGCCGACCCTACAAGCTTGAAGCTCGGCAGTGACCTCGAGCACCCACTTAGCTTCTCCCTGAAGTTGCTTCACTCGAGCTCTCCGAGCCGACCCTACAAGCTCGAAGCTCGGCAGTGACCTCGAGCACCCATTCAGCTCCCCCCTAAAGTTTCCTCACTCGAAGCTCTCCGAGCCGGCCCTACAAGCTCGGAGCTCGGCAGTGACCTCGAGCACCCACTTTGCTTCTCCCTGAAGTTGCTTCAGTTGAAGCTCTCCGAGCCGACCCTACAAGCTTGGAGCTCGACAGTGACCTCGAGCACCCACTTAGCTTCTCCCTGAAGTTGCTTCACTCGAAGCTTTCTGAGCCGACCCTACAAGCTTGGAGCTCGGCAGTGACCTCGAGCACCCTCTCAGCTCCTCCCTGAAGTTGCTTCACTCGAAGCTATCCGAGCCGACCCTACAAGCTCGGAGCTCGGCAGTGACTTCAAGCACCCGGTCAGCTCGCTAAAACTACCTCACTCAAAACTCTCCGAGCCGACCTTCTAAACTCGGAGCTCAACGACGATAGCAAGCACCCGCCTAGCTCATCTCTCTGAGCTCCCCTCACAAAGCGCTTGGCACCTGGCGAACGAAGTCGCCCCTCAGCCTTCGGCCCTCATCCTCCGTCCCTCGACCGTCGGCCCTCTGTCTCGGCCCTCGGCCTTCGGCCTTCGACCAGAGTTGCGGCCAGTTCTAATAAACATCCCCAGGGATTCAGAGCAACAAATCTTCGCCAAATACTCCCCTCCTCACTTCCCACAGAGATCAACTTCTCCTACACGGCTGGGTTACACAGCCCTCCAGGAGTGGGGGGCTTATGATGTGATATAGGTGACGTGGCCCAATCAGGGCCATCAGCTCTCCTCAAATTACGCTCTCCTGTGATCACCAGGTTAACAAGTCCAATGAGCTTCTGCCAACTCCAGCCCATAGGCAAACGGGTCTGACCCGGCCCGCCAAGACCCCAGACCCGTTTACACCAGGACTCCAGACGCTTACCCATGCCTATAAATACCAGACCCCCTCCTCACTTTAACAGGTAATCAATCTTTCTCCACTTGAATCCTAGCTATTGTTGCTTTCTCAGTGACTAACTAGATCGTCGGAGGGCCTGTCTTCGAGAACTCTCTCGGAGTCTCTAGGCATTGTGCAGGTCCGAAGATCCGAGCCGAGCTCCTAATATCTGACCCGAGCTACGAACCTCGACCTACTCCCTGCAACTCCCGAGCCGGTCCTACGACCGGAGATCAGACCAACGTCAGTGTCGTGCCTTCCGCTTCACAAAATACAAGAATTCACACCTGTTGTCCCCACACCCAAAAGAAAACAAACAACATCAGTAAGGATTTCAGTTTTTTCCCTTATCAGTTGACCAGTAAAAACATTGCATTTTAGTTTCTTACCTTTCATCAAATCGTAAATTCTGTTAGTAGATATTAACCTACTACTTTTATGTAAGTCCCTTTCATGCAAGTCCCTTTACCTTTCATCAAGTCCTCTTAGTATACAAGTTTATGCCGGAGATTCATGTTGGAAAATAATCTATGTGGGCTCACATATATGACTAAATGTGTAATTGCTATTCTAAAGTCTAATCCAAATTAAAGTGATCTGATCAAAATTAAGTAATGGGTTAAAAACATATAATTTAAAGTGTGATATAATACGTGTAGAGACCGTAAAGTAAATTTCTCATTTTGTGATGGGCAAAATTGAAAATCAATAATTATCAATTATGTTTATGGTCCCCTATATATACGTATCTTCTTATTCCATTTGTAATCCCATCAACAGAAGAATAGAGAGACTGCCTCTCATAGAAGTGCGTATCATATAGGAAGATCCAAACCCTCTGCGCAATCTCCATCAATGACTTCAGGTTAGTGTTTCCGCTTTTAATATTCTTCTTCTTTTGATTTAGCAAAGATCTATAGTTTTATGTTTTAGGATTTTATATTAAAGCACTTTTGCAACATGATTAAGATCTAGAAACATGTTTTAGGTTGTTATTAATGTTTTGTGCATGTTCTTATGTGTATATAAAATTTCATCAATTGGTATCAGAGCCATCTTTGGTGAATTAATTGAAGAAATTTAGGGTTTATTGTTTAAAGAAATTTAGGGTTTATTGTTTAAGAAATTTGAGAAATTTAGGGTTTCTTTTGATCTTATTTTTATTGGTATTTGATCTTCCTGTTTAAGAAATTCAATTAATGAATTTAATTGATAATAATATGCCGATGGGGCCCATTTTTTTTATAAAGATTTATTTTAAAGGTATGGTTATATGCTGTTTTCAATGGCTTCAAATGATTTTATCTTTGAATATTGAAAATAGGTATCGGATTTGAAAAATCTTGATAGGGTTGTTTGATCTGCTTGTATTAACAGCCAAGTCGAAAACTTGCAAAAATCTAGATATACTTGTGTTAATATTTAGTCATATTTCTTATTTACGTTGCATCTTACAACAATACTATTTGGTTCTCCTAATGTGCAACTGGTATCTGCTACAGTGAAGTTTGTGCTTAATTCATAAAATTATTTCTGCTTTTGTGTTTTTTTTGGCTTAATGGTTTTTTGGATTTGGTTTTGGATTAATTGTTACCTGGGTCCCACGGTTAATGGCTTCAATCAAGTTCATTAAATCTTCCCATATCATTTACCAAAATAGTAGATTGATATTATCAAAACAGTCAAGTTCTATTAAATTTTCAATTAACGAAAACAATCATGTATAGTTGCTGTAAGTCAGGTATAGTTGCTGTAAGTCAAGTTCATTAAATGTTCAATTATCTGTTATGATTTTGATTAATTTGATATTATTAAAACAGTAGATAGATATGGTTCAGTTATGATTTTGTTATCATTTTAAATAGATATTATCCATATAAAATAAAGTAAAATTATAAAGTTAAGGAAAAGATAAAATTTTGGGAAACAATTAAATTCAAATTATGGTTTTGGTTTTTCTAATGAATGTCTAATATTTTGAATAGATCAATTGAAACAAAATGTTGCCAAAGTGACATATTTTGTGTAGATTAATTTATTTAAAATATCAAGATGATTGTGTGTTTGTAATTCATGTATTTATTAACTGATCCAAACGTGAGTTGATATTTGGCCGAATTTCATACACATCTGTTGTAATAAATATGTAACAATTATAAGATATTCCATGTGAACAATAAGTCGGTCCAAAGAATGACTTATTATTTGACAGGATTTATTGTCAATATTTGATTACTACAACAAGAGTACCGCTTACAGTTAATGTTATTGTCCAAAGACTTGATATTAACGTTGTGTCTGGTATCTTGAGATGGGATTAACCATTATTTGAATTTATTGTTTTATATGGATTCTCATGTGAGCTTATTTTGTTTGTTTTTGTTCTATATTCAGCTAGTTTATCATCTGCTACCTCAATAACTGCTAACATCAATTCTATTCCCATGCTTAATGAGACAAATTTTAAGGATTAGAAAAAGACTCTTAAGGATATGGCATGGAGTATGATTGCTCATTCCACCATACCTGGGTCCCTCTGGGGAGAAGCATTAAAGACAGAAGCTTACATTCTCAATAGAGTACCAACTGAAGCAGCTGTAAAAACACCTTATGAGCTTTGAACATGTCGAAAGCCTAGTCTAAAGCACTTTCACATTTGGGGATGTCCAGCTGAGGCAAGGCCTTACAGGCCACATGAAAAGAAATTGGACTCCAAAACAGTGAGCAACTACTTTATTGGTTATTTTGAATGATCTAGGGGCTTTAAGTTTTATGATCCCACACTTAGGAATATTTTTTAGACAGAAACTGCAACATTTTTTGAGCAAGTTGAGTTTGGGGGAGAAATAAGGTTAGGAACATTACTTTTGAGGAAAAATTGAATTCAATTACAAACCCAATTCCTACTATCACTTTTGACAATATTCAGGTTCTCACACCTATTATTGATCAAAGAAGTGAATCCGGAACCTCAACAAGACAATATTGAACAACCCCCCATTCAAAATAAGGTAATTATTCTAGAAGAACAAACTCAACAACCTCAAGAACCAGTGCCGTTAAGGAGATCCAAAAGAGAAAGGAGGAATGCTATTCCGGATGATTATATTGTATTTCTCCAAGAACATGAGGATGACAATGGAATGATGGAAGATGATCCAATCACATTTCACCAGGCCATGAAAGGTTGTAACTCTCAAAAGTGGATGAATACCATGAATGGGGAGTATAAGCCTATGCAAGACAACAAAGTTTGAGAACTTGTCCCATTACCAGAAGGTGCAAAACCAATTGGTTGTAAATGGATATTTCAGACCAAGAGGAATGCAAATGGTAATGTGAAGAGGTATAAGGCACGTCTTGTAGCTAAAGGCTATACTCAGAAAGAATGCATTGATTTTATAGAGACTTTCTCTCCAGTTTCATCGAAAGACTCGTTTAGGACAATTATGGCAATTGTTGCTCATCTTGATCTTGAGCTACATCAGATGGATGTCAAGACGGCATTTCTCAATGGCGACATTGAGGAGACAATTTATATGGTGCAACCAGAAAACTTTGTGTCGGGAGATCCAAAGAATATGGTTTGCAAATTGACAAAATCCATCTATGGACTCAAGCAAGCTTCTCGTCAATGGTACCACAGGTTTCATCAAGTAATTATCTCATTTGGTTTTGAGATGAATGTAGTTGATGATTGTGTATATCACAAGTTCAGTAGGAGGAAACATATATTCCTAGTTCTATAGGTCGATGACATATTGCTTGCCACTAATGATATAGATTTATTGCACGAAACTAAAAGGTTTCTGTCCAAGCATTTTGAGATGAAGGATCTTAGGGATGCCTCCTTTGTATTAGGAATTCAGATACATCGAGATCGTTCTCGAGGTACTCTTGGATTATCACAAAAGGGATACATCGATAAAGTATTCAGAAGGTTTGGCATGTAAGATTGTAGACCAGGGGATACCCCTGTTGCTAAAGGAGACAAATTTAGTCTCAATCAATGCCCTAAAAGTAACCTTGAAATTCAGGAAATACAAAAGGATCCCTATGCATCAGCTGTTGGGAGCCTAATGTATGCTCAAGTATGTACGCGTCCGGATATTGCGTATATTATTGGGATGTTAGGCAGGTATTTAAGCAAACCTGGTATGGACCATTGGATAGCAGCCAAGAGGGTCATGAGGTATCTTCAGAGAACAAAAGACTACATGCTCATATATAGGAAATCAGATCATTTGGAGGTCGTAAGGTATTCTGATTCTGATTTTGCTAGGGTGCCAAGATAGCAAAAAGTCTACACCATGCTATATTTACCTGTTAGCTGGAGGAGCTATATCCTGAAAAAGTGTCAAATAGACACTTATAGCTTCTTCCACTATGGCAGCAGAGTATGTAGCATACTATGAGGCATCAAATCATGAAATATGGCTGCGGAATTTTGTCACTGGACTGCGCATTTTGGAGAATATAGAAAGACCACTCAAGTTATTTTGTGACAATAAGTCAGCAGTGATGTATTCCAACAATAACAGGAGTTCGACAAAGTCGAAATATATTGACATAATGGTCCTAGTTGTGAAAGAAAGAGTGCAAAGTGGAAAGATATCCATAGAGCACATTGGGACAAATTTCATGATAGCGGATCCGCTCATAAAGCAATTACCACCCAAGGTCTTTTATGAGCATACTGCTCATATGGGTATTGTATTATTTGAGGATATCATAATTTAGTGGGAGTTTATATTTTATTTGCATTATGTTGTGTGAGACATTTATACATTTGGTTATTTTCTGATCAGAAATAAAGAATTCAGTTTTCTCACTCTTTTGTCATGTTTTGATTCTAACCTCACTTAAGTAATGGGTTAAAAGCATATAATTTAAAGTGTGATATAACATGTGTAGAGACCGTAAAGTAAATTTCTCATTTTGTGATTGGCAAAATTGGAAATCAATAATTATCAATTAGGGTTATGGTTCCCTATATATACGTATCTTCTTATTCCATCTGTAATCCCATCAACAGAAGAATAGAGAGATGGTCTCTCATAGAAGTGCGTATCATATAGGAAGATCCAAACCCTCTGTGCAATCTCCATCAATGAATTCAGGTTAGTGCTTCCGCTTTTAATGTTTTTCTTATTTTGATTTAGCAAAGATCTATAGTTTCATGAATTAGGATTTTATATTAAAGCACTTTTGCAACATGATTAAGATCTAGATTCATAGAAACATGTTTTAGGTTATTATTAATGTTCGGGAACTCTTCCAGGGTCTCTAGGCATTGTGCAGGTCCGAAGATCCGAGCCGAGCTCCCAATATCCGAGCCGAGCTACGAACCTCGACCTTCTCCCTGCAACTCCCGAGCCGGTCCTACGACCGGAGATCAGACCAACGTCAGTGTCGTGCCTTCCGCTTCACAAAATACAAGAATTCACACCTATTGTCCCCACACCCAAAAGAAAACAAACAGCATCAGTAAGGATTTCAGTTTTTTCCCTTATCAGTTGACCAGTAAAAACATTGCATTTTAGTTTCTTACCTTTCATCAAATCGTAAATTCTGTTAGTAGATATTAACCTACTACTTTTATGTAAGTCCCTTTCATGCAAGTCCCTTTACCTTTAATCAAGTCCCTTTACTGTACAAGTTTATGCCGGAGATTCATCCCTTCTTTGTTGCGATCAAGCGTATAAAAACGTTTAAAATTCATCTGTAAATGATGTAAATATGTTTTATCCCGACAAGAGCTTTGAATAACATACTTAGATACCTAAACAAACTAGTACATTTATTTGTTTTCCATTTCTACTCTTTATAAATGTAACAACGTCTATTGGCATGGTCAATTACTTACTTTCTATTGGAAATTGTTCTGTGCGATTTTTATCATATACTTCATAGTGATGTACTGATGTTTCCTGAGAAAAAAAGCCTGTTCAGCTTTTCTCCATCCTTGAAACTCTTCAATACGTATTGCATGTCCAAGTCTTAAGGTGTGTTTTCTCCAAAAAGAGAAAAAAGCTATCGTTTTGACATAGCTTATTTATTTCAACCCTTGCCTTCCCTTATAATTAGCAGTAAGAATTTTAAATGATAGCTTCCAGTTATGACTCTTTAAAGGCAAATTAATTTCTCCAAATATTAATAGTTCAACCTACAATGCTGCATGCACAAAATGCATGGTTCTGCCAACGTAAACTGTTTGTGTTCTCTAGAAGTCGATATTTAGCTAATAGCAGTTCTGCCAACGTAAACTGACGATGAATGGTCATTTACTATGATTTCATGTGACAGCCGATTTGCACATTGATGCTTACATGATTGAATTCTGTTTGCTTTGCAGATAATGCCAATTGTATTTCGGCACTGCATGAAACAGGATCGTGGTAGGTGGGAAAGATTGGCTTATTTGAGATAATGGGTAAGAAATGTTGGCTTGTGAAGTTATTTTTCATATATTTTCAAATTGCTAATAAAAATTGTGTTGGGTGATACTATGGTAGTTGGCACGAAATGGTAACAAACTGCAGGACAAAGTGGCATAAGTATTGTCCAACAACTTGTTCAACAATCATTGAATGATACAAACTTTCTGTTTATGATTGTTATGTATTACATAGGCAAACTCCCCGGCTGATTTTCAACGTCAGTAATTTGAGATTACAAGATTCTGCCAGAGATAAATTCATTGTCTAATTTTTTGCTTGTTTCGGTAAAACCTTTCAGTTGGTCAGAGATAAACTCATTGTCTAATTTTTTGCTTGTTTCGGTAAAACCTTTCAGTTGGGACACTCAAGAGGTCTTTCCTCGCCGATTTAGTTTAAAACAAAAACGTTCTGAATTCTATGCTGATTTTTTTTAGATAAAAGCGACCAAACGGTCACCTGTTCCATTAATAAAGGATTAACGAGAACAAACATACAAAATATTACAATCCATCAACAGTTAAATCTTAGATCATCCAAAAGGAAGATACAAAACACTCTAAAAACGTAGTGCATAAAGCAATCATGTAACAAAGATATAAATATCCTCCATCAAGATCCAAAAGTAGTAGAGGGTTCCTGCCAAACCCGCAAACAATCCTACTACTCATACTCTGATCGCAACCTCTTTCTCACCGCGACTTTACCTGCCCAGGCATTAATAAGACCTAAAATTTTAGATAACATCACATTAAAATTACAATTATAGTTACGGAAGCAAACATTATTTCTGTCTAGCCATAAGATCCATAGAATAGCGGCTACTGTAATATCCCACATTACCCTACTCTCACTCCTAATGTGTGTTGTTCTCTTGGAACCCCAAATGTCATTGATAATAGTAGTAGTTTTTATAATACCAAAACCCAAGCCCAAAATCTCCTATGTCAATTTATCCTTAGGGACGCTATGAAAATATGGTTGACATCCTCCTCCCCAACTTTACATCTAGTACAGTTGATTAAAACTTGACATTTCCTAAGGTTGAGTTTTGACAAAATAGCATTATTCAATACCAACTACAAGAATGCTTTGACCTTAGAAGGTGTTTCAGTCTTCCAAATTGTATTAGCATTGTGGTTTCTCAGTCCCCCGTCATTCAGATGGAGATACATTGATGAAATTGAGAAATCTCTGCTAGACTCAAGGCTTCAATCCCTAACATCTCTATCTTCGTTCGAATGTTGTCCCCCTTCCAATACAAGTCATTTAAGTCTGTGAAACTCTTCTTGAATTTTAGTAGATAGAGAACCATTGAAAGGAATAAAGATTGTAGCATGTTGTCCCTACACCATTTGTCCTTCCAAAAACTTGTATTTTTACCGTTCCCTATCCTGCATCTGGTTACATCATGAAAATCTTCCCCCACTTTTGTGATTCCTTTCTATAGATGTGACGCCTTCCCTCTCTTGCTCCATCCTGCAAATCTGAACTTCTTCCGCCTCCTATATATATCAAATGACTTACACCACCAAGACTTCCATCGTTTGTTCATCTTCCCCACCAAGACTCAGATCTATCTGTTTCATTATCTAATGCACACAATCCTACGTCCTATACCACAAATTTTGGTGCATATCAATCCAGTGAACGTTTGGAATCAAGTGGTGAAATCTACAGGCTTATGTATTCGGGAACAGTAAACAGTAGATATCTGTCAGTATATAGTATTCAATGAACAGTAATCGGGATATTGTAGTCAGTAATCAGTAATATGAGAAACACGGTCCCCCTTCCAAGTGCACTCTCCTATATTGTCCACTACTAAGTCATACCATTTATTACCCTGACTTGTCATTATTTTATCGTATCACTTCTTAGAGTATTGGATTCTAGAGTGGCCCCACATATTCTAGAGGTGACCACCACAGATTATAGATGTGACCCTCACTGAAACCTACGAGTGGCACATAGTTATACGTGGCACGTAGATCCATGTGACACTTAGTTTCGTCACCCATGACAATAGCAATAACCATAATAATAACAATTCATATTGTTGCTGCTTATTTTGGTGTAGGAGCAAATTGATAGTGAGTTTATATTTGAAGAAAACTACTAAAGATCTAACTTTTGATCGTCGCCAAAAAAAGTAATTAGAGCTCCCGAGAGTAGATTTGGATCGTTGATTGAACACCATGATCTGTATTCGACGGTTGCTGACGCGGCTGATGGACCCGCAAAAAATCTTGAAACATCAGGGATGGCCCTGGACACAGACCTTCCGACGCCCAAATCAGAACCAAGAAGAGAAGGAGAGTTTGAAAGAAAAATTGCATATTACCTTCTGACTTATAGGCCTGAGATACAGTTTAGGAGATTTATATTGATCCATCAGATTGATATGAATCTTTTATCTCCTATTGATTCTCCCCATAAGAGATAAGACTCTCTTGTCTGGAGATAAAAGATTTGACTTACAGCTCTTATGGACTGGGTGTCTCCTAGTGGGCCTAGTCGCCTTTAATAGGCTTGAAAGCGGCCCATGTCTTGTAGATGAGTCTGAAGAGGGCCCAAACCCGTTAAATAAGTCTGTGATGGCTAATCTACCAGTAGAAGCTTTAGGATCTGTGCTGGAATCATACGGCCCTGATTTGCTGCGATTTTTACCATTATCATAAGTCCCCGGGAAAACAATTTCTTAGCTTTCGGGAAGTAGCTCACCTTATTTTAGAATTCTGGGTACAATTTTAGCTTTCAAGGTCGATTGGAGATGCTTGGAACTTATCGAAAGCTTCTGCAGGTGGCGAATATTTTCCTAGATTTTTTTGAACGTTTTCAAAATTTTCCATAATTTTTCAGATTTTTAACAACCTGTCCCCAATTTATAATTGCTTTTATGAATATTTAATTAATTATTCTAATTTTTAATTAATTTTTAGAAATTTTAATTAATTTTCCGAATTTAATAATTATTTTTGAAAATTTTAATTAATTTTTTGAATTTTAATTGGATTTTGGGGACTTTTTATTGATTTATCAGCCGGGCACAATTTTTGGAGCGATCTGCCGCGTTGATCACCACTTGGCTTTCTTGCTGAGTGGATTGGATGACTGTGATGGAGCTATGATGATGTACGGGACGTGGCTCATTTGGAGCATCTATCAAGGCGAAGCTCGCATTTCAAAGAGATCCAGAGGTTGGGAATTCGAAGCAAAGTGGCAGGGAATAGGTGGGCGACGTGGCTTCATCGCGTGCATCCGTCGCTTGTGCGCTCGATTTTCTGAGACATCCCACAGTTGTTGTTTGCTGTGGAGACCCCTCATCTCAGCCAACCATTTCGTCGAGCTCTTTTTGTCGTTTTTAGTGATGGAACTCGGTGAGGTTGCTTAGGGTGAGGGAGGAGCTCGGTGATGTTGTTGAGCTCGGCAAAGTCGGAGCTTGGAGCTCAGCGGAGGGCTACTATCATATACAAGGTTTTAAATTATATTACATGAAACTGGGTCAAATACTCAGTACAAGTTCAGCCAAACGACAGGGCAACAATCTAAATTTCTGTTTATATGAATCATGGTACGAAAAAAACATATAATTTCACAAATCAGAATCTAGGCTCGTAATCATACTCAGTAATTAGGTTAGATTGTTCTGTTAATACGACTGAAAATTATGATCATACAATATCGAATATAAAATTAACAGTTACACTACCGCATTGCAATACAATCAATTAAGGTTGAATTGTAACATGTACATATATGCATAAATATTGTCTAAGTTGTGTTTATGTAGTGCATACAATAACAAGGAATGCTCATGTTCTTTTTAAGACTGTCAGTATGACGGGAATCAAATAGAATTATATATGATGAAACGGGGCAAGTTCAATTAATTTATGAAGGACAAAATGAGATCAGTAACATGATAGATCAACAAAAGAGAACTACTTGATCAAAGAGCGCTTGCCTTAAACGGTGATTATGATGAGAAGAAGAATGGCGATGGTAACGCACAACAGCAGCGAGACACTAAGCCCACGAGCAAGAGTGACCGCAAGCACAATAGCGAGCAACCTCGTCGAATGCACTAGCGGTGCGCGGTGGAGATGGATGCAAGTGATGAGGTCGGGGTGAGTTGTAAGGGGCTGCAATGAGTGGCTATCAGTGGAGATGATCGGTGATGATGATGGCGATGGCTGTCGGGGTGCGAGGTGAGGTTGTTGGTGGGCTGGAGAGTGGTCGGGAGAGCTGATGGTGCTTCTGGAGTGAATGTGGGAGGTAGGTGGTAGCATCAGTGGCGGTTGCAGTCGGGGTGCATGCGGTGGCTATCGGCACGGCTGTTGATGAGGGAGCTCGGGGCTGAGGTGCAGTGGAGGTGAAAGAGTGAGAGAAAGGAGGTTGATGGTGATGATGAGGAGAAGATGGGTTTGGTTGTTCAGGTAAAGAAGAAGAAAAGAAAGTGGGGCGGCTGTGAAGAGGATTCACGGGAGAGGTGATTAGTTAGGGTTAATAATAGGTGGTTATGGGGTTTAATTGAGGCAGTAAGGGGTAATAGTGGTGGGTTGGATCATGTGTGGTAAGAGGATTTAAATGACGATCAGTTATAGGAGATGGGGAGTCATGAGTTGGCTGAATGAGTTGGGATTTTGTGTGGGTTTTGGTTGGGTTGTATAACTAATTAGGATTTTTTTTTTTTTGGTTTTTATTCTATTAGAATTGGGCTTGGAGTTATGGGCTTCACAATTAATTAGATAATCAAATAATAGTAATAATATAGTATGGATTAGAATTTTTGGGTTCTAACAAAATAATCGAATATTCAAATGAATGCAATTGGATTCAAAAGAATAGAAAGATCTATAGAAAAATTGAAATACAAGAATACGAAGAGAAGAATAAAAAATAAAATTCGTACAATTGGAAACGGGGGTTACAGAGGAGTTCGGCGAGAAAGGAGTTCGGTGATGTTTTCGAGCTTGGCGAAGATATTTGAGTTTGGCAACAATGTTGACCTCGACGAAGCTGGAGCTTGGAGCTCGGCCACGATGGAGGGGAGCTCGACGATGTCGACTTTGCTTTGGGCTTGAACGCAGCTCGGCGGAGCCACTCTAGGCGAGAGCATGAACAGTGAGCTTGGTGAACGGTGACTTCAAGTTCGGCGATGCTGCTTCGTGTGAGGAGCGAGCTCGGCGAGATGGGTTTGGCAAGCTCGGTGATGCTTCTTCGAATTCGGGAATTTGTAGTGGATTAGGATTTTGAATTCAGGGTTATTGTACTTCAGGTCGGGTATTGTACCCGACTATCCTCTTGGTTTAATCAAGAGTAATAGGCCAAGGCTCTGTTTGTGCTCCCTTTATGAAGCTTTCCTAGTCTTGAAAGTGGAGTTCTTGGTTGTTGGTGAAGTAGATCTCGAAGTTGGGTTCGATCAACCCTTGGTCAAGCTTCGAGTTGAGTTGAAGTTTTCTTGCTATTCTTCGAAGCTCGAGAGCTTTGAAGTTGGAGTTCTGGTTTGATCTTCTCCGACGGATTGGAGGTAGGCTATGGTGAGTTTGATCGCGTGAAGCTAGAGGTTGGAGTTAGATCAGTTTGGATGTTGTCGAGGATTTGGCAGAACTGAAGTTGGACCAAATTTAGGTAGCACTTGGAGTTAAGGCAACACCTTTTTTGTTGTCCATGTATGAGTCATATATGTATACATGTCTATATGTATAAATATACACATATATGTATACATGTCTATATGTGTATACACACACGCACGAAGTGCGTTTGATGAACCCTTTGGCTTTTAGATCAATAAATAGGATCTTTTCGGTCAACATGGCTTTTTGTGCTTGTCAACTCGTTTTGTTGAGCTCGGTCTAGAGATTTGTTGAGCTGTCTACCTCGTAGAATTGCTCTTTTGTTGAACCGCTCATTTTATTGAACCGCTCTTTTGTTGAGCTGTCTACCTCGTTGCTCATTTTATTGAACTGCTCTTTCGTCGACTAAACCCCTCGTTGCTCATTTTATTGAACCGCACTTTCGTCGACCAAGCATTGTGTTGTTTGCTTGTTTTGTCGATCAAGCACTTTGTTATTAGACAAGTGTTCCATTGGATTTTGTGTATGTAGTTGACCTAGAAGAGTTGTTGCATGAATAAACTTCAGAAGGCGGTCGGACTGCCAGCTTGCTGTTTGATCTCATCAAGTTTGTTGAGACAACTGTGAGATGGAGTTGAACGTTTGAACTTGTTGTTTGCACCAAGCAAGTTTGGAGAGACAACTCCAAGATAGAATTGGTCGTAGAGCTTGCCGTTTGATCCCAGCAAGTTTGGAGAGACAACTTTGAGATGAAGATGTACGTTAAGCTTGCTGCTTGTTCTCGGCAAGTTTGGTGAGACAACTCTGAGACAGAGTTGGTCGTAGAGCTTGTTATTTGGGTCCAGCAAGCTTGTATAGGCAACTCTCGGACAGAGTTGATGTTGAACCTACCATTTGTGTTTAGCAAGTTCTATAGAGACAACTCTGTGACGGAGTTGGACGTTCGAACATGCTGTTTGGGCCCAGCAAGTTTGTAGAGACAACTCTTAGATGGATTTGATGCCAAACCTACAGTTTGTGCCAAGCAAGTTTTGTAGAGGAAACTCTGAGATTGAGTTGGACGTAGAGATTGCTACTTGTGCCAAGCAAGTTTTGTAGAGGAAACTCTGAGATTGAGTTGGACGTAGAGATTGCTACTTGTGCCCAGCAAGTTTGTAAAGACAACTCTCAGAAGGATTTGATGTCGAACCTATTGTTTGCGCCCAACAAGTTTTGTAGAGACAACTCTGAGACGGAGTTGGACGTAGAACTTGTTGTTTGGGACTAGCAAGTTTGTAGAGAAACCTCTCAAATGGATTTAATGTCGAACCTGTCATTTGCACTCGGCAAGTTTTGTAGAGGTAACTTTGAGACGGAGTTGGACATTCGAACTTGCTATTTGCTCCCAACAAGTTTATAGAGACAACTCTCAGACAAAGTTGATGTCGAACCTGTCGTTTGTCCACAGCAAGTCTTGTAAAGATAACTCTGCCATGAGGTTGGACGTTCGAACTTGTTTTTTGCGCCCAGCAAGTTTGTAGAGACAACTTTCAGATGGATTTGATGCTGAACCTGCCATTTGCGCCCGGTAAATGAGTAGAGGCTACTATAGGACAAAGTTGATTTAAAGCTTTATGTTTGGTCTCAGCAAGTTTGGAGAGGCAACTCTAGGATGGAGTTGGACGTTTGAACTTACTGTTTGGGCCCAGCAAGTTTGTTGAGAAAATTCTAGGCCAACGTTGGACGCCGAGTCTATTGCATGCAGATAAGGTGTTGATGGAAGGACCCAAGCTAGAAGTGAGGTGCTGAACTCGTTGTTGACTGGGCTTGAGCGAAATGCAGGACGTTGAGCTCATTGTACAAAGTTAACAAGCTGTTGATGGGGCTCAAGCGAAGTGCAAGGCATTGGACTTGTTTTTTGGAATCAGTGAGTTGTTGATGGAGCATAAGCGAAGAGCGAGGCATTGAACTCGTTATGTGGAGTCAACGAGTTGTTGATGGAGCTCAAGTAGTGAGCAAGGTGTCAAACTCGTTGTTCAGATCAACGAGTTACTGATGGATCCCGGGTGGTAAGCGAGGCATTGAACTCGTTGTGTGAAGCCAACGAGTTGTTGATGGAGCTCGAGCGGAGATCAGAGCGTTGAACTTATTATTTGGAGCCAACAAGTTGTTGGTGGTGTTCGAGCAGTGAGCAAAGCGTCGCACTTGTTGTTTGGAGCCAACGATTTGTTGATGGGGTTCGTATGAAAAGCAGAGCATTGAATTCATTGTTTGGAGTCAACTAGTTGTTGATGGAGCCTAAATGAAGAGCGAGGCGTTGGACTCGTTATTTGACGTCAACAAGTCATTGATGGAGCTCGAACGGAGAGCAGAGCGTTGAACTCGTTGTTTGGAGTCAATGAGTTTTTGATGGAGCCTGAGCGAAGAGCAAGGCGTTGAACTCGTTGTATGAAGTTAACGAGTGATTGACGAGGCTCGAGCGAAGAGCATGGCATTGAACTCGTTGTATGGAGTTAACAACTGATTGACGAGGCTTGAGCGAAGAGTAGGGCATTGAACTCGTTGTTTGGAGTCAACGGGTTACTGATGGAGTTCGAGCAGTGAGCAAGGTGTCGAACTTGTTGTTTGGAGTCAACGAGTTATTGACGAAACTCGATTGGATAGCAAGGCATTGAACTCGTTATTCGGATGATGGAGCTTAAGCGGAGAGCAAGGCATTGAATTCATTGTTTGGAGTCAACGAGTTGTTGACAGAGCTCGAGCAGAGAGTATAGCGTTGGATTCATTGTTTGGAGTCAATGGGTTGCTGATGGAGCTCGAGCGAAGAACGGAGCATTGAACTCGTTGTTTGGAGTCAACAAGTTATTGGCCGGAGGAGCCGGAGGAACTCAAGTGGCGCACAGAGCGCCGAGCTCAATTTGTGGAGCAAATGAGTTATTGGTGTTTTGAGTCTTCTTAATATTGAAGTGAAGTCCCTTGTGTTTGTACACCGGAATAGGTCTTTGGGATGTCAAGCTTGCTTTCCTTTGCGATATGTTGCGCTTGACGGAGTTAGAATTTGTCTGTTTGCACGGCGCGTCATGCGAAAAGAAGTTGGAGATTGCATAATTCATAGCACAAACAAGATCTTTACTTTACTTTCATACAAAAATACAAGAAAATTAAAACTTTTCATTACAATGTTATTCATTACAATACACATCAGAAAATTATATAAAATAAATACAAATTTATAACATTAAACATCTTCAATTATGCAACAGTCATCAATACCAAACTCATATCCTTGTCGCTCGCTAATCCGAGTCCTACAACTTGAAAACTGAGGGCACGTCATTTACATACAACTGACACAATGTTATAATACAGCGATTCCCCAATATAACAATCACAAACTTGAATGCAAAATAAAAAGTGATTATCCTAATTATGTCAGTGTATTATATGAACTTAATGACTAATGCAGACATTAAAACTTACGATGCAACACTAATGCGTCCTTATTCGAATTCTATGCATCTCAACTACATAGGTCCGAGGGAAAGCCCTTAACATACTCCTTATTGCAGGGTTCAATCCCTCATTATGCAAAACCTACACCGGTGACTAATATAAGATCTAGATATTCTGTAAGTATCTGGCACCCGCCCCGGTAATTCTTGAGAATCATTCTCCCATCGGAAGGAATTTTGGATACCTTCCTCACACCTCGATAATTCTGGAGATGAAACTCACACCGCAAGCCATATGGTACCTCATCACACAAACATCCCATGAGCATCGTCTCGATCACGATAATTCTGGAGATAATTCCAACACCGCAAGTGATTTTGGATATCTCCCTCACACCCCGATAATTCTTGAGATAAATCCCACACCGCAAGTGATTTTGGATATTTTCCTCACACCTCGATAATTCCTGAGATAAATCTCACACCGCAAGTGATTTTGGATATATCCCTTACATACTGATAATTCTTGAGATAATCTCCCACTGCAAATCATATGAGGCTGCCCTACTGATATGGCTAAAAATGGGGTCAAATCGGAACCGTCCAAATCGGGCACAAACCTCGAAGCCCAGGGGTAAAACGGTAATTTCACTCACAACCGGGTCTGAGGCGGGTACTGGATCTCCCCTCCAAAGATCCAATAATCCGCGAACGGATCCACCTCAACTGGGTACGGGTCCCGACTCGAAACGAACCCAGATCTGCAGGATAGAATTAGGGTTTCTGATTCAACCAAATCAACGGTCCTGATTCGTATCTATCCTTTCACCGGGAAATCAGGGATCACATTCCTAATCTGGTTATGAGGATTTTATTCCTTATCAGATCGCAAGAATTACGTCCTTGATTTGATCCCTAAGACGCCTATAAATACCCCCCATCCATCTCCCTTATGAGGTAATCAATCTTTTGCCAATTTACGCTCTTTCATAATCATTCCTGGTTACTGAGTTGAGCGTCGGAGGGTGCGTCGCCGGGATCAACCCCGGTGTCTCGCACTTTTTGCAGGTAAACGACAGGAGTCAACGGTCAAACTCCGGCAGAACAGGTTTGCTATTCAGGTTTTCCTAGGATCCACAAATACTATCTGTTTACCCCCACACCAGATTTAGCGGTAACAGATTGGCACCGTATGTGGGAAACCAAACGAATAGCAGCCTCCCCTCTTCCCATTGGTCAGATCTTCTCCAGCCATGCCACCTAGAAAGGTGAGATCCAGGGGGTCCAACCGTGGACCCAACCCCGATCAGCAACGGGAAGTCCCCATCCAGCCCGCTCAGCAGCAGGGGCAACTTCCACCTCAAGCCGAGGACCAGCTTCCTCTTCCAAATCAACAACTTCCTAATGGTCCTCCCGATCCTCCAAATGCCGGTGCGGGGGTCTCGCATCCCGCCCACAGAAACAACCTCTCCATCTGGACCACGTCTCCATCCACAACGCCTCTTCGGATTCTATGGCCTCCCACAATCCTCGAGTTTCCGACCTTCGTAACAACGTTCTCAATCGGCATAAGGATGAGGATCTTCGCCGCCGCCTGGATGAGAAGCGAGCCCGAGAGGGAGTCTCCCGCCAACAACATCCGGGTGAGCGATCTCCTCATCACCGAGATTGCAAAAGGTCCCCTAACCGAAGGAGACGAAGAGAATCCCCTGAGCATCATAGGAGGAGACCACATTCCCCTGCTAGTCGATGACATCCGAGGAACGATGAGGCACCTATCACTCGTGCCGAGTTCCAGCAATTTCAGGCAACGGTGTTGCAGACTCTCAACCTTCGCCCCAACAACAATAATTCCCAAAGGGTTCCTACACCTCCACGGGTCCCAAGTCCTTGCCACCGGTCCATAACTCCTCCTCCGGCTCCTAATCACCAACAACAGAATCATAGTCCTCGTCGCTCCCAGGATTACCATCGTCGTAGTCCCCCCTCCCCTTCCTATGAAGACGAGTCCAGAGGCTCGTTTGATTACCACCGGAGGGATGATGCTCTCTACCGCCGTCTCCACGAAATGGAGAGGCGCATCGGCCGAATTGACAAGGAGGAAGAGTCGAGAGGAAGGACCATCCGCCCCAGCAGACCTCCCTTCTCCCGGACCATCATGGAGGCTCCCATCCCAAGGGGTTTCAAGCCTCCGCAGTTTGAAACTTACTCGGGGGAGTCGGACCCCGTTGACCGCGTCGAAAGCTTCAAGACCATGATGCTAATCCACCAGGCTTCCGACGCCTTACTTTGCAAAACCTTCCCCGCCACTCTTAAGGGTTCGGCTCGGGAATGGTACTCCCGCCTCGCCCCCTCTTCCATTTTCTCTTTCGAGCAGTTCGAGACACTCTTCATAACCCACTTCATGAGTAGCAGATACACGGAGAAAACCAGCATCTCGTTACTCCACCTCCGTCAGGAGAGGGGAGAAAAATTGAGGGACTATGTGAGGAGGTTTACCGCGGATGTCAGATCCATCGCCTCCCTCGACCAATCAGTCGCAACCGTCACATTCCAATCCAACGTTCTCAATTCTAACCTTCACTCATCCCTCGCTAAGAAGCCCCTGCATAACTTTGCCGACCTTCTCCTTAGGTGCGAGAAGTATATTCGGGCTGAGGAGGCCGAACATCTCCCGGGCTTCGGAGGATCTGTCTCCGGGACGAAAAGAAAGACAACTGAAGAGGAAGGGGCCAAGAAGCTTCAGAGGGATAATAGCGGTCAGCGCCGCCCTCCCCCCAGGTTCGACAAATTCACTCCTTTTACTACCAATGTCTCCACCATTCTGATGGAAGTTGAGAAGGAAGGGGTCATACCTCCTGCTCCGAGGATGAACACCCCATCCAAGAAGATGAACAAAGAGAAATGGTGCCGCTACCACCGGGATCATACACGGTGTCGAGCCTGACTAGTCTGTCAAAGTAACAATCATCATGGAAATCACATCCACTGATTCCCAATACCTTCACAGGTCATCGACCCATAACCCCGGCCTGTGACTCTCGGCGAGTAGTCCCACGATGCCCAAATGATACCCAACAATTGAGTGAAGGTAAGCACACACATAACCATCAATTCCTGACCAATGACAAACTCAGGCATCGAGACACCAAACACAATTTGACCCGAGTTATCTCCCAACTCACTCAAATCTACCATGAGTACTAAACACAGGAACTTGTCTAAGTTCCAAATAAAATGCTAAAACATATTTGTTGCCGCTAAATTTGGTGTGGGGACAAACAGATAGTATTTGTGGATTCTTAGGAAAACTGAATTGTAAACCTGTATACCTGTTCCGTCGGAGTTTGATCGTCACTCTCGCCGTACACCTGCAAAAAGTGCGAGACACCGGGGTTGTTCCCGGCGATGCACCCTCCGACGCTCAAGTCAGTAATCTAGGAAGATTATGAAAGAGCGTAAAGACTGGAGAAAGATTGATTACCTCTTAATGGAGATGGATGGGGGGTATTTATAGGCGTCTTAGGGATCAAATTAGGAATGTGATCCCCGTGATCTGATAAGGAATATTCTCCTTGTAAACAGATTAGGAATGTAATCCCTAATTCCCAGTGGAGGGATGTGCATGAATCAGGGCCGTTGATTAGGATCTAATCAGAAACCCTAATTCTATCCCTCTGATCGGGCTTTATTGCTGGTTGAAACCCGCACCCGATTGAAGCGGATCTGTTTGTGGGTTATTGGGTCTTTGACGAAGAGACCCAGTACCCATCTCAGACCCATTAGTAGGTAAAATTACCGTTTTACCCCTGGGCTTCAAGATTCGTGCCTGATTTGGACGGTTCCGATTAACCCTCATTTTTAGCCATATCACGAGCCCCCACTCCCGAAGACTGAGCTTGGTCAGCCTTTGAGGAGTAGTTTTACTGTTTTAATGGCTGGTGGAGTTGTATCGGAGCCCAAATGGAAAGTTTTGAACTTGAAGGAGGTAGTGTGGTGATTTCAAGTGGATTTAACTCTGAGTCGCTCCTGAGCTCTTATGGTCATGTGGTGTTCTTGTAGGAATATCCTTTTAACTCTGCGAAGTGTCAATTCACCGTTTGGGGGCCTTAGAAGATTGTTCTTGGCAATAATTGCTTGTTTGGAGGCTAGAGAATGCCTCCCCATCTTCGCAATTACTTTCCAGGAGTCCTTCTTTAATTTCCCGAATTTTTAATTGTTTTCTCGCGATCTCTTGGTGGACGGGTCGGCCGTTTTCCTCCGTTGTGTGGACCACAGGCTTGTTTCACACTTCCAACCCCTTCCAGAGCTCGCTGGCCAAGGGACCGAGGTCTGTAGGCAGTTCGGCACCTCTTTCCTAAGAGAAGAGGGACCTCGGCTTGGTTGTGAGTGCTGAGAGGGAGTTCGGCGAGGTCTGAGGTCCAATCCTTTCCTCGTAATAGGGTCGGTGCCAAGAGCGCTCGGCAGCTGGTGCCGAGGTCCCCTTTTTTCCCTATAATGGGGTCAGTATCAAGAACGCTCGGCAGCTGGTGCCGAGGTCCAATTTTCCCCGTAACAGGGTAGCTGGTGCCGAGGTCCAATTTTTCCCGTAACGGGGTCGGTGTCAAGAACGCTCGGCAGCTGGTGCCGAGGTCCAATTTTTCCCCGTAACTGGGTCAGTGTTAAGAACGCTCGGCAACTGGTGCCGAGGTCCAATTTTTCTCCGTAACTGGGTCGGTGTCAAGAACGCTCGGCAGCTGGTGCCGAGGTCCAATTTTTCCCTGTAACTGGGTCGGTGTCAAGAACGCTCGGCAGCTGGTGCCGAGGTCCAATTTTTCCCGTAATGGGGTCGGTGTTAAGAACGCTCGGCAGCTGGTGCCGAGGTCCAATTTTTCCCTGTAACTGGGTCGGTGTCAAGAACGCTCGGCAGCTGGTACCGAGGTCCAATTTTTCCCTGTATCTGGGTCGGTGTCAAGAATGCTCGGCAGCTGGTGCCGAGGTCCAATTTTTCCCTGTAACTGGGTCGGTGTCAAGAACGCTCGGCAGCTGGTGCCGAGGTCCAATTTTTCCCCATAACTGGGTCGGTGTCAAGAACGCTCGGCAGCTGGTGCCGAGGTCCAATTTTTCCCGTAACGGGGTCGGTGTCAAGAACGCTCGGAAGCTGGTGCCGAGGTCCAATTTTTTTCCGTAACTGGGTCGGTGTCAAGAACGCTCGGCAGCTGGTGCCGAGGTCCAATTTTTCCCTGTAACTGGGTCGGTGTCAAGAATGCTCGGCAGCTGGTGCCGAGGTCCAATTTTTCCCGTAACTGGGTCGGTGTCAAGAACACTCGGCAGCTGGTGCCGAGGTCCAATTTTTCTCCGTAACTGGGTCGGTGTCAAGAACGCTCGGTAGCTGGTGCCGAGGTCCATAACTTGTCATTTTTAGCGTGTGAGTTGGTGGCTTCTGCGTGCCTTCTGACAGCTTTGACAGATGGGACGTTCATTAAGTGCAGTGACCTCTGAGCTTCTGTCAGATGGGACGTTCATTAAATACAGCGTATGGCTTGGCGTGGTAAACAAGGCGACAATTGAGGTTGCTTTTGTCGTTTTGCGTGAATGGGCCGGTAGTACAAGCCCATCATCCTCGTTTGGCGCGCCCTTCTCTATAAAACCCCACCCCCCACTCTCATTTCTCACTTCTCTTCTCTTTTGCTCAGGCGATCTTTTGTGTTTAAGCGAGTACTTCCGGTGGTCGACGTTCGTTTTCCGACGAAGTTTTCCGGCAGCTAACCTTTCAAGGTAACTTATACTTATACAACTATGTCTCTTGCTTCTGTCTCCGAGTCGATCTCTTGGTCCGAGCCCTCCCTCGAAGACGTCGAAGGTTCAATTCCAACCAAGGGCAAGAAGGTGTTCGGCAAGGATTCGATTGTGGAGGATCCGAAGCGCATGGGGGAGTTCGGAAGACTGCCGGGGCAGCTGACCGGGCTTCACAGAGTTTGGGAGCTTCCGGAGGATCAAGCCGAGAGGATTGTTCACGGGAGGGGGTGGTCTTTCGAGGAGAACGCAGCGAGGGAGATGACGGAGGCGGACGAGACGGTGTCGATCCTTCGCGAGGAGGACTTGGGAGTGATCCGGGACTGTTTCCAGATCCCGGATGAGTACGAGCTCATGTTGCTGGGCCCCGGTGTTAGGGCCAACTCGCCACTGCCAGTGACCATGTGTTGCTGGCCGGTCGATGCCTTCATCGCCGGAGCTCGGCTGCCTCTCCATACGTTCGCTGTCACTGTGCTGAGTTGGTTCGGGGTCAGCCCCATCCAACTCATGCCGAACGCATGGACAGTGATAAATGGCTTTGTACTTCACTGTCAAGCCGCAGGGATCGAGCCGCAGCTGAACGTGCTTCGGACACTCTATCGGCTACATCAAGGGAACAAGTCGGAGTACCGATATTATTTGGCCCCGAGGCACGGCGGCAGGCTCGTCATATGCCCCGACTCCATCAAGCATTGGCGGGAGAAGTTTATGATAGTACGGAGTCCGGAGGCCTGGCCGATCCCCTCCGGTTGGGTGGAAGGGGTGCCGACGAGGGCGAAGGCGCTGCCGAAGCTTCGCATTGAAGAAGAAGAGGCAGTCCGGACTCTCCTCGACCGGCCGAAGTATGATTGGAGGGAGCTGACTGAGGACGTACTGTACAAGGGAGGGCTCTGCCATGTAGATCCTAGTACGCGGCCTCTATTTGTTTTGTTTTTTGTATCTTATTTTGCTCGAGTCCCGTTGTTCTGACGAAATTTGTCTTTAATGCAGAGGCAATGGACTACGACGCGGTGCCCGCTCTGAGGGCAGGCCTTGCCAGCAAGGCGCCGAAGAAGCGCAAGAGGGTCGTGACCAAGTTGCCGACCCCAAAGGCTCCGAGGATCGCTGCATCGGTCGAGGAGGTGGTGACCCTCGACAGCCCGGTCGTCGGCGATGTCGGGACCTCGGCATCGGCCGGGGTCGGCGAGTTCCCTATCGCCGCAGCTCTCAGAATGACGATGCCACCACTGACGGCGACCGTCGAGGAGCTCCTGACCGAGGAGCACAAGAGGATCCACATTCCGGACTGGCAAGTTTGGAAGCACGATGGGTTCCTCGGCAACACATTGGCGAGCATGCAGGCCGTCAAGCACCTCGCCACGCCGAAGGACCGAGCCGCCATGGAGGCCGGACGAGAAGGCGACGATGTCATCGAGATTGCTCGTTCGGCGGTTTCGGTAAGTGTTGGGTTTTTGTGGTTGTTGAATTTCTTTAGTCATAATTTTTCTAACTCTTTCAGTCCTCTCCTTTTTTTTGTTGTTGCAGATCATCGTCCACTTCGGACACCTCACCGAGAGGTTGACAGCTCTGGAGAAGGAGCTGAAGCAGGAGTCCGACCAGGCTCGGAACGAGAAGGCTTGGATGTCGAATGAGCTCGACAAGCTTCGCGTCGAGCATGAAGGAAGGTCGGCGAGGATCGAGCACCTCGAGGCCGAGGTGGCGAGGCTGGAGGGTGACCTCCTTCGCCAGAAGGAGCAGACGGCCAAGCAGTTGGCCGAAGCTGAGGAGGTCAAGGCGGCGGCGGTGAAGGCGGCAGAGAACGCGACCTTGGCGAAGGCACAAGGGTTCCTCGCCCAAAACATGGCTAAGGCTTATGCCGAGGCCATCGCCCGGGTGACGAAGGAGTACCCGGAAGTGGACGTCTCGGGATGGAGGCTATTTCCGGGGCACGTTGAGGGCTTCGACCCCGAGTCAGAAGGGGAAGAAGAAGAAGGGGAGGACGAGACCGAGGTCGAGGTCGAAGTCACCAGCAAGGTCCCCAGCACCGTGGTTACCCCGTTGGCGGTGGTGCCCCCCTCGGAGAAGTCGACCCCCACTCGCTCTCGCCGTCCTGGGAAAGAGGTCGCGCCTTGACTCCGCTCTTCTTCTCTTCTGTTTTTGTTTTTCTTTGTTTTGGAAATGTAATGCCTAATAGCGGACTAGCCACTGCTTTTTGGAAATGAATGAAAAGCTAACTTTTGAGTTCGGCTCTGTTTTTTTTTTTTTTTGACTGTGTCTTTTCTGTTCTTGAGTTGTTCAAAGTTTGTTCAAAAATTCTTGAAGTGTTGGACTTCGGCAGTGTTTGAAATCTTGTTGTCTGTCTCGACTTCTTTTCAGCTTGCGGTGGTAGCTCAAGACGTCGAGCCTGCTCGCTCGGAGGACAACGCTCGAGCCGAGGCTGGCTTAGGGGCGACGAGGCTGTGCCTGGCGAGGTGCCGAGAGCGGCTCTATGAAGTCGAGCTCGGATTGCGCCGAGCCGAAAGCGAGCAGAACCATCTTCAGCTCATCCTCGGTCGGCGAGATATCGAGATCCGTCGTCTGGAGAGTAGGATCGCCGAGATGACTCCCACAGGAGAGAATGAAGGTTCGCCGACCGCTTTCAGCAACGGGCTTCGGATTCAGTGCATTCGGCACAATTTGTCAAAAATAACGGCGGAGAGGGATGACCTGCTTTCCGAGATCTGCCATCTGCAGGCTGTAGAGACGGAGCTTCGGACGGAGGGAGAGGGGCTGACGGCCGAGGTGGCCAAGTTGACGACTGAACGGGACGAGCTAACAGCCGAGGTCGACGCATTGAAGAGGGCTACGGTGGACAAAAGCATTGAAGTCACTCATCTTCGCCATCTCATAGCCAGTCGCTCTGGTGTTCCGGACTCCGCGATACCCCCTCGCTTCGAGGTTGACGTAAAAGACGACTCTCTGAGGGAGCGGATTTCCGAGCTAGAGGCGGAGGTTGCTCGCCTGAAACCGCGCTCGGGGCCAATTAACGTCAGGAGCACCTCGTGTACTCGCGCAGAGAGTGACCGGAGCATCACGTTTTACGAGATGGCGACCCGTCACCCCATCGGCTATCCCAGCCCAGGGGACGCGCAGAGCTCTGTGGCCATTTCGTCGAGCGGAGCATCCGTCGGAGCTGCTGCTAAGAGCGGTGCCGAGGGTTCATCTCAATTTGCCGGATTGGGGTCGAGCTCCGGAGATAAGCGTCGCCGCCCTCGAGTTTCTTTGAAGCGGAACGCCCCGGTGCCAAGGAAGCTCTGAAGACCTCATTTTTTGGGAAGCTTTTGTATTTAGCCTAAGTGTAATAAGTCGGCATTGTAACTTTCACTTTTCAACGCCTTGTAATTTTTGTTGTATGGACGAGTCGCTTTGTACCGTATCCCAATTATTAATAATATTTCTTTCTCGAACTTGCGTGTCCCTTGTGGTTTTGTGTAGTCGTTTTGTTTGTGACTGTGTTCATCGCGCCGAGGTTCCTAGGTCGGCCTCTTTCTTGTTCGCGGATTGGCAAGGTGGGAATTCGGCTAGTTGTGGCGAGCTGTGCTTCGGTCGCCTAATCTTGCGACCATGTGAGATGAGTCGAACTTCACTTAACAGTGAGCTCGAGTTCGAGTTAAGTTTTTGACTTCGGACCTTTGCTAGAGTGGTTCGACGGTTGTGGGAGCAATTCCGAATGGTGAACTACCTCTAGCTCGCTTAGGAGCGAACTTGCGAAGTAGAATCGAGCCAAGTGTTGGACTTCGAACCATCGTTAGATTAGTTTAACAGTTGTGGGAGTAATTCCGAATGGCGAACTACCTCTAGCTCGCTTAGGAGCGAACTTGCGAAGTAGGATCGAGCCAAGTGTTGGACTCTGAACCATCGTTAGATTAGTTCAACGGTTGTGGGAGCAATTCCGAATGGCGAACTACCTCTAGCTCACTTAGGAGCGAACTTGCGAAGTAAAATCGAGCCAAGTGTTGGACTCCGAACCATCGTTAGATTAGTTCAACGGTTGTGGGAGCAATTCTGAATGGCGAACTACCTCTTGCTCGCTTAGGAGCGAACTTGCGAAGTAGAATCGAGCCAAGTGTTGGACTCCGAACCATCGTTAGATTAGTTCAACGGTTGTGGGAGCAATTCCGAATGGCGAACTACCTCTTACTCGCTTAGGAGCGAACTTGCGAAGTAGAATCGAGCCAAGTGTTGGACTCCGAACCATCGTTAGATTAGTTCAACGGTTGTGGGAGCAATTCCGAATGGCGAACTACCTCTAGCTCACTTAGGAGCGAACTGGTGAAGTAGAATCGAGCCAAGTGTTGGACTCCGAACCATCGTTAGATTAGTTCAACGGTCATGGAAGCAATTCCGAATGGCGAACTACCTCTAGCTCACTTAGGAGCGAACTTGCGAAGTAGAATCGAGCCAAGTGTTGGACTCCAAACCATCGATAGATTGAAGATTTAAAAGCAGAGAGATGTAAACAATAGTAGAATATGAAAAAGCTTTCTTTATTAATGACTAATAGTCGGCTGCTTCTAAAGTTGCTAGCCGTTATTATAAGAAAAAAATGAAAGAAAATCATTACAAGTAATATGAGAGGAACGGTTCGACATCTCGAAGTACTTAGAGAGGCGTTGGTGCTCTCTCTTGGTATTTTAAGAGATGGTCGGCATTCCAAGTCCTGGGGATCTCCCTGCCTTCAAGATCTTCTAGTTTGTATGTGCCGGGGCGGATTACTTTGGAGATCTTGTAAGGTCCCTCCCAATTTGGAGCGAGTTTGCTCTTCTGACCTGGGAACGAAATGGCCAACTTTCGGAGGACCAGGTCCCCTTCTTTGAGGTCGATAGGACGGACTTTCTTGTTGTATGCCATCTCAATCCTTCTTCGGTAGCTTTGTTGTCGGATGGCAGCTCTTCCTCGGATCTCATCTATCAGGTCTAGACTTGCTCTGAGCTTTCTGGCGTTTTGCTCTTCTTCATAAGCTATCAGATGAGGAGAGGGTATTCCGACTTCTAGGGGGATGATGGCCTCGACCCATAGGTGAGATTGAATGGGCTCTCTCCTGTGGGGATCCATTTTGTGGTGCGGTAGTTCCACAGCACGTTGGAAAGCTGATCGACCCATAAGCCTTTGGAACACTTATCTAACCTCTTCTTAATGCCGGAGAGGATCTGTCGATTAGCATTTTCGGCTTGGCCATTCGACTGAGGATGAGAGACGGAGGAGAACCGGTGTTGGATGGCAAGGTCTTCGCATAGAGCTCGGAAGGCAGCCCCAGTGAACTGGGTTCCGTTGTCTGTTATTAGGACCCTAGGGATGCCAAATCGGCAGATCACGCTCTTCCAGAAGAACTGAACGACCTTGTTCTCGGTGATCGTGGCCAGGGGCTCGGCCTTTATCCATTTCGAGAAACAGTCGATTGCCACGACTAAGAACTTGAACTGTCCGGGAGCTGGCGGAAACGGCCCTAGTAAATCCATCCCCCACATCGCGAAGGAGATCAGACTTGATAGGGAAGTGAGTGGAGCTTGTGGGAGGCATCGGATGTCGGAGTACTTCTGACAGGAGCTGCATTGCTGAACATGTCGTTCGGCGTCTCGTAGGAGAGTGGGCCAGAAATATCCGTAGTTCAACACTTTGCGTGCTAGGGCTCTAGAACCCGAATGTGCTCCGCCGATGCCCTCGTGAAGTTCTTGCAGGGTGTAATCGGCTTGCCCGGGGGAGAGGCATCTTAGGTACGGCCTGCCGTCGACCTGTGTGAATGAGCATTTGTATAGGATGCCTCCGATCAGTGTGTAACGCTCGGCTCGGCTTCTAACTCTTCGTGCTTCCTTGGGATCTTCGGGGAGGAGCCTGTCCCTCAAGAATTCGACGAGGGGTTTCATCCAATTGTCTTCGAGCAGGACGGGAAACGTCTCAATAGAGTCGAGAGTTTCGTCCTCTATGCTTGGCTTCAGAAGGACTTCTATCCAAACGGTCTGCTCGAGACCTTGAAGGGAGGAGGAGGCTAGTTTGGAGAGGGCATCGGCCTGAGCATTTTCTTCTCAGGGGATTCTTTGGATGAGGGCTTCTTCAAACAGTGTCATGAGGCTCTTGACTTTGGCCAAGTATTTAACCATCCTGTCATCACGTGCTTCATACTCGCCGAGAACTTGATTCACGACTAGCTGAAAATCGCTGAAGATCCGGAGGCGCTGCGCCCCTGCATTCCGGGCCATTCCAAGGCCGGCTATAAGTGCCTCGTATTCAGCTTTGTTATTCGAGGCTTTGAAGTTTATTCGGAGGGAGTATTGGAGGATGAAGTCATCTGGGCCTGCCAGAATGACCCCTGCTCCGCTTCCCTCGTTGCAGGAGGATCCGTCTACATAAACTGACCAGACGGGTGGTCCCTTTACTGTTCGGCTAGACTCGGGGATGGTACTCTCAACTATGAATTCTGCTAAGGCCTGAGCCTTGATCGCGGTCCGAGGCTGATAAGTTATATCGTGCTGGCTCAGCTCGATAGACTATTTCATAAGGCGACCCGAGGTCTCTGGCTTGCGGAGGACCTGCTTCAGCGGCTGGTCGGTAAGAACGACCACCGAATGGGACTGAAAGTACGGGCGAAGCTTTCTCGCGGCCATCACTAGGGCATAAGCCATCTTTTCTATCTTCGGGTATCGGAGCTCAGCGTCCCGAAGCACCTTGCTCACATAGTAGATGGGTTTTTGAGCCCGGTCTTCTTCCCTCACTAAAACTGCACTGAGGGTCTGCTCGGAGGCTGCCAGGTAGAGGTAGAGGGGTTCACCAGGGATCGGTTTGCTGAGGAGAGGGGGATTGATGAGGTAAGCCTTGAGTTGGTCGAAGGACTCCTATTGCTGCTGCCCCCATTCAAAACCTTTAGTCCCCCTGAGGGCCTTGAAGAAAGGGAGGCATTTCTCCCCGGACTTCGAGAGAAAGCGCCCTATGGCGGCTAGGCGGCCTGTTAATCTCTGAACTTGCTTAACATTTTTGGGAGGGGCCATGTCTAATATGGCCTTGATTTTCTCAGGGTTTGCTTCAATTCCTCGTTGGCTAACCATGAAGCCGAGGAACTTCCCTGACGAGACACCGAACGCACACTTGTTCGGATTGAGTCTCATGCTGTGCTTTCTCAGAACGTCAAATGCTTCTTGGAGGTCGGTCACATGATCAACACCTCGGATGCTTTTCACAAGCATGTCGTCAACATACAACTCCATGTTTCGGCCGATTTGAGCTTGGAAAACCTTGTTGACGAGGCATTGGTATGTTGCTCCTGCATTCTTCAGGCCGAAAGGCATGATCCTGTAGCAATAGAGGCCTTGATCGGTCACGAATGATGTCTTTGGGATATCCGGCGGGAACATCTGGATCTGGTTGTAGCCTGAGAAGGCATCCATGAAGCTGAGGAGTTCATGTCCCGGGGTGGCATCAATCGGAGTGTCAATACTCGGAAGAGGGAAGGGATCCTTGGGGCAAGCCTTGTTGAGATCGGTAAAGTCAATACAAATCCTCCAAGTCCCGTTCGACTTCTTTACCATTACTACATTTGACAACCACTCGGGGTAGTTTACCTCCTGGATGAACCGGGCCTTCGAGAGCTTGTCCACCCCCTCTTTTATAGCTAGCTGGCGCTCGGAGGCGAACTTGCGCCTCTTCTATTGAACTGGTTTGGACCCCGGAACAACGCTGAGGTGGTGGACTAAGAGCTCTTCGGAAATTTCGGGCATATCTGCAGCTGACCAAGCGAAGAGATCTCGGTTCCTTCGGATGCACTGTACAATGTCCGAGCGTAGGGAGGACGGGAGGGTCTTGCTAACAAAGAACTTGCGAGTTGGATCCTACTCAGAGAAGAGCACTTCCTCCAATTCATCTACCGGCTTGGACGTCGGCCGGACAGCATCTTGGGGGATTTTCAGAGTTTCTAAGGAGAGGACTGGTCCGAGGGTAGAGGTCATGTAGCACCTACGGGCTATTTCCTGATTGCCCCTTACCTCTCTTACTCCGGCCCGAGTCGGAAACTTCATTTTGAGGTGATAGGCAGAGGGGACGGCTTCAAGGGCTGCTAGGCCGGGCCGACCCAATATGACGTTGTAGGCGGCAGGGACATCTACCACCATGAAGTCCATCGGCTCCGTTCGGGTGGTAGGAGTTTGGCCAGCGGTTACATCGAGGGTGATCACCCCTTCGATAGTCACTGGTACTCCCGTGAACCCATGGAGCGTGTAGCCGGCGGGCTTGAGTCTGTCTTGGGAGAGTTTGAGTCCTTTGAAAGCGGCGGAAAGAGGATGTTAACGGAGCTGCCATTATCCACTAGGATCCTCTCCACTTTGAAGTTCGCCATGTGGAGGCTGATGAGGAGTGCGTCACAATGAGGGGTGTGGACACCTTCAAGATCTTCGTCTGAGAATGTGACGGGCACTCCGAGGCCTTTAGGAGGAGGGGTGGCTCGGACCGAGTTGACTTCTCTTATAAATGCCTTCCGAGAGGAGTTTGAGGAGCCCCCCATTGGGCCCCCATGAATGAGGTGGAGGACACGCTCTTCCTCGAAGTCAGGCATTTCGTCGCGCTCCGGACGCTTATTAGCCCCCCGAGGTGGGGAAGGAAGTTCGGCTCGGTCCTTTCTTACGAACCTGGTCAGCTGCCCCCTCTGGATAAGGGCTTCTATCTCGTTCTTCAAGGCGCGACAATCATTGGTGTCGTGCCCGTGGTCCCAGTGATAATGGCACCATTTCTCTTTGTCTCTTTTCTTGGCAGGGGTGTTCATCCTCGGAGCAGGAGGTATGATCCCTTCCTTTTCAACTTCCATCAGAATGGTAGAGATATTAGTGGTGAGGGGAGTGAACTTCTCGAATCTGGGGGGAGGTCGGCGCTGGCCGGCATTATCCTTCTGGAGCTTCTTGGCTCCTTCCTCTTCTGTTCCCTTTCTCTTAAACTCGGAGGAAGACCCCTCCCAGTTGGGTCGGTGCTCGGCTTCTTCGGCCCGAATATACTTTTCACTGCGGAGGAGGAGGTCAGAGAAATTCTGTGGGGGCTTCTTGGCGAGGGAGGAGTGGAGGTTGGAATTGAGGACATTAGATTGAAATGCTGCCGCAGCGACCGATTGGTCGAGGGATGCTATGGACCTGGCATCAGCTGTGAACCTCTTCACATAGTCTCTCAACTTCTCACCCTTCTTCTGGTGGAGGTGCAGTAGCGAGATGCTGGTCTTCTCAGCTCTACGGCTACTTACGAAATGGGTGACGAAGAGGGTCTCGAACTGCTCGAAGGAGAATATTGAGAAGGGGGCAAGGCGAGAGTACCATTCTCGAGCTGGGCCCTTGAGAGTTGCGGGGAAGGTTTTGCAGAGGAGGGCATCGGAAGCTTGATGGAGGAGCATTAGGGTCTTGAAGCTTTCGATGTGATCAACGGGGTCAGTCTCCCCGGAGTAGGTCTCAAATTGAGAAGGCTTGAAGCCGATCGGCACAGGTGCATCCATTATGGTTCGGGAGAAAGGAGGTCTGCTAGGACGAAAGGTTCTCCCTCTAAGTTCTTCTTCTCGGTCTCACTGACCCAAGCGCCTCTCCATCTCATGGAAACGGCGGTATACAGCGTCATCCCTTCGACGGTAATCAGCCGAGCCTCTAGACTCGTCTTTGTACGAGGGAGAGCGAGGGCTATGGCGATGGTAACTCCTGGAGCGACGAGGACTTGGAGTACGCCGGGAGTTGGTAGGAGCGGGAGGAGGAGATGGGGACCATCGGTGAGGGCTTTGGACCGGAGGAGGAGAGGGGATCTTGGGTGCATAGGTGTTGGGACGGAGATTGAGAGCTTGTAGGACGGTCGCTTGGAATTGCTGGAACTCGGCACGGGTGATGGGTGCCTCATTGTTCCTAGGCTGCTGCCGACCTGCAGGGGAGTGTGGCCTTCTTCGGTAATGCTCGGGGAACTCTCTCCGCCCCCTTCGGATAGGGGACCTTCTGTATTCTTGGCGTCGAGGAGACCGCTCATCCGAACGGTGTTGGCGGGAGGTTCCCTCTCGGGCCTGCTTTTCATCCAGATGGCAGCGAAGATCCTCGTCCTTCTGCCGATTGAGGGCAGTGTTGCGGAGATGGGAAGCTCGGGGATGATGGGAGGCCATCGAGTCTGAGGAGGCATTGTGGATGGAGAAGTAGTCTGGATGAAGGGGCCGTTTCTGCAAATTGGGACCCTTAGGAGGTTGTTGATTCTGCGGAGGAGGCAGGTCCTGTTGGAGTGGGTCTTCCGCCGGAGGGGAAAGTTGCCCCTGCTGCGGAGCGGGATTAAGGAGAAGTTCTTGCTGCTGATCGGGATTGGGTCCTCGGTTGGACCCTCTGGATCTGACTTTTCTAGGAGGCATGGCTGGAGAGATCTGTTCAACGGGAAGAGGGGAGGTTGCTATTCGTTAGTTTCCCACAGACGGCGCCAATCTGTTGCCGCTAAATTTGGTGTGGGGGCAAACAGATAGTATTTGTGGATTCTTAGGAAAACTGAATAGTAAACCTGTATACCTGTTCCGTCGGAGTTTGATCGTCACTCCCGTCGTACACGTCGGAGTTTGATCCTTAGGTGCGAGAAGTATATTCGGACCGAGGAGGCCGAACATCTCCTGGGCTTCGGAGGATCTGTCTCCGGGACGAAAGGAAAGACAACTGAACAGGAAGGGGCCAAGAAGCTTCAGAGGGATAATAGCGGTCAGCGCCGCCCTCCCCCCAGGTTCGACAAATTCACTCCTTTTACTACCAATGTCTCCACCATTCTGATGGAAGTTGAGAAGGAAGGGGTCATACCTCCTGCTCCGAGGATGAACACCCCATCCAAGAAGAGCAACAAAGAGAAATGGTGCCGCTACCACCGAGATCATACACGGTGTCGATCAAACAATGTCGAGCCTGACTAGTCTGTCAAAGTAACAATCATCATGGAAATCACATCCACTGATTCCCAATACCTTCACAGGTCATCGACCCATAACCCCGGCCCGTGACTCTCGGCGAGTAGTCCCACGGTGCCCAAATGATACCCAACAATTGAGTGAAGGTAAGCACACACATAACCATCAATTCCTGACCAATGACAAACTCAGGCATCGAGACACCAAATACAATTTGACCCAAGTTATCTCCCAACTCACTCAAATCCACCATGAGTACTAAACACAGGAACTTGTCTAAGTTCCAAATAAAATGCTAAAACATATTTGTTGCTGCTAAATTTGGTGTGGGGGCAAAAAGATAGTATTTGTGGATTCTTAGGGAAACTGAATTGTAAACCTGTATACCTGTTTCGTCGGAGTTTGATCGTCACTCCCGCCGTACACCTGCAAAAAGTGCGAAACACCTGGGTTGTTCCCGGCGACGCACCCTCCGACGCTCAAGTCAGTAATCTAGGAAGATTATGAAAGAGCGTAAAGACTGGAGAAAGATTGATTACCTCTTAATGGAGATGGATGGGGGTATTTATAGGCGTCTTAGGGATCAAATTAGGAATGTGATCCCCGTGATCTGATAAGGAATATTCTCCTTGTAAACAAATTAGAAATGTAATCCCTAATTCCCAGTGGAGGGATGGGCATGAATCAGGGCCGTTGATTAGGATCTAATCAGAAACCCTAATTCTATCCCTCTGATCGGGCTTTATTGCTGGTTGAAACCTGCATCCGATTGAAGCGAATCCGTTTGTGGGTTATTGGGTCTTTGACGAAGAGACCCAGTACCCATCTCAGACCCATTGGTAGGTGAAATTACCGTTTTACCCCTGGGCTTCAAGATTCGTGCCTGATTTGGACAGTTCCGATTAACTGATGAACACAATATTATTCACTTTCTAGAGCAATAATCTTGTTATAATTAGACATTTAAAAGCGCTATATGTGGTATTTAACTCCTATTTTCTCTTTTCCATGGGAAACAGCTTATAACAGAAAAACGAAGCAGATTTAGGACTTCAAGGATAATACACAGCAAACTGCAGAGGATCAGTCGACTGGTTCCCCAACACAGGCAACTGGACAAGAGAAGCTGATTTTCCACAAACTCTCGACACAGTCAACTCACTCCCAAAAGACCGTCGACTGGTCTGAACAATTATGAAATCTTCAGGAGTCTCGACTCAGTCGACTGGTTCGAAGATAAGTCGACTGGTCTGCGGCGGAGTAAACAGATAAGATATTCGAAGATTCACCCAAATCTAATTTCAAATCTATTTAAATCCAGATCTTATGCAACGAATCAAATCTAGAGACTGGAAAAAGCACGTGGTGAACAGATAAGGAAGGAAAGAAGAAAAGAGAAAGACATAAATAATCAAATCAAGAAGATTTTTCCCTTAAAAAAAGGGGAAACCCTAATTCTCAGTGGTACTCTATAAATATCAGAAAAGATCATCTGTAGCAAGGAGGCATCTATCTCTTGGACGCAACCTAATCTCAGAATTCCCAACGATCAAGTCATCAACCAGTGCTTCATTCCATCATCATCGAAGAAAGGGAAGAGGAGAACCAGTACTCGAAGGCAGTCGACTGTGTGACAGCCAGTTGACTCTATTGCCGGAATCCATTAGTTTATTTCTTCTCTCCTTATTCTGTGATGTTGATCATGTATTTGAACTTGTTAAGCAATAAAAGTATAATTATGTGGAACTAATTTCATAGTTGGGTAGATCGAAGCCGTAGTTATGTAGTGCTATGTTCTTTTGAATCCTTCTATTTTACTTATTGATTGAATCTAATTGAATTGATATAGATTGATAACAGTCAAACTTGTTCAGGAGTTATAAGTACAGTCGACTGAAGGTGAGAGCCAGTCGACTGCCATACAGAATCTGATATTATCAAGTCTGTGAGTTAGAAATCTGAATCTGTTATATGAGCATATTGAGACGATCCGTATCTCGTGCTCGTAATTTGTAACAAGGGAATCTTTAGGATTCTTGGTTCAATCAACTTAAAGGATCTAGATCTGATACCAATTTCTAGAACTTTAAGTGTTTGTTCGTTTCCACTGTGCTTATGCTTTTGTTAAGTATAACTAGTAGATACCATGCTAAAATACTTAGGGGAAGAAACGAATTAGAGTAGATACCATGTCTAATTCTTGGCTTAGGGAAACAATACTTTAAGGAGTAGATACCATGCCCTTGAAGTGAACAAACATGAGTAATTAGAAGTAAATTCAGAAGGCAACTTAGCATTACTAACTATTGGTGGAGATCAACAACCCAACTATTCAAGAGATATTTGTGATTCAACACCTCTCATCTTAGTTTTAATCTTTTAGTTCTTTTAGAATATTATAAAAACTCTTATTCATTTTTATTATTAGTTTTATTGATTAGTAAGTTGAAGTCTACAATCTCTGTGGGATCGACCCTTGCTATTACTACGATTCTATAAACGATTCGTGCACTTGCGAGGTTTTATAATTTGTGTCTAGTTTTATCTATTTATTTAGGTATCTAGATAACCAACAACAAGTTTTTGGCGCCGTTGCCGGGGATTGTTTAGTATTTTGACTTACAAATCAGTAAAATATTTTTCTTTTTTATTCTATTTTATTTCTTCTTTTCTTTTTCTTGAACTTTCTTTCAGGTTAAACTTTGCACAGAACCAGATCAGTCGACTGTCCCACAGACAAGTCGACTGTACAGAAGCTATTGTACAGGTGCAGACCAGTCGACTGTCCCGAGGATCAGTCGACTGTCCAGAGGATTTTTCCAAAAAGCAACAATGGGTGAAATTTTTTTAAACCGAGTACCAATGCAAGACAAATTCATTCCTAAGAATATTGAGAATCCTTCTTGCATAGCTTTTCAACCCAAAGTCACAGGGAATATGCATCTATCACCTCAATTACTCAGCATGGTGCCCCACTTCTTTGGTAGAACAGACGAAGATCCGCATCTACATTTACAAGACTTATTTGATCTTTGCAGGACACAAAGCATCCATGGGCTTACCTCTAAACAAATCAGGTTAATCTTGTTTCCTTTTTCTCTAAAACTTAATGCTAAGTTATGGTATAATTCTTTGGAACCAGGATCAATTAATTCATGGGAGCAATTGGCAACAAAATTCTTGAAAGAGTTCTTTCCAGCCCAGAAAACCAGACAACTAAAAAGGGAGATTCTACTTTTCCAACAAAAAGATGGCGATTTGTTTTTCGAGGCGTGGAAGGATTTCAAAAACAAGCTTTTCAAGTGTCCTTTGCACAACATACCTAAGGATGATCAGGTACAATCATTTTATGAGGGTTTAAATTACACTAACAAAGCAATTGTTGATTCAGCATGCAATGGAATGTTGATAAGGAAGAGTGCTGAGGAGGCCTTAGAGCTATTTGAAGAACTCAGCGAGAACTCACAACAATTCTCAACAAGGAGGAGCATCTCAAGAAAACAGGGAGTATTCGAAATTTCTCATAATAATAACATGCAATTCGAAATGGAAACCATGAACAAAAAGATTGATATGCTTGGGAATTCAACGATGGGTGGTGTAAAAAACCAACCAAAAGAAATTTGTGCAATTTGTTTTCAATCTAACCATACAACTAATTCATGTCCCATGTTTTCTTTCACAGATCAGGAGCACACAAACTACGTAGAATAGGGAATGTACCCGCCCCAGAACAATTTTTTTTAAACACGTATAACCCAGGGTGGCAAAACCATCAAGACAATCAATTTGCACCAGGGCATACGCAGCAATTCCAAGGCGGGAATGGGTATGATGAGCCAGCACAAGAACAGGAGAAGTTAAATTTCGAATCCACCATTCTTCAACTACTCCAACAGCAACAACAAACCAGTGATCAACAAAGACAGGCCATTCAAAAATTGGAATTTCAAATTGGCCAAATTGCTACGGAGTTAAGTGAAAGAAAGGCAGGAGAATTTCCATCACAAACCATACCTAACCCTAGAGGACAAGAACAGCTCCAATCAAGGACAACACTAGAAGAAGAGACTGAGTTTACAATGTTTAATGCACCACAATTTCCACACGATGATCATGAATGTTATAAAGTTGACGTGGTTCCGGAAATTTGCGACCAAACATTTCAAGAAAATAGCGTTGATCCATTACAAGCAACAATTGCGCACCCTCCACCACTATCTCAAGTTGAAATGGAATACGACGACTGGAAGATTGCAGAGACAGTACTTCACCATGAAACTCCAGAGTCCTATCCAGGTAAGCTTGCATCTGTATTTGAAGAGTTGGTATCTGATAACACTTGTGTTCTACAGGTTAAGTCGACTTATGAAGAGGACAAGTCGACTGATGAAACATACAAGTCGACTGAAGATCATGACAAGTCGAATGCTCCTAGGACACCTGATGAGGAGCTAAAGCCACTACATGAACACCTGAGGCCACTACTTGATTATTTGGGGAACAACCAGACAGTACCTGTGACAGTTGCTGCAAAATTCAGGATGAACAAAGAAGCAAGGCTGCAGGGAGTCTTGCAAAATCACAATGGTGCTTTAAGATGGACCATTGCTGATAAACTAATGTCAAGATGGTACGGTCTATAAAATGTTGCACAGGTTTCCCCCACATGGAGCATTGACGACAAATCAAACGTTCTAGGTGAATGGGCAGAAGGGGGAAACCTTATAATAAGATGAGTTGTGAGCCGCGAGACATTCAATACATGGCACAACTCATCAAGTCTAGCTGAAGACAAGAAACACAGCGCTTATTGGGAGGCAACCCAATTTTTCAGGGGAGTATTTACACTTTCCTTTATTTGCTTTCAGTTATTCATTATTTTTCTTTTAGTTCTTTTTATTTTCAGTATCTCCTTACTAGATGGTGACACATGCCTATTTTTATATTCGAACATTGAGGACAATGTTCCATCTAAGTTTGGGGGTATTAGGGTTATTTATATTTTAATTTTTTTAGAATAAACAATTTCTTATAAAGTAAGAAGAAGGATACTCATTTACTTTAGGATTGTTGAGTTTCATAATTCCCTACGAAGTTACAGAAGCCATGCGATTATACATAATAAACAAATGTGATGCTTTTTCTGGTGATCATTCCCTTTAGATCTAGTCCTAAATTGAGTTTAAGTAAATAGAGTGATAAAATATATATATATATATACTTGAATAAAGTCAATCTACTCCAATGTTTTGAGTGCTTAGTAACTAGGGGTATTCATCACCAATGTTTACCTTTACGTCAAACGGCAACTCAAAATATGAGTATGCAAAGCACTTTAGAGTTGTGACTTGTTGAGTAACCAGGTGGATACATCACAAATGTTTCGCATTCGCGTCAAAAGGCAAGTGACATCTTTAGAGAAGAGACTAACACAAAAAAAAAAAAAAAAAAAAAAAAAAAAAAAAAAAAAAACTCTAGTTTGCTACTCGGTTTGTAGTAGAGAAAAGGGATAATCACAGACTGAGTAGTTGCATACTATAACTATATTAATCGCATGACAAATATGATTAAGTTTGGGGATTATGACTGAACAATTGCACTAGAGAAAGTGGGTATGTTTAATTTTACTTTGTCTGAAATTGTTTATACCTTTCTATGCTGATATCCACATAATAAGAAATCTTGGTGGTTGAGTCCATTGTGATTATTATTCTCCCTATTCATAATTTTAGTTTGCTTGAGGACAAGCAAAATCTAAGTTTGGGGGTATTTGATGAACACAATATTATTCACTTTCTAGAGCAATAATCTTGTTATAATTAGACATTTAAAAGCGCTATATGTGGTATTTAACTCCTATTTTCTCTTTTCCATAGGAAACAGCTTATAACAGAAAAACGAAGCAGATTTAGGACTTCAAGGATAATACATAGCAAACTGCAGAGGATCAGTCGAATGGTTCCCCAACACAGGCAACTGGACAAGAGAAGCTGATTTTCCACAAACTCTCGACACAGTCAACTTACTCCCAAAAGACAGTCGACTGGTCTGAACAATTATGAAATCTTCAGGAGTCTCGACTCAGTCGACTGGTTCGAAGATAAGTCGACTGGTTTGCGGCGGAGTAAACAGATAAGATATTCGAAGATTCACCCAAATCTAATTTCAAATCTATTTAAATCTAGATCTTATGCAACGAATCAAATCTAGAGACTGGAAAAAGCACGTGGTGAACAGATAAGGAAGGAAAGAAGAAAAGAGAAAGACATAAATCATCAAATCAAGAAGATTTTTTCCTTAAAAAAAGGAGAAACCCTAATTCTCAGCGGTACTCTATAAATATCAGAAAAGATCATCTGTAGCAAGGAGGCATCTATCTCTTGGACGCAACCTAATCTCAGAATTCCCAACGATCAAGTCATCAACCAGTGCTTCATTCCATCATCATCGAAGAAAGGGAAGAGGAGAACCAGTACTCGAAGGCAGTCGACTGTGTGACAGCCAGTTGACTCTATTGCCGGAATCCATTAGTTTATTTCTTCTCTCCTTATTCTGTGATGTTGATCATGTATTTGAACTTGTTAAGCAATAAAAGTATAATTATGTGGAACTAATTTCATAGTTGGGTAGATCGAAGCCGTAGTTATGTAGTGCTGTGTTCTTTTGAATCCTTCTATTTTACTTATTGATTGAATCTAATTGAATTGATATAGATTGATAACAGTCAAACTTGTTCAGGAGTTATAAGTACAGTCGACTGAAGGTGAGAGCCAGTCGACTGCCATACAGAATCTGATATTATCAAGTCTGTGAGTTAGAAATCTGAATCTGTTATATGAGCATATTGAGACGATCCGTATCTCGTGCTCGTAATTTGTAACAAGGGAATCTTTAGGATTCTTGGTTCAATCAACTTAAAGGATCTAGATCTGATACCAATTTCTAGAACTTTAAGTGTTTGTTCGTTTCCACTGTGCTTATGCTTTTGTTAAGTATAACTTAGTAGATACCATGCTAAAATACTTAGGGGAAGAAACGAATTAGAGTAGATACCATGCCTAATTCTTGGCTTAGGGAAACAATACTTTAAGGAGTAGATACCATGCCCTTGAAGTGAACAAACATGAGTAATTAGAAGTAAATTCAGAAGGCAACTTAGCATTACTAACTATTGGTGGAGATCAACAACCCAACTATTCAAGAGATATTTGTGATTCAACACCTCTCATCTTAGTTTTAATCTTTTAGTTCTTTTAGAATATTATAAAAACTCTTATTCATTTTTATTATTAGTTTTATTGATTAGTAAGTTGAAGTCTACAATCTCTGTGGGATCGACCCTTGCTATTACTACGATTCTATAAACGATTCGTGCACTTGCGAGGTTTTATAATTTGTGTCTAGTTTTATCTATTTATTTAGGTATCTAGATAACCAACAACATTAACCCCTATTTTTAGCCATATCAATATTTAAAAACATGATAGCTCATGATCACCACACTACGGTATGCAGAGAATTCCTTATCAATCATCCAACAAAATAGTTCAAGAAATAGCAGTAACTGTGACCCAAGCTACGCACTTCGGAATCCAACACAGTCAGACTTCCTGAAGGGCAGGAAGGTCCACTGCCATCCTTGAGTTAATGACTCCCCCAAATCTCTTAAGGAACTCAAGTTCTCGGGTGAACTTAAGCTTGAAGTCAATTTAGACAACAGGTTACTAAACTTGCAACGTCCATAATTCCAGCACCCCAACTCCGAATTGTTTGATATCTTCCAGTCTGGAAAGATAAAATCCTAGTCTACAACTCTCCAGTTGACAATTTTCTTAAATTCAATCATCTTGGCACCCAATAACCCTCATACACTCTCAGCAGTATGTTCCTTCTTGCACTCGCTGTACCTTTTCGATATCATAAAAGTTTGCTCACTTATCGGAATTACTCGATTCCGGGTTCTTTGGAAAGGTGGGAGTGTCTACTTCAACTTCCTAGTTGAACATCTTTTCAAATTCAATCATTTAAACGCTCAAAAATACCAAAATCCATCAGGTGCACAAACAGGACAGATTTGGTCTTTCTAGCGAATACTGCCTTGACTAAAACCGAATCTGTTCCATTTTTTGGAAAATCATAACTCTCAACCTACAAACTGAAATTTCAAAATTTCAGATGGGTTAGAAAGCTATTAATCCCTACTACAAATCTCTAATTGACCACTCGTCCAAATTCTTAACAAATAAGTCCAGGATTATCCATCTCCACAGACTAGTTAACTTGTACTAGGCTGAACATAGCCCACTTCGAAATTCAACAACAATTCCACCTTAAGTCTAATGTTCATGAAATTTGATATTCTCAATCTACACATATACCATTTTATTGTATCCAAAATTTGCATTCAGATTCATATCACACAATGAGTTATGACTCCTCAAACATTGCATAATTTTTAACTGCTCTTTCAGCAGGGTTTTTGCCACTGTGTACGGTTTATTCTTGAAATCTCATCAAACGACCTCTAAAAATTCTAAAATTTGAGAATCATCAAATAGACTCATACCAAATGCTACTCCCCAAATTTCATAGCAAAATAATAAATATAAAAGGATTTATGGCCTTTTAAACCTCAGTCCAAATCACAGTCAGCTTCAGCCAACACCTTCAGACCAGTCGCATTCTACAAATTTTTCGAGGCATCAAACGATCTCGGAAAATTAAGAAATTTAAGAATATAGTTTTAGACATAAACAAGAGTGTCCACAAAAATTTTAGCTCAAAATTACCACCCTACACTGAGTTACAAGGTCGGGAAGACACAGCTAGTGGTTGGGCCTTAGGCGTTTCACTGTAGCCGAGAGGAATGGAGCTCAGTTTCGAAACCTTGATGGGCTCCTCATTTTTCTCTAAATTTATAGTTTTTAGGTAACGCCCCCATTCAACAAGACCATCTGTTGAGTGGAGATAATAACTTACCTAATAAATAGTTTACTTATAAAGTACCCATTGTACAAAATACTACATTTTTTTTTTGTTGGTTTTAATTATGATCTCATTTTTTTGGTTGGTTTTAATTATGATCTCCTCATTTCTGGTTGATTTTAAATCAGAATGGAAATTTTGATATCATAAGAAAATTTGGGGAAATCTTAATGGTCATGTAAGATGATATAAAGTGTGCTAAAAATATTGTCCAAAATTTTCATGTTTATTCTTGAGAAAAAAAAAGGAATTGAGATAGGAAAATGAATTATGTGACTTCAAAATTTTATTATTTGAGAATAGAACACTCTTTTGTGAAAAAGAATAAAATATTGTTATGTGAATTAATTTCTCTTGAAGAGATTGTACTTGATTAAGAATTATTGAGAGTATATTTCATGAGTTTAAATTGCAAATGAGATTGCAAGTGATGAATTCATGCTTGTGAAAGGAATTATTGTTGTTAATTATGAATAATTTATGGATGAATAAGAGAATCATGTATGATGTTAAATGAGATATTGATTAAAAAGTTAGAGATATGAATATAATCTAAGTTTAAGACATGTTTATTAAAGGGTATGTGTACCCACGGATTCTTGTACATGAAAAAGTTTGTGATTTAGAGTTAGTGAGACCTCGGGTACCGGCACTGTTAAATTGAAAAGAGTTGAGATATAATTTGAGATATGGCCGTGGGGCTATCTCGTATTTTTATTGATAAAGTCCGGTAGGAGGTAAAACTAATTCTAGGCTTGGAAATTTATTTATGTCTTGAACTAAATAATTAGGCACATAAGTGAAGATGTAGTGAACCTGGGCAAACATAAGTGGGTTGCTTCTATATATTCGGCGGTGGATCTCCATGGCTATAGACCCAGTTGGTGGACTGTGGTTGCTCCGATGGAGACGAACTTTTATTTTAAATTCGGAACTTAGCGTAATCAGGCGGATAGTTTGCCGTACTCCAGTGTATATATGTATACCGGAGCTAGAGGGACACTTGCGGGATGATTCGCACGATGATGGATCTGTTATAACAGTCAGTGGTGGATCTCCAGTGTATATACTGGTTGATTTTAAATCAGAATGGAAATTTTGATATCATAAGAAAATTTGGGGAAATCTTAATGGTCATGTAAGATGATATAAAGTGTGCTAAAAATATTATCCAAAATTTTCATGTTTATTCTTGAGAAAAAAAAAGGAATTGAGATAGGAAAATGAATTATGTGACTTCAAAATTTTATTATTTGAGATTAGAACATTCTTTTGTGAAAAAGAATAAAATATTGTTATGTGAATTAATTTCTCTTGAAGAGATTGTACTTGATTAAAAATTATTAGGAGCATATTTCATGAGTTTAAATTGCAAATGAGATTGCAAGTGATGAATTCATGCTAGTGAAAGGAATTATTGTTGTTAATTATGAATAATTTATGGATGAATAAGAGAATCATGTATGATGTTAAATGAGATATTGATTAAAAAGTTAGAGATATGAATATAATCTAAGTTTAAGACATGTTTATTAAAGGGTATGTGTACCCACGGATTCTTGTACATGAAAAAGTTTGTGATTTAGAGTTAGTGAGACCTCGGGTACCGGCACTGTTAAATTGAAAAGAGTTGAGATATAATTTGAGATATGGCTGTGGGACTATCTCGTATTTTTGTTGATAAAGTCCGGTAGGAGGTAAAACTAATTCTAGGCTTGGAAATTTATTTATGTCTTGAACTAAATAATTAGGCACATAAGTGAAGATGTAGTGAACCTGGGCAAACGTAAGTGGGTTGCTTCTATATAGTTGGCGGTGGATCTCCGTGGCTATAGACCCAGTTGGTGGACTGTGGTTGCTCCGATGGAAACAAGTTTTTATTTTAAATCCGGAACTTAGCGTAGTCGGACGGATAGTTTGCCGTACTCCAGTGTATATATGTATACCGGGGCTAGAGGGGCACTTGCGGGATGATTCGCACAATGAGGGATCTGTTATAACAGTCGGTGGTGGATCTCCGAGGTTGGGATCCATATTCGTGGAATGATCTAAATCTTGTTTTATTACTGGGTACTTTCATGGCGAGGGATCGAACCCTTTATTGTGGAGTACGTAGGCGCTTGCCCTCGAATCTATGTAGTATGGGATGTATAGAATCCGAACAAGTGTGCATTAGTGTCATCTTAGTATAAAATATGTGCATTATGCATTAAGGCATGATATACACTTGCATGTTTAGCGTAGTCATAATTTAACACTTAATTTCATTCAAATTTTGTGATTTTTGAAGTATGGAGATCGTTATACTGTTTCCGGCATAGAGAGGATAGCCGTGTATAACATTCCGTCAATTGTAATCAACTGACGTGCCCACAGTTTTATATGCAGGTATTGGATTTCAAAGTGGATATGTTGTTGCCGTTTTATTTGAAAGTTAAAAATGTTGTAATTGTATTGTTGTAATTTATTTTTGTCTTCCGTTGTGTAAACATATTGTAATGAACTCTGATGTATCAGTGAATTTTTTTAAATTTCCTTGTAAAATTGTACGAAGTGAAGTAAAGATTCTGTGAAATCTCAAATTCGGTCTTATTTGGAATTCGGGGCATTACAGATTTAACCTTTGATCATCACCGTAAAAAGTGGTTAGCGCTCATGAGATTGGATCTAGACCGTTGAAAAAGCACCTTGATCTGAAACCGACAGTTGCTGATGTGAATGGTGGACTGCAAAAATTCCCGAAACACCGGGGATGGTCCGGCGACATACCCTCTGATGCTCAAGTTAGAAACATAGAAAGAAAGAGAGTTTGAGAGAGAAATTGCAGATTACCTTCTGACTGATGAGAGAAGATGGTATTTATAGGCCTGAGAAACAATTAGGAGATTGATATGAATCTGTTATCTTCTGTCTGATTCTCCCCCGTTTAGGAGATAGAATTGGTTATTCTCCTGTTTGGAGATAAGAGATTTGACTTACAGCCCTCATTGACTGGGTGTCTCTCCTAGTAGGAACAATCGCTTTTAATGGGTTTAAAAGCTGCTCATATCTTGTAGATGAGCCTGAAGAATGTCGAGACCTGTTAAAGCGGCATGTTAACTTTAAAATCTGTGCTAGAATCATATTGTCTTGATTTACAAAATACAAAACAATAGGGAAATTATCAGAGCTTATTCTTGGAAGGAAGTACGACATACAAGCATGAAAGAGTAAATCCCAATCATGAGAAATAAGAATCCATTTACTGTTAACCATAAAAGGAAACTCTCTTTTAGATTAGAGCATCCACAGTCGTTTGCTATATACCCAAAATATGGAAAATATAGAAAAAATCGAGCTGCAGTCGTTGTCTAAAAACCCAAAATTTGGGTATACGATGAACAGTTGCGTGCCAAATATAGCAGGCGGAATGGCCAAATGCAAAATATAGCTAACGCAAGATAATATGCCGTCCGATCTAATTAACGGAAGATAATCTTCCGTCCCGTACAAAAATACTGAACCCAATGATTAAGAAGCTTTTGAAAAAGGGAAAAAAAAAAACAGTCAACCGACGGTGGATAATGTTGCGTCAATCCCACTAGAAGGTGGATTATATTCCGTCCAGGAATTTTTCCTTTTTTTTTTTTTTTTTTTGTCTTCTAGTGCTTTAAAAAAAAAAAACAATTTAAACAACCTAAAATGGGACGGTAGATAATGTAGCGTCAAAGTTGTCACACGGTGGAATATTTACCGTGTGAGGAATTTTTCCAATTTTTTTTTTTTTTTTTCTTCTGTCTTCTAATAAAAAAAAAAAAAAAAATTAAATGCTGGTGGTGACCTGGTCAACCACCAGTCAATGCCACGGAACATTATAATCCTTCTCATCTAATTAATGGTACATTATGTGCCGTGTGTTGGGTTTTTATTAAAAAAAAAAAAAAAAAAAATTAAAAGCCGGTCAACCGACGGCACATTACCTACCGTGCCTTCAAATTAACGGCACATTATGTACCGTGCTTGGTTTTTTTTTAAAAAAAAAATAATAATAATAAAAATAGGTCAGCGACGGCACAATTCCTACCGTGCTATGAAATTAACGGCACATAATGCACCGTTGTTGGGTGTTTTTTTTAAAAAAAAAAAAAAATTTAAAATCCGGTCAAGCGACGGTATATTTTCTACCGTTTCATGAGATTAACGGCACATCATTAACCGTGGTTGGGTTTATTAAAAAAAGAAATTCTCAAAAATAAAACCCGGTCAACGAACGGTATATTATCGACCGTCATAGGAGATTGACGCCAGATAATCTTCCGTCGTTTAAACAAAAACAACCGACCGATCGAAAATAGCTTTGAACGACTGCAGCAACATTCTTTTTTTCCTATTTCTCAAATGCTATTTACCCAAAATTTGGCTTCAACGACTGTGGATGCTCTTAGACAATGTAAACTCGTTTCTACCAGGTGGATAAAACAATCAATCGGAGAGACTGAACCAGGTCATTGTCACCCTTCCCCTATTCCTGTCTACATCAGTAACAGTGACATTGCAGTCTCCAAGACAAATTCAAAGGTTCTTCTAGATGTGTCACATGCCATGACAGCTTATCATCTCTCTCATAGGAGTATAGACTGAAGTAATAGATCACTTTTGTCCACAAGTCCTATCTTCTAGAGATACAAATACTGAAAAAATGTGTACCCTTTTGGATCAAAGAGCTGGTTCAGTGTCGCTTATGTTGTGGGGATGGAAGGGCTTAAGACATGAGGGGAAAAATTTTATCTAAATTAGTAAAACTAAAAATTGTTAGAGAACAAAGCTTTCCTAAATTTTTATCAAATTTTATTTTCGAGTGTTCACATGGCTAATGTCAGCAATGATGAACTACAATATCAGAAATCTTCTGATAGATATTTTGGTTAAACAATCTGAAACCATGCCCAGAATCAAAGTTCTAAAGGAAGGTTGTGGTCCTCTATTTAAGCTTCAGGCCGCCAATTTGGTCAATACATCATTTTCTGAGTTATTTAGATTTTTAGGCTACTTTTTGAAATTATTTACAGAATAGGCCTAGTTTCAAAAGTATTTGCGTTGAAGGCCTAGCTTTTTAAAAGTATTTGCGATTAAGGGCTAGTTTTTTAAAATAAACTTCTATACTTCTTTTTGTATACTATTTCTTATAGGATGTGTGACCTTTCTGTAAATTTAAAATTTGTTTTTGCAATTATTTCTATTTTACTCACATAATTGATTTTTTAATTGCTTAAATTGTGTTAAATAATTTACTAAAATTTGATGAAAATTAGGTAAGAGTTTCTTACTATTTCTTAATGGCTCTGATACCAACTCTTGGTGGGTGCGTGAGATCACTTAAGTTGTAGGTGTGAGTAGCGCGTAATCTTCTGGAGACCTGAAAATTAAAAGGAAGAGAGTATCAAAAACTTTTAAAAGTCTAAAGAGTAAAGTCTAAAGAGTTGAAATAAAGATCAAAGTTTGTAAAATAATATTCGTTGAAATATTGTATATTGTCAATTCTGAAAAAATAGTCAGGAATGATAGGAATATCATTGTCATCGTCGTCAAGTTCTCTTATATATTCTGATTCTGTCTCATATCCTTCACTATTACTATCATATGGGGGTTCTTCGAGTTCTTCTGTATGTCTATTTTCTCCTCCATTCTGTTCATGTTCTTCTAGAAATTGTCTGTATGCAGTCGTAGGACTCCAAACATAACTACTAAATATACCATTTTCATAAAATAACAAAGATCTTTCGTGATAAGTTAGGTCGTCAATTATTTCAACATTTATATTACTAGTTTCTCCATGAATTATTTGGTTTATTGTTATAATTATTACTCGTTGAATACTAAAAAAGAATAGTTTGAATTTGTAGCAATCATCCATGCTTATTTGTCTATGAGGATAATAAACATCAAAAACTAACATTCTGTCACTTCCTTGGTAATTAACCATTAATTCAAAAATTGGTGAGGCAATACCAAAATTATTATCCATTAGTTCTTTTGATCAATAAGCAATTAAGAGCAGAGAGAGATTTCTAAGGATACCTAAAAAATCAAAACAAAACGGCCCATCATGCTTCCGACCGAGTTAAACTTTTTTGATCTTTCCTGCACCAGTTACTACCAGTGGATAAAATACCCCCGGTATGCACCCCGATTTCTGTGCTCCTTTTACGTTCTTCCCATCTCAAGATTACTATGCTCTCAATAGAGTTTCATTCAAGAGATACGTCTAGAACAACTAGTAGCACTTCGGTACAAACAAGCATAAAAGTCTAACTATAGAAGGTTGCAAAAATGAGTCTTTTTGCAAGATTATTCAGGCAGAGTCTTACAAAACTCTCCCTAAGGGAAAGGAATTTAGTTGTTCATACCTTATTTTCTATAGAGGCTGATAGATGAACTCATAAAAGACATTTTATTTCCTTCAAGCTTGTTACAAACAGACTCTCTTAAGATTATGAGGAATTTTTTCTCTCCAAATCGTCTGTCTTTCTCCCTTACCATGCCTTCCCTTTTATAGACTAAGGGATGGCTTCACACCAGATACAATTATTATCCTCCTTACATAATTGCTTACGTCACAGATACAATTATTGCCTTTCTTACATCAGTGCTTACATCATGTTACAATAAATGCTCTGATTACATTCTGGCCTATTCCAGGAAAAGAGATTCCTCTTGGCCGATATCTTCACATGCTGCACATTTATGTTGGTGCTCCATCTTCATCAGGCTACAGTAATGTACAACTGTTTCTACTGTCATTGTCATTGCTCCAGTAGATAGTATCTGGTACCAGCTGTCAAACAGCTCATGTTTATCTTGTGGCTGTTTGATTTTTGCTATACTGTACATTATTATCTTATCTGGATCTGGGCTGTCATAGATCCATATATTGCTATCTCTTTGTTTTATGTCTTTTAATTCACAGTACATGTTCCTAAAGCCCATTGCTCTTCTTTCTGGGATTAGTTTCTCAAATTCTTCAGCTTTAAATGGTACAATGTTTGATGTTCCATAGATTATTTGGGTGGTCATCCCTATTTTTATAACATGTTCCGCTGGGAATTCTTCCTCATCATTTAGATACACTGGGATGGCTGAATACATTCTAACATATATTTTTAAGGCCTTCGTGAGCCCAAAATAACTTTTAGCTGCCTTGTAAATTTCTCTTGGTAGTTGGATTAGTTCTTCACATTCTCTGGATGGGTAAATACAATGGATAAGTCCTCTTTCGAACAGTGCCCTAGTTGTTCTCGGATTAGCTCCTGGTAGGATGATGGCCTTGTTCATGTGCTGCTGAGATATGGTTCTGATGAATTGGTTTACTTCAGTTACTTGGCATATCTTTTGAATATATTGTAAAAATAATATTTTCTTCGATACTTTGATAAGAGCTTTCTCAGTAAGAAGTGTCTCCTTGTATGTAATTTTATTTGAAGTTGTAATTGCTTCTTCATTTACTGTCTGAGAAGGCTCACCTATCTCACTCATTTTTTCGTCTGCCATATTTTCTGTGGTTACATGCTGGCTTATATGCTGATAGAACAGGCTCTGGAGTTCACATATTTGTAGTTGTAACTGGTTAAATACTCCTTTTAATTGCTCCACTGTCTCCTTTAGGTAGACTATATCTTGTTCTATTTGCTGAACTCAGGTTTTCATTCTGCAACAAGTGAAATAGTTAATTTCTTGATAGGAAGTCGGCTAAAATATTAAGTTTTCCTTTTATGTTTTCTATTAAGAAATCGTAATGTGCTAAATTCATCTGCCATCTAATCAATCTTTTATTTGCTATGGTTGGGTCTATTATTTTATTGATCCAACTTTTTGCTTGGGTATTATCTGTTCTAACCGTAAATTTTGTATGTATTATAAATAGTTCAAACTTTTTTATAGCTTTTCAGATTGCTAGTAGTTCTTTTTCGTTTATGTGGTAATTTTGTTGGGTTTGTGTGAAAGAACCACTAGTATATCTAGCTAATTTTTCTTCACTTTATCCTATTTCAATAAATTTTAATACTGCTCCCCAATTAGTTTCACATGCATCAGTTTCTATTATCCAAGAACATTCTTTAACCGGTAGTCTTAGCTTTGGTAACTCTGAAGTTTGTTGTTTTAATATTTTAAGTTTCTCTTCATCCTTCGGGGTCCATTCCCATTTTTTAGACTTTTTAAGTTTTTGTTGCAACCAATTTGTTTTTGCTGATAAATTTGGTATGCATCCTCTTTTTTGGTTTAGTAATCCTATTATAGCTTGTACTTCTCTTTTTTCTTTTAAGACATTAGGAAAAGTCTTTATTTTTTCTGCTATATGTGGTTGTAATTCTATTCCTTCATGTGATAATTTTGTTCCTAAGAATTCTATCTCAGTTTTGAATAATTTCATCTTCTTTTTTGATAGTATAATGCCTGCATCTTTCACTATTTCTATGAATTTTAGTAGATGTTCTTTATGTTGTTCTTCGTTTTCTGACCCTATTAGAATATCATCTACATATACTAATATGAAATTGTTGTATTTTTCAAAAAATTTATCCATATATTCTTGAAATATTCCTGGGCTATTTTTATAACCGAATGGTAATACATTCCATATATAAAATCCCTGAGGTGTGCTAAATGCCGTTAAAGGTTTTGAATCTTCTGTTAATTTTACATGATAAAATCCTGATTTGCAGTCAAATTTCGAATATATTTTTCTTGTTCATACTGTGTTAAGTAGTATTTGCATATCTGGTAGTGGGTATCCAAATCTCTTAGTGTTTTTATTTAATTCCTTGTAATTTACTACCATCCGAGATTTACCTCTTTTTTCTTCTGAATGTTTTTTTACTATGAATGCTGGTGATGAATGTGGACTTTGTGATTTCCTTATATAATTATTTTCCACTAATTCTTTTATGTGTATTTTGAATTCTTCTAGGTCTGTTGGAGTGTGCCTTATTGGTCTAATTTTAATTATTTTGTTCTTATCTATTAACTCTATATGTGCCGTGGGTTTACTTAAGTTCCATTTTGCCAAGGGGTCTTCTCCGCACAGATCTTCTAATTGTTTTTGTAAAATTTCTTTCGTGGTTGTTATTAGAACTTGTTGTATTCTAGTTTTATTTGGTAAGTATTGGTATTCACCACTCTGGGTTGAAGAAACTCTGATGTGGGGTAGGTCAGTTCTGGAATATGGTTGGGTTATTCTAATTGCTATTGCTTGGTGTCCGCAAGGTGTTGTAAATACAACTGATTTATGTGATATAGTTATGGGGTAGTATTATTGGAAAAAGTCATTTCCTAAGAGTACGTCATTATTCATATCGTCAAACTGGTATACTATAGGTATTTTTAGTATGTAACTTTCTATTTGTACATTAATATTTTGTTGATATTTGTCTAGTATGATGATTTGTCCAGTTAATCCAGATATGGCTTTTTTATTAAAACCATCTTGTTTTCATTTTGGTAATATATTCTTGCGGCATAAACTAGTACCTGCTCCGGTGTCTATTAGACTGTGATAGTTTCTTGATTTGTATTCGTCGTAAACAAATTCTGCTAGGATGTATAATGTGTTTTTTGTTGCTCTTAATGGATTCATTTGTCCAATGTCCTATTTATTACCATGCTTTCATTGTTTACTGTTATTGTGATTTTTTCTTCTTGAATTAAGTAAGGTTGTACTGATGTAAGGAAGTCAGTTCCTAATAACATATCATTGACATGTTGTTCTGGGTCTACATGTAAGTGTAACAACATTTTCTTTCTACCATTTATCCTTAGTGGTAGTATGATTTTATGTACAATTGGATGTCTATTATTGTAATAATCTAGGTAATAATATGAGTTATCTAATGTTATCAATTGAGTTGTTTTTATGTTTGTTTGTTTAATATGTGAATTGGTAGCTCCTGTGTCAACTAAGGCTATTTGTTTTTTCCATTTTCCGTTGTCATAATATTCTATTTCTATTTTAAATTGGTTATTGTTTTGGTGTTCTAATGTATTTATTATTGGTATTAATTCTAATGCTTGTTGTTTATTTCTTATTGATAGTGACCTCTTTCCGAACATTATTTGTGGTGCTTTTCCTTTTTCGGTTTCTTTTGCTTTATTAAAGTCGAATTCTATATAATTTGGTATAGTCATTTTAGGGTTTTCTCTAGCTGGTTTATATTTTATGATTTCGCTGAATAGCGACTCTATTTTAAAATTGTCCGTATTTCTATTCTTTACTTCGTGCTTACTAGTGAAAGCGTAAATATTTCTTATTTGTATGCTCATAACTTTGCTTTTTTCTATCATTTCTATACCTGATAACTTATGATACATGACTAGACTTTTATCTTTATTTTCTTCTGTCATGCTTATAGAGAAATTAGGTTTTATTGTGAACTTTATTTTTTGGTACATTGGGTTTCCTTGTACTATTCCTATTAAGGCGTCTTGTGTACTTGATATTATCCTATCATCCATTAGATATATTTGGAGGGGCGTGTTTATTCCTTCCTTAAAATAGGCTTTTATTATTATTTGTACAGCTCCTAAATGTATGTGTCTTAATGTTTTTCTGGTTTTTTCGTTTATCTTTTCCATTTCTTGCCTTATTATTCTTTCTGTTATTAATGGGATTATGGTTTTGCCTTGTGCTTGTTCAATGTCTATAGGTTGTTCATTATTCCTAGCTATTACTATGGTGCTTTTCTTTCTTTCAAATATTGGTAGTTTAAATTTTTCTTTGGGATTTATATCTAATTTGGTCTCTCTTATTTTATCGTACTTTTGTATGTCAAAGCACATTCTTTCTCTTAATTCTTCATTATTTTCTTCTCTTTCTGATGGTTCTCATATTTCTGTTAGATCAGTTAACATGTATATTTCACATTCTTCTGTTTCACCTTCACTACTTCCACTATCTTCTTCTATTACCATTATTTCTTCATCTTCACTTATATCCGACCATTCATCATCATATTCTATGGGTTCATAATTTATGTTATTCATTTCTTCAATTTCTTCTACGTATTTTACATTTTCTTTTTTCATTCTTTTAGGACAATTTGGTGATATGTGTCCTATCTCTCCACATATGTAACAATTACATCTTTTTGGATTTTTCGTATACTGCCTATTTTTATTTTTATTTATTTTTCTAAAGTATTTTTTAAAAGGTTTTCTATATCTCTTAAAAGTTTTTCTATATTTTGGTTGATATTTTTGGAATTTGTGATTATTCTTCTTTGTGTATTTATAGTTATTATATCTATAGTTATTATTGCATCCCCAATGATTTGGTCTTGCATCTTCACAGCATATTCTTTGTTTATACGTTCTATAATATTTCATTGTTGCTCTAGCATCTTGGCATACTTTGTCTCTATAATCTTTTACAAATTGCGTTCTATACCCTAAAGAGTCTACTTCAGGTTTCACTTTCTCACTTATGTATGCACTATATATATTTATGCTCCATGGATCAGGTAATTTTAGAAAGAATGAGTCAGGAATTGGACTCCGTTCTTCTTTTGTGTAATAACTATCTTGGTAATATTCTCGGAATTCACAAGCATAGTTGTCAAAATGGCACATGTCACATATTTCTAAGTTACTTAGTCTCCATCTTGCTTGATTCTTTTTATATATAGTGTGTTTTTCTCCTTTATCGTATACACTGAATTCGGTTCTTATTGCTTTTTCGTAATTTGTAATTATTTCTTTTAAACCTAACGTCCGTTGTGCTGAACTTTCTTCTGTTCCTTTATCATCAACTGGTCTTGATTTTCTTATAGTATTTCTTTCTTCTTCTTCTAGTCCATTCCACCATTTTGCTACTACTCCCATAAAGGTAGCTTCTATGAATTTTTCAAATGCATTTCCGTTAAGGTTTTGCCTAAATCCTACTATTAGTGACGCTTTTACCCATTCTTCAATTGTTCTATCTACATCTTTTACGCAATCTAGGTCTAACCATTCTCCATTTCCTGCTATTCCTTTTTCGAAGTGTTCTGTTGGTTCATATTTTGGAGTTTCTTTTTCTTTATCTTTTCGTAGTTGCATTCTTCTTTTTGTATTTTGCCATTTCCATGGTAATTGGTATGGTTTTCTGTTAGGTGGTGGTCTTAAGATTTCATACATGTTACTTGGAATTTCTGAAGGTTTTTCAATAATTTTATCTTGGTCCATTTTTATTTCTTCGTATGCTATATCTAGATTTTTCAAGGCTTCTTGTACTTCCTCCGAATTAGGATTTGCCATTAAATCTTCTATTTCTAAAATATTTATATTAAGTTTTGTTATGGCTTCTAGTTCTTTCAAACCTTCTTCTGTTATGCCAAGTTCTTCTTCTGGGTAGTCTGCCATATATCTTCCTAATTCTTTTATATTTTTATTTATGATTCTTAAATCTTTTCTTATATCACTGAACATTTCAGGACCGTTGTAATCTTCTTCCAAGTCTTGTATGTTTAAATAAATTTTTGGTTCCATGTCCTACTATTTTGTCTGCTAGTAGGTGTTGGTAATACCAACTTGCTTCTTCGTTTCTGTAATCTAATACTTTGTATACTATCTGTTTTTGTATCTCTTTAGGTAGTTGATTAGTTACTTTTATTGTTAGTAATAGGTATTCTGATATTTCTTTACTGGCAATATGCTTACTTTCTACTAATCTTTTATCAACGTATCTAATCTTGAATTTTGAAAGATTTTTTAGTTTAAGTTTCTTTATTTTATGTGAATTATCCAGCTTTTATAAGAATAAGGTGTATTATGCAATTTTTCTATTTTTATGTAGTACAAATATCTTTAAAGACAGGGTTGTTTTTGTAAGATTATCTTCAATTAGCCTTTTATGCAAATAGTTTGGCTTGTGGCCTAAAAACGCAAATAGTTTGTCCAAATAGCCTAAATACGAGAATCACTCTCATTTTCTTGCATTATCTTGTACTGTTCATTTGTTTTTTCCAAAATTTATTATTATTGCTTTTTTGAAAAAACCAACTACAATATTTAATATACTATAAAAATACAATTTAGGCTAATAATATTGGTGACAGAGGGATAAAATTAATAAAATATCAAAAACAAATAAAACTGTTAATTGCTAGATTTTTTTAGGAGAAAGCCGTTGTAGTTCTTGTCGTTATAGATATTAATTGCTAAGGCTTATGACCCAACTTATACAAATAGAGAGTTCATATAGATAGAAAGACTTGCAAGAGAAGCAAATACAATCTGTGGAGATACTTGCTTAGAAAGAAAAAATAAAAGAGAATACATAAGAGAAATAAAAGGGGGAATAGTAGCGAAGATACTTCCAATCATTGTAGTATCTATATAATAAAACACAAAGTAAGTTATCATGTGGCTCTCCTTCAGTCCCTCCCAAAATTAAAGGCCCAGATCTAACTTTACAAAACACATTTCCTCCTCCCCCTTAAAAAGTTTTTTCCCAAAACTCAAATTCAAATTCTCCCCCCCCCCCCCCCCAAAACAACTCATTTATTTATTTAATTCTCTCTCTCTCTCTCTCTCTCTCTCTCTCTCTCTCTCTCTCTATATATATATATATATATATATATATATACTTTGCACACTCACCAAAGTAGTGTGCAACCGAAGATTTCTATATATATATACTTTGCACACTCACCAAAGTAGTGTGCAACCGAAGATTTCTATATATATATATATATATGGAAACATGGACTTTTATATCCAATTTATAATTATTTTTCACCATATACTAATAGAAACATGGACTTTTATTTACAACCAATTATTGTCATACTATTCAAACTTCAGCTACATAATTATTTATTTTACTGTTTAGAATGCTTTTCATATGCAGTATCGTTCTAAATACGGGCCGTAAGCACGTGGCCACGGGCAAATCTAGTATATCTATATGTTAACAATCACTTCGTGTTCTCTAAAGGTTTAACCTTAAAAAAAATAAGAAATTTTCTTTTTTGAAAATTTGCTAATGTGAGAGAGATAGCATATTGAATATTCATTTTGCGGATTTTCATCAAAATTGTAGATGTCCCTTGATCAAAGCTGAAATAATACTCACTTCGATCAAGTCTTCAAGTTTATATTGATTTCCCTACAGAATGATACTGTGATACTATACATTAGATGAGATCATGTGAATTAATGGAGGGAGGAATTGTTGGAAATCGATTCCATCATATTGTACTCATCAAGACGTACAAAATGATGTACTCATATGTCCAAAACCGATTTCAAATGAATGAAATATTCGCCTCCAAAGTTAGCTTGTTGAAATGAAGAATTGAACTTTTGCTTGATATGTGACATCTAAACTTAGTCCCATATCGGTAAGGAGCAAAAAGCAAATGAAGTTATAAGTTAAAAACTGAGCCAAAGGGTTGTGCCCTTAGGGGTACGAATATTTTCTCCGGAGGGAGAACACACCCAAATTGGGCGTCGGTGTGGAACACACGCGCGCGCCCGCCCGGCCCGACCGGGCCGGGCCGGGCCGGACCGGACCGGACCCGGGCACGGGCTTTGGCTTTGGCTTTCAGTAAACTTATTTTTTGCAGAAATTCAGCTCTGTTTTGAGCTGGATACGGGCAGTTGCTACAGTTTTTGTCTGAACAGTTGCAACAACTGTTGCAGCAACTGCCGTCAGTTCTGATCTGATACGGGCAGTTGCAACTGTCGTGACAGTTTGTCTGAACAGTTGCAGCAACTGCCACAGGATTAGGCTTATAAATAGGATAGGATTCTGATCAAATCCATATCCCATTTTCATAGTTCCCTATCTCCTGTATTAACATAGCATATCACATACACTGCCATCATATCTGATCTCGCCCGAGCCTCCATTATTCTAGTGTAAGTTAATGGAGTTCTGACTGTTGTATCTTGGGAGACGACTGCCGTAATAACCTGTGTACACCGTTGCAGAGGCAGAAATTAACGTCTTAAGGACATTGCTTCGACAAGCCTCAGTCTGTATTTATTCTTTCTTCACCATACTCAAGGTCGGAATTGAAGATAACATATCTTCTTTCTGTGCTTTGTGTACGGTGATATACACTGTTTGTGAAACAGTTCCTTTAATTCACAATTATCAAGGTTCGAATTGAAGATTCAGTATCTTCCTTTTGTTCTTTGCTAGTAGTGAATTATACTGTTTTTATAACAGTATAAGTACAATTAAATTTGAGTACAAATTTAATTTGTTGTTTTTAATTTTACATTAAAAAATTAATTCTGTCTACATAAGTTGTAACAACTTAAGACGTTAGATTTATTCTTTTTCTTTTTCTTCTGTAGACAAGAATATGACTACCAAACCAGAACCCCCGAAAATGGTTAATAGTTTGCACAATAAGCCCGAGAATTTCAAAGGGGCTGACTTCAAGACTTGGCAGAGCAAAATGTTCTTCTATCTTACAACCCTCGGGTTGGATAGGTTCCTCGAGGAGGAAGAACCTAAGCCCGCTGAGGGGCAGACTCCTGAAACTCACAAGGAGACATTTGCAGCAGTGGATGCATGGAGGCATTCGGACTTTCTTTGCCGGAACTACATCCTTAACTGTTTGGATAAAGTTCTGTACAAGATATATTGTCCAATCACTACTGCAAAAACCTTGTGGACCGCTCTGGCCTACAAATACAAGACTGAGAATGCCAGCTTGAAGAAATTTATCGTGGATAAATTTAAGGACTACAAAATGGTGGACTCTAAGTCCGTCACTGTCCAGATGCAGGAGCTTCAAATCATTATTCACGAGATGGAAGCCGAAGGCCATAAGGTTGGCGAATCCTTTCTAGTGGAAGCAATCATTGGAAAGTTGCCACCATCATGGAAAGACTTCAGGTATTACCTCAAGCACAAAAAGAAGGAAATATCCTTAGAAGATCTTGTTGTCAGGTTGAAGATTGAAGCAGACAACCGAGGTACAATAAGGTTCAAAAGCGAGGAGGCTAAAGTACATGTTGTGGAAAGTTCCAACAAGCGGAAGGGCAACTCCAACAACAAGAAACATTCCCAGAAGAGGAAAGCTTCAGATCAAGGATTCAAAGACAAGAAGCCCAACAAGAAGTTCAATGGAAATTGTTGGATTTGTGGGAAGCCTGGTCACTCTGCTAGAGACTGCCGCTTCAAGAAATCTGGCGGCACTTCAGAAGCAAATGTCACTGAGAACATCACTTCTAGCATCGATTACCTGAACTTGTCTGCTGTTGTTTCTGAATGTAACCTTGTCCAACATCCCGGACAATGGTGGGTGGACACAGGTGCTACTCGGCACATATGTTTTGATAAGTCACTATTCTCGACTTATCAGAAACTGGACCACGAAGAAAAACTCTATATGGGCAACTCTGCTGTGTCGATGGTCGAAGGCTGTGGACAAGTCATCCTGAAGTTCACGTCTGGAAAGAACGTCACGCTGAACGACGTGCTTCATGTGCCAGACATCCGCAAGAACCTTATCTCTGGATCCGTGCTCTCAAAGAAAGGCTTCAAGATTGTAATTGAGTCAGACAAGTTGGTGCTGACCAAGGCTGGGGTTTATGTTGGGAGGGGATATCTGTGTGATGGATTGTTCAAAGCAAATGTAGCCGTAATTGGCAATAACCCAATGTACTCTAAATCTATGATGAATAAAAATTCAGTTTCTTATTTGCTTGAGTCTGAAACAATTTTATGGCACGATAGATTAGGGCACATAAATTTTTGAAAGATGAAAAAACTTGCAAATTTAGGTTTGATTCCAAACTTTAAATTTGACAAAACTCACAAGTGTGAGATTTGTGTGGAAGGAAAAATGGTCAAGAAACCATTCAACACAGTAGACAGGTGTACTGAGCCGTTATGCCTAATCCATACTGATCTATGTGATTTTAAATCCTTACCCACGAGAGGTGGGAAAAAGTATTTTATCACATTTATCGATGATTGCACCCGATATTGCTATGTCTATTTACTAAATAGTAAAGACGAAGCAATTGCAGCATTCACGAAATACAAGGCTGAAGTAGAGAATCAGCTTAACAAAAGGATCAAAATACTGAGGTCTGATCGAGGTGGAGAATATGAGTCTCCATTTGCACAACTGTGTGAAGAGTATGGAATTATCCACCAAACAACTGCCCCATACTCACCTCAGCAAAATGGAATTGCTGAAAGAAAGAACAGAACGTTAAAAGATATGATTAATGTCTTGCTTATAACTTCTGGACTACCTACCAACTTGTGGGGGGAAGCTTTATATATGTCAAATCACATATTAAATAGAGTTCCACATAAGAAAGCTGATTCCATTCCATATGAATTATGGAAAGGACATATGCCTAATTACAAATACCTCAAAGTGTGGGGGTGTTTGGCTAAGGTCTCGGTTCCTCTTCCTAAGAGAACCAAACTTGGACCAAAAACGGTAGATTGCTATTTTCTAGGCCATGCCGAAAATAGTAGTGCATACAGATTCTTAGTGTTCAAGTCTGAAGTACGTGACATCAGTGTAAACACTATCATTGAGTCAAGAGATGCCATATTTTTTGAAGATGTGTTTCCACACAAAAGAAATAATGGAAACCCTGATCTCAAAAGAACAAGTGAAGTGTTAACTGAGAAACAGGATAAAACTCATCGTGACAATGGTGAATCTGAACCAAGAAGAAGTGTAAGACCTAAAACCTCTAAGTCTTTCGGTCCAGATTATCTAACATACATGTTAGAGGCTGAACCTCAGACTTATAAAGAGGCAGTCTCATCCTCAGAGTCTCCCTATTGGAAAGAAGCTATCAATAGTGAGATTGAATCAATTCTAAGTAATCACACCTGGAAATTGGTTGACCTTCCACCAGGTCATAAACCAATTGGATGTAAATGGATCGTCAAACGGAAGATGAAACCAGATGGTTCCATTGACAAATACAAAGCTAGATTAGTAGCTAAAGGGTATCGCCAGAAGGAGAGCTTAGACTTCTTTGATACTTATTCACCGGTTACACGGATAACCTCTATAAGAATGCTGATAGCAATAGCTTCTATCTATAATCTTGAAATTCATCAAATGGATGTCAAAACGGCATTTTTAAATGGGGATCTCGAAGAAGAGATCTACATGGAGCAACCAGAAGGGTTTGTCTCAAAGGGAGCTGAACATAAAGTATGTAGACTTGTTAAATCCCTATATGGACTTAAACAAGCTCCGAAACAATGGCATGAAAAGTTCGACAATGTCATGATGAAAAATGGTTTTCGAATTAATGAATGTGATAAATGTGTTTATTACAAACAAATTGGACAATCTTGTGTGATTGTTTGCCTATATGTGGATGATATGCTAATCTTTGATCCTAACCTGGAAGTCATCAAGACTGTAAAGAAAATGCTAATCAACCACTTTGACATGAAAGACTTAGGTGTGGCAGATGTTATTTTGGGTATCAAAATAATAAGAACACCTAGTGGCATTGAATTATCTCAATCACATTATGTGGAAAAAGTGCTTGACAGATTCAAGGAACATGGGATTAAAGGAGTATCAAACCCTTATTCACCATCTATAGTTTTGCACAAAAATACTGGTGAAAGTATAATGCAACTGGAGTATTCTCGTATAATAGGCAGTTTAATGTATATCATGAACTGCACGAGACCAGACATTGCTTATGCAGTGAGTAAACTAAGCAGATACACCAGTAACCCAGGAAAAGGTAACTGGACATCATTACTAAGAGTACTTGGGTATTTAAAGAATACTACAAACTTTTCACTGCATTATGGTAGATATCCTGCCGTTCTCGAAGGATACAGTGATGCAAATTGGATATCTGATTCGGAAGAATCAAAATCCACAAGTGGTTATATCTTTACCCTAGCAGGAGCTGCTGTGTCATGGAAATCTTCCAAACAAACATGTATTGCACGATCTACAATGGAATCCGAGTTCATTGCTTTAGATAAAGCAGGTGAAGAAGCAGAATGGCTTCGGCACTTTTTAGAAGATATTCCTTTTTGGCCTAAACCAATGACGGCCATTTGTATCCATTGCGATAATCAAGCAGCGCTAAGTAGAGCGCACAATTCTGTATATAATGGCAAATCACGACATATTCGTAGACGCCATAATACTGTTCGACAGTTACTCTCCAATGGAATTATTTCCATTGACTTTGTGAGGTCACAGGATAACTTAGCGGATCCATTTACTAAGGGATTATCCAGAGAGAAAATTAACTGTGCATCGAGGGAAATGGGGTTAAAAGCCTAAAACAATACGAGTTACCTTATACGGAAACCTAACCTGGCGACTGGAGATCCCACGGACCAGGTTCAATAGGACAACCAGTTATGAGTAACTTAAAAAGTAATGCATTTGGACTCAGGTCCATCTCATTCCTAGGGTGCGAAATAAATGCATGCCTACAGAAGTATTAAAAGGATAAGCTATGCTTTTAATGACGTCCATATCTTGAAAATCACAAGTGGAGTATTGTAGGGTACTCTTTATGGATGCGGTCACCTATGTAAGTGTGAGCTGGGTCGGCTCTATGAGAATTTTGAAAGGCTGGAGTTCTCTAAAAACACTCGCAGAACTGAGATTTGTTCAGGACCAAAATGAACACAACCGAGAGATTGGATGTGAAGAACACAATGTTGTGTAGAGTTTATTGCTTGGGTATACACTAACGGCTGACGGTTCAAGATGAAATATTTCACCGATTAGCCAAGTATGTCCGATAAACTTAAACTAGGGAAGGTTCAAAGTGAAATATCTACCTATCCACGATGCGACACTGTTTCAAATTGCACACTGTGATATGCACCTGTTGTAAGGTGAGAGACGGAAATTGTCATTCATGTGGGGGATTGTTGGAAATCGATTCCATCATATTGTACTCATCAAGACGTACAAAATGATGTACTGATATGTCCAAAACCGATTTCAAATGAATGAAATATTCGCCTCCAAAGTTAGCTTGTTGAAATGAAGAATTGAACTTTTGCTTGATATGTGGCATCTAAACTTAGTCCCATATCGGTAAGGAGCAAAAAGCAAATGAAGTTATAAGTTAAAAACTGAGCCAAAGGGTTGTGCCCTTAGGGATACGAATATTTTCTCCGGAGGGAGAACACACCCAAATTGGGCGTCGGTGTGGAACACACGCGCGCCCGCCCGGCCCGACCGGGCCGGGCCGGACCGGACCGGACCCGGACCCGGACCCGGACACGGGCACGGGCACGGGCCTGGGCCTTGGCCTTGGCTTTGGCTTTGGCTTTGGCTTTCAGTAAACTTATTTTTTGCAGAAATTCAGCTCTGTTTTGAGCTGGATACGGGCAGTTGCAACAGTTTTTGTCTGAACAGTTGCAACAACTGTTGCAGCAACTGCCGTCAGTTCTGATCTGATACGGGCAGTTGCAACTGTCGTGACAGTTTGTCTGAACAGTTGCAGCAACTGCCACAGGATTAGGCCTATAAATAGGATAGGATTCTGATCAAATCCATATCCCATTTTCATAGTTCCCTATCTCCTGTATTAACATAGCATATCACATACACTGCCATCATATCTGATCTCGCCCGAGCCTCCATTATTCTAGTGTAAGTTAATGGAGTTCTGACTGTTGTATCTTGGGAGACGACTGCCGTAATAACCTGTGTACACCGTTGCAGAGGCAGAAATTAACGTCTTAAGGACATTGCTTCGACAAGCCTCAGTCTGTATTTATTCTTTCTTCACCATACTCAAGGTCGGAATTGAAGATAACATATCTTCTTTCTGTGCTTTGTGTACAGTGATATACACTGTTTGTGAAACAGTTCCTTTAATTCACAATTATCAAGGTTCGAATTGAAGATTCAGTATCTTCCTTTTGTTCTTTGCTGGTAGTGAATTATACTGTTTTTATAACAGTATAAGTACAATTAAATTTGAGTAGAAATTTAATTTGTTGTTTTTAATTTTACATTAAAACATTAATTCTGTCTACATAAGTTGTAACAGTATCAAACCCTTATTCACCATCTATAGTTTTGCACAAAAATACTGGTGAAAGTATAATGCAACTGGAGTATTCTCGTATAATAGGCAGTTTAATGTATATCATGAACTGCACGAGACCAGACATTGCTTATGCAGTGAGTAAACTAAGCAGATACACCAGTAACCCAGGAAAAGGTAACTGGACATCATTACTAAGAGTACTTGGGTATTTAAAGAATACTACAAACTTTTCACTGCATTATGGTAGATATCCTGCCGTTCTTGAAGGATACAGTGATGCAAATTGGATATCTGATTCGGAAGAATCAAAATCCACAAGTGGTTATATCTTTACCCTAGCAGGAGCTGCTGTGTCATGGAAATCTTCCAAACAAACATGTATTGCACGATCTACAATGGAATCCGAGTTCATTGCTTTAGATAAAGCAGGTGAAGAAGCAGAATGGCTTCGGCACTTTTTAGAAGATATTCCTTTTTGGCCTAAACCAATGACGGCCATTTGTATCCATTGCGATAATCAAGCAGCGCTAAGTAGAGCGCACAATTCTGTATATAATGGCAAATCACGACATATTCGTAGACGCCATAATACTGTTCGACAGTTACTCTCCAATGGAATTATTTCCATTGACTTTGTGAGGTCACAGGATAACTTAGCGGATCCATTTACTAAGGGATTATCCAGAGAGAAAATTAACTGTGCATCGAGGGAAATGGGGTTAAAAGCCTAAAACAATACGAGTTACCTTATACGGAAACCTAACCTGGCGACTGGAGATCCCACGGACCAGGTTCAATAGGACAACCAGTTATGAGTAACTTAAAAAGTAATGCATTTGGACTCAGGTCCATCTCATTCCTAGGGTGCGAAATAAATGCATGCCTACAGAAGTATTAAAAGGATAAGCTATGCTTTTAATGACGTCCATATCTTGAAAATCACAAGTGGAGTATTGTAGGGTACTCTTTATGGATGCGGTCACCTATGTAAGTGTGAGCTGGGTCGGCTCTATGAGAATTTTGAAAGGCTGGAGTTCTCTAAAAACACTCGCAGAACTGAGATTTGTTCAGGACCAAAATGAACACAACCGAGAGATTGGATGTGAAGAACACAATGTTGTGTAGAGTTTATTGCTTGGGTATACACTAACGGCTGACGGTTCAAGATGAAATATTTCACCGATTAGCCAAGTATGTCCGATAAACTTAAACTAGGGAAGGTTCAAAGTGAAATATCTACCTATCCACGATGCGACACTGTTTCAAATTGCACACTGTGATATGCACCTGTTGTAAGGTGAGAGACGGAAATTGTCATTCATGTGGGGGATTGTTGGAAATCGATTCCATCATATTGTACTCATCAAGACGTACAAAATGATGTACTGATATGTCCAAAACCGATTTCAAATGAATGAAATATTCGCCTCCAAAGTTAGCTTGTTGAAATGAAGAATTGAACTTTTGCTTGATATGTGGCATCTAAACTTAGTCCCATATCGGTAAGGAGCAAAAAGCAAATGAAGTTATAAGTTAAAAACTGAGCCAAAGGGTTGTGCCCTTAGGGATACGAATATTTTCTCCGGAGGGAGAACACACCCAAATTGGGCGTCGGTGTGGAACACACGCGCGCCCGCCCGGCCCGACCGGGCCGGGCCGGACCGGACCGGACCCGGACCCGGACCCGGACACGGGCACGGGCACGGGCCTGGGCCTTGGCCTTGGCTTTGGCTTTGGCTTTGGCTTTCAGTAAACTTATTTTTTGCAGAAATTCAGCTCTGTTTTGAGCTGGATACGGGCAGTTGCACCAGTTTTTGTCTGAACAGTTGCAACAACTGTTGCAGCAACTGCCGTCAGTTCTGATCTGATACGGGCAGTTGCAACTGTCGTGACAGTTTGTCTGAACAGTTGCAGCAACTGCCACAGGATTAGGCCTATAAATAGGATAGGATTCTGATCAAATCCATATCCCATTTTCATAGTTCCCTATCTCCTGTATTAACATAGCATATCACATACACTGCCATCATATCTGATCTCGCCCGAGCCTCCATTATTCTAGTGTAAGTTAATGGAGTTCTGACTGTTGTATCTTGGGAGACGACTGCCGTAATAACCTGTGTACACCGTTGCAGAGGCAGAAATTAACGTCTTAAGGACATTGCTTCGACAAGCCTCAGTCTGTATTTATTCTTTCTTCACCATACTCAAGGTCGGAATTGAAGATAACATATCTTCTTTCTGTGCTTTGTGTACAGTGATATACACTGTTTGTGAAACAGTTCCTTTAATTCACAATTATCAAGGTTCGAATTGAAGATTCAGTATCTTCCTTTTGTTCTTTGCTGGTAGTGAATTATACTGTTTTTATAACAGTATAAGTACAATTAAATTTGAGTAGAAATTTAATTTGTTGTTTTTAATTTTACATTAAAAAATTAATTCTGTCTACATAAGTTGTAACAGTATCAAACCCTTATTCACCATCTATAGTTTTGCACAAAAATACTGGTGAAAGTATAATGCAACTGGAGTATTCTCGTATAATAGGCAGTTTAATGTATATCATGAACTGCACGAGACCAGACATTGCTTATGCAGTGAGTAAACTAAGCAGATACACCAGTAACCCAGGAAAAGGTAACTGGACATCATTACTAAGAGTACTTGGGTATTTAAAGAATACTACAAACTTTTCACTGCATTATGGTAGATATCCTGCCGTTCTTGAAGGATACAGTGATGCAAATTGGATATCTGATTCGGAAGAATCAAAATCCACAAGTGGTTATATCTTTACCCTAGCAGGAGCTGCTGTGTCATGGAAATCTTCCAAACAAACATGTATTGCACGATCTACAATGGAATCCGAGTTCATTGCTTTAGATAAAGCAGGTGAAGAAGCAGAATGGCTTCGGCACTTTTTAGAAGATATTCCTTTTTGGCCTAAACCAATGACGGCCATTTGTATCCATTGCGATAATCAAGCAGCGCTAAGTAGAGCGCACAATTCTGTATATAATGGCAAATCACGACATATTCGTAGACGCCATAATACTGTTCGACAGTTACTCTCCAATGGAATTATTTCCATTGACTTTGTGAGGTCACAGGATAACTTAGCGGATCCATTTACTAAGGGATTATCCAGAGAGAAAATTAACTGTGCATCGAGGGAAATGGGGTTAAAAGCCTAAAACAATACGAGTTACCTTATACGGAAACCTAACCTGGCGACTGGAGATCCCACGGACCAGGTTCAATAGGACAACCAGTTATGAGTAACTTAAAAAGTAATGCATTTGGACTCAGGTCCATCTCATTCCTAGGGTGCGAAATAAATGCATGCCTACAGAAGTATTAAAAGGATAAGCTATGCTTTTAATGACGTCCATATCTTGAAAATCACAAGTGGAGTATTGTAGGGTACTCTTTATGGATGCGGTCACCTATGTAAGTGTGAGCTGGGTCGGCTCTATGAGAATTTTGAAAGGCTGGAGTTCTCTAAAAACACTCGCAGAACTGAGATTTGTTCAGGACCAAAATGAACACAACCGAGAGATTGGATGTGAAGAACACAATGTTGTGTAGAGTTTATTGCTTGGGTATACACTAACGGCTGACGGTTCAAGATGAAATATTTCACCGATTAGCCAAGTATGTCCGATAAACTTAAACTAGGGAAGGTTCAAAGTGAAATATCTACCTATCCACGATGCGACACTGTTTCAAATTGCACACTGTGATATGCACCTGTTGTAAGGTGAGAGACGGAAATTGTCATTCATGTGGGGGATTGTTGGAAATCGATTCCATCATATTGTACTCATCAAGACGTACAAAATGATGTACTGATATGTCCAAAACCGATTTCAAATGAATGAAATATTCGCCTCCAAAGTTAGCTTGTTGAAATGAAGAATTGAACTTTTGCTTGATATGTGGCATCTAAACTTAGTCCCATATCGGTAAGGAGCAAAAAGCAAATGAAGTTATAAGTTAAAAACTGAGCCAAAGGGTTGTGCCCTTAGGGATACGAATATTTTCTCCGGAGGGAGAACACACCCAAATTGGGCGTCGGTGTGGAACACACGCGCGCCCGCCCGGCCCGACCGGGCCGGGCCGGACCGGACCGGACCCGGACCCGGACCCGGACACGGGCACGGGCACGGGCCTGGGCCTTGGCCTTGGCTTTGGCTTTGGCTTTGGCTTTCAGTAAACTTATTTTTTGCAGAAATTCAGCTCTGTTTTGAGCTGGATACGGGCAGTTGCAACAGTTTTTGTCTGAACAGTTGCAACAACTGTTGCAGCAACTGCCGTCAGTTCTGATCTGATACGGGCAGTTGCAACTGTCGTGACAGTTTGTCTGAACAGTTGCAGCAACTGCCACAGGATTAGGCCTATAAATAGGATAGGATTCTGATCAAATCCATATCCCATTTTCATAGTTCCCTATCTCCTGTATTAACATAGCATATCACATACACTGCCATCATATCTGATCTCGCCCGAGCCTCCATTATTCTAGTGTAAGTTAATGGAGTTCTGACTGTTGTATCTTGGGAGACGACTGCCGTAATAACCTGTGTACACCGTTGCAGAGGCAGAAATTAACGTCTTAAGGACATTGCTTCGACAAGCCTCAGTCTGTATTTATTCTTTCTTCACCATACTCAAGGTCGGAATTGAAGATAACATATCTTCTTTCTGTGCTTTGTGTACAGTGATATACACTGTTTGTGAAACAGTTCCTTTAATTCACAATTATCAAGGTTCGAATTGAAGATTCAGTATCTTCCTTTTGTTCTTTGCTGGTAGTGAATTATACTGTTTTTATAACAGTATAAGTACAATTAAATTTGAGTAGAAATTTAATTTGTTGTTTTTAATTTTACATTAAAAAATTAATTCTGTCTACATAAGTTGTAACAGTATCAAACCCTTATTCACCATCTATAGTTTTGCACAAAAATACTGGTGAAAGTATAATGCAACTGGAGTATTCTCGTATAATAGGCAGTTTAATGTATATCATGAACTGCACGAGACCAGACATTGCTTATGCAGTGAGTAAACTAAGCAGATACACCAGTAACCCAGGAAAAGGTAACTGGACATCATTACTAAGAGTACTTGGGTATTTAAAGAATACTACAAACTTTTCACTGCATTATGGTAGATATCCTGCCGTTCTTGAAGGATACAGTGATGCAAATTGGATATCTGATTCGGAAGAATCAAAATCCACAAGTGGTTATATCTTTACCCTAGCAGGAGCTGCTGTGTCATGGAAATCTTCCAAACAAACATGTATTGCACGATCTACAATGGAATCCGAGTTCATTGCTTTAGATAAAGCAGGTGAAGAAGCAGAATGGCTTCGGCACTTTTTAGAAGATATTCCTTTTTGGCCTAAACCAATGACGGCCATTTGTATCCATTGCGATAATCAAGCAGCGCTAAGTAAAGCGCACAATTCTGTATATAATGGCAAATCACGACATATTCGTAGACGCCATAATACTGTTCGACAGTTACTCTCCAATGGAATTATTTCCATTGACTTTGTGAGGTCACAGGATAACTTAGCGGATCCATTTACTAAGGGATTATCCAGAGAGAAAATTAACTGTGCATCGAGGGGAATGGGGTTAAAAGCCTAAAACAATACGAGTTACCTTATACGGAAACCTAACCTGGCGACTGGAGATCCCACGGACCAGGTTCAATAGGACAACCAGTTATGAGTAACTTAAAAAGTAATGCATTTGGACTCAGGTCCATCTCATTCCTAGGGTGCGAAATAAATGCATGCCTACAGAAGTATTAAAAGGATAAGCTATGCTTTTAATGACGTCCATATCTTGAAAATCACAAGTGGAGTATTGTAGGGTACTCTTTATGGATGTGGTCACCTATGTAAGTGTGAGCTGGGTCGGCTCTATGAGAATTTTGAAAGGCTGGAGTTCTCTAAAAACACTCGCAGAACTGAGATTTGTTCAGGACCAAAATGAACACAACCGAGAGATTGGATGTGAAGAACACAATGTTGTGTAGAGTTTATTGTTTGGGTATACACTAACGGCTGACGGTTCAAGATGAAATATTTCACCGATTAGCCAAGTATGTCCGATAAACTTAAACTAGGGAAGGTTCAAAGTGAAATATCTACCTATCCACGATGCGACACTGTTTCAAATTGCACACTGTGATATGCACCTGTTGTAAGGTGAGAGACGGAAATTGTCATTCATGTGGGGGATTGTTGGAAATCGATTCCATCATATTGTACAAAATGATGTACTCATCAAGACGTACAAAATGATGTACTCATATGTCCAAAACCGATTTCAAATGAATGAAATATTCGCCTCCAAAGTTAGCTTGTTGAAATGAAGAATTGAACTTTTGCTTGATATGTGACATCTAAACTTAGTCCCATATCGGTAAGGAGCAAAAAGCAAATGAAGTTATAAGTTAAAAACTGAGCCAAAGGGTTGTGCCCTTAGGGGTACGAATATTTTCTCCGGAGGGAGAACACACCCAAATTGGGCGTCGGTGTGGAACACACGCGCGCGCCCGCCCGTCCCGGCCGGACCGGACCGGACCCGGACCCGGACCCGGACCCGGACCCGGACCCGGACCCGGACCCGGACCCGGACCCGGACCCGGACACGGGCCTGGGCCTTGGCCTTGGCCTTGGCTTTGGCTTTGGCTTTCAGTAAACTTATTTTTTGCAGAAATTCAGCTCTGTTTTGAGCTGGATACGGGCAGTTGCAACAGTTTTTGTCTGAACAGTTGCAACAACTGTTGCAGCAACTGCCGTCAGTTCTGATCTGATACGGGCAGTTGCAACTGTCGTGACAGTTTGTCTGAACAGTTGCAGCAACTGCCACAGGATTAGGCCTATAAATAGGATAGGATTCTGATCAAATCCATATCCCATTTTCATAGTTCCCTATCTCCTGTATTAACATAGCATATCACATACACTGCCATCATATCTGATCTCGCCCGAGCCTCCATTATTCTAGTGTAAGTTAATGGAGTTCTGACTGTTGTATCTTGGGAGACGACTGCCGTAATAACCTGTGTACACCGTTGCAGAGGCAGAAATTAACGTCTTAAGGACATTGCTTCGACAAGCCTCAGTCTGTATTTATTCTTTCTTCACCATACTCAAGGTCGGAATTGAAGATAACATATCTTCTTTCTGTGCTTTGTGTACAGTGATATACACTGTTTGTGAAACAGTTCCTTTAATTCACAATTATCAAGGTTCGAATTGAAGATTCAGTATCTTCCTTTTGTTCTTTGCTGGTAGTGAATTATACTGTTTTTATAACAGTATAAGTACAATTAAATTTGAGTACAAATTTAATTTGTTGTTTTTAATTTTACATTAAAAAATTAATTCTGTCTACATAAGTTGTAACAGGAATTGACTTAGGTTCTGCAATAATTTAATCAATGTAGAAGAATATTTGCAAATGCTGCTAAAAAAACAAAAACAAAATAAACAAAATGAAAACAAATATTTGGGAAATAAATATGAGCCAGTATCGATCATGCACCAGATTGGTATGGGTCATCAATCTAAGTAATTTGACATTATGCAAAGTGCAAGAAGAACAAGTATTACAAGCTACAATCTGGAAAGATATAAATGCAACAATGAGGAAGGAAGAAGCACCAGATCACATTGTCTATGGAGATATGAGGATGTTCGTATTTTATTCATATTTGTACTTGGGATACTAATTAATTAGTGGGGGGAAATTGTACTTGGGATATATATAAGTCTAAGAGACAACAAAAATCTTTGTAATTTGTAATGTCGGTTGAATGATCTGAAACCAAATTGGAGATCAAATGACGGCCCAATGCTTGGGCTCCAGACAACCAATGTGCTCGATGTATTAAAGAACAATCTTGCAGTGTCGATCTGAAGACAACTTGAAGGCCCTAGTAACAATGTTTACACCTTCAAGTTAAAAACTATATTTGTTTACACCTAAGACGTACATTTGCTAACTGTAGATCGAAATCAATGAGCCTAGCGCTTAAGGACAAGGAGATCAAATATCCGCTTTTGAGTGTAATTATATATATATATATATTATGTTCTTCGCTAGAATCTCCACTCCACACACTCAAATCTTGCTTGCTGTCCACTTATACACTTCTTCCTACTTAATTGAAAATTTATATTCTCAAATTAGAATTATATAGACTTGTCAAAGGACAATAGCCATTGAGAATACAGCAAAACTGACTTGGACTTTAACTTGTTCACATGCAATTAGTTCACGCAGATTAAAGGAAAGGTTCATCCAATTGAAAATACCAAGATTTCATTTTTTTTAAAAAGTTATTAAATCTCTGAAAGTATGAGCCAACAATAAGATAAGATAATACAAGTTGAGGAAATAAACCAACATAAAAGATGGAGTAGACAAGTTTTAATCTTTTGTTCAGGAATCTATGCAGAGTGTGTGTGTGATGGGGGGGGGGGGGGGGGGGGGGGGGGGGGGGGGGGGGGGGGTGTGTGTTAAATTGGCCACTAAAATGGACCACTTCCAACTTTTTTACATTAAATTGGAATAATTTATAATAATGGCATTATTGATATGAACCAGATGATTTATGCGCCGTATGCTTCCAAATCTCATAGAGGAGTGCAAACAGAAGCAAGTCAGGTTTTTCTTTTATCTTTTCTTCTGTTTCATTATTTGTTAATTTTTGTCATTCAGTTTTAGGCTGATAGCCATCCATAAAATTAAAACAATTATTTAAACAGAAAATTGGGGTTGTTGAAATTTATTTCAGTCTGCCCAAATTTCTAGTTAAGAAAGTCACCTTATTAATTCTAGCATTTTATTTCAGTGTGTCAATTTTGCCATTCAGTTTGTTCCCCACACACACACACACAAAAAACAATCTTTTAAGGATAATATTGGGGTTATTCAAATTCATTTTAGTCAGCTGGTTTTCTAATTAAGAAAGTCATTTTTTTTGTATTTCTAGTATTCCATATTGGAGAAAGTAAAGGGTATCAAAGCGAACGAGGAAGATCATGATCGTAGAGTGTTAAAATTATATATATATTGGTAGATTATTAATAGTACGAACAATGAAACTGTTTTGGATGGCTCCATTTCATTTTTGATAAATAAAAAAAATCAACTTATATTATAGAGTTATATGCTCCTGTGGACCTGTGGTCCTTGGCTGTGGTGAAGGACCGGATCACAAAGTATTTTGATGGTCACAAAATTCGGGTAGGAGCATGACTTACAATAGTATCTAGTTAGAACATTTGTAGTTTAAATCCAAATTTTGAGTACTTAATATGATGAAATAAAAAATTTTGATTCTAGTCGTTTGATTTCAAAATATATATCTAGTCGTTTGAATTCAATATATATATATATATATATATATATATATATATATATATATATATATATATATATATATTAAATGTGACAGACGTTAGATGATTTATTTTCACGTTTAAAAATTTTATTTTAAAAAATCATGGACCGATCAAATCCTGTTTAATTTTTTTTTTTAATAAAAATGCACGGACGCGCTCGTCAGATTTTTTCTTTTAAGGCAAGCCACTGACGGGACATCAAATCCCGTTCGACATTAAAAATATATATATAGTCAAGGACGGGAGATCAAATCCCATCCGACATTAAATTTATTTTGTTAAAGTCATGGACGAGTGATCAAATTCCATCCATTCTATTTTTTAAAAAATGGATGAGATTTCATCTCTCTTCCGATACTATTTAAGGGGAAAAAATTTAAACGGATGAAATGTTATCTTTTGTTGCTGCTGATTTTGGTGTGGGAACAAACAGATGAATTTGTGGATTCTTTTTGGAAACAATAAAGGCAAACCTATTGACTTTCACCGGCGTTTGACTGGTTTCTTGCCACTGCCGTTAACCTGCAAAAAGTTCGATACACCGGGATGAATCCCGACGACGAACTCTCCGACACTTTTGTCAGTAATCAGGAAAATTATGAAAGAGCTTTATGTGGAAAAAGATTGATTACCTTGTTATGATAGAGGGAGAGGGGTATATATAGTCGCTTTTAGAGACAGTTTAGCGATAATCATTTATCCCTATGTCCCGGTGATTTTGGATAAGATGGAGAGTTTAAATTATTTCATGATAAGAGATTTGGTTTAAACCGTCACTACTAATCGGATTGTATTTAACGGCATATCTATCCCGGCGTCTATGCCCAAACGCCGCGATAGATCGTCATTATAATAATTTTTTTAATAGCGGGCCTCTATAACGGCGGTGATATATTACGCCGTTATATATTATATATATAACGGCGGTTTTATAAGAACCGCCGTTATAGGCCATACCCCCCTCCCCTAAAACATTAGGCGCTAGCCGAATTAATCCCGCTCCACTCTTCATTCCCCCCAAAAACGAAATTCTTCTAACCCTAACTACTCACGCGCCGCTCTTCCCCTCTCCCCAAAAACGAATTTCCCGTCTCCAAAATCTCTCTCTCTCTCTCTCTCTCTCTCTCTCTCTTTCTGACCAGTCGCCCCTCTCCCCATTCGGCTTCGTCGCCCTTCTCCATTCAAGAAGAAGCTCCGTGTGGGAAGCCTCGCCATCTGCCAACTAGATCCTGTACATTAAGACCATAAGTGTTTGAGATTGATTTACTATATTGTTCATCCATTTTCTATTATTCATCTTATTTTTGTTGTTTCTAATTTGAAGGTTTAAAGCTCTGTTCTCATATAATGGAAGCCCTTTTACTTTTAAATGTGAATATATGTTGGTTGCTTAATTCGTTGGTTTAATAGGGCTCTGATTATTTCAGAAAGAGATGGAGAAGTTTGTCAAAAAGATCGTCAATCTAATGAAGCAGGAAAGGCTTTTCTCTTGGCAAGGCGGCCCAATCATATTACTGCAGGTTGTTAGAACATATATGTACCCTATTTATTAGCATATTAATGCTTCTCTAGTGATCATAATATGTAGTTATCCTACCATTTTTACTGTGAGCAGAAGCAAAATCAATATATTCAAAGTATGAAGAGCACCCATTTATCTATTTTATGAGAAGACTCAATAATTCTCACAGGGGCACACTCATTTTCCTTGACAAATACTTTTGTGTAGATAAGATTGGTAGATGGATCTCTCTCTCTGACTATAGAAGCACTTATCTATCTAAACATATAATGTAAATGAGTGTGTATATTATATTCTGTAGCTCTTCTTCATCAAATGATCAAATCCTCTCATACATAAAGAATTTCTTTGGGATATCTGCTTCATTTGAGATGTGAGGATGCACATCTTTGAGACCATGGCTTCACAACCTGCCTACTCAAAATAATTGAATGGAAGATTAAGCTAGTTTATAGTTAGGAAATATTTTTAAAGCTGGGTTCTGGCTTTGTAATTTGACGCAGTGAAAGTTTAGGTGGCTTTCTAGGTTGGAAAGCTAAAGATTAGATTAGCAGGCCTCATAAATAAATAAATACTATAAATGGTATAATTCTTATGGTTAGGCATGTTTACTGATTATTAGACCTCTCATATATAACTTTATTTTGTTCAGACACATATGGGGGATTGTTTTGCCTAATAAGAATCCGAGTCGAAGGGTCTTAAAAATCCACTCATAAGTGAGATTTTACCAAGTGTGCCACATTGATCATTGTATACTTTCGGAGTTCTAGATGAAATTTATGTTCAGGGGCCTGTTTGGTCTTTACTCCTTATATACACTATTCCATCAGTAAACAGTGTAATAGTGTATAAGATAGCAATATACAAGCAGCCATTCAACATTATAACTTTTTGAATCAATTTGAGAATGAATATGGAAATATTGAAGGCTCGTATGGTCAGGATGGAAAAGATTATATCAAATGGGCTGCAGGAATGGCGCTTGCCCTTGGTGCAGATGTTCCCTGGGTGATGTGTAAGCAAACCGATGCTCCAGAGACTATTGTAAGTTTTGGTTCACGGTGACTTTTTTTTGCCTGTTTCATCAGCTGTACCTTATAACTCTATAAAGACATTATATATTAACAACTGTCTTGGAAGATCTTTCTGGTCCTTGAAATTCTCAGACTTTTCAGATATTTTGATCTCCAAATAATGATTCGAAGTTCATACTATCTACAACCATCAAACTATTTACAGTAATCCTACTTTCATAAAAATAATGTCATGAATTATATACTAAAGTTAATGTTATATCCAATAAATGCTCATGAAATTATATCAGATGGTTGATTAATGATTTTATTTGATATTTTTTGTTGATATTATGCTATTAATGGGTGGCCATGCTTCCTGATGATGCATTTGTATATACTTGTAATGTGTGGCATTTTTCGTTGGACTTTCCAATCTCCAAATTTTAATGACATCTCAAGAAGAGTGAACCTCTTTTTCCTTGAGATTGAATTTACTTCTTACACAAAGTATTCATGATGGTGGAACTTGTGACTATCAATTGAGAATGATACTTCTGCTAGATGTGTATCCTTCCTTATTCTGGTTTATACTATTAATGAACTGGTGTATGCATGCTTAATTCTAAACAGATTGATGCATGTAATGGATTCTATTGTGATGGTTTCAAGCCAAATTCATATAAGAAGCCGGTACTCTGGACTGAGGATTGGAATGGGTGGTAAGCTAATGCTTCATTCTTCATTCTAAATAGTGTTCTTAGCCTGCAACTGTAAAGGGAAAATAAATTCTTTGCTTTTTCATCATTTATTGGAATTTGAAGTTTTGACTGGAAGGTTTGCGAATTGGGGTGAAGCGCTGCCTCACAAACCTGTTGAAGACAATGCATTTGCTGTAGCTCGTTTTTTCCAGCGCGGGGGAAGCTATCACAACTAACATGGTAATATTCGCCTCTTATAAAAGCTGTTATCAGGGATGGGGCTTCCCTAGGGCCAGGGGACCAATGCTATCCTGGGTTATCAGAAATCCATACCCGACCGTCATCTTATATTATAACATGATACACATGAGATGATTAAGTACTTTGCAGGTTTAATCTGCCACTCTCTAGTTAGTGGTTATTTGGATCATTTCATAACACTGAAAGTACTTCTACTAAATGTCGGAACAGATGTCATATGAAACAAAAAAGTGGCCATGTGTGTAGATGGATAGCTAATTCATTAAAAATAGAACTGGGGTTATTTGATATAGAGGAACAGTTAAAGGGTCTGAAATTTAGTTTTTTATAGACTGTAAGAGTTAGGAAGTTCTACTAGGCATCTTCACTGACTTGTTTGGAACTGTAAAATTGTGCACAGTCAGCATAAATAGACCAAATCAAGTAATTCCAACTATAGAAAATGATACTAACCAACCTTCTCTCGTTTAACTGCTTTACACTAAGTTCAACTAAAGAGCACTCATATTATTCATCGTTAGGATCCTCTATATAACTTGTGTACGTAACTTAGTAATCTGGAACACTTCAGAGAAACTTAAGACAATGGCAGTTCAAGTTATACTGAGTAACAGCAGTTATGAGTAACTCTTTAAAAAATAAGTCATACAAGGAGAAATACATGCTTTCCTATATTCCAGAATTACCATTAGTATTTGGCTTTGACATAATCTGTTTAGGTAAGCTTGACTCAGAAATGCTCGATTAGCATTTAGCAAGAGTAAACACATTTGATATTGTTCAAGGTATGAGATTTTGTTTGTTGATGATTATGTGACAGAAACTTGGTTAAACTTGCATTTTAGTTGTCCAAGGCATTTGGATATTATTGTGTTATCTCTGGGTATTTTGTTGAAGATATTCCACGATTACCCTTTTTTTTGTGGGTTTTGTTTCTTTATTGTTGTTTTCCCCATCACTAGACTATTATGATGATACATGTTATCTTTAACATTGAATTTTTGACACTTAGATCTACAGACTTTTACAAGCTATTTGAGAATCACTTTGGTATGTGAAAGAGAATGGTTAGTGAATTGCAACCATTCCTGATAGATGGTACTTTATGCTTAAACTTTTTTTTTGCTAATCAAAACTTAATACATTTCTGTTGATAAGACCTAGTTCCGCAACAAAACCTATTCTAATTAACCTTATGCAAGTATTATACGACATGTAAGGGGTTTCCTGTGACTAACCCATTATATTATTGACTTTAGTTCAAAGCAGTTCACCTTGTGAAAATTGGACTGACATGGTTTCAATCACAGGTATTTGGTTCTTGTGCATCTACCTCCAGTCGTACATCCTATCCGGATGTGTTCAAGATGCAAGCCAAGATGCAGGAAGAGATTGACGGCTTGAAAGATATGATTGTTTCTTTAATCTCCCAACAAAACCAGAACTCTAACAATCCAGTACATGGAACTGTAAGTATTCAGCAATATTTTATGATATTAGTATGAAATTTATCTATTGCATCGACTTCTTTTTAAAAACGCCATCGAAATTTAAATATTTTATGATATTAGTATGAAATAAATGACACTATTGTGAATTATACAGAGCCAGCGAATTTCATCGACTTCTAGTCACGCATATACATCTGGGCAAAATATCAGTGGGAATCAAAGCAATGCCGAGCCGCTTCAGTAGACTTTGCCATTGTTGAGTCAAATTTGGACCTTAGTCTTTTTATGTTTTGTTGAAACTGAATTTATGCTTTGTTAAAGAAATTGATGTATAACAAGTATATTTCTAACTCTTCGTATGGCCATTTTTAGACAAGTAATTATTGTTTATTGTGGTCCATGATTATATAGTTGTTTATTATGCTGCTATTAGTGTTTTTAAGATTTGAACGTTCAAATTTGATATGACTACAAATATTTTGAATTTGTGACATTTTTTAAATAGTGGGAAAAACCCAAAATTCCCTATCAATCAGTTTTGAGATAAATATGCCGGGAGGATCCACCAATCGTGGTGAATTATTAAAAAAAAAAAAAGAACCAATCCTGGGTCTTTAAAAGCACCGTAATAGACCTACGAATTGTAACGACGCTTTTTAAAAATGCCGTTATAGGGCTACGGGTTGTAACGACGGTTTAAAAATGCGCCGTTACAAGCTGTACACATATAGCGGCGTTTTTTAGAAGCGCCGACATAGGCATCCAACCTACAATGGCGCTTTTCTAGAGCGCCGTTACAGATCATAGGCCTATAGCGGCGCCTTTTAAGACACGCCGTTGTAGACCTATAGTCTGTAACGGCGCTCTAGAAAAGCGCCGCGATAGGCCTATGATCTGTAACGACGGTCGATGCAACGGCGCTACTCGCGGCAATAATTAAAATGCCGCTACCATCTATGGCAGCGTTTATAAGCGCCGCCATAGACAGAAATAAACGCCGCTATAGACGTTCCGTTTAGTAGTGCGTCTCTTAGAGATAACCATGAATTTGAATTACTCTTTAAATATCTGAATTGATTTGTAACGGGTTGCTACCCAAACCCAATAGGATAGATCCGTTTTTGAATTATTGGGCTTCGAAGAAAGACCCAGTTCCCAATTTGAACCGATTTGTAGGTAAAATTACCGTTTTGCCCATGAGAGCTTTAAGATTCGTGCCCGATTTGAAGAGTCCCGATTTGGTTCTATTTTTAGCCATATCACAAGGCCCCCACTCCTGGAGACTGAGTTTTACAGTCTTTGAAGAGTAGTTCGCCCATTTTTAATGACTAATAGAATTTATCGGAGTTCTCGGGGGAGTTTGGATCTTGCTCGAGGTGTAACGGTGATTTTCTGAGCTTGTGAAATACCCAAAATTATTCTCATAATTTTCTTGATTTCTTGAGATTTTTCCAGATTTTTTAGAAATTTTTTGAAATTTTTATTCAATTTTCGAATTTAAATAATTAATTATCAAAAATTTTAAATATTCTAATTTAATAATTATATTTTCAGAATTTTAAAATTATTTTCTGAATTAATAATTATTTTTAGAATTTTTTAATTAATTTTTCGATTTTTAATTAATTTTTCGGATTTTTAAAAAATATTAATTCAATTAATTAATTAAATAAAAGAATTTAAAAAGAAATTACCTGGATTAATCATGGCCGTTGATCGCGGTCGTGCACGGATCTTAAAGCAATGCGTTTTTTCTTTCATTCGGGGGTCGGTGGCAGCAATGCTTGGATCGAGCTTGTAACACCCCGGAGTTTTAAATATATATATATATATATATATATATATATATATATATATATATATATATATATATACAAATTTAGATGTGTAGATGTGTAGATCAATTTTGTAACACTTCAGTCTTCGATATGAACGTCCGAAGGCCTAGTGTTCACGCGGTGAGTACTAGAGGAGTGCTCAATATATATACTAATTTAGATGTGTAGATGTGTAGATCAATTTTGTAACACTTCAGTCTTCGATATGAACGTCCGAAGGCCTAGTGTTCACGCGGTGAGTACTAGAGGAGTGCTCAACCGAAGCTTTCCCTATATATATATATATATATATATATATATATATATATATAATATGTTGAAAGTAAATAGCTGGTTGTATAAGATATATATGGTAAATACATATGGAATAATGAATGTAATGGGAAGTGGATTTGTAATGGCATGGGGGCCCACATTAAAAAGGAAAGAGCCACTTGTGCTTGACTTTGGTCAAGGTGATGATGACGTGGCTTTCCAATGGGACCCGCTCCCGTGCTGTGTCTCTCGGGATGAGAGAAAAAGGTAAGAGGAATTTGGGTACTGTAATAATCCCATATCGGTAAAAGAACTTGAATATAATATAATATAAATAATATAGTCTATGATCAAGTCACCAAATCGGTTAACCAACTTTTGAGAGGCAGCCTGTGGTGGGCAGTTATACTACATAGTATCTAATTTGTCTTATAAATTGTATAAATTGTCTGAGCTAGGGGCATGGGCGTTACAAATGGTATCAAAGCCGACTTTCGACACCGGGTGTGGGGCACTCTATATAGTCGGGCAATGTACTTCGGGACTATAGACCCAGTCGGGCGGTGTGATGTGGCTTTCCAATGGGGCCCGCTCTCATGCTGTGTCTCTCGAGATGAGAGAAAAAAGTAAGAGGAATTTGGGTATTGTAATAATCCCATATCGGTAAAAGAACTTGAATATAATATAATATAAATAATATAGCCTATGATCAAGAGTCACCAAATCGGTTAACCAACTTTTGAGAGACAGCCTGTGGTGGGCAGTTGTACTACATAGTATCTAATTTGTCTTATAAATTGTATAAATTGTCTCAGCTAGGGGCAGGGGCATTACAGAGCTGCCAACCCCCATTGTCCATCGGCATGTTGACGCGTGGCGGCGACGTCGACTTCCGGGCACACTACGATGTTGACATCGGGGGCCTCGTCGCCAGTGAGAGATTCAGCGATGCAGTCCTCGAGCTTGGTGAAATATAAGAGAGCTCGTCATCGTGGAGACTCGTCGATTATGGAGACGAGTTCGGCGAAATCCCCACATCGATGCGACTGTGAACTTGGGTGAGGGAGTTTGAGCTTCGACATTGGAGGTTGGCATCAGTGGAGGGGTTCGGCGAGGAAGAGCAGGAGCTCGACGGAGCTCGGCGAACGTGGAGCTCGGAGACAATGGAGTTCGGAGTTGGGCGGAGCTCGACTGTGGAAGAGCTCGACAACGATGGGTTCGGCAAGGGGAACTCGCGAAGGGGAGTTGGATTCGAGGTCGAGATTGGAGCTCGATGGGTTGAGACTCGAGCTCGACAACGAGGAAGGAGCTTCAACGGCAGAGGGATGGAGCTCGTCGTGGGAGCTCGATGATGATGAGGGTAATGGAGTCCCCGAGCTTGGTCATGGAGCTCTCGAACTTGGAGGCGATGATTGTTGAGCTCGACGAGGCTAAGCTCGGTGGTAGAGGAGAGCTCACTGACGAGAGCTCGATGACGGAGGAGGGAAGCTCGAGCTTCGGCGAGGAGAAGAGCTCGACATCGTGGGTGATGGAGCTCGGCGAAGGAGGTTTTCGGTGAGGCTCGACAGGGGAGTCGGAGCTTGGAGGTCGACGACGGAAGAGGAGCTTAATGATGGGTTCGATGCTCGACGAAGAAGAGCTCGACGCTTGTGGAGTTTTGGCGAAGAGAAGAGGGGGCGAGGAGAAGATCTAGCGAGGGAGGAGCTCGACAGAGATTGAGCTCGGAGGTGGTGGGTGTTTTTGGCACTTAATTCTGAAGGGGAAGAAGAGTAGGGGTTGCGGGTTTGGGCCTCTAACGGGTTCAAACCCGACTCATTTCTCTACTTCAGCAGTAGCATCAGCCACCTGCTTTGTCTTGTTATCTATGTTTCCACTATTGTGTCTATTGTTGCTCTTTTTGCAAGAATCTGAGTCTAATCTAATCTCTTTATGGAGAAATTCGTGTGGGTCAAGTGCCTCTTCTTTTTTAGCAAGGGATATCAACTTTATGTTGGAGGTATTGTTGTTCGTATCATCACACTGTGAGCAATCAGAGCCATACATCAAATCAGAGGAATTCTTTGGATCTGGAAACTCCTCTTTTACATTGCTACAAGAAACCAGTGCATTTGAAGAGGCTGTAAGAGTGTCATTGTCGTCTCCTGAGTCTTTTAAGCTTTGACGCAAATTTCTTTTTTTTTTCTTTTTTTTCGGGCGAATCTGAGCCATTGACCGTGATCGAGCACGAATTTTGAGGCAGAGTGTTTTTCTCCATTTTCTAGTTCGATGGCAAGAATGCTCAAATTGAGTTTCCGAACCCAGTAGAGCCTTCGGCTGCTTGACACATGGCGATCAATGGTTGAACGTTGACTCGGTCAACGTTGACTGTTGACTTTCTCATTTTTTGCTTTAATCACAAACGTTAATCTTGATTTGAGCACGAATCTTGAGGCAGAGTTTTTCTTTCATTTCAGGGTCAGTGGCAAGAATGCTCGGAACCACTTGCCGAAGTCGAGAGACACTTCAAGAGAGCGACACGTGACGGATTTGACCGTTGACCAGTCAACACTATTTTCTCTCATTTCTACGTCGATGGCAAGAACGCTTGGCGAGAGCTGCCGAGGGCTAGGGAGGCTTCGGCGCAGCTATATTGTAACTGACGTTTCCGATGCTACGGATGTCAGATTGGGACATGTGACCCCTCGTTTCGAAGCTGACTCGAAGATCTACAATTTTTCTTTAGAAGGTAGTTGAAGAATCACCCTTTTTCATAGTCAAAATAATCCTGAAACATCTTTACCTTCATGAAGTTGAGAAGGGCTTTGTATGACCCTAGGGGAGGTCCGTTCTTGGAAGCAAGTTTAGGGAGCGTCTCTAGACGAGTTAGGCTCCGAACTCTCTTAGAAGAAGGCCGATCAAGAGGTGAGCGGGAGGAGGAGCATTGTCAGGCTCTAGGAGAGAGTTGTTTGGGAGACGAGTTTGAGGAAAACTCTAGGAAAGAGTTGAGCCCTGAAATCGTTTGGAAGAAGGTCGCTCGGGAGGAGAGCGGAGTGAAGAGCATTGCCATGCTCTAAGAGAGGACCGTTTGGGAGACAAGTTTGAGGAGCAACTCTAGGGGAAAGATGAGCTCCGAACTTGCTTGTTGCAAAATTTAATCAGTAGTCGGAATAGTATGAATGTTCATTTTGAGCCCCGAAACCGCATACTTCCATACTGTGGGGGCAATTTCAAACCATGATTGTGAACTTCGAACTAGTTGTTACGGAGCTATCAACAAGTTGTAGGAGCAATTCTAAATGGTGAGCTACTTCGCACTTGTTTGTTTACAAGCGGCGTCAAACCAAGTGTTAGACTCCAAACTTGTTGTTTGAGGGTTTTGTAAGTTGTGGGAGCAGCCCTGTAGGACAAGCTGGACTCCGAACTTACAGTTTTATGAGTCGTAGATGTGACTTGGTGAGATATAAATGACGCAAATGCAATAATTTTCAAATAGAAAAAAGCTAAATTGTAACTCCTATTTTCCGTATCTGTATTTTTTTTTCTCTACTGTATTTTTATTCCTGGTATTCCTGTATTCAATTTGAGATCCGTATTGTTGTTCCAGTTCGAATAAAATCTCTTCTTTTGCTTCAACTCAATCTTGGTGCCAATATTTAATTAAATTGTATTATTCGTCCTGCTCTTTTGTGTCGTTCTTCATGGAAAAATGGACTGTTTCACCCCATCTATCTCTTTCCCCCATTTTTAATGAATTTTGACTATGTCTCCTGTTGGATCCCACACAAATCTGTTACCCAAATACCCCAAAACCCAAAACCCTAACTATTTAACCCTAAACCTACCCTAACCTTAACCCTAACCCCTAATTACTGTGCAAACCTATCATCCCAGCCGCCTCTTTCCTTCCTACTGTCTTCTTCAACCTCGCTTTTCGACCAACTCTAGCCTCCCCCATCGTCGTCTCCATTCCCCTTCAGCCTTCGTCAACCCCACCACAACCACCATCCTTGCCTCACTCCCGAACCCATCGTCTCCCTCACTCCCGAACCATTTGCATTGCCGTCACCCCCATTCCTTCGCCACCCCCATCGCCGACACCATTGCCTCATCACCTCGACCCCCCGCTCCGACCACCATCAACCGAAAACACCCCTAAACTACCCCCTGTCGACTCCTCCTTTGTTTCGAACCCAAAAAACAGAGTCGTCAGCATCGCCGCAGTCGCCCGTACGCCGCCATCGCCTCCCTGCGCCGTCGTCCCTCTCGACGTCACCGCAGTCGCGCCGCCTCGCCGCTTGCCGCAGTGCCGCCTTATCCTTCTCTCTCTCTCTGTTACTGTATAGGAGGGAAGAAGAAGAGAAAGGCTGGGATTCAATCACAGCCATTAGATTCGATCAAGATCCGATCTGATCTCTTCAGCTAGATCAGATCTCAGCCGTCCATCTGATCGTGATCATCAACTCAAATCAAAGCAGATCCAGCCGTCCGATCGTCTTGATCTTGATCTTCCATCAAGATCCGCTCCGATCCGATCCATCCGATCTCAATCGTCGATCAATGCCCTCATCCAATCAAGGCAAGTATTCTTCTTGTACAATTTATTGACCTAGTACAAGCATTTAATTGAAAATACCGTAAATAGGTTGTAGTTGTGACTCCTTCTTGTCTTATCATTTGCTGATCTTGAATATTTTATTGTCGATCCCTAAATTTTAGGAGTCACAACACCTTCGTTGTTATATTTACAATTATATGAGCTCATTTTATCTCCTAATCACATGAACACATGAAATTAAAAAACCCTAGATTTGTAGATGTGTATTGTATCTTGTATGCGATGATCTTGCACCCATTTGAGTTGAAAAATAGAAGTTGCTTGCTGATTTGATAGCCACTACACCCATATTTGTATCACACATTAATCTAGGCTCATAATAACCAATTATCATGCAACTTATACATGAAAGATATTCACACTTGTTGCTGTCCTGAACTTTACTTACTGTTTTGAACCCTTTAGGATCAGAACCTGAACCTGAGCCCTGAACAGTAAATGTAGCTCTAGATGTCTAGATGTCGATAGAATCCTGAATTTTTGAATTCCAAGTTACAGTCTAGGAGATATCGTAGTTTTACTGCAGCTGTGTCGATAGTCGCAGATTCACAAAACTGCCGCACATCTTTAGTTTGCAAATTAATTTAACTATGTTAACAGTAAGCGTTGGATTTGAAATTTTACATACTGTTGCTGGACACCTTAGAGAACATCCCCAAATTATCTCAGAATTAATTAGTAATGTTTCAACCCTGTTTCACATGTATAAACTTAGATTCACAAATTCTGCCTGAACACAATAGCTGTGTAGTTCGCTGTTTTGACACATGTTACCACAACTTTCTTGTACCTTAATTATATGCGTTGGAACCGGACAGGAGTCTAGTTTCTATACCTCCTGATGGATCCACATTTGCTATCTTGTAGCAACGGGAATCGCAGTTTTGGTACAGCAACGCGTGCTGTCCAGATTTGAGATTTTCATTATTCGTAATATTTTTATTCGTGTTGACCTTCGAATATGCTATATAAATATCTCAAACTTGTTCCATATGCATGATTATGATTACTTGACTTGTTTCGCACACTTGCATGCTTGCTTGATAAAAATTAATAAAAAGTAATAAGTCGGGGATTAAGGGAAAGACCATAGTAGTGGACAATATAGATAAGTGTACTCGGAAGGGGGTCCGTGTTTCCCACTTGATACATGTCTCATAAAATAGTATATTATTATTCGATTCATGAACTAGTATATTATTTGATTCATGAACTAGTATATTATAAATCGATTCATGGAATAGTATATTATTGATCCATGAACGAGTATATATATGATTCATGACTTGTCTTGTTATGACTTGACACATGAACTAGTTATATGATTACCCGATTCATGAGCATGACTTGCTTGATACTTGATACCTGATACCTGAGTACACCGCCCTATAGACTCCACCACTAGGCTAAATGTAACTGATTGTAGTATAAAGATGGATGCATGAAATGCTACCTAAATAGTAATAACTATAAGACTTGGACATGAAATTTAAACTTGATACATGCTTACTTGATACTCGATGACATGATACATGAGACTTGATACTTGAATATAATACTTAACACTTACAACTTGATACTTGAGACCTGACAACTTGACACTAGACTTGAGACTTGTTACTTGACACTTATACTTGATGCCTGTCACTTGAGGTTAGATACCCCTACATGTTCACTTGTCACTTGCTCCACTATTAGTATTTGTTATCCAGCCTATCACTTGAGTTGTCCTTCTTGCTAGCTAGTTCTTGAATTTCCACTACTTGTTGTATCACTGTTACATTCTTGATTTCAATTCTTATTCCACATCACTTGTACTCATTTTTACTATTTGTGGTCCTAACTTGCACTAAGGGCGCTTTCTCTTGTTTTCTCTATTTTTTCCTTTTTGTATTTATTAAGAAGACTTTAGAGACGTGCTACCTGGTAGAATTGGTGAACAGAGATTTTAGTCTTCAAGTGGAGAAATAACTTGCTTAGATTATTTGGTTTTCTTGAGTTATTTAAATTCTTACTAATTAGAACTTGTAACGGTCTTATGTTCCCGAGTTTTAACTTGGTCCAGACTTGAAACAATTTGGATATTATTATTGTGTTTCAATTGTTTCTGTTGCTAATAAATTATTCATGCATGCTTGTTATGTTCTTGTTGTGATGCTAAGTCGATCCTACAGCTTATGAATGATGTTAAGATCATTCGCTGGACTTCGTCATGCACTCGTATTCCGTATTTTTGAGAAGCGGGACGTGACAGGGTTTTTAGTGGTATCAGAGCTCAGCTTTGGATAATGTGTTAGTTTGACTAATACATTAGACAAGCTTGACTCAGTCAGGATTAACTCAACATTAAACAGGCCATGCAACCACATGAATAATTTGATAATCAACTCGATCTGGACATTAGTCTTATCTCATTCATTTTGATCCCTTCATATTCAATTCTTTGATTCATTGTTTCCTTCCATCTCTTACAGTCATCTTGATTTGTTGATTCCTTATTGGGTACAATTTATTTTTTCCCTACCCATATTCTTTTGATTTCGGTGCAAGCAATCTCTGATTTTCTGCTTGCCTCGTTGATCCCTTCTTATTTTAGCTCGTATGTCATTCATTGCTTTCTCTGCCTTACATTCATTTTTATTTGTTGATTCATATTGAGTATCATGTTGGTTATTTCTTCCCTGCTATATTCTCTTCAATTCCAATTTTGCCCCTCGTCCTTCTTCCTTCGTATTCAATTTCTTAATTTTCTTTTGGCCTTCTAGTCATCCTCCTCTTTAACTCTTTATTGGGTATAGCTTCGTTTTTCTCCTACCTATTTTTCTCTTTATAATTATTTTTCCAGAATACTTCTATATTTCGATTATTAATTGTTATATTTATTTTCGATCTTCTATAAAAATGTTTCTCAACAAAAATTTTGTTATTCCGAACAATGGTGTATTTTAACTTCACTTTTCATTTTTGATCGACTATATATTTCTGCTGGATTATTTTGATAAGACAGATTCTTATTTTGTTGTATAATGCTATTATTACTACTATTATTATTATTGCTATTATTTTCATTATCATTACTAGTATTATTATTGTTGTTACTACCATTGATATTCTTATTGTTGTTTTCATTATTTTATTATTATTGTTAATATTAAATTTCTTCCACAAAAATATTGGGCCCAAACTATATCTTGTCTTGTATTACTACTTTTTCTAGTGTTGTAAATATTTCAATATTATTGTTATTATTATTATTATTGTTATTATTCTTTTTGTGCTTACTGTTATTATTATTGTTATGATCATTGTTCTTATCATTGTTATTCTTATTGTTATTAGTATTATTATTTTTATCGTCACTATTATTATTATTATTATTAATTTGTTTTGAGCCTGAGCATGCTCAATTTTATATACATTTCACCACTTCGGTGCAACCTAATGTCAAGATGGCAAATATGCAACTCGATATTAATGGAGGCAAATTGCAATTGAATATCGGGGAGGCAAAATGTGCAACCGAATACCCAGACGCCAACCTGCAACCTGATGTCGTGAAGGCAAATATGCAACTTGATGTTAAGGAGGCAAGATTTTCTACCTATTTGCTAATTGATATTTCAAGACAATTTTTACTTATATAATGAAACTAAAGATAAATGAATATTTTCTTTTATGACATCTTGTTTATACTGTTACACTTTATTTTTCCATACAATTTGAACTCGTATAGTTGATTTTACTCTATTTTGTGTATAAGATTATTATTGCTATTATTATTATTATTGCTATTGTGTTCGTTATTATTTTTGGTATTGTTATCATTATTATCATTTCTATTGCTGTTATTATTATTGTGTCCATTATCTTTATTGTTATTACTTCTATTATTGTTACTGTCATTTTATTAATACTGATACTATTATTATTATTATTATTATTATTATTATTATTATTATTATTATTATTATTATTATTGTGTTCGTTATTATTATTATTGGTGTTGTTATTATTATTGTTATTACTTTTGTTGTTATTATTATTGACGTTATTATTTTTGCTATTATTATTGTTGATATTATCACTATTATTGCTATTATTTTTATTAATATTGTTATTATTTTTAATGCTATTATTATTTCTATTATTACTGTATTATTTTCATGAATATGTTAAATCCAACACTGCCGTGTATGTATTTTCATTATTTTTGATATTTTTATTTTATTATATTATTGTTGTTACCTGTATGATTATGATGATTTTGATTTATGTTATTATTACTGTTATTATTATTATTTTGTTATTATTATTACTAATTTTATTATTATCATTGTTATTATTAGTTTTTATTATTTTTATTATTATTCTATTACTATTGATATTATTATCATTAATATTTGTTGTTGTTATTATTTCTGTTAAAGGCATTAGTTTTGATCTGTATTATATCTTTTAATTATTTAGATTGAAGCTAAAGTTTTATATTCACTTTGCACTTTTGCTTATCTCTATTTGGAGCCTATATTCTCTTTGATCTTGGTGCCTCATTCTTTTCTTTCTACTCAGATCGTCGCCTGGTGTCACGTGGTCTACAACGATATGTCTGGAGCTTGGAACGTCACCATCAGAGTGGCGCAGGGGAAGCGTGGTGGGCCCATAACCCACAGGTCCCAGGATCCTCTTGTTGCTTCTCCTTCCTTGTATTGTTTGTTTTATTCCATTCCTTGCATTTGTCCTCGTCCCTTGACTCATTTCTTGTTTCATCTCTTCCTTGTCCATCCCTTTTTCTATTCCAACTCTATCTATTCTTCATCTCCTTGCTTTGTTATCTTGGAAGTTTTGTGTTGTTTCTTCTTCATTTTTGATACCGGTTATTTCTTTCTTGCATTACATTTTGCCATCATGCCCACATTCATTATTTGATTCAATCCTTCCCTGTCTTTGCTCTCCTTGATTTCAATTCTACCTACTCCTTTATCTTATTTGTTATCCTGTGTTATTTCGTTTCTTTTGATACTGTTTACTCTCTTTCATGTATTCCATTTGACATCATTGTTATCCACTTCCTCATTTTTCTGGTATTGTCACTGCTTTGTTACCATCCCCAAGTTTGTTTTGCCCTATCCTATGTACCGCCTAAGCAAATTTCGAGAACGAAATTTTTGTGTAAGGTGGGTAGGATTTGTAATTCCTATTTTCCGTATCTGTATTTTTTTCTCTCTACTGTATTTTCATTCCTGGTATTCTTGTATTCAATTTGAGATCCGTATTATTGTTCCAGTTCAAATAAAATCTCTTCTTTTGCTTCAACTCAATCTTAGTGCCAATATTTAATTCAATTGTATTATTCGTCCCGCTCTTTTGTGTCGTTCTTTATGGAGAAATGGGCTGTTTCACCCCATCTATCTCTTTTCCCCATTTTTAATGAATTTTGGCTAAGTCTCCTCTTGGATCCCACTCAAACCCGCAACCCAAATACCCAAAAATCCAAAACCCTAACTATTTAACCCTAAACCTACCCTAACCCTAACCCTAACCCTAACCCTAACCCCTAATTACTGTGCAAACCTATCATCCCAGCCGCCTCTTTCCTTCCTACCGTCTTCTTCAACCTCGCTCTCCGACCACCTCTAGCCTCCCCCGTCGTCGTCCCCATTCCCCTTCAGCCTTCGTCAACCCCACCACCACCACTATCCTTGCCTCACTCCCGAACTCATCGTCTCCCTCACTCCCAAACCATTTGCATCACCGTCACCCCCATTCCTTCGCCACCCCCATTGCCAACACCATCGCCTCATCACCTCGACCCCCCGCTCCGACCACCATCAACCGAAAACACCCCTAAACTACCCCCCGTCGATTCCTCCACAATTTCGAACCTGAAAAACTGTAGTACCCCGTATTTTTAAATATAATTTTTAAAGGTTTATAAATGAATTAAAATAATTTTTAGAGATTTAATAAATATTTTCTAAAGATTTATCTTTTCACACGTGCAAAACACGTGCAAATATTTTCTTGAGAAGTTCAAAAGGCAAAATTATTTTATGGAAAATCATTATTTATTATTTGGGATTTAATTGTAATTTTTCTACATTTTTTTGATATTTATTGGATCTATTTGCAAATATTACGAAAAAGAATGATCTTTTTGCAAAATTATCATTTTGAGGGATGAAAGTGCAAAACTATTTTCTAAACTTTTCAAACAGTGCCGCTTGGAAATAAGGTGTCTATTTTACTTTTAAATCTGAATTTAATTGGTTTATATCAAATTTCTAAGTATAGGGATCCATTTATGTAAAGTTATATTTAAAAAGATTATTTTGCAAATGTGTTTAAAAACCCTAAAATCCTCAATTCCAGCCTATTTAAAAGAAGTGCAGCCGTCTTTCGCTGCACAACACAAAGGTTTTATTATTCTGGGAGATTTAAGAAGGAGATCTTGGATTTCGCGAAAGGATGTTTTCTTACCAGATTTTCTTCATTCGAGGTGAGTGATTTGTTGTGTTTATTTTCTTTGTGCATGTTGTATGTGAGTGATTTGTTGTGTTTTATTTTCTTTTGTGTACGTTGTATGCGAATGATATGAATGTTTTGATTGATCTTGGATGTTGAATTCCATCTACTAGAAAGCATGTTTAGGGTTAGAGTATGAAATGTACATGATGAGTTAGATGGATTGATGGATGAAAAATCGGATCTTGTGAAACCCTATTTGTTTGTGAATAAAATTGTTTGTGGATAATTCGAGATTGATGAGTGTCCCATTAGAAATCATGGGTAGACTATTTCTTTTGGATTAAATGTTGGATTGACCGAATATGGTAGATTTTATGCATAAACCTAATAAAAATGAGACTTTTATGACTTTTGAGTATTGGTTGAATACAAAATTTAATATGGTGATGTTATAAAATTGATTATGGTTGTGAGTTGTAATGGTAATTCAGTTTTGAGAAATTTGAAAGGAAAAGTATGAATCAAGAGATCATGACATGAAAATTGAACTTGGAAATTTAGTTGAGTTGAGAAAATATACCCAAATTGGGGATTCCTTGAGATTTTGATATTTATATGGTTTGGAACTGAATACGAAACTATTTCAGTGATCAATAAATTTTTTAAGAAACTCTATTTTGACTATATGCACAATTCATGTTTTAATCGAAAGAAATCAACAAAATTTCGATTTTTATAAATTCAAGTAGTTTTGATTTAGTTTTATGGACTATTATATGTCCTGCAAGTTGTATTTGATCATATAAGAAATAAGCTTTTCGTAGAATTCGTTTTTATAAAGTAAAACTACGTATCGGTTGAAATGTACGTGCACAACCAAAAGTATGCAGTTTGTAGGTCGACAGTCGACTGGTATGACTTCTCAGTCGACCGACACGACCTGGCTGCTATATTCTCTAGTTTTCTTGAAATTTCGTTCGGGACAGTCGACTGAGGACTTTTACAGTTGACTGGTACCACCTAGAATTATTTTCTCGAAATTATTGTAATTTTTCTCACTGGATAGTCGACCTATACCTTTTACAGTCAACTGCTATGCTTAGAATTATTTTCTTAAAATCATGGAATTCTCTTTCTGGACAGTCGACTTACGCTTTTCTATAGTCAATTGGTACTGATGTACCTTTATATTTTTGAATGTTCTTTCAAATAATTTATTCTCTAATTGTTTTAATCTATAACTTACTATTCTATACTTTATCTTCTATTGAACATATGTTTTCAAGTTGTTTTGACTAAGCAATTCGTATTGGAAGATTGGTTGGGATATTTGAGTGTTGAGTCTCTAGAGGGTGTGTGTGACCCCAGTATACCGGTAGTTGAGATATTTATGTTTGGGCCTGTTGAGGCATTTTAGTTGATCGATTGTTTGAGTTAAGTCCGGTAGGGTACACCAACTCTAGGAGATTCTTCAAGTAATTAAATAACCTAAAAATAATAAGGACAGACACTAGTGGTGATATGATGAACGAGAACATGGGTTATGGACCTCAGTATCGCTTGTGGTGTGAGATAATCCTGGAAATTATCCCGGTGTGAGTGAAATAGTTTCCGGAATTACCTATGGTATGGGATTGATCTCCATAATTATCGGGGTCGAGGCGACGCACATGTGGTATTCGTGTTATGAGGTACGGTGTGGGATATTCTCGAAGATTCTCAGGTGTGAGTGAAATAGTCTCCGGAATTATCTGTGGATAGAGATTGACCTCCGGAATTATCGTGGCATGGGCTAATACTCACAGTTTATCTTTATCTCGTAGTAGTCATTGTGTTAGGATTAGTTGCATAGCAGGGGATTAAACCCTATAATGTGGAGACGTTAAGGGCTTGCACCGGACCTATGTAGAGTGGGATGCATAGACTTCGACAAGTATGCTTTAGAGAGTCAGCATATAGACTTGTGTTTTCTTGACTTGGTTTTATGCATGGGGTTTCCTGTTTTCCACACTTGACACTTAGTCTAGTTTCACTTGTTGGGTTTTCGCGTTTCGTGTTTTCCTATTTTCATTTACTTCTATTTATTACATGTTGTGTATGAATCTATGCTTTACTTATGTTGCTTGTTTATGTCACTCACACCTTTATGGCTAACCCCTTTAGTTTTGGGGGTTAGTCTAGTCTCATATTTTACAGGTAATTTCTTATAGCTCGGATTTAGATGCCTGAGTTCAAGTGATGTAATGATTTATGTAATTGGAAAAGAAAGTATTGTAAAGAAAAGAGAATTGTGATTAAGGTGTATTGTATTCCGCTGTGCTATGAAAATGATTATTGAAATGAAAGTTGAAAATTTTATTAGTGTTGACTTTGTTTAATATTACATTTGAAATTGATACTGGAAATTGTGCCACGTATTTTCTAAGATATTATAGTAGAAATTCGGAGCGCTACAGTGATTGGTATCAGAGTATGCTTCAATAATAATAATAAACATGGTATAAAAATAATCTAGGTGTGGACACTAGAGTGTGAGTACCTAGGTGTGGACATTGGAGAGTGAGTATCACATAGAACTGAAACATGATGTTTTTACTTTTGGGGTACAGTTGAGGTTTAGCCAAAGGGTATTGATGTGAATATGAGTGGTGTTGTGGTGCTCTAACTTTTCCCTCATTTTGCAGTATTCAGAATGGTTGGACCCAGATCCAGGGTTGGTAACAATGGTGATGGAGCTGGAAGTTCCCAAGGAACTGGAATTGATCTCGAGGCCAAATTTGCCAGGGTGTATCAGACTTTGAATGCACTAATGGCAGATAATTTGGCTCAGAATCAGAACCAAAATCAGAATTATGGAGCTGGACCAGGATTGGTTAACACTGATCCTATCAAGCAAATTGAGTCCTTCAAGATGATGAGGCCACCAGTTTTTTAGGGGCAATCTGATCCAAACGAAGCTGATGATTGGATTAGACAGATAGAGATAATCTTTGAGGTCTCAGAAACTCCGGCAGCCAATAAGGTGAAGTTGGCCACTATGCAATTGGAAAAGGACGCTGGTGTTTGGTGGCAATCAGTGAAGAGGACTTTGGGAGACCAGCAAATGACTTGGGAGGCTTTTCTGGAGGAATTTAGAGATCGTTTCTTTCCCTTGGATATTCAGGAGAAGAAGGCGACAGAATTCTTGAATCTGCAGCAGGGCAGCATGACCGTGCGGGTGTATGAGACCAAGTTTGCTCAGCTGTCGAGGTATGCACCGGAGCTAATAGTTGATGAGGTGAAGAAGGCCAAGAAGTTTGAGCAGGGCTTGAGGCCAAACTTGAAGTCGAGAATGATTCCGTTGGGCATAAGAAGGTTCGACAAGCTGGTCAGGAGAGCAGCTATGACAGAGGAAGACATGGACCAGTTCCAGAAGAAGCAAGAGACCTGGAACAGGAACAAGAGGCCAGCATCAGGTCAGAGTGGGAAGGGATTCCCAGCGAAGCAAGTCAAGTTCAGTGGACCAGTGCAGAAGGCACCTGCAACTCTGGAAGTGACTTGTTATTATTGCAAGGAGGCATGTCATTACAGGTCAGCGTGTTCTATGTTGGCAAAGCAGACTTGTTTCCAGTGTGGATAGGCAGGACATTCTAAGTCTCATTGTCCGCAGTTGAGGAAGGATGGTCAAGGTGGAAGTAAATTCTAGAGGCAAAGGCGAGTGTTTGCATTAACCGAGGAGGATGCAGGTAACTCGGAAGATGTGATCCAGGGTATGCAACAGTTTTGATTTTATTTTTAATCAATGTAATAAGTAAAACTTTTATTTTGAGAATAATTGGAGATTGAGTATCATTCTTCATGTAACAGGGATTGTTTTGATTAATGGAATTAAGGCAAAAGTTTTATTTGATACTGGTTCTTCGCATACTTTTGTGTCGCCCAATTTTGCAAAGTTCTTAGGTGTGGAGCCTAAGTTGTTTCCAGGCAAGGTTTTGTCGGTGGCAATGCCATCAGGTAAAGAATTAATTGCTGATCGATATTACGAGGGCTGTGATATCGAGATTAGCGGAAGATTATTCGGCATTGATTTGATCGAGCTGCAAGTTTTAGGAGTGGATGTGATCGTGGGCATTGATTGGATGGCAATATATGATGCCATGATTGAATGCAAGCAGAAAGAGGTGTTAGTAAAAGCACCAGATAGTCCCGCAGTGACTTTCCAAGGAAAGAAGAAGATTCCGAAGGTGGCTGCAATGGTATCTAAGATGGCGATTCCAGATGAAGTCAAAGGCATTCCGGTTGTCAGAGATTTTCCTAAGGTGTTCTTGGAAGATTTTCCAGGATTACCGCCGCAGAGAGATATGGAGTTTTGCATCAATGTTCAGCTGGGGAGTGCTCCGATTTCTAAGGCTCCATACAGGATGACACCTATAGAGCAAGACGAAGTGAAGAAGTAGATTGAGGAGTTGTTGAGCAAGGGGTTTGTTAGGCCGAGTTCCTCACCGTGGGGTGCACCAGTGTTGTTGGTCAAGAAGAAAGATGGGTCAATAAGGATGTGCATTGACTACCGGGAGTTGAATAGGGTGACTATTCAGAACAAGTATCCACTACCGCAGATTGATGATTTGTTCGACAGGCTTCGAGGAGCAGCTGTGTTTTCGAAGATTGATTTGAGGTTAAGCTATCATCAGGTTCGAGTCAAGGAGGAAGATGTGAGTAAGACAGCTTTTAGGACTCGTCATGGGCTCTACGAGTTTTTGGTGATGTCATTCGGGTTGACGAATGTGCCAGCAGTGTTCATGGATATGATGAATCGGGTTTTGAGGCCATTTATTGACTCCTTCGTGGTGGTTTTCATCGACGATATTTTGGTGTATTCGAAGTCGGAGGAGGAGCATTCTATGCACTTGACAGCGGTATTACAGAAATTGCAGGAGCATAGCTTGTATGCCAAGTTGTCGAAGTGTGAGTTTTAGAAGTTTGAGGTAGCTTTCCTTGGTCATATCCTTTCTAAGGAGGGAGTGGCCACTGATCCTCAGAAGGTTGAAGCAGTAAAGGATTGGCCCAGGCCAACGTCTATGAAGGAAGTCAAAAGTTTCTTGGGTTTGGTTGGTTACTACAGGAGATTCATCCAAGGTTATTCTCAGATTGTAGTTCCTTTGACAGGTTTGACTCGGAAGAATGTGGCATTTTCATGGACCAATAAGTGTGAGGCAAGTTTCCTTGAGTTAAAGGAGAGGCTGACTACTGCACCTATCTTAGTTTTGCCACAAGCGGGGAAGGATTATGATATCTTCAGTGATGTATCTCTCAGAGGTTTGGGTTGTGTCTTGATACAAGAAGGCAAGGTTATTGCTTATGGTTCGAGGCAATTGCATTCGCATGAGAAGAATTATCTGACGCATGATTTGGAGCTAGCAGCTATTATCTTTGCCTTGAAAAAGTGGATGCATTATGTTTATGGTGAGAAGGTCAATATGTACACTGACCATAAGAGCCTGAAGTACATTTATCAACAGAAGGGTTTAAATCTTCGGCAGAGAAGGTGGTTGGAAGTATTGGAAGACATCCATCCTGAGATCAAGTATCATCCGGACAGGGCGAATGTGGTAGCTGATGGACTTAGCAGAAAGAGTAGTTTATCAAGTTTGAACATTACTCGAAGCGAGTTGGCAGCAGAGATTGATCAGGCAGGTATCGAGGTGGTGCTGCAGGGTTTAGGGGCATCTTTGGCTCAGTTGAGACTGCAGCCTTCCTTAAGAGAGAGGATTGTGGAAGGAGAAAGATCAGATTCAGAGATTCAGAAGATGCTGCAACAGGTTTCAGAGGACAAGCTATCAGAGTTTCGTGTCCGAGATGGAGTTCTTTGGATGGGTGAGAGGTTGTGTGTTCTGGATAATGCAAATTTGAGAGAGAGTATCTTGCAGGAAGCACACAGTACCATATTGTTAGTATATCATGGAGGCAACAAGAAGTACAAGGACATCAAACAGCACTTTTGGTGGTCTGGTATGAAAAGGGATGTGGCAGATTTCGTGGCAGATTTCATGGTAAGATGTCTGACTTGTCAGCAGATCAAAGCAGAAAATCAGAGACCTGGAGGTTTGTTATAGCCGTTGCCCATTCCGGAGTGGAAATGAGAGAATATCAGTATGGATTTCATCACAGGTTTGCCGAGGAGTTCGAAGGGCAATGACTCGATTTGGGTTATTGTCGACCGTTTGACTAAGTCAGCTCACTTTCTGGCCATCAAGATTACTTGGTCATTGGAGAAATTAGCTGAGTTGTACATTGGTGAGATTGTGAGACTTCATGGAGTTCCTATGTCGATTGTTTTTTATAGGGATGCAAGGTTCATCTCAAGGTTTTGGAAGAGCCTACAAGCAGCTTTGGGCACCAGAACTGATTTCAGTACTGCATTTCATCCACAGACTGATAGTCAGACTGAGAGGGTGAATGAGTGTTGGAAGATATGCTGAGGGCTTGTGTTATGGATTTCGGTGGTAGCTGGGAGAGATACTTGGCATTGGTTGAGTTTGCTTATAACAACAGTTACCATGCGAGTATCGGGATGGTGCCGTATGAGGCTTTGTACGGGCGGAGGTGCAGGACACCTGTTTGTTGGTACGAGGTTGGCGAGAGGTAGATGTTTGGTCCTGAGATCGTACAGCAGACGTCAGAGCAGATTGAGCTGATTCGCAAGAGGTTGGTTGAGGCCCAGAGTCGGCAGAAGAGTTATGCTGATACTCGACGAAGGGACTTGGAGTTTGAGGTTGGGAATGCAGTTTTCCTCAAGGTGTCTCCGACCAAAGGAGTGATCAGGTTTGGTAAGGGAGGCAAGTTGGTGCCAAGGTATATTGGGCCATACAGGATCGTGGAGCGGATTGGCAAGACAGCATATAGGTTGGAGCTTCCAGAGGAATTGGCACAGGTGCATGATGTATTCCATGTGTCATTGTTGAGGAAGTATGTGCCAGATCAGAATCATCAGTTGGTAGAGATTCCTGAAGGTCTACAGATGAACTTGAATTACAAGGAACAGCCTGTTGAGATCGTCGACCGTAGGGAGAAAGTTCTTAGGAGCAAAGTGATACCTATGGTCCAGGTACTGTGGAGGAATCAGCAGTTTGAAGAGGCTACTTGGGAGCCAGAGGATCGCATGCAGAAGGATTTTCTTGAGCTTTTTATATGATTGTATCTTATTTATGTGATGGTATTTCTTTGGATGATTGTACTATTGGATTGAGTAGTATTTCTTTTGTTTGATACGTCCTTCTATATGAATGTATCGAATTATGGTTCATTTATGAAATTTCAATTTCTTTGTTCATTCTTATTTTGGACCTCATTAGCAATAGTTCTGAGGACAGAACTCTTCTAAGGAGGGAGTGATGTAGTACCCCGTATTTTTAAATATAATTTTTAAAGGTTTATAAATGAATTAAAATGATTTTTGGAGATTTAATAAATATTTTCTAAAGATTTATCTTTTCGCACATGCAAATATTTTCTTGAAAAGTTCAAAAGCCAAAATTATTTTATGGAAAATCATTATTTATTATTTGGGATTTAATTGTAATTTTTCTAGATTTTTCTGATATTTATTGGATCTATTTGCAAATATTACGAAAAAGAATGATGTTTTTGCAAAATTGTCATTTTGAGGGATGAAAGTGCAAAACTGTTTTCTGGACTTTTTAAACATTTCCGGCTGGAAATAAGGTGTCTATTTTACTTTTAAATCTCAATTTAGTTGGTTTATATCAAATTTGTAAGTATAGGGATCCATTTATGTAAAGTTATATTTAAAAAGATTATTTTGCAAATGTGTTTAAAAACCCTAAAATCCTCAATTCCGGCCTATTTAAAAGAAGTGCAGCCGTCTTTCGCTGCACAACACAAAGGTTTTATTATTCTGGGAGATTTAAGAAGGAGATCTTGGATTTCGCGAAAGGATGTTTTCTTACCAGATTTTCTTCATTCGAGGTGAGTGATTTGTTGTGTTTATTTTCTTTGTGCATGTTGTATGTGAGTGATTTGTTGTGTTTTATTTTCTTTTGTGTACGTTGTATGCGAATGATATGAATGTTTTGATTGATCTTGGATGTTGAATTCCATCTACTAGAAAGCATGTTTAGGGTTTGAGTAAGAATATGTACATGATGAGTTGGATGGATTGATGGATGAAAAAATCAGATCTTGTGAAACCCTATTTGTTTGTGAATAAAATTGTATGTGGGTAATTCGAGATTGGTGAGTGTCCCATTAGAAATCATGGGTAGACTATTTCTTTTGGATTAAATGTTGGATTGACCGAATATGGTAGATTTTATGCATAAACCTAATAAAAATGAGACTTTTATGACTTTTGAGTATTGGTTGAATACAAAATTTGATATGGTGATGTTATAAAATTGATTATGGTTGTGAGTTGTAATGGTAATTCATTTTTGAGAAATTTGAAAGGAAAAGTATGAATCAAGAGATCATGACATGAAAATCGAACTTGGAAATTTAGTTGAGTTGAGGAAATATACCCAAATTGGGGATTCCTTGAGTTGAGGAAATATACCCAAATTGGGGATTCCTTGAGATTTTGATATTTATATGGTTTGGATCTGAATACGAAACTATTTCAGTAATCAATAAATTTTTTAAGGAACTCTATTTTGACTATATGCACAATTCATGTTTTAATCGAAAGAAATCAACAAAATCTCGATTTTTATAAATTCAAGTAGTTTTGATTTAGTTTTATGGATTATTATATGTCCTACAAGTTGTATTTGATCATATAAGAAATAAGCTTTTCGTAGAAATCATTTTTATAAATTAAAACAACGTATCGGTTGAAATGTGCACAACCAAAAGTATGTAGTCTGCAGGTCGATAGTCGACTGGTATGACTTCTCAGTCAACCGACACGACCCGGCTGCTATGTTCTCTAGTTTTCTTAAAATTTCGTTTGGGACAGTCAACTGAGGACTTTTACAGTTGACTGGTACCACCTAGAATTATTTTCTCGAAGTTATTGTAATTTTTCTCTCTGAACAGTCGACCTATACATTTTTTACAGTCGACTGCTATACTTAGAATTATTTTCTTAAAATCATGGAATTCTCTTTCTAGACAGTCGACTTATGCTTTTCTATAGTCGACTAGTACTGATGTACCTTTATATTTTTGAATGTTCTTTCAAATGATTTATTCTCTAATTGTTTTAATCTATAACTTACTATTCTATACTTTATCTTCTATTGAACATATGTTTTCAAGTTGTTTTGACTAAGCAATTCGTATTGGAAGATTGGTTGGGATATTTGAGTGTTGAGTCTCTAGAGGGTGTGTGTGACCCCAGTATACCGGCAGTTGAGATATTTATGTTTGGGCCTGTTGAGGCATTTTAGTTGATCGATTGTTTGATTTAAGTCCGGTAGGATACACCAACTCTAGGAGATTCGTCAAGTAATTAAATAACCTAAAAATGATAAGGACAGGCACTAGTGGTGATATGATGAACGAGAACATGGGTTATGGACCTCAGTATGGCTTGCGGTGTGAGATAATTCCCGGAATTATCTAGGTGTGAGTGAAATAGTCTCCGGAATTACCTGTGGTGTGGGATTGATCTCCGAAATTATCGGGGTCGAGACGACGCACATGTGGTATTCGTGTGATGAGGTTCCATAGCTTGTGGTGTGGGGTATTCTCGAAGATTCTCAGGTGTGAGTGAAATAGTCTCCAGAATTATTTGTGGATAGAGATTGACCTCCGGAATTATCGGGGCATGGGCTAATACTCACAGTTTATCTTTATCTCGTAGTAGTCATCGTGTTAGGATTAGTTGCATAGCAGGTGATTAAACCCTATAATGTGGAGATGTTAAGGGCTTGCATCGGACCTATGTAGAGTGGGATGCATAGACTTCGACAAGTACGCATTAGAGAGTCAGCATATAGACTTGTGTTTTCTTGACTTGGTTTTATGCATGTAGTTTCCTGTTTTTCACACTTGACACTTAGTCTAGTTTCACTTGTTGGGTTTTCGCGTTTTGTGTTTTCCTATTTTCATTTACTTCTGTTTATTACATGTTGTGTATGAATCTATGCTTTACTTATGTTGCTTGTTTATGTCACTCACACCTTTATGACTGACCCCTTTAGTTTTGGGGGTTAGGCTTATCTCTAGCCACATATTTTACAGGTGATTTCTTATAGCTCAGATTTGGATGACTGAGTTCAAGTGATGTAATGATTTATGCAATTGGAAAAGAAAGTGTTGTAAAGAAAAGAGAACTGTGATTAAGGTGTATTGTATTCCACTGTGCTATGAAAATGATTATTGAAATGAAAGTTGAAAATTTTATTGGTGTTGACTTTGTTTAATATTATATTTGAAGTTGATGCTAGGAATTGTGCCACGTATTTTCTAATATATTATATTAGAAATTCGGGGCGCTACAAATATAGAGTCGCCAGCATCCCGCAGTCACGCGTACGCCACCATCGCCCCTGCGTCGTCGTCCCTCTCGACGTCGCCGCAGTCGCGCTGCCTCGCCGCTCGCTGCAGTGCCACCGTATCCTTTTCTCTCTCTCTCTCTCTCTGTTACTGTATAGAAGGGAAGAAGAAGAAGAAGGGTGGGATTCAATCATAGCCATCGGATTCGATCAAGATCCGATCTGATCTCTTCAGCCAGGACAGATCTCAACCATCCATCCGATCGTGATCATCAACTCAGATCAAAGCAGATCCAGCCATCCGATCATCTTGATCTTGATCTTCCATCAAGATCCGCTCCGATTCGATCCATCCGATCTCAATCGTCGATCAACGCCCTCATCCAATCAAGGCAAGTATTCTCCTTGTACAATTTATTGACCTAGTACAAACATTTAATTGAAAATACCGCAAATAGGTTGTAGTTGTGACTCCTTCTTGTCTTATCATTTGCTGATCTTGAATATTTTATCGTCAATCCCTAAATCTTAAGAGTCACAATACCTTCGTTGTTATATTTACAATTATTTGGGCTCATTTTATCTCCTAATCACATGAACACATGAAATTAAAAAATCCTAGATTTGTATGTGTGTTGTATCTTGTATGCGATGATCTTGCACCTATTTGAGTTGAGAAATAAACGTTGCTTGCTGATTTGATAGCCACTACACCCATATTTGTATCACACATTAATCTAGGCTCATAATAACCAATTATCATGCAACTTATACATGAAAGATATTCACACTTGTTGCTATCTTGAACTTTACTTGCTATTTTGAATCCTTTAGAATCAGAACCTGAACCTGAGCCCTGAACAGTAAATGTAGCTCTAGATGTCTAAATGTTGATAGCATCCTGAATTTTTTAATTCCGAGTTACGGTCTAGGAGATATCGCAGTTTTACTGCAGCTGTGTTGGTAGTCACAGATTCACAAAACTGCTGCACATCTTTAGTTTGCAAATTAATTTAACTATGTTAACAGTAAGCGTTGGACTTGAAATTTTACATGCTATTGCTGGACACCTTAGAGAACATCCCAAATTATCTCAGAATTAATTAGTAATGTTTCAACCCTGTTTCACATGTATAAACTTAGATTCACAAATTCTGCCTGAACACAATAGCTGTCTATTTTGACACATGTTACCACAACTTTCTTGTACCTTAATTATATGCGATAGAACTGGGCAGGAGTATAGTTTTTAGACCTTCTGAAGGATCCACATTTGCTATCTCGTAGCAACGGAAATTGCAGTTTTGGTACAGCAACGTCGTACTGTCCAGATTTGAGATTTTCGTTGTTCGTGATTTTTTTATTCGTGTTGACCTTCAAATATGCTATATAAATATCTCAAACTTGTTCCATGTTTACGATTATGATTACTTGACTTGTTTCGCAAACTTGCATGCATGCTTGATAGAAATTTATAAAAAGTAATAAGCCGGGGTTTAAGGGAAGACCATAGTAGTAGATAATATAGGTAAGTATACTCGGAAGGGGGCCAGTATTTTCCACTTGATACATGTCTCATGAACTAGTATATTATTATTCGATTCATGAACTAGTATATTATTTGATTCATGAACTAGTATATTATAAATCGATTCATGGACTAGTATATTATTAATCCTTGAACTAGTATATATATGATTCATGACTTGTCTTGCTATGATTTGACACATGAACTAGTTATATGATTACCCGATTCATGAGAATGACTTGCTTGATACTTAATACCTGAGTACACCGCCTTATAAACTCCACCACTAGGCCTAAACGTGTAACGCCCCGAATTTCAAATAAGGATAAATTCGAGATTTCACAGGATCTTTACTTCACTTCGTACAATTTTACAAGAAATTTAAAATTTTTCATTCACAATACATCAGAGTTCCTTTACACAACGGAAGAATAAAAGATTACAACAATGAAATACAACTTGTATAACTTTAACATCATTTGCAACATCTTTAACTTCTAAACAGCAACAGCATATCCACTTTATAACTCCATGAATAGTTCATTACCTGCATGTCAATCTGTGGGCACGTCAGTCACTTACAACTGACGAAATATTATACACGGCTATCCTCACTATGCCGGGAATAGTATAACGATCTCATACTTTAACAAATCACAAAAAGATTGAATGAACATACAAAGTGTCAAAAGTGATTCTTCTAAACATAAGTGTATGTCATGTCTTAATGCCTAATGCATATCATTCTACACTAGGATGACACTAATGCACACTTGTTCGGATTCTATGCATCCCATACTACATAGGTCCGAGGGCAAGCGCCTACGTACTCCACCATAAAGGGCTCGATCCCTCGCCATGAAAACTACCCAGTAGCAAAACAAAGTTCAGACTATTCCACGAATTTGAATCCCAGCCTTGGAGTCCACCGCCGGCTGTTATAACAGATTCCACATCGTGCGAATCGTCCCGTATGTGACCCTCTAGCCCAGTATATATATATATACATTGGAGACGGTAAACACAAAAAGCCATCCGTCCGACTACTCAAGATCTTGGAGTCCACCGCCGACCCGTCCTCATAGTCCCGGATTAAAATATAATAATCCGTCTCCCACAGGGCAATCTCAGTCCACCAACTGGGTCTATAGTCTTGGAGTCCACCGCCGACTATATAGAGCACCCCACTTACGTTTTCCTAAGTTTACTACATCTTCACTTATGTGCCTAAATTTTCTTAAGTTCAAGACATGAATAATTTCCATACGTAGAATTAGTTTTTACCTCCTACCGGACTTAATCAACAAATACGAGATGGCTCCTTAGCCATATCTCCAAATCATTTCTCAAATCTTTTCTTTCAATAATGCCGGTACCGAGGTCTTACTAACTCTAAATCATAAACTTTCATGTACAAGAAATATGGGTACATATACCCTTTAGTAATCATGTCTTAAATCTAGATATTTTCATCTTTCAACTTATTCACGAAATAAACATAGTCTCGACACTATTCATGATCTATTTATTGATTCAAATTCTTTTTAAACAAACATGCATTTCAAGAACACAAATTTCACCACATTAATTGTTATAACAAATCTAAGTTGTCACAATGTTTCAATTCATTATAAAAATTTCTTAAATAAGATACAAGAGTAATTTCTTTTAGAAGATCAATTCACAAAATACTACTTTCCTTTTCTTCACCACAAAGTGCTATTCTCAAAATTTATTTCTTTTTATACTTCAAAAATATACAAGGAAACTATCTCTTAATATTTCCACTTCATTTTATATTAATACTAAAGTTTAATTCCAATTAAAAATAAACATTCATGAGTAAAAACCCAAAAAAAAAACAAATGTGAGGCATGGGTTTTGAACCCCAGACCTACGGCAAACATAGTCAGCACCTAACCCGAGCCCACTAGCCATTTAGTCCATATGGACTTTTGTCAAATATAGCAACCGAAATTCCTTTCATACATTAGTACAGATTTGGCAATTTAATTGAGTGAAGAAAAAAAATATAAAAGGTGGCTATCAAGACTTGAACCCAAGATCTATTATAAGAGGTGCTCATTGGCTAACCAGTAAGTCCAAATGTGATTTCTGTCTAAGAATTGTATTTGTATACTTTTGTTCATACTTTTCTGAAATTGTTTCTTTTTAACACAACTTGTTTACCCAATAATCCAATCCTTTAGGATATTGGAATAAACTTCTCTTTGGACTAAAAGGAAATCTTAAATTATAATCAACAAGTCCAAACTTATTTTTTTTTAGCATATATCTCATTAAAAAAAAATTATTTCCTTTCTTTACAAAGTTTACATTTCTTTTCAAACTCGAAAATTAAAATCATGTTTTTCTAAAAACTAGTTTATGCCCAACATCCTACAAATAAAAGTTTGTGTTAAGAATCAAACATATCTTTTAATCTATTATGGATGTCTCAAAGGAATTCCTTTCATAAAAAAAAAAAAAAAAATTGTATTTTTTTGACATATGTCAACATACTTCATAAAAAAATTATTTTCTTCTCTTTTCTTTTTCATCATATCTCTAATCATATGTCGAAATATAGCGTTCTTTAACAATTTCTCATACATACCTAGATTTACGAGTATTCTAACATTGTTCATAGTAATAATTCTTTAGTTAAACTCTTCTTTTCAATTTACACATAAACTTGCATTTCTCAAAACTTGAATAAAAAAAAATATTGTTTAATTTCTCTTATACAAATTGGAAATTTATAGTATGCCAACAAGTCTCAAATCATAAGAATTTTACGAAATCTCTTTCATGAACAAATTATTATTTTCCAAATGTAACAATAAAAAATATACATATGTCAATAATAACAAAATTTTACTTTCTTCTTTCTTAGTCAATAAATCATAAAGCATGTTTATCATATGATATTCATCACTAAAATTCCCATATACTCAACAAGTACAAAAATTGCAATCACATTAACATGATTCATGGTATAAAGAAATTCTTCTTTTTAATTAGCATGATATCACAACAAAATCATCCTCATTCAAAACATGATATACTAGCATAAATTTTATCTTATAATTCTCAAACAATATCTTCTTATACTACTCTTTTTTGTATGCATATCTTACACTAGAAAATAATGAAATCACCCACTAACACAATTTTAATCTATTTGTCAACATAGCATGATTCACTATCAATCTCACCACAATCATGGTATAGTTATTCTATTTTATCAAAACTACTTATTCACTTTTTATTAGCATGTACATTCAAAAAAATTAGAAAGTAGGAGAACACCCACCTTTTGTGAAGCTTGAACAATGAAAAGAAAAGAGAACACCACTTCTAGCTCCAAAGATTCCTAGCTCCTAGTAAGGCTTCTCCTCCTAGTAAAGCTCCCTTTCCCTAGCAATGGCTTCCTCTCTCTAGCAATTCCTCCAAGCAAAAGGACCATCACTCTCTTTCTTTTCTTTCTTTCCTTTCTTTCTTTTGATAATGTTTTTGATGCAAGATAAAGGTAGGAAATGGGGGCTCTATTTATAGGATTTTGGGAGGGTCTAAAGTGCAAAAATTCCAACCTAATAACTCTTCAAATTTATTCCACAACTCTCCACTTTCCTAACTCCTAAAACCCCCATCTCTTCATCTCCCCACTCTCCACTAACTTAACTCAAAAACCCTTCTCCTCCTCACTCCATGACCGGCCACCCCCTAGCCCACAAAATGGTCCAAATACATTTGTGTGTGCATGCACACATGCACAAACAAATATGAACACATTTCTATAACTCTAAATGTGTACTAATATTTGTAACTTGTCATGTATTAGTACATGTTTAACTAAAAATGTGATTTTAATAATGGGCTTGCTACATGGGCTCATTACTAATTAATTTATTTAATTATCTAGTGGGCTCCTCTCCTAATGGGCTAGATTTTATTCTATAGGTCCATGAATCAAAAGAAGGCTAATTAAAACTTATGCATGCTAAAAATTTGTAAATGAGAATAACAAATGAGAATAAAATTTGTACGTGCATCATACGTGCAAAAAATTAAAAAAATGCATTTTAATCGAAATAGGGAAAAAATAAATTTCTGTTTTATAAAAATAGATTTAAAATAATTGGAACCCAGAAATTATCATTCGTAGCGAAGGAAAATATGTAATTAATACGTGTATTGAAAACACGTAGAAAGCACGTAGAATACAAATATCGAAATATTATATTTTTGTTGACTCAAAATAGGGAAAAATCAATATTGAAAATATATAAATAGTCGGTAATCAAAATACGGGATAAAAACACGTTACAAAATACACGTGCGTAACACACGAGGGCAAAATTGTAATTTTCAATTTTGTGGAGTGTTACAAAACGTAACTGATTTGCATGTAGCAACCGTGTAGTAAAAAGATGGATGCATAAAGTGCTACCTAGATAGTAATAACCACAAGACTTGAACATGAAACTTGAACTTGATACATGCTTACTTGATACTCGATGACATGATACATGAAACTTGATACTTGAATATAATACTTGACACTTACAACTTGATACTTGAGACCTGACAACTTGACACTAGACTTGAGACTTGTTACTTGACACTTATACTTGATACTTGTCACTTGAGGTTAGATACCCCTACATGTTCACTTGTCACTTGCTCTACTATTAGTATTTGTTATCCAGCCTATTACTTGAGTTGTCCTTCTTGCTAGCTAGTTCTTGGATTTTCACTTCTTGTTGTATCCCTGTTACATTCTTGATTCCAATTCTTGTTCCACATCACTTGTACTCATTTTTACTATTTGTGACCCTAACTTGCACTAAGGGCGTTTTCTCTTGTTTTCTCTATTTTTTTCTTTTTATATTTATTAAGCAAACTTTGGAGACGTGCTACCTACTGGAATTAGTGAGCAGAGATTTTAGTATTCAAGCGGAGAAAGGACTTTCTTAGATTATTTGTTTTTCTTGAGTTATTTAAATTCTTACTACTTAGAACTTGTAACGGGCTTATGTTCCCGAATTTTAACTTGGTCCAGACTTGAAACAATTTGGATATTATTATTGTGTTTCAATTGAATCTGTTGCTAATAAATTATTCATGCATGCTTGCTATATATATCTCTTGTTATGTTCTTGTTGTGATGCTAAGTCGATCCTACAGCTTATGAATGATGTTGAGATCATTCGTTGGGCTTCGTCACACACTCGTATTCCTTATTTTTGGGGAGCGGGGAGTGACATAAGTTTTATTGAAATAAACTAAGTGGCCGCTTCAATGGGGCGAGTTATTATTACATGCTTTTTGGCCGTGTTACAAGCATCGGCCTTATTGAAAACTGAAAACTTACTTCTACAATTGGGTGAAGCCCTCTTGGGAAGAGTTTGGTTCTCCCCCCCATTGGACCTCCATGGATAAGGTGGAGGATGGCCCCAGGTTCTGAGTCTTGGAACTCGTTGGACCTCTCGGTTCGATTGTTGACTCCTCGGGTTGGAGGATCGGCCCTGTCCTTTTTGATAAACTTGGCCAGGTGTCCCCGCTGTACGAGTTCTTCGATCTCCTCTTTAAGAGCCCGACAATCATTCATGTTGTAACGCCCCGAATCCCAAATACACTGAATTCGAGATGTTCTACAGGATCTTTTCACTTTCTTAGTACACTTTTACAGGGAAATAAAAACTTTTCACCATACATCAGAGTTTACATCATAATTACATCTTTCTTTTGCACAGCGGAAGTAAAATACAACAATTAAATACAAGTACAACAGCTTGATAAAAATCTTTAAGCATCCAAATCCTCTTTAATCTTTAGCATAACATTTACCTGCATGTTAGACTGTGGGTACGTCAGTTTATTCAACCGACGATCATTATACACGGCCGTCCTCGCTTGCCGGAAATAGTATAACTTAACATTTCATATTTAGCAAACACAAACTTGTCACATTTCAACTAAAGGGACTACCCTATTGATGTCGTGTCGTGATTGTGCACTTAGTCCTTAATGCAGTTACTTATGTTATATGACGCTAATGCGCACTTGTTCGGAGTCTATGCATCCCATACTACATAGGTCCGAGGGCAAGCCCTTATTCGTTCTTCATCTTTATAGGGTTCAATCTCCCGTTATGATCTGATCTACTACTGTAATTACGGTAAGTATCCTAGATGTTATCTGACCTACGAACTCATGTTTAGGCACTCTGGAGTAGTATCCTCACCCAGACGCATCATGGGAATTCCTGGGATACGCTCTCACCATAAACATGACACCACCCGTAGTCTTCAAACATCCCACGAGCGTCGCCACCGGGACGGTACTCTGGAACAGTATCCTCACCCAGACTCGTCATGGGAATTCCTGGGATACGCTCTCGCCGCTACCCAGGGCCCTCATACTCAGTGTTTTTCTCTTACTTTCATCACGTCTTCACTATGCACTAGTCCTTAGTTTTATTTAAAAATCATGAACAAAATAATCACTAGAGTTAGCCTCTCCATCAACCGGACTTATTCATTTATTTCAACATGACCAACCTTGGTCTAATTTCAATTCAATTCATTTTTCTCAATGCCGGGGAGACTTAGCTACTCTATTTCAAATTTCATTTCACAATCCTTAAGTCATAACCACTTCCATGTCACATTTCATATTCTTCCTTATTCATGATTACTCTTTGTTCATAAGTCCATAGTGAATACTTAAAACTCATAAAAAATTTCATATTCATGGCCAACAATTTCATCAACATGATTTCTAAATTCCAATATCATACAATGCACTCATGCACTTTACAATTAAACACAATATCCTCAAGTACAAAGTTTATAATATCATGTCACACCACAAACTCTTTTGTGTCAATTACTTCTTAATAAACCCATTTCATTATATCTTTATAAAGAGAAAATTTCCATAAAAGTGTCTTAGAACCATAGCTTTAATTATACTATTTGTTCATAAACTACATTATATTTTCTTCAAATAATACCCAACTCAATCCCATAAAATTCCTTGTATTTTTATGAAAATTACCATATTTTCCTCACATTTTTTGGACATCAAAAACTCCAAAAAAAAATTATTTTTCCCTAAGTGCTAGGGGAAAGATTCGAACCCAGCACGGTAGAGAAGAAGGCCAGAGCACCCGCCGATAGGCCAATCGGTGCTAGCGATTAGAAGAGGGTGATTAAGTATAAGTACTATCACTTCGCTGTTCATATATAGTTATACACAGTAATTAAAAAAAATGGTGAGGCCGGGTTTCGAACCACACCGCTCAGGGAAACCGAACAGAGCCACTGACCGCCTGAGCCACTGGCTCAGGTTGTCACAGTGTAGGTTAAAAACCATTTGTCTCATATTCACACTGTTTGTAGAAATTAACTCGATGTTCAACACAATTTGATTCATATTGCCTTCATATAAACCACTGAAAAACTCCAGATTTAATCTTCTTTATTCCATCTTCAAAACAATAAGTGTAAAATAAATTTTTGTACTAAAAACACATTTTCTCCACCCAAATTAATTATTTGTTTATTAAAACTAGCAAATCCTTTATTTTCGACATTGAAAATAATCGATTGTTCTTCTAATCTCTCTTTTATCCCAAAATTTTCCATGATAATTTACTGGTTATTAATCTACATTCACAACACAATACAACCTTGGATTTCCCCATACTCATACTAGCAAAAGAATTCATATAGCACATGAATAGGTGAAACTCAACAATTACTAAGTTTGGTACATTTCTAATTTAATGACAACAAGCAATTCTTTGGTTCATTTATGCCACTTCTACGCATGAATTCAAAGCATTCAATATACTTTTCCATTCAAATTCCATAGTGTTATTATCTTTACCAAGTGTCATGTTTCAAACACACAATTTACAAGTAATTAATAAAGATTTTCACACATCATGCTAATCACATTGCATCATTATTCAATTAAACTAAATAATCATAGAAAGTGCTTCATATGGTATAATTTCATGCAAGCAATTCACATTCACAATTAATCACATCATTCTAAGTCATTCACATACCAACTTTTTAATTAGAGTGGTCTCTTATTAGTATTTTCCATGTATAATGTTATCAATATACTAGCATGAACCCTATATTAGAAACATGAATTGTTTTACCCACCTCAATTGGAGAGAAACACAAACAAAAGCAATCAAGTAGATGAGAACACCTCCTCCTAGCCAAAAGAATGCACCACTCCAAGCCTCCAAACCCTAGCCGAAAGCTTCCTCAAGTTCCCCACCGAATGCTTCTTCCCTTGGCCGAAAGCTCCAAGCAATCAAAGAACCACACACTCTCTTATCTTTTATAACTCACAATTATAATACTATTTGCTTTAGAAATTACACTTTGCATATGAAAATTAGCCATGAGAAAGGGGGGTATTTATACAAAAAAATGAGGGGAATGGAGGGCTAAGATCATCTTGGTGGTTGCAAAATGAAGGGCTTAGATTCAAGTAGGAGTTAGGAAAACTACCCACCTCCTTGAAACTACCCCCATGTTCTCCACACCCAAAAATTCAACTCTCCCTCCAAAAAGATTGCTACCGGCCAAGCAATGAGTGTGCATTGCACGTGTACGTGTAGTGCACGTGCATGCAACTAGGCCAAATTTTGTACATTCCAAAATTGTATAAAAATAATTTTGTTTAAAAAAGTCTTCTACATGACAAGTTTAATTAAAATAAATCAATTCATGGGCTTTCTTTTTGGGCCAAAATAATTATAAAAAAATAATTAAAATAAAAATGCTTTTGGGCTTTTTAAGGAAAGGCTTTTTAGTTAGATCAAATAAGGCTTTTAAAGAAGGCTTTTTGCAAATAAAATAATTTGAGAAAATTATATTCAAACATACACATCATGATAAAATAGTCCAAAAAATATTGCACGTGCACAACACGTGCAAAATAAATAATTTCTCATTAATTGAAAAATCAGGGTATTACACATGTCGTGGCTGTGGTCCCTATGAAAGCGGCACCACTTATCCATGTTTCTTTTCTTGCCAGGGATATTCATTCTAGGGGGCCGCAGAGTACTCCTTCTTTGTCCACCTCCCTAAGGACTACTGATATACTAGCATTGAGGGGGGTGAACTTCTCAGAACGAGGAGCTGGGCAGCGCTGGGCATTGTCGTCCTTCTGGAATTTGTGGGAGCCTTCTTTGCTTGTATTCCTCCGTTTGTTACTGGAAGATGGTTCCTCAAGACTGAAGGGGGGGTGAGAGCCTCTTCCGCTCGGATGTACTTCTCACTCCTAAGCAGGAGTTCCGAGAAGTTCCGAGGAGGCTTCTTGGCAAGGAACGCCTTGAGGTTGGCGTTAGTGACGTTTTGCCTGAATACCGCAGAGGCCACCGATTGGTTAAGGGAGGCGATAAACTGGGCTTCGGCAGTGAAGCGCCGAACGTAATCCCTTAGGCATTCACCCTTTCTTTGGCTGAAGGCTAGCAAAGATGCACTCGTTTTCTTGGCTCGGCGATTGCCCGCAAAGTGGGTGAGGAAGAGCTCCTCAAACTGTTCGAATGAGTAGATGGAGGTGGGGGATAGACGGGAGTACCACTCTTGCGCTAGTCCCCTCAATGTTGCTGGGAAGGTCTTGTAGAGGACCGCATCCGATGCTTGATGAATCATCATAAGAGTTTTAAAACTCTCGACGTGATCAGCCCGGTCCGACTCCCCATTGTAGAATTCAAAGCGGGGCGGCCTAAATGCTTCGGGGACGAGAACTTCCATGATGGCCCTAGAGAAGGGGGGTTTGCTTGGGCGGAACCTATTCGTCCGTTGTTCTTCTTCGGGATTGATCTTGTTGAGGCGCCTCTCCATCTCGTGGAGACGGCGGTGGACAGAGTGATCCATCCGGTCGGATCTAGTCGACCCTCGGGACTCTCCCTCATGAGTGGTAGTATGGCGAGGGTTAGGGGCATGTTGATCCTGACTCGTGGCAATATTAAGAGCTTGCATGATATCTTGTTTGAAGTTCTGGACCTCGGCCTGAGTGACTGGTGTCCCTCCAGCTCGGCGATCCTTAGGTGTGGCTCGGCTTACTGGAGTATGACTTCTCCGCTGGCGATGTGGAAGGGACTCTCTTCGCCTTCTCGGGGGAGGGGATCTTCTGGTCCTCGGCCTACGGGGGGTCCGGACTCTCAAGACCCCTGGGTGCTTAGGTTAAGGGACTTCCTCAGGGGCTCGCCATTTATTCAAGTGAGTTCTGAGGTCGACCCCCTGCTGACAGTTAAGAATTACCTGACGGAGATCCGTCCGTGGAAGACTATGGGAAGCCATAGAGTCAGTTGAGTGATTGCGGACCGAAACATGATCATGATGAGGGTGTTGCTTCGGACGTCTTCGATGAGAGCCCCCCGGGGCAGCCCCCCGAGACCCTGGAGAGGCCTGTTGAGGAGGAGACTGTTCAGACTGCGGTTACTGAACTTGCTAATTGAGTTGAGGAAGGACATCTTGGACTGGAGGAGGAGGAAAAAGAGTGGCTCTTCGGCTGGAGCTTGCTGCCTTTCCCTTCTCTTTCGGAGGCATGGTTGTTGTCTTTCCCTTCTTCTTTGGATGCATGGTTTGAAATTGTCTTTTGCTGATGAAGGTTGGATTACTTTTTCGTTTTCCACAGACGGTACCAATATGTTGCTGCTGATTTTGGTGTGGGAGCAAACAGATGAATTTGTAGATTCTTTTTGGAAACAATAAAGGCAAACCTGTTGACTTTCACCTGTGTTTGACTGGTTTCTTGCCGTTGTCGTTAACCTGCAAAAAGTTCGATACACCGGGATGGATCCCAGCGACGAACCCTCTAACGCTCTTGTCAGTAATCAGGAAGATTATGAAAGAGTTTTATGTAGAAAAAGATTGATTACCTTGTTATGGTGGGGGAGAGGGGTATTTATAGTCGACTTTAGTGACAGTTTAGAAATAATCATTTATCCCTATGTCCCGGTGTTTTTGGATAAGATGTAGAGTTTAAATCATTTCAAGATAAGAGATTTGGTTTAAACCGGCTCTTAGAGATAACCATGAATTTGAATTACTCTTTAAATATCTGAATTGGTTTGTAATGGGTTGCTGCTCATACCCAATAGGACATATTCGTTTTTGGGTTATTGGGCTTCGAAGAAAGACCCAGTTCCCAATTCGGATCCGTTTGTAGGTGAAATTACCGTTTTGCCCATGAAAGCTTTAAGATTCGTACCTGATTTGAATGGTCCCAATTTGATTCTATTTTTAGCCATATCATCTTTCTTGAGCTATATTTTCCAAATTTATATTTCTCATCTAAAATATGACAGATTAATGTTCCTCCCAAACTAAAACTTTAGATATTTGACCAACGATTGCTGGTCTTTTTGGTCAAAATTTTTAAAATTTGGGTTTATAGCAGACAAACAACATATGCTCTAAGAAGAAGCCAAAAATCAACTCAACTACATAACAAATATTGTATATCTATAACTATTATAATGGGAGAGATGGGGTTGGTAATTAATTAACAATTTTTTGTATGTGCGCACGTGTTTGTGATTTTTTTTGGTCTTTTTCCTTCCTCCTCCACGTGCATCGCACGTGCACGTGTTGGTAGGTTTTTTTTGTCTTTTTCCTTCTTCCTCCACGTGCATCGCACGTGCATGATACTAGTTTGTATATATGCTTGATATGTCTTCTCTCTAAGCCTACCACCTCATCCCCCATGATGACATGATGTTCTCAAAATCTCTGTTATTTTAACGAGAAAGTTGGGGTTTGTAACCAAACAAACCATAACTTTGTAACTAAACAAACACGTGTAATACACGTCCAAATTAATTTCAACAAATACAAACATTTGTAGACAAACAAATCCGTGTATTGCCCATGCATATTTAATATAAAGGAAGTATTAGATTCAAGGCTAGACTACGTGGAAGTTATTACTTTTAATAAAAATATACTTATTAAGACGTGCATCGTGAAAACTACTAGCATCTTTAATTTGATACAATAGAGTATTTCATGCATCATCAGTGTTTCACAATTACAAAAAGGGGTTTCCCCTTGGATCCTCTAATTAATGTTTTCTATTTTCTGGCAGGTGCCCCCTCAATGTTAGATTCTATTAGGTCCCAAGTCTTAATGGTTATAGCTAGGGATGGCGTCCGGATTGTGTCAACCCGCGATCCGTCTGCAACCCGCCCCACTTGATCCGATCAGGGCTGACCCTGAGTTCCTGAGGGTCTGAGGCGAACTCCCGAAATGGGATCCCTCATACATTTTTTTAAACGAAATGGGAACCCACGGGTTGAGATTTGTTTGATCTGAACGGGTAACGAACGACCGGGTCGAGTTTTGAAGTTCCCAACCCGGCCGGGCTCGGCCCGATTATAGGCCCAATCAGACCTGAGCTCGCCCGAAACTCAGACTAACCCGAACAGTTTGGGTCCAACCCGAACATGTCAATCCGAATGCCAACCCTACATGAGATACATGTCTACCGTCCCTATCTAACTCACTCCATAATGGAATGATTGGCATCATGAAGAAAATGGGGAACAAGGGCATAGCAGGAATACAATAATTTTCGTTTAGTTAGATGAGAATAAAGTGATTTCAGAAGGTTATACTCATGTTTAATAGAGAAGGATAAGATAAAGAAAATAATAAAGGAGGGAAAGGACAAAAAAACAAAAAAACAAAGGAAGAGAAAAGAGAGGCAAGATAGTGTTAGTTGAATGAGACACACACTTTAAAGGCCTGATTCATATTTCCACTCCTATATTTTTAAATGCAAGTCTTTCTACAACCGTTGAGTGAGTTATAATTCAGATAATAAAAATTAGAATGGGATAAGGAATCTGTCATGCTCAAAACTATGGTACAAAATATAGTCCTTGAAAATAACATGCTCCTATACATAATTTATTTAAATTAAAATTTTAATTGAATCACTAAATTCTAGAGCGCATGTTAGCTCATTACAAATAAACATAAAACATCCACATATTAATGCATATTATATTTCCGGCCTTCTGGAATCGTCAATAATTATTGAGTCAGCTGACAGTCTGTAACAATTTCACATCTTAAGATTTGAGAATGGACTCCACCGGCCTCTTAAAAAGTGAAATTCTACTAGCCATAAGTTTATGAGTTTATCAATACAGGTCAAATTCTTCTAGATTTCACTACAATAGCATATTGAAAAGTGAAATGCCCAAGTGGTCCTAATTCCTATCAATGTAATATATATTCCAAAGTCACAGTATTGTACAGTATGGAGCCATACTTGTCTCATGGACCTCTCCTCTACAATACTTCTTTGCTATTTTTCCTTTCGTTCTTTTTCTAGCCATATTATAACTATATATTAACCCAATGAGTCTGTCTCATGTCCCCTTCCTCTAAATTGAAAATATATATATATATATATAGTAAAAATAGGAATATCACTTTAAACTAACACGAGCGCTCCACATATTTTTATAATTTAAAATAAAAAAATTAAAAAACCTTTAAACTCTTCCTAACCACGATCTCATCCTCTCTCACTTTCAAAATCCTCCCAAACTCTCACCTCTCATGCTGCCCCCTCACACGCCACGCACCCTCCTCGCCTCCAACCCGCCTCCCACGCGCCATCCTCGCTTTGAACTCGCCTCCAACCAGACTCCTGCACCTCCTCTTCACCGTGCCGCCTCCCACGCCCCCGCACCCTCCAAGTCTCCGATGTTGCCCTCTCCGATCTGCCTCCCATGAGCCCTCCTCGACTTAGATGCTGCATCCTCCTGCGCGGCCCTCTTCAAACCTCGACTTCACCTCCGATGATGCCACCTCCTTCGCCATTTTCGAACCGCTGCGTTCATCAAGGCAGTATTTATAGTGGAATTGGAGAAAAATATGGGTTGGAGACGGAATGATTGCAGTGTCGGATTCAAGAATGAGATATGATAAGATTTCTTCTGTTAGAATCTGAATATATAATAATAGAAAATCCCAACAGAAATTGCGAAGAAATGAAATACGGGAAAGAAAACAGTAAGTTAAAGAATTTGCACAGAGTCGAGACTGATAATCTTTGTCCTTAAAGCAGAATTTGTCCCGTAGTGTGACGGTTACCGGCGTATTGCTTCCCAGGATACAACTGTACCTTCTCTGAAAAACGCAGCACCCTTGCTTCAGAGATTCAGCGAACTGTTGTCTGTGGAGTACTCTCAGTTGACACGACACAGAGGAGAAGAAGAAGAAGAACAAAATGAAAAATTCTCTACCTGTATAAAAGACTCTGTCTGAATTTATAGAGAAAAATTGGAGACTGTTTAGATGCTATTACTCTGTAACAGCAGAGTAATGGAGACTCTTTAGATTCATAACTGGTGAGCCATTACTCCTCTCTCCACTACACGTTAGTGGTAACCCCCGGGCCACGCCCTTTAGTCCAGTTTTCTAGTATATATACTAGAAAAAATCTTTTCCAATTTCCGATATGGGACTATCCATTTTCTCCAAATTGCCAAGTTAGTACCTTTCAAGTACCCAACTTTGGATCAACATTTCTCATTCATACGGAATTCGTTTTTGGCAAGTGAGTATACTACGAAATAGTACTCGTCGAGAGGATCACAATCCACTCATTTTTCGGCACCGCTGGTGACCGGAGCCTGCCGAAATCCGGCCCGAAAAACTGCAAAAATTAATTCCAACAATCCCCCACATGAATGAAAATTACCAGACCATATAATCCAGACACGACAGAAAAACAAAAAACATGACAGAAAGACTCTGAGAGTACAATCGGAAAATCACTGCATCAGGAATGGTTGTAATTTTTCAACTTTGAACCACCCTTAGTAATTAGCTATCGGATTCACTTAACTAGGTAGTGATCATGATGTCTTGAACTACCCGGACGTTGATGTGAACCTAGACAATAACTATCACACAGGTTCATCTCCTCACAGAACTAAGTTCTTTTGTTGTGTTCATTTTGGCCTTGAACATCCCTGGTTAATCATGAGTGAACTTGGAGAATGTAGCCTCTCTTCATTCTCCTAGAAACGGCCTCATTTCACACTCACAAGGTGATTGCCCATAAAGAGTATCCTGCTACATCCCAAAGCTATGGGAATCATTAAAAGCCAAGCTTATCCTAACTATTTACAGGTAGCACTTGTTTTATCATCCTAAGAGTGAGTATGAGATGTTAATTTGTCAGTGCTTTTGTCGATTCAACATGATTTAGTTGTCCCTTTGAACCTAGATCTTGGGATCTCCAATTCCTAGGTAGGGTTTCCATCAAGTATCCTCTTTCGTTATAGGCTTTAAACCCATTCCTCTTGATGATCTCACAACCTGCTCTCGCGACAGACCTTTAGTAAATGGATCCGCTAGGTTGTCGGCCGATTTTATATATTCTATAGAGATTACTCTATTTGAGAGCAGTTGTCTAATGGTTTTGTATCGCCTTCTGATATGACGAGACTTACCATTATACATACAGCTCAGTGCCTGTGCTATAGCCGATTGACTGTCACAGTGTACACATAAGGCAGGCACTGGTTTTTTCCACATAGGAATATCCTCTAAAAAGTTGCAAAGCCATTCTGCTTCCTCTGCCGCTTTGTCTAAAGCAATAAACTCAGATTCCATGGTGGATCTGGCCAATAGCGTTTGTTTAGAGGATTTCCATGACACAGCTGCACCACCAAGTGTGAAGACATATCCACTTGTGGATTTTGAGTTCTTGGAGTCCGATATCCAGTTGGCATCACTGTAGCCTTCTTGTACTACTGGATATCTGGTGTAATGCAGTGCATAACTCTGAATATGTCGTAAGTAGTTCAATACTCTAGTTATTCCTTTCCAGTAACTTCATCCTGGATTACTCGTGTATCGGCTCAGTACATTTACCGAATGTGCTAGGTTCGGTCTTGTACAATTTGTTAGGTACATCAGACTACCAATTACACGTGCATATTCCAGTTGTGATATGCTTTCGCCTGTATTTTTGAACAAGTGAAGACTTGGATCGACGGAACTTTTGCTGTCCCATTGGAGTAATGAATCTTTCAAGTACTTTCTCAGCATAATGAGCTTGAGATAAAGTAATCCCCTCAGATGTCCGAGAAACTTTGATTCCTAGTATGACATCTGCAACTCCCAAATCTTTCATGTCAAACTTACCACTAAGCATGCTCTTAGTTTGTTTGATAATGTTGTTATTGCTTCCAATAATGAGCATGTCGTCTACGTATAGACAGACTAGAATGTATCCATTTAGAGTATCTTTGATGTAGATACATTTATCGCATTTATTTATTTTGAAACCATTTGACATCATAACATTGTCAAATTTTTTATGCCACTGCTTTGGAGCTTGTTTCAGGCCGTACAGTGATTTTACAAGCCTGCACATCTTGTTTTCCTGTCCAGGAACTACGTAACCCTCATGTTGTTTCATGTATATTTCTTCTTCTAAGTCTCCATTTAGAAATGCAGTTTTAACATCAATTTGATGTATTTTCAGGTTACGTAGAGCTGCAATAGCTATCAACATTCTTATGGATGTTATTCTTGTAACTGAGGAATATGTATCGAAGAAATCTAGGCCTTCTTTTTGCCTAAATCCTTGTACCACAAGTCTAGCCTTATGCTTCTCTATTGAGCTATCTGGTTTCAATTTTTGTTTGAAAATCCATTTGCATCCTAGAGCTTTACATCCAGAAGGCAAGTCGACTAACTCTCATGTATGATTTTGCATAATGGAGTCTATTTCACTTTTGATTGCTTCCTTCCACATAGGAGCATCAGGCATAGACATGGCTTCTTTGAAAGTTCTGGGCTCATTCTCTAACAGAAAGGCCGTCAGAAAGTCAGGACCAAATGATTTTGATGTTCTAGCCCGTTTACTTCGTCTAGGCTCATCAGTATCATGTTCTGGTTCATCAACTGAAGTGCTTGCATTTCCTTGTTCACGTGTACGTTTGGGGTACGTAGTATCCTTGCACGGAAATCCGTGTTCAAAGAAGGAAGCATTCTTTGATTCCATTATTGTATTCACATGGATATCTGGTACATCCGATTTGTATACCAAGAATCGATATGCACTACTGTTGTGTGCATAGCCTATGAATATGCAATCGATCGTCTTCGGTCCGATGGTGACCTGTTTTGGGTTAGGTACTGCCACTTTTGCTAGACACCCCCACACTTTGAGGTATTTATACGAAGGTAAGTTACCTTTTCATAGTTCATATGGTGTCTTGCCGGTTTTCTTGTGAGGTATTTTATTAAGAATGTAGTTGGCAGTCAGCAACGCCTCCCCCTACATGTTTTGGGGTAAGCCAGAATTCAACAACAAGGCATTCATCATCTCCTTTAGAGTTCAGTTCTTGTGCTCGGCAGTACTGTTTGATTCGGGTGAGTAGGGAGCAGTTGTCTGATGAACTATTACATGTTCCGAGCAGAACATGTTAAATGGTGCATCATATTCTCCTCCTCTATCATTTCTAACGATTTTAATCATTTTGCCAAGTTGATTCTCAACCTCAAGTTTATATTCTTTGAATTTATCCAAAGCCTCATTTTTGCTATGTAACAAATATATATAACAAAATTTTGTGCAATCGTCTATGAAAGTCACAAAATACTTTTTTCCACCTCTGGTCTGCACATGTTTTAAGTCACACAGATCCGTGTGAATTAGACCTAGAGTTTCTGTGTTTCTTTCTACAGAACGTGATGGAGTTTTAGTGAGTTTGGCCTCCGTGCAAACTTCACATTTTTCTGAGTTATCTACCTTAAATTTTGGTAGCAAATTCATATTAATTAATCTACGCATAGAATTTACATTGACATGGCCTAGTCTTTCATGCCAAATAGAGGAAGACTCAACATATAGGCAATAGGAGTTATTACATTAACTTTGGAAACAGCAGGAACAATAGTTTTAGGGATAACTGTCATTACATTAAACTTGAACAGTCCATCCTTTACATATCCTTTACCCAAGTATACCCCATTCTTAGACAGTACAAAATTATAAGAAACAAGAATAACCTTAAACTCATTCTTTCTTAGCAAAGAACCTGATATCAAGTTCTTTCTAATGTCTGGAACATGCAACACATTTGTGAGTGTTAGCTCTTTGCCTGAAGTCATTTTCAACACTATCTTCCCTATTCCTTCAATTTTGGAGGTGGAAGAGTTTCCCATGAACAGTTGTTCATCTTTATTGCACTTCCGGTATGAGGTGAACATTTCCTTGTCCGAGCAGATATGCTTGGTGGCCCCAGTATCGTACCACCATTCACGAAGATTGCTCTTTACAAGATTTATCTCTGATACTATAGCACAGAGGTCCAGGTTAGAGAGACCAGTGGACAAGTTCTCAGCTATGTGTGCGTGGGATTTTTCATTCCCTTTTACATGTCCTGTTCCTGAACGATTATTGTCCTTACTGCGGCACTCAGAAATTTTGTGCCCCATCTTACCACACTTGTGGTATTTCCCAGCAAACCTCTTTGCAAGAGGTTTTTTGTTTGAGGCCTGTGGCAGAAACTTCCTCTTCTTGCCCTTCTGTTCGTGCTCCACCATATTGGCCTTTTCTATGGACTGATTTCCATAGGACCTGTCAGCCTTGCGATTCTCTTCTTCGATCCGTAACCTGACAATTAGGTCTTCAAGAGACATCTCCTTTTGCTTGTGTTTGAGGTAGTTCTTGAAGTCTTTCCACCCAGGTGGAAGTTTTTCAATGAATGCTGCAACCTGGAATGGTTCGCACAATGTCATATTCTTTGCAGCAATGTCGTGCATTATAACCTGCAGTTCTTGGACTTGACTCACCACAGTTTTGGAGTCAATCATCTTGTAGTCCAGAAATTTGCCGACAACAAATTTCTTGGACCCAGCGTCTTCTGTTTTGTACTTCTTTTCCAGGGACCCCCATAGGAGTTTGGACGTCTTGAAGACACAGTAGACGTTGTACAGGGGGTCTACCAAGCCATTCAGGATGTAGTTCCTGCAGAGGTAGTCGCCCTGAGTCCACGCATCAACTGCAGCAATGGAGTGTGCATCTATTGGTGCCAGCATCGGGGCAGATTCAGTGAGGAATCTGTCCAGCTTCAATGTGGTCAGGTAGAACTGCATCTTCCCTTGCCACTTTTTGAATCCAGTTCCATTGAACTTCTCCGGTTTTTCTCCCACAGTTATGTGCATGGGCAGAACGACCGAATGTGCCGCAACCGATTGTGCAGTCACATTTTGGGTCACCGGTGTTTCGGTACTGAGAAGCCCATTAGCAATGTCAGTTGGTGTGTTCTCCATGTTCTTATTTTCTCTTCTCTGAAATTGTTTGAAACAGAAACTGTTAGTTGTTTTTTCCGAACAGCACCTGTAAATAGACTTTACAAAACTGTTAGAATCTGTGAGGAAAAAATTTTGCTGTAAGATTGTTAGAACCTGAATATATAATAATAGAAAATCCCAACAGAAATTGCGAAGAAATGAAATGAAAAATTCTCTACCTGTATAAAAGACTCTGTCTGGATTTATAGAGAAAAATTGGTGTGTGTTTGTCATTTTGGCTAAGTCCTCTCTCCACTACACGTTAGTGGTAACTCCCGGGCCACGCCCTTTAGACCAGTTTTCTAGTATATATACTAGAAAAAAAATTTCCAATTTCCGATATGGGACTATCCATTTTCTCCAACTTGCCAAGTTAGTACCTTTCAAGTACCCAACTTTGGATCAACATTTCTCATTCATACGGAATTCGTTTTTGGCAAGTGAGTATACTATGGAATAGTACTCGTCGAGAGGATCGCAATCCACTGATTTTCCGGCATCGCCGGTGGCCGGAGCCTGCCGGAATCCAGCCCAGAAAACTGCAAAAATTAATTCTGACATCTTCTACTTTCCACTTTTTGCTATTGTCATATGCATATTTGAATAAGAAACACTTAAAAACGTAGAAATCCGGTACTTAATTTCTAAGACTGTGCTTTGTTTATCAACACTTCGATGAAATGACTATGTAGCACGCAATACATTTGTAAAAATGCTTGTGAGAAATTTTGCTTAACTAAATTAATTGTATCTATGTGTGATGTATGCATTAATTTCTGAAACCTAATTTACTACGTAATTTTATCTTTTTATTTCTAATTTGTGTTTTGAAATCCCGAAATTTGAATTTGAGGAATAGTACGGGGTTGAAGACGGAGATGACTGTAGTGTTGGATTGAAGAATGAGATTTGATAAGTTTTCTCCTACTTTTTCCTTTTAGCTATTGCCTCATGTATATTTGAATATTAAACACTTGAAAACTTAGAAATCTGGTACTTAAATTTTAGAACTGTGTTTTGCTCATCAAGTGTTCGATAAAATGCATATATAACATGTAAGGTATTTTTCAAAAATGCTTTTGAAAATTTTTGCTTTACTAAATCAATTGTATCTTTGTATAGTGTATATATTAATATCTGAAACCTAATTTACTACATGATTTCATTTTTATTTTCTAATTTGTGGATTTGAAATCCCAAAATTTGGAGTTAGGGAAGAGTATGGGTTGAAGACGGTGATGATTGCAGTGTCGGATCCAAGAATGAGATTGTCACGTCTCGCTTTCCAAAAATACGGAATACGAGCACGTAACATTAGTTAGACTTAAGGAGCCAACCAGTGTATTAGATCTTCAGAATCTTTGTCCTTCAATTCCAGCAGGCTCTGATACCACAATTGACCGTGTATGATGGGAAGCGAGGCGTGACAGAGATTTTGTAAGGAGGGAGGTGGCGGAGGGCAAAGTGAAGCGGACAGGGTGGATGGAGGGTGTTGGAGAGGGGGACATCACGACGGTCGAGGATGGCGAAGACGCAGGAGAGAGTGTGGATTTGGAAGGGAAAGGGGAGGGAGGGGAGGGGAGAGATGAGGTGGGTCAAGGTCTAGGTGTTGTTGGTCAGGGAATACACAAAGAGATAATTTTAGGATAAATTTCACTAAACTATATTCTTTAAAAGATATTTTTTTTCAATTCTCTCACATTTTTTTAGAGTTCCATATAATTTTATGTTCCTTAAAATTATTTTAATATGTGTATCTCTGCAAAACGGAAGTTTCTTTTGATATACTCTAGCCTACTTAGCAAAAACAAAGACAAAGGGAAGTTTCTTTTGATATGCTTTACCTAGGGATGGCAACTGGGCCGGGTCAACCGGCGACCCACCCGCGACCCGGCCCACCAACCCGGCCCGTTAAATTGCTTCGCGGGTTCGGGTCGAACCCGGTGAACAGTACCGGGTCGACCCGGGTCGCAATTTTCGTGAATCGAATTCGCGAAACCCGGCCCACGAACCCGGCCCAACCCGTGAATTTGACCCGCCAACCCGCGGGTCGACCAGCGGGTTTCGACCCGTGACGGGTCGACTATTGACCCGCGGGTCGAACAGTCGAAAATCACACCGTTGCTGCTGCTGGCCTGCTGCGCTCTGTCCCAGAGCCGTTGTAAACGGCTCAAAGAGCCGTTTGGTTTTTTTTTTTCCCACTTATTTAGCCTATAAATATCACCCAAAAATCTCATAAAAATCACACCTCACTCTCTTACTCTCTCTACTATTATACATCATTTGTAAAGAATTTTTGAACAATTGTAGTATTCATCAAACAAGTGTACAAGGAGGCATATACACGATCAAATTTCGGTCGTATCGGAAATAAAATTCAACGTCTTCAACTCTCTTCAACCCTCGTCAAATCGACTTCAACCTCTTCTCAACTCTTCAATTGCGGAATCGGCAAAGCGCTCCTCCATCTTTTCTATTCTATTCTTATTTTAACAGTTTTTTTTACATACGCATATTCCACGGTGAACGGTATCAAAATATCTCTATCTCTCTCGTTAATTTTTTTTTGCGTTATAGTTAAAATTATTGTTCATTTTTTTGAACTTCTCTATCTCAACCCTCTTGTTTTTTAGATTTTTTTTGTATAATTCACCGCTCCTACATTGTATATTTTTTTTACATACTTTACTTTAGCACATTACTACATTATGTCTAGATCACGTGGTAGCGGTCGTAGCGGACAAGATTCTTCCTCCTCTTCACGTAGGCCACCAATTGTCCCAACTAGTGAGCCCACCCAAGATTACATTGATCTTACTATGGAACAATGGGGTACACACGACATGGATGTTGTAGGTGACATACAATTAGAAGAAGAAGAACAACAACAACAAACCAAAACTACACAACCCCGTAGTAGTAGGAAAAGTAGAGGAGAAACTAGCGATTGGCATAAGTTTTATGATTATATCCCGGACGAACATACTCCGGGTATAGGTTTGAAAGTGTGTAAAATATGTAGTAAAACATACAAATTCAAGAGGGGTGACGGCACCGGTACAATTAGTAGGCACATACAACATAATCATAAAGAACTTCTTGATCAAATACAAGGCCAACAAAAAATCAACCCTAGGACCGGTCAAGTAGATAGCCACCCTTAAGATCCCGAACTTGTTCGTCGGGAAATGGCCCGATTAGTCATTAAGGAAGAGTTGCCATTTTCCTATCCCGAGAGTAGGAACTTGAAAAATTTTAATCAAACGGCCTTAAACCGTCATTTTAAAAGAATTCCGAGAAATACTTGCAAATTGGATTGTTTTAAAGTGTACATGGAAATGAAGGACGCTTTGATTGCAATTTTATGGAGTTTAACTTGTAGGGTTAGTTTAACTTCGGATTGTTGGACGGGTGTCAACAATATTCCAACGATGGGAATAACCTGTCATTGGATCGATAATGATTGGATTCTTCAAAAAAGAATCATATCACTTGCATCGTTGCCGTATCCCCATAGTGGCGCTGAAATAGAAAACCGTATTATAGAAATTTGTGATGTTTTTCATATTCGCGATAAAATTATGGCTATTAGTTTTGATAATGCATCTAACAACAATGCAGCAATTACTACTTTAAAATCTGTATTAAACCCTCCATCTGACAATATTTTTCATGTTAGATGTGCATGTCATATTATAAATTTATGTGTTCAAGATGCATTAAGAATAGCTGATCCACATATACATAAAATTAGAAATTGTGTACATTTTATTGCATTAAGTCCAAGCATTTTACAAGAATAGAAAGCTTGGTGTAGGGTTAGAAATGTTCCTTTTAGAAAATTTCCAAAGGATGTTAGACACCGATAGAATTCTACTTTTGATTTACTAAATGTTGTCACCGATTATAAAGCAGTTGTAAATGATTTTTGTATCGTAAAAAATATGTACAATTTTGAAATGACTCCCAACGATTGGTTTTTTGCCGAATCTTTGTTGTAATTTTTAGAACCTTTTAAAACCGCAACTTTATAGTTTTCAAAAACATATGAATCTACTTCTAGTAGCATTTTTATTGAATTAGTTAGCATGATGCAAATATTTAACGAAATGGTAAATGATCCCTATATTAGTGACATTGTAATACCTGCATTTCAAAAAATTTTGAAGTATTATTTTCCTCCTCCTATGTTGATTTGTGTTGCTACTGTTATGGATCCCCATATCAAATTAGAAGGTACGAAGAATTTGATAGAAATGTTTTTTGGATATTTAGAGAACAATGTAGAATTAACAACTGATTGTGCTACTTTTTTAGTTCAGTTTGAATCTACTTTAAATAACTTGCATGATTATTATGATAGACGTTTTGCTTCTAGTAGTACAACTTTTGTAGTTAGTTCTTCTTCTGGTAGTTTTAAAGGTAAGGGTAAAAGTAGAATTGGTGATAGAACATTTAGTTTACTTGAACAAATTCAATCTAAAAAACCTAGGACTAATCAACCAAATGAATTAAATTGGTATAACCAACAGGATACTGAGCCTACTCTTTCTCCACTAGATATTTTACAATGGTGGAAAGAACATGAACACACTTTTAGTATTCTGTCAATTATGGCTAAAGATTTACTAACTCCTCCTGTCTCTACAATTGCTTCTGAGAGTGCATTTTCTACAAGTGGCAGGGTTCTATCTGATTACAGGAATCGGTTGAAGCCCGAGGCGTTAGAGATGCTCGTTTGCACAGAAGACTGGCTGAAGGCTGAAGATAGGACTCAAGGGAAAGCACTATCAAGTTCCACAAGTGGGAGCGACTCGCCCGAAGAAGAACAACAACAGCAACAACAATAGCTTTGCTTGTTATGTCAAATTAGAAAACTTGTACTCAATTAAAATTGTATATAAGAAATATGTTATTGTATAAAACTTATTTGTGAATTGAATTCTTCATTTCGTTATAAATTGTTAAAATTGTATAACTTAAATTCATATGAATAATATTTCAAAATTTGTTGTCAATTTCACTCTTTCAATCTTATTATTATTATTACGATTTTTATTGTTTATTAGTATTATTACTTACTTAGTATTATAATTATAATTATTATTTTAATTTAAGCTACCAAAAAAAAAATTATTATTAAATGTGCCAACCCGCGGGTCGACCCGGCCCAACCCGGGTTGAACCCTAAAGGGTTCACGGGTTGGGCGGGCCACCCAAACGAAAAATAGACCCGGCCCGGCCCGGCCCGGATATGAGCGCAACCCGGCCCGGACCGGTCAAGCAAACATGCCAACCCTTACGGGTTGGGCCCGGCCCGGCCCACTCGACCCGTTCGCCACCCCTAGCTTTACCCTGTTTACTAAAACAAAGACATGCAATACAAAGGGTTTATATGGAGTCTACAATAGCTGGGTATTTTCTACGCATTAATCTCTAATCTCTAATATTATAATGGGAGAGATGAGATTGTTATTTGTCAACATACAAATCCGTGCGTTGCACGTGCAATTCCAACACTTTCATTAATTACAACAAAAACAAACAAATAAAAAAAATCCACCTATTTAAAATATGCAACGCACGTGCAACAATTTTATAATAATTTTTAACACTAAACATACACATATGTTACACGTATAACTCAAATTCTACTTATAAACACCTGCATTGTACGTACAAATTGCAGATTTTTCTTCAAAATATTTTTTCCAATTACGTGCAACGCACGTCCAACTCCAAAATTATTTCTTAAAACGTATATCGCACGTAAAAATTCTTAAACTCTTATCAAAACGTGCATCACACATGAAATATACTAGTAGTATTACAATTATAATTATCTGAGTTAGAATGAGTTAGAATAATACTGGGTTAGAATAATATGAGTTCCGAAGAAATTTAATAACCTTCAAATGGGGATGGACTTATAAGAGAATCTTTTGGAAACACTTTCTTCCTTTCGTTTTTAGTTTCTTTAAAAAATAGGGCAAAAGCCAAAATACCCCCCCCCCCCCCCCCCCATCATTTGGCCTAAGTACAATATGCCCATATAACGTTTGAAAAAATACACTAAATCCATTATTCCGTTAACTTAACTTATTCCGTTAAGTTAGAATTATTGAATTACCTTTCTACCCTTACCCTTTCATATCTCAATCTCTTCTTTCTTCCTTTCTTCATTCCTTTTTTCTTATTTCATTTTTCTCTATTAACAACGATTTCTTCGGTCCACGAACGTTTTAGAAGAGTGGGATGCTACAGTAGTGTACACGTATTATTGAATGAACAAGATTAAACAAGTTAATTTTCACATGAATATCTGTTTGTAAAAGGAACAGATGAAACATGCAAATTGTTTCATTGGTCATGTAATGATTCACGAACGTTTATGAAATTGCCTGTGGCAGTTTAAGAATTAGCAAGTCAGATCACATGGAACTTCTTCATTTATCAAAAGTTCTTGGTAATCTTAGAGGCTTCGTTTTATAACAATTATAATTTTGAGACGAGGGAAAGGGTTGTTACTTTCAGATTGTTCTTTACAATTTGAATATCCACAGTATAAATGTTGGTCGCGACTTGAATTTGATTTTAAAAAAGTTTCTGATCAGGTGTGGACCTTCTTCCAAATTTCACATTATGATATCAATTTTGATGAATATAATGTCATTAAATAGTCAGACAATTATGTCAATCCAATTATGAATTTGGGATGGGATATGTTAAATTATTTAATTTTATATTTTATATTTGCCAAATTTGTTGTGATTAGTTTGAAATTTGTAAGAAGTTTTACTCGATCAAACAAGTGCTCTTCTTTTTATTAAATTAAATTTACTGCAGATGTTTTATCTGTTGATATTTGAATTTTAAGGACTAAAGTTAAGATCTTGGTTTTCTACTGTGCAATGGTTTCATAGAACTCTCTTCATGTACTTTGTCTCAAAGAAATCGTTGTTGAATAAATCGTTGTTAATAGAGAAAAATGAAATAAGGAAAAAGGAACGAAGAAAGGAAGAAAGAAGAGATTGAGATATGAAAGGGTAAGGGTAGAAAGGTAATTCAATAATTCTAACTTAACGGAATAAGTTAAGTTAACGGAATAATGGGTTTAGTGTATTTTTTCAAACATTATATGGGCATATTGTACTTAGGCCAAACGTTGGGGAGGTATTTTGGCTTTTGCCCTAAAAAATATTAATGCTACCCTGCACAAATTGTAAATCCTAAAATAATTTTGAAAGACTCATAAAATTATATAGAACTCCAAAAAATATGAGAGAATTGAGAGAAATTTATTAATATCATTCCTACCGTAATTATTGAAATCTTCATTATCATTCTCATATAAGCAAATGATATAGAAAATCACTGTCAAACTATAATGTTATCAAACTGAATATTATTAAAGCTAAAAAATGCAAGCAATGAAAAGATATTGCAAATTCAATTAATTTATGTTAACATGTATATTACAACATCATTAACATTCAGTAAATAGGTTATACATTATAAACCATGCATTATGCACAAGTTAGGATAAAGATAATATACTAAGAAAATCATATAAAAATAATTGTACGAATTTATTTGCTTAAAAATCTAATTCTAAGTTAGGAGATGGGGGTGGGTTTGAGAAGAGATATGAGATTTTGTGAGATTGAGAAAGTGAGAGGGAAAAAGACTGTGTTTGAGAAATTGGGATTTTTATTTTATTTTGGTTTTTTTAATAAAATTCGTGCGTAGTACACGTTAAATATGAATCCCTGGTTTTTCTCACATTTCTCTGTTTCAAAATAGAGAAAGGAGAGAGGGTTATACTCTCTATCCTATTAGTACTAGTAATATGCACCGTGTGATGCACGTTTTAAATTGAAAAATTATATAGTAAATAATAAGACATAATCTGACCTCGAACATGAGACCTCTCTTTACTCATTACATACTCTTTACAAATTACCCCTAGTGGTACAAACTTTTATTTTATATGAGTGACATTTTTGTAAATAATTATGAATTTGACTTTAAGGGTATTATGGCAAGTTGAGTAAGAGCATCCACAGTCGTTCAATGGAAAAAATGGCAAAATGCATATTTTAGCATTGCATTTTGAAGAAATGCTGCAGTCGTTGAATGGTAAAAAATGCATAAAATAAAAAATAATTTATACTTAGAAATTAATAATAAAAATACGGGAAGAAGAAAAAAAAATCAAAATAACCGTACGAAATGTTTCGTCTGGGTTTTAAGGTAGTTTTTTTTTAAAAAAAAATTGCAAAAACAATTTTAAAAAATAGTTTGTAAAAAATATTTGCAAAAACAATTTAAAAATTTGCAAAAACAATTTAACAATTGCAAAAATAATTTAAAACTTTACAAATTTAATTTTTAAAATTATGTTTTTTTAAAAAAATGGATTGCATGTTTCGTCCCACATGGGAATAAACATCATGTTTATTCCCACCATTAAATTCAATTAACCAGTTAATTTATTTGGTTTTTAATTTTTTTAAAATTCGGACGAAACATCATGTTTCGTTGATGTTTCGTCTGATTAATTAAAAATATAATTAAATAATCAGACGAAACATCATGTTTCGTCCAATCAATTGAAAATATAATTAAATAATCCAGACGAAACATGATGTTTCGTTAGCTATAATATGCATTTTGCTATTTCGAATGCTATTTATCCCTTTCTACTGTTGACGAATTGCCAAAAAATGGCAAAATAGCAAATGACTGTATGCGCTACAGTATACAAAAAATGGCAAAATTGGCAAAAAAGCAAACGACTGTGGATGCTCTAATCAATTGATTAATATAACTCTCACTTAAAAATAAATGGTTAAATGTCTATAAATTACAGGTTGTCTACAAATAACAATTCCAACTCTCCTATTATAATATTAGAAATTAAAAATAAGATATAAATAGTATAAGATATAGATATAATTTACTACTGCAAATGATTATAATCAAGTAATATCTAGCTAGTTGGATTGTCTGTCTACCTAAAATAGGCTCTTTCGGTCTGCATTTTTCTTTTCTTTTTTCTTTTTTTTAGTCTGCTATTAAAACAAGTCTGGGTACAGGAAAAAATAATTTGTAAGTCCATAAAATTTGAAAGTCCTTGGAACATTAATTCAAAGGTAAAATGCATGAATATCCTAACATTTTGCTCCAATGAGGAGGCTTCTTGTTACTTTGTTGTTACATAGCTTACTGTTTTTTTTTTTAAATTTTATTTAGGTGACTCAACTAGCTTGGAATGATAGTTTTATCAAGAAAGTTCTTCTATGGGTGGCATTCGGGGCTCACCGGGCCGGGCCGGGCCAAGTTGAAACCTAGCAGGTTTGAGCCATGTCTTGGATTCGGCAGGCCGGGCCAGGGGAGGAAAGGAGGGGCCCGGACCTAGCCCCTAGCGCGGCCCGGACCGGTTCGTTGCGGGTTCGCGGGTTAGGCGGGGTTTTCAATTTTTTTTCAATTTTTTTTTGAGTGTATAAAGATAAAGGAAAACAGAAATGGTAAACAGTTGGGTTGAACAAATAGATAAAATAAAGATTCTTAAATTGAATTGTTTGTATGAATTACAAATTTTTAAATTAATCAAATAGATAAGTAACGTTTCATACAAATCTTATCAATTTACAATATAAAAATAAAAATAAAAGAAAGAAACAGTAGCCAAAAATCAATTTGATCAAGAAAAGTGATTAATTCATTCAAAAAATAAAATTACCTAATTGTGTCGGGCTGGGCTGGGGGAATTGCAAGCCGGGCCAGGGGAGGAAAGGAGGGGCCCGGACATGGCCCCTGGCGCGGGCCGGACTGGTTCGTTGCGGGTTCACGGGTAGGCGGGTTTTTCAATTTTTTTATTTATTTTGTTTTATTTTATTTTATTTTTTTTTGAGTGTACAAAGATAAAGGAGAAGGAAAATTGTGAACAATTGGGTTGAACATATAGATAAAAGAGAGATTCTTAAATTGAATTATTTTCATGAATTACAAAATTTCAAATTAATCAAATAGATAAGTAACATTTCATACAAATCCTATCAATTTACAATATAAAATTAAAAAGCAATAAACAACAACTAAAAATCAATTTGATCAAGAAAAGTGATTAATTCATTCAGAAATTAAATTACCTAATCCCTCTCAGGATCGGACCTGCATCCAACCCAAACTCAACACACTAATTTGCACGCAGTAGCCAAGAAATCCAACCTGAAACTATATTTCATAAAAGTTTGATAGCATAGATATATATAATTAAGATCATTTGAAGTAGAAAATTTTTAGTCTTACATCGGTGAAATGAAAGAAGTGAGGAAGTGAAGTTGACTATAAATAGCTAGCGTGAGGGTTTGCAAATTGAGTTATGAGTAGTGATCAATTAATTTTGGTATCAACACTCATTTTTATAAAATTTTGAAATATTTTAGAGTATATCTATATGCACATATGCATGTATACATATATTTTGCAGTATATATACATACACTTCTATAAATATATTTAGCACAAAAAAATTAAAAAACATGCAGCCTTAACGGTAGGCCTGTGGGCCGGCCCGACCCGGTTCAAACCAGTCATAATCCAAGTCGGGCCGATTCACTCGCGGCTGGTCCAAAACCGGGATTTTCTCCAATTTTTGTGAACCGGACCAGTCCTCTATGCGGGTTGGGAGCGGGTTCAACCCGTCTATGTTGGAATTAATTTTTGCAGTTTTCCGGGCCGGATTCCGGCAGGCTCCGGCCACCGGTGGCGCCGGAAAATGAGTGGATTGCGATCCTCTCGACGAGTACTATTCCGTAGTATACTCACTTGCCAAAAACGAATTCCGTATGATTGAGAAATGTTGATCCAAAGTTGGGTACTTGAAAGGTACTAACTTGGCAAATGGATAGTCCCATATCGGAAATTGGAAAGGATTTTTTCTAGTATATATACTAGAAAGCTGGACTAAAGGGCGTAGCCCGGGGGTTACCACTAACGCGTAGTGGAGAGAGGACTTAGCCAAAATGACAAACACACACGCGCGCGCGCGCCCGCCCGGCCCGGCCCGGCTTGGTTTGGCTTGGTCTGGTCTGGCTTAAATTTTTTTTGCCCAGACAAAAACTCTTTCCCTACTGAACTGAAAAAACTTTTCAGATTCAGTAACTGGTACAGCAGAGTAATGGCTCACCAGTTATGAATCTGAAGAGTCTCCATTACTCTGCTGTTACAGAGTAATGGCATCTGATCAGTCTCCAATTTCGTTGTCTCTGGAGCAAGGGTGCTGCATTCTTCAGAGAAGGTACAGTTGTATCCTGGGAAGCAATTCGCCGGTAACCGTCACACTACAGGGCGAATTCTGCTTTAAGGACAGAGATTATCAATCTCGACTCTGTGCAATTTCATTTGCTTACTGTTTTCTTCCCTGTATTTGATTTCTTCGCAATTTCTGTTGGAATTTTCTATTATTCTATATTCAGGTTCTAACAATCTTAAAGCAGAATTTTTTCCTCACAGATTCTAACAGTTTTGTGAAGTCTGTTTACAGGTGCTGTTCGGAAAAAACCAACTACCAGTTTCTGTTTCGAACAATTTCAGAAAAAAAAAAAACAAGAACATGGAGAACACACCAACTGACATTGCTAATGGGCTTCTCAGTACCGAAACACCGGTGACCCAAAATGTGACTGCACAATTGGTTGCGGCACATTCGGTCGTTCTGCCCACGCACATAACCGTAGGAGAAAAACCGGAAAAGTTCAATGGAACTGGATTCAAAAAGTGGTAAGGGAAGATGCAGTTCTACCTGACCACATTGAAGCTGGACAGATTCCTCACTGAATCTGCCCCGATGCTGGCGCCAATGGATGCACACTCCGTTGCTGCAGTTGATGCGTGGACTCAGGGCGACTACCTCTGTAGGACTACATCCTGAATGGTTTGGTAGACTCCCTGTACAACGTCTATTGTGTCTTCAAGACATCCAGACTCCTGTGGGGGTCCCTGGAAAAGAAGTACAAAACAGAAGATGTCGGGTCCAAGAAATTTGTTGTCGGTAAATTTCTGGACTACAAGATGATTGACTCCAAAACTGTGGTGAGTCAAGTCCAAGAACTGCAGGTCATAATGCACGACATTGCTGCAGAGAGTATGACGCTGTGCGAGCCATTCTAGGTTGCAGCGTTCATTGAAAAACTTCCACCTAGATGGAAAGACTTCAAGAACTACCTCAAACCACTACAAAAGATACTGCTTTTACCGGCGATTATTCCCCGGCGTTTTACTAGTAGCGCCGGGGTAGGGAGCGAGTAGGAATTGGGCGCCAGATGGGATGGTCATACACCGGCGGTCGATTTAAAACGCCGGCGTATGTTAGTATTCACCGGCGTTTTACCTAAACACGCCGGTGAAGTTTATTATTCACCGGCGTTTTTTATTATAAATGCCGGTGAATATACGGACACATTCACCGGCGTTTCCAATTAAAATGCCGGTGAATAACTGGGAATAAAACCCGCGAACCCTAATCTTTCGCTCGCCATTTTCCCATTACCCAAAAAAAAAAGGAAAGAGGCGCTTTTGTTTCCCTCCTTCCTCGCTCTACTTCCCGCGCGTTTGCCTCCGCCGCTTCGTCCTCTTCGACGGCCTTCGACCATTCGAAATCGTCCCTTATTCCCTTCGTCCTTTTCGATTTCCTTCTTCCCTCTCTCTATTTGGAGGTAAATCAGCGGTCGCCCCCTCTCTCTCTCTCCTACGCCCCCGCCCTCGTCGCCCCGCTCCCTCTCTCTCTTCGGTATGATCTCTTGATTTCCCTTATTTTCCAAAAAAGGCAGCTTTTTTCAGTTTATTCATTTCGATTTCCTTAGCATGAACGGTTTAGTTGAGATGAAGAATTAATAGAAAAATATATGCTTAGATAATGGAAATTTTCATCTTATTTTACTCTTAATGAAGCTGATTTCATGCATCTGATTGTCTTCATGGCATGTTTGTTTTTTTACCCAAAATGGGTTCACTGTGAACTGAGGATGCTCTAGGTACGTATGCCAATATCCTCCGGCCGAATATGCACAACAATTGGATTTTAGATTTAGTTGGGCACAGTGAATTAGTAGAGCCACATATAAGCTCAGTTAATGGGAAATTTTCATTTTCAGATACTGTTAAAGTAACCTGATTGCAATCTTTGGCATGGTTTTTTAACACAAAATGGGTTCACTTCCAAACTAAGTATGCTGCATAGCATACCCGTTTTCTTTCACTGTTAATGAAGCTGATTTCATGCATCTGATTGTCTTCTTGGCATGCATGTTTTTTTACCCAAAATGGGTTCACTGTGAACTGAGGATGCTATAGGTACGTATGTCAAAATCCTCCGGCCGGATATGCACAACAATTGGATTTTAGATTTAGTTGGGCTAAAGAAGTAGTAGAGCAACATATAAGCTCAGATAATGGGAAATTTTCATTTTCAGATACTGTTAAAGTAACCTGATTGCAATCTTTGGCATGGTTTTTTAACACAAAATGGGTTCACTTCCAAACTAAGTATGCTGCATAGCATCCCCAGTTTCTATAGGTTCACTTCCAGACTAAGTGAACTGAGGATGCTATAGGTACGTATGCCAAAATCCTCCGGATACGCACAACAATTGGGTTTTAGATTTAGTTGGATTGAAGAAGTAGTATAGCAACATATAAGCTCTGATAATGGAAAATTTATCATTTTCAAATACTGTTAAAGTAACCTGATTGTCAATCTTTGGCATGGTTTTTTATACGAAAATGGGTTAACTTCCAATCTAAGTATGCTGCTAGCATCCCCATTTTCTTTTTTTGTTGTTAGTGAAGCTTATTTTCATGCATCTGATTGTCATCTTGGCATGTTTTTTTTACCAAAATGGGTTCACTGTGAACTGAGGATGGTATAGGTACGTATGCCAAAATCCTCCGGCCGGATATGCGGCTACAATTGGGTTTTAGATTTAGTTGGGCTGAAGAAGTAGTAGAGCAACATATAAGCTCAGATAATGGGAAATTTTTCATTTTCAGATACTGTTAAAGTAACCTGACTGCAATCCTTGGCATGGTTTTTTAACAAAATGGGTTCACTTCCAAACTAAGTATGCTGCATAGCATCCCCAGTTTCTTTCACTGTTAATGAATTGAAGCTTATCCCATGCATCTGATTGTCATTTTGGCATGTTTTTTTGACCAAAATGGGTTCACTGTGAACTGAGGATGCTATAGCTCTATGCCAAAATCCTCCGGCTATGTACAACAATTGGTTCAGTCTGCAAAATATATGCTTACATACTAGACATTTTAATTTTTCTTTTACTGTTTCTTTTGTTTAGTATTATTATTATTATTATTATTATTATTATTATTATTATTATTATTATTATGAGATAAGTGATTATTAGTAGTCATGAACAGAATAGTTCATGAGTCATCAGATCTTCTTGTTACCGTAGTTACAGCACGACGCGCTCATTATTCGGCCGATTCCTCTTCATCAGCAAAATACCCTTTACCATCATCATCTCCTTGAACGGAAAGCCAAATACAGGGGAGACTATAGTCGATTTTTTTTATGCTCGAACACAGGGTGTGCGATAAAATACCGTCTAAGGTGGTTGGGATCATTTCCACAAAAGGTCGTTTAGGGTTTGGTGAATAGAGTAGATTGTGTTAAGATGTAGTTTTTTTTTTGTACATTTTTTGGAGCCACAATTTCTTTATTTTACAGTTAAAGATTATATCGTTTATTTATTTGCAGCTAGGGATAGTTTTCAAATAGGTGAAATTTAATATACAAAATGCCTTTTACTGTTATTACTATTTAATATATCAAATTTTAATTTCAGACTGTGTGCTATTGATATAATGGATAGAAGTTGGATTAGTAAACCACGATTATCCAAGGAGTACCGTGATGGTATTAAAGATTTTATTATCTTTGCCAAACGACATTCCCGTGATCCCAACCTAATCCTTTGTCCATGCCTTCGCTGTACAAATTGTATGCTGAGGACATGTGACGTAGTACATACACACTTGGCTGTCAACGGTTTTCTTCAAGGGTACACAAGGTGGTTTTGTCATGGAGAGGATCATACGGCAGCGCCTGTTCGTCCGGTTGTATTAGAAAATGAGGCTGAGCCCTTAGTGAACGAAGACTTAAGCGTTCCCGATGAGATGCATGCTTTGTTACAAGATGCCATGGGGATTCATAATGTTCCTTTCCACACCAATGACCCAACAACCGAAGTTCACAATGAGTCAACAGAAACAAACCAGATTGGTGGTGGGGTGGACGAGGAAATGTCTGGCCCCACCCATGAAAATAATAAGCAGCAAGAATCCTTCGCTAAGTTACTTGAAGAAGCTAGTATCCCGTTGTACCGCGACTGCACCAAATTTTCTAAGTTCTCATTCATTGTCAGACTATTTCAGATTAAATGTTTAAACGGGTGGTCTGCTAAGTCCTTCACTATGCTACTTGAATTGTTGAATGAAGCATTTCCTGAAATCTGTATTCCAAACTCAGCCTATAAAATCAAAAAATTCCTAAGTTCTCTCGATCTAGGATATGAGAAGATAACAGCATGTCCAAATGACTGTATGCTTTTCACGAGTGGTAAGGAAAGTCTGGAGAATTGCGAAGTGTGTGGTTCTTCGAAATGGAAAGAAAGACCAAATCAAGACGAGGGAGCCAGTGGATCTACTAAGCGAAGTAGGAAAAAGAAGCCTGCCAAAACATTGCGTTACTTTCCTCTAATTCCTAGGTTACAAAGGTTGTTTATGTCCACGAAAACTTCTTTTGATATGAAATGGCATGCTGAAGGCCGCACTAATGATGGGATTCTTAGACATCCTGCTGATTCTCAATCTTGGAAAAGATTTGATGAAAGATATCCTGATTTTGCGGAAGATCCTCGAAATGTGAGACTTGGACTAGCTAGTGATGGTTTCAACCCTTTCAGGCAAATGAGTAGTACATACAGCATATGGCCGGTTGTGTTGATACCATACAATTTGCCGCCATGGAAATGCATGAAGCAGTCCTCATTTATTTTGTCCATGATAGTTCCTGGACCGAAAGGTCCTGGAAATGATATAGATGTGTACCTACAACCGTTAATAGATGAACTTCAGAAGTTGTGGGTGGGTGTTCCAACCTATGATGCTGTGGCTAAAGAAACATTTTCTCTTCGTGCCGTGTTGTCTTGGACAATCAATGATTTTCCAGCATATGCAAATTTATCTGGATATAGTACTAAAGGACGTTATGCATGTCCATGTTGTGCTGACCAAACTAGTTCAAGGTGGTTGTACAATGGCAGAAAGTTTTGCTATATGGGTCATAGGAGATGGTTGCCTGACACACATATATTTCGGGCAGAGGCAGCGACATTTGATGGCACCGACGAGTGGGAACATGCTCCTGGGTCTTCCTCTGGTTCAGATATTTTGAGGCGGGTAGATGGTCATCAATTCAAATATGGAAAGGAACCAGAAGTCAGGACAAAGGGCAAGAAAAGAGCAAGGCCGGAGCAAGATGAGGAGACCGATCTATATGGCGAGGATGAGGATCAAAACTTGACGAGTTTAGGTGCATGGAAGAAGAAGAGTATTTTCTTCAAGTTGCCGTATTGGGAATTCAACTTACTGAGACATAATTTAGATGTGATGCATATCGGAAAAAATATTGGTGAGAATTGTATAGGAACAGTTATGGGAGATGATCGGAAGACAAAGGACAATCTCAAGAGCCGACTTGATTTGAAGTCAATGGGCATCCGACATGAGTTGCACCCAGAAGAATTGCCGAACGGGAAAGTGCTCCTACCTCCTGCAATCTATTCAATGTCAAAATCGGAGTTGGAGTTGTTTTGCAAAGTACTACTTGAACTTAAAGTCCCCGATGGCTATTCTTCTAACATGGCAAAATGTGTCAACTTTAAAGAGAAGAGGCTTCAGGGTCTAAAGTCACACGACTACCACATCCTAATGCAGGATCTCCTTCCTGTGCCCCTAAGGTCTTCAATGTGTGAGCAAGTCACTACTGTCCTGAAAGATCTTTGTAGCATATATAAAGGTATTTGCTCAAGAATGCTTCGTGTTGAAGATCTGGACCAATTGGAGCAGCAGGCGGCATTGACACTTAGTAAAATGGAGATGATATTTCCTCCATCGTTTTTCACTATTATGATTCACTTGATAATCCACCTTGCTGGTGAAGCCAGAATCGGTGGTCCTGTTCACTATCGGTGGATGTACCCCATTGAGAGGTAAAATAATTCGTTCATCTTGCGAAATTGAATTTTCAAAAGCTCATTTATTTTAATCCCCTAATCCGCTCTAATTTATTAATTGTACATGTTCAGGTACCTATACCGGCTAAAGGGTTATGTGAAAAATAGAGCATATCCTGAAGGGTCAATAGCCCAGGAATATCTATCAGAGGAGTGCTCACATTTTTTTTCCAGGTATTTGCCTGGTGTGGAGACATCTTCCAGCAGACCACGTAGAAATCCAGACATTTCCAACCTTGATGGTGCACAATATCTTTTTGATACCGCTGGCACCACTGTTGGTAAAGTTGATGCATTTGAGCTCGATAGCTTAGCGTGGGAACAGGCACATCGATATGTGCTAGACCATCATGCATCAGTGGAACCATTTCGAAAGTAAGTTGCTTTTGAATGTAAATCGAATACAGTGAAAACCGCGGAGTTCGATATTTTTGATACTTTTGTTATTCCTAATTTCAATTGCTTGTTTTTTAGCGAATTTGTCAGGGACATCAAACGAAGGGCTAGACCAAGAAGACTACCACCACGTGAACAAAACAAGCTGATGAATGAAAAATTTCATAAGTGGTTTGAATCTCATGTAGGTGAATTACAGTTATGCAAGTTAATCTTTATTATATCTACATTTTCTATGGTGTTGATATGATTTGCGCAAAATTAATAGGTACATTCTTTGGGTCCTGAAGGTGCGTCATCTGAAATACAAGTACTTGCCAAAGGTCCCTATTAGATGGTCAAAAGATACGGAGGATACATATTCAATGGTTTTAGATTTCGTACTAAGGATCGTGAATCTAATTTGAAGTCTCAAAATAGTGGAATGGTAGTGACGTCTAAGACTAGAAGTTATGCTTCCAAATTGGACATGAGGCCTGTAGATGGGGATCTCGACTACTATGGAGTGCTCACGGATATCACTGAGTTGAATTATTTTGGCCATTTCCGTGTTGTCTTATTTCGTGGGGATTGGGCTGAGTTTGATAGAAATTTTGCTAACAACAAGGACAAGCTTGGCTTCACAGTTGTAAACTTCTCAAAATTGATTCACATCGGTACACACATTAGCCATGAGCCATTTGTGTTTCCATCCCAAGTACAACAAGTGTTCTACATTGAAGATCCAACCCTGCCAAAATCGTATATGGCTATCCCTATGCAACCAAGAGATGTATTCCAACTGGGCGATACTTCAGACGATGAAGACGGTGAAGACATGAACAGTTACATTGCTTCTGAGTTTCCTGTGTTTGATGTAAACACAACCGATGTTGGAATTTGCGGGACTTGGCTCCGCAAGGATGGAGAAGAGGGCGATGTACTGGAAGATGTCGTATTGTAGTTTACATGATTTTCAATTGAGTTTATTATATGTCTGTAATTTTATGTCTTAAATCTTGTTGTAATATTATGTCTGTAATTTCGAATATGTTCATTGTGAATTTAATACACTGGTTTAATTATATTTCTATTTTCTACTGCTTGGTATTATTTACATTAAACTATACTTAGTGTCATTTGAACCAAACTATCGTTGTCATTTGAACCAAACTATCATTTGAACCAAGTTACCGAATCCTTGACAGGTACAACATGCCGAGGCGTGGAAAGAGGGTAAATATAAATGATGGCAACGAGAGCCATGAGGATGAGCAGCCACTAAATAATAGTGGCAGGCAAACATATGAGAGTGAGGGTAGCACGCCGCCCACTGTCAAAAAACATCGGTAAGTCTTAAAATTGGTATTTTTAAAGAGATTATGTTACTTGAATGCATGAAAGACACGTACTAGTGTTTGTGAGTCTGCATTGTGGCTGTCGTCTATAAGCATTTCGTCTATGTTTCTTAAGTGGGCTGTGATTAGAAAGAAAGGGCTGGAGTGGAGATCTGGAAACCCAAAATAGAGACATCTCGTTTATTATAATCTACACTTATTGTTGGACCAACCCCATCTTGCTGTTGTTGCTGATGTCTCTTTGTGTGCGTGTGTTGAAGAGAATGAAGGGATGAGAGAGAGATGAGGAAAATGCCGCTATGTTAGCCTGGTGTATCCTCATTCTCTACCATCCCTCTTTCTGGCTCCATATATGGCTTCTATATTAAATTGGTTTCCTTCCACAATGACAGTCCGTAATACTACACTTGATATGAGCCCATGTTCATAGCTGCATCCTATTGCATACTCACAAACAACTAATACTTGTTGGCCTTGCATCGTATGCCCAACCCCATTTTGGCACATAACCTGGTATAGATGACATTGTATGACCTGCAAACAAGGATTGTTCAGTCGTGTTGTTGTACTGATTTGGAGGAGGTGAAAATGGGACCATAAAATAGCCTAAGAAGACCATCAGGTTTGTGAAATAAGCTTCACTAACAGTGAAAGAAACTGGGGATGCTATGCAGCATACTTAGTTTGGAAGTAGTCCTATTTTGTGTTAAAAAAACCATGCCAAAGATTGCAATCAGATGCATGAAATCAGCTTCTTTAATAGTATCTGAAAATGAAAATTTTTCATAATCTGAGCATATATGTTTCTTTAACAGTGACTGTGAACAATTGTTCTTAATTGGGCTGTGATTAGAAAGAGACGAGTTGGAGTGGAGATCTGGAAACCCATATAAAGACATCTTGTTCATAATAATTTATTATTGTTGTTGTTCTTGTCGCTCTTGCTGTTGTTGCTGATGTCTCTATGTGTTCGTGTGCTGAAGGGAAAGAAGGGATGAGAGAGAGATGAGGAAAATGCCGCTATGTTAGCCTGGTGTATCCTCATTCTCTACCATTCCTCTTTCTGGCTTTTATATTTGGTTTCCTTCCACGATGACAATTCCAGTTAAAACTACACTTGCTATGAGCCCTATTCGTATTTTTCTTCCATGAAGAATTGATCTATGACTACAATCTCCATTCAAAACCCAATTGTTCACTCAAACATGCCCCTTGTATCTGAACTCAAACATCACATTAATAAACATCTTTTCTAATAATGGCTACACTTGTGGAAGCTCTCTTTAAGCCTCAATTCTTCAAGGTTTTGTTGCCTACTTCTTTACAGAAGCTGGTACTCTATTCTTCTTTAAAGAGAGGAGAATAGAGTACCAACTTCTGTAAAGAAGTAGGCAACAAAACCTTGAAGAATTGAGGCTTAGAGAGAGCTTCCACAAGTGTAGCCATTATTAGAAAAGATGTTTATTAATGTCATGTTTGAGTTCAGAAACAAGGGGCATGTTTGAGTGAACAATTTTCCAAACAAGCTTCACTAACAGTGAAAGAAACTGGGGATGCTATGCAGCCTACTTAGTTTCTTTAACAGTGACTGAAAATTTCCATAATCTGAGCATATAAATTTTTCATAATCTGAGCATATATGTTTCTTTAACAGTGACTGTGAACAATTGTTCTTAATTGGGCTGTGATTAGAAAGAGACGAGTTGGAGTGGAGATCTGGAAACCCATATAGAGACATCTTGTTCATAATAATTTATTATTGTTGTTGTTCTTGTCGCTCTTGCTGTTGTTGCTGATGTCTCTATGTGTTCGTGTGTTGAAGGGAAAGAAGGGATGAGAGAGAGATGAGGAAAAGGCCGCTATGTTAGCCTGGTGTATCCTCATTCTCTACCATTCCTCTTTCTGGCTTCTATATTTGGTTTCCTTCCACGATGACAATTCCAGTTAAAACTACACTTGCTATGAGCCCTATTCGTATTTTTCTTCCATGAACTGAGGATGGTATATAGGTACGTATGCCAAAATCCTCCGGCCGGATATGCACAACACTTGGGTTTTGCGATATAGTTGGGCTAAAAAAGTAGTAGAGCAACATATAAGCTCAGATAATGGAGAAATTTTCATTTTCAGATACTGTCAATGTAACCTGATTGCAATCTTTGGCATGGTTTTTTTAACACAAAATGGGTTCACTTCCAAAATGAGTATGCTGCATAGCATCCCCAGTTTCTTTCACTGTTAGTGAAGCTTATTTCACAAACCTGATGGTCTTCTTAAGCTATTTTATGGTCCCATTTTCACTAACTGTTAGTGAACCTGATTTCAAGCACCTGATTGTCTTCTTGGCATGTATGTTTTTATACCAAAAATGGGTTCACGGTGGTCATCAGATATTATATAGGTACGTATGCCAAAATCCTCCGGCCGGATATGCACAACACTTGGGTTTTGCGATATGGTTGGGCTAAAAAAGTAGTAGAGCAACATATAAGCTCAGATGATGGAGAAATTTTCATTTTCAAATACTGTCAATGTAACCGGTTTTTTTAACACAAAATGGGTTCACTTCCAAAATAAGTATGCTGCATAGCATCCCCAGTTTCTTTCACTGTTAGTGAAGCTTACTTCACAAACCTGATGGTCTTCTTAAGCTATTTTATGGTCCCATTTTCACTAACTGTTAGTGAAGCTGATTTCAAGCACCTGATTGTCTTCTTGGCATGTATGTTTTTATACCAAAAATGGGTTCACTGTGAACTGAGGATATTGTATAGGTACGTATGCCAAAATTCTCTGGCCGGATATGCACAATACTTGGGTTTTGCGATATAGTTGGGCTAAAAAAGTAGTAGAGCAACATATAAGCTCAGATAGTGGAGAAATTTTCATTTTCAGACACTGCCAATGTAACCTGCTTGCAATCTTTGGCATGGTTTTTTTAACACAAAATGGGTTCACTTCCAAAATGAGTATACTGCATAGGATCCCCAGTTTCTTTCACTGTTAGCGAAGCTTATTTCACAAACCTGATGGTCTTCTTAAGCTATTTTATGGTCCCATTTTCACTAACTGTTAGTGAAGCTGTTTTCAAGCACCTGATTGTCTTCTTGGCATGTATGTTTTTATACCAAAAATGGGTTCACTGTGAACTGAGGATATTGTATAGGTACGTATGCCAAAATTCTCCGGCCAGATATGCACAACACTTGGGTTTTGCGATATAGTTGGGCCAAATAAGTAGTAGAGCAACATATAAGCTCAGATAATGGAGAAATTTTCATTTTCAGACACTGTCAATGTAACCTGCTTGCAATCTTTGGCATGGTTTTTTTAACACAAAATGGGTTCACTTCCAAAATGAGTATGCTGCATAGCATCCCCAGTTTCTTTCACTGTTAGTGAAGCTTACTTCACAAACCTGATGGTCTTCTTAAGCTATTTTATGGTCCCATTTTCACTAACTGTTAGTGAACCTGATTTCAAGCACCTGATTGTCTTCTTGGCATGTATGTTTTTATACCAAAAATGGGTTCACTGTGAACTGAGGATATTGTATAGGTACGTATGCCAAAATTCTCCGGCCGGATATGCACAACACTTGGGTTTTGCGATATAGTTGAGCTAAAAAAGTAGTAGAGCAACATATAAGCTCAGATAATGGAGAAATTTTCATTTTCAGACACTGTCAATGTAACCTGCTTACAATCTTTGGCATGGTTTTTTTAACACAAAATGGGTTCACTTCCAAAATGAGTATGCTGCATAGCATCCCCAGTTTCTTTCACTGTTAGTGAAGCTTACTTCACAAACCTGATGGTCTTCTTAAGCTATTTTATGGTCCCATTTTCACTAACTGTTAGTGAACCTGATTTCAAGCACTTGATTGTCTTCTTGGCATGTATGTTTTTATACCAAAAATGGGTTCACTGTGAACTGAGGATATTGTATAGGTACGTATGCCAAAATTCTCCGGCCGGATATGCACAACACTTGGGTTTTGCGATATAGTTGGGCTAAAAAAGTAGTAGAGCAACATATAAGCTCAGATAATGGAGAAATTTTCATTTTCAGACACTGCCAATGTAACCTGCTTGCAATCTTTGGCATGGTTTTTTTAACACAAAATGGGTTCACTTCCAAAATGAGTATACTGCATAGGATCCCCAGTTTCTTTCACTGTTAGCGAAGCTTATTTCACAAACCTGATGGTCTTCTTAAGCTATTTTATGGTCCCATTTTCACTAACTGTTAGTGAAGCTGTTTTCAAGCACCTGATTGTCTTCTTGGCATGTATGTTTTTATACCAAAAATGGGTTCACTGTGAACTGAGGATATTGTATAGGTACGTATGCCAAAATTCTCCGGCCGGATATGCACAACACTTGGGTTTTGCGATATAGTTGGGCTAAATAAGTAGTAGAGCAACATATAAGCTCAGATAATGGAGAAATTTTCATTTTCAGACACTGTCAATGTAACCTGCTTGCAATCTTTGGCATGGTTTTTTTAACACAAAATGGGTTCACTTCCAAAATGAGTATGCTGCATAGCATCCCCAGTTTCTTTCACTGTTAGTGAAGCTTACTTCACAAACCTGATGGTCTTCTTAAGCTATTTTATGGTCCCATTTTCACTAACTGTTAGTGAACCTGATTTCAAGCACCTGATTGTCTTCTTGGCATGTATGTTTTTATACCAAAAATGGGTTCACTGTGAACTGAGGATATTGTATAGGTACGTATGCCAAAATTCTCCGGCCGGATATGCACAACACTTGGGTTTTGCGATATAGTTGAGCTAAAAAAGTAGTAGAGCAACATATAAGCTCAGATAATGGAGAAATTTTCATTTTCAGACACTGTCAATGTAACCTGCTTACAATCTTTGGCATGGTTTTTTTAACACAAAATGGGTTCACTTCCAAAATGAGTATGCTGCATAGCATCCCCAGTTTCTTTCACTGTTAGTGAAGCTTACTTCACAAACCTGATGGTCTTCTTAAGCTATTTTATGGTCCCATTTTCACTAACTGTTAGTGAACCTGATTTCAAGCACCTGATTGTCTTCTTAGCATGTATGTTTTTATACCAAAAATGGGTTCACTGTGAACTGAGGATATTGTATAGGTACGTATGCCAAAATTCTCCGGCCGGATATGCACAACACTTGGGTTTTGCGATATAGTTGGGCTAAAAAAGTAGTAGAGCAACATATAAGCTCAGATAATGGAGAAATTTTCATTTTCAGACACTGCCAATGTAACCTGCTTGCAATCTTTGGCATGGTTTTTTTAACACAAAATGGGTTCACTTCCAAAATGAGTATACTGCATAGGATCCCCAGTTTCTTTCACTGTTAGCGAAGCTTATTTCACAAACCTGATGGTCTTCTTAAGCTATTTTATGGTCCCATTTTCACTAACTGTTAGTGAAGCTGTTTTCAAGCACCTGATTGTCTTCTTGGCATGTATGTTTTTATACCAAAAATGGGTTCACTGTGAACTGAGGATATTGTATAGGTACGTATGCCAAAATTCTCCGGCCGGATATGCACAACACTTGGGTTTTGCGATATAGTTGGGCTAAATAAGTAGTAGAGCAACATATAAGCTCAGATAATGGAGAAATTTTTATTTTCAGACACTGTCAATGTAACCTGCTTGCAATCTTTGGCATGGTTTTTTTAACACAAAATGGGTTCACTTCCAAAATGAGTATGCTGCATAGCATCCCCAGTTTCTTTCACTGTTAGTGAAGCTTACTTCACAAACCTGATGGTCTTCTTAAGCTATTTTATGGTCCCATTTTCACTAACTGTTAGTGAACCTGATTTCAAGCACCTGATTGTCTTCTTGGCATGTATGTTTTTATACCAAAAATGGGTTCACTGTGAACTGAGGATATTGTATAGGTACGTATGCCAAAATTCTCCGGCCGGATATGCACAACACTTGGGTTTTGCGATATAGTTGGGCTAAAAAAGTAGTAGAGCAACATATAAGCTCAGATAATGGAGAAATTTTCATTTTCAGACACTGTCAATGTAACCTGCTTACAATCTTTGGCATGGTTTTCTTAACACAAAATGGGTTCACTTCCAAAATGAGTATGCTGCATAGCATCCCCAGTTTCTTTCACTGTTAGTGAAGCTTACTTCACAAACCTGATGGTCTTCTTAAGCTATTTTATGGTCCCATTTTTACTAACTGTTAGTGAACCTGATTTCAAGCACCTAATTGTCTTCTTGGCATGTATGTTTTTATACCAAAAATGGGTTCACTGTGAACTGAGGATATTGTATAGGTACGTATGCCAAAATTCTCCGGCCGGATATGCACAACACTTGGGTTTTGCGATATAGTTGGGCTAAAAAAGTAGTAGAGCAACATATAAGCTCTGATAATGGAGAAATTTTCATTTTCAGACACTATCAATGTAACCTGCTTGCAATCTTTGGCATGGTTTTTTTAACACAAAATGGGTTCACTTCCAAAATGAGTATGCTGCATAGCATCCCCAGTTTCTTTCACTGTTAGTGAAGCTTACTTCACAAACCTGATGGTCTTCTTAAGCTATTTTATGGTCCCATTTTCACTAACTGTTAGTGAACCTGATTTCAAGCACCTGATTGTCTTCTTGGCATGTATGTTTTTATACCAAAAATGGGTTCACTGTGAACTGAGGATATTGTATAGGTACGTATGCCAAAATTCTCCGGCCGGATATGCACAACACTTGGGTTTTGCGATATAGTTGGGCTAAAAAAGTAGTAGAGCAACATATAAGCTCAGATAATGGAGAAATTTTCATTTTCAGACACTGTCAATGTAACCTGCTTGCAATCTTTGGCATGGTTTTTTTAACACAAAATGGGTTCACTTCCAAAATGAGTATGCTGCATAGCATCCCCAGTTTCTTTCACTGTTAGTGAAGCTTACTTCACAAACCTGATGGTCTTCTTAAGCTATTTTATGGTCCCATTTTCACTAACTGTTAGTGAAGCTGATTTCAAGCACCTGATTGTCTTCTTGGCATGTATGTTTTTATACCAAAAATGGGTTCACTGTGAACTGAGGATATTGTATAGGTACGTATGCCAAAATTCTCCGGCCGGATATGCACAACACTTGGGTTTTGCGATATAGTTGGGCTAAAAAAGTAGTAGAGCAACATATAAGCTCAGATAATGGAGAAATTTTCATTTTCAGATACTGTCAATGTAACCTGATTGTTTAACACAAAATGGGTTCACTTCCAAACTAAGTATGCTGCATAGCATCCCCAGTTTCTTCTTTTGTTGTTAGTGAAGCTTATTTTCATGCATCTGATTGTGATCTTGGCATGTTTTTTTGACCAAAACGGGTTTACTGTGAACTGAGGATGCTATAGGTACGTATGCCAAAATCCTCCGGATACGCACAACAATTGGGTTTTAGATTTAGTTGGGCACAGTGAATTAGTGGAGCAACATATAAGCTCAGTTAATGGAAATTTTCATTTTCAGATACTATTAATGAAGCTGATTGCCATCTTTGGCATGATTTTTTAACAAAAAATGGGTTCACTTCCAAACTAAGTATGCTGCTAGCATCCTCATTTTCTTTCACTGTTAATGAAGCGTATTTCATTAAGATCCAGGATGGCAAATTTTGACTGGGCTATGATTGGATTGTTTAGTGGATGTTGTCTATGTTCTTAATTGGGCTGTGATTAGAAAGAGTGGGCTCGAGTGGAGATCTGGAAACCCATATAGAGACATCTTGTTCATAATAATTTATTATTATTGTTGTTCTTGTCGCTCTTAAGGTGGTTGCTGATGTCTCTTTCTGTTCGTGTGCTGAAGGGAAATAAGGGATGAGAGAGAGAGATGAGGAAAATGCCGCTATGGTAGCTTGGTGTATCCAAAGTCTCTACCTTTCTTCTTTCTGTTTCCAGTTCTGGCTTCTATATATATTTGGTTTCCTTCCACGATGACAGTTCCCTAAAAATACACTTGATATGAGCCCTATCTTATTTTTCTTATTTTTCTTATATTTGGCTTCCGTCCACGATGACAGTTTCATGGATTGTCTGAACAATCCATGAAGAACATGCTTACATACTGAATTTTCATTTGTTTTATTGTTTTAGATAGTGGATATTCCCAATCAGAGGAGAATATAAAGGTTTCAAGTTAGATACTGAATTTTCATTTGTTTTGTTATTTTAGATATATTTAAAAACAAAATTAAGTACGGAATTTTTAGCATTGCAATGTAATTATTTTACCTCTGTATATATCATTAACAATTCCATTTGCAGTTGGCACTTTGATCTTATAATTCGAGATACAGGTAGTTCTTTTTGCAATTTCAAAAAATATGTATATTCTGTATTGTGATCTACTGTTCAATTAAACTATTGTTTTTTTTTCACAGAGCGGTCGTCAAGATGAAGGAAATTCTGATGATCAGAGCTGTAGCTACTCGAGGGGTATGAATCTGCGGTCCTCCTTGCTGTTCTTATGTCCTCCTTGCTGTATGGTTGTTGTTCTTATGTCCTCCTCCTTGCTGTTGTTATGTCAGACTGGTTTTTTTTATGAGAGTTATGTCATACTTTGAATTTGGGATATTTTGGATATTTGTCAGACTGGTTTGTTTGGATATTTTAGATGTTAGTCTCTATATTAATTTGTTAATTATGACACTGTTAATTAATCAATGAATTTGGACGTTGATATGACACGTGTGAAACTTGATTATCTTTAATTATTCTTGTGTTTGGTTGTGGTTTGCGCAGTAGTATGCAACGAAATTGATTGAATCAGTTGTGAGAATTAGTTTACAGGTTTTGTAAATGAAACTGTGAATTGAAATCGAACGGAAAAGCGGAGTATCGAAAATAAACGGGTATAGCCAGAACGGCGTTTTAAAAAACGGCGGTCTATACAATTTAATTGTTGGAGTGTGCGATACACCGGCGTTTCAACGCACGCCGGCGAAAGTTTTCAGCTGTAACGGCACAGGCGTACACCGGCGTTTTATAAATGCCGGCGTATATAACTACACCGGCGTTTTTTAGTCGCGCCGGTGTTCGTAAACAGGGAAAAGCAGGCGCTCATAAACGCACATACACCGGCGTTTCTTGACCGCCGGTATACTTTCGATCTACATCGGCGTTTTCATATACGCCGGTGAATGGATAAATACCGGCGGTTTACGACCGCCGGTGTATGTATATAGGTGCACAAGAACGGCACCCAGAGACCGATATACACCGGCGTTTTATGACCGCCGGTGTAGTCCTAACATTTACCGGCGTCCACCAAAAATGCCGGTGTAGACCCCTTTCTTTCAGCGACGCCCGCTTCGGCGGCAGCTGGACCGGCGCTATTGTAAATGCCGGTGAAAGTTTCACCGGCGTAAAAAAACGCCGGTATAGACGTAAAAAAGCGCCGGGAAAGCTACTTTCTTTTGTAGTGAACACAAGCGAAAGGAGTGGTCTCTTGAAGATCTAATTGTCAGGTTGCGGATCGAAGAAGAGAATCGCAAGGCTGACAGGTCCTATGAAAATCAGTCCATAGAAAAGGCCAATGTGGTGGAGCACGAACAGAAGGGCAAGAAGAGGAAGTTTCTGCCACAGGCCTCAAACAAAAAACCTCTTGCAAAGAGGTTTGCTGGGAAATGCCACAAGTATGGTAAGCTGGGGCACAAAATTTCTGAGTACCGCAGTAAGGACAGTAACCATTCAGGAACAGGACATGTAAAAAGGAATGAAAAATCCCACGCACACATAGCTGAGAACTTGTCCACTGGTCTCTCTGACCTGGACCTCTGTACTGTAGTATCAGAGGTAAATCTTGTGGGAAGCATTCCTCGTGAATGGTGGTACGATACTAGGGCCACCAAGCATATCTGCTCGGACAAGGAAATGTTCACCTCTTACCAGAAGTGCAACAAAGATGAACAGCTGTTCATGGGAAACTCTTCCACCTTCCAAAATTGAAGGAACAGGGAAGATAGTGCTGAAAATGACTTCAGGCAAAGAGCTAACACTTACAAATGTGCTGCATGTTCCAGACATTAGAAAGAACTTGATATCAGGTTCTTTGCTAAGCAAGAATGGGTTTAAGGTTGTTCTTGTTTCTGATAATTTTGTACTGTCTAAGAATGGGGTATACTTAGGTAAAGGATATGTAAAGGATGGACTGTTCAAGTTTAATGTAATGACAGTCATCCCTAAAACTATTGTTCCTGCTGTTCCCAAAGTTAATGAAATAACTCCTATTGCCTATGTTGTTGAGTCTTCCTCTGTTTGGCATGAAAGACTAGGTCATGTTAATGTAAATTCTATGCGTAGATTAGTTAACATGAATTTGCTACCAAAATTTAAGGTAGATAACTCAGAAAAATGTGAAGTTTGCACGAAGGCCAAACTCACTAAAACTCCATCACGTTCTGTCGAAAGAAACACAGAAACTCTAGGTCTAATACACATGGATCTGTGTGACTTAAAATATGTGCAGACCAGAGGTGACAAAAAGTACTTTGTGACTTTCATAGACGATTGCACAAAATTCTGTTATGTATATTTGTTACATAGCAAAAATGAGGCTTTGGATAAATTCAAAGAATATAAACTTGAGGTTGAGAATCAACTTGGCAAAACGATTAAAATCGTTAGAAGTGATAGAGGAGGAGAATATGATGCACCATTTAATATGTTCTGCTCGGAACATGGAATAGTTCATCAGACAACTGCTCCCTACTCACCCGAATCAAACGGTACTGCCGAGCGCAAAAACCGAACTCTAAAGGAGATGATGAATGCCTTGTTGTTGAATTCTGGCTTACCCCAAAATATGTGGGGGGAAGCGTTGCTGACTGCCAACTACATTCTTAATAAAATACCTCACAAGAAAACCGGCAAGACACCATATGAACTGTGGAAAGGTAACTTACCTTCGTATAAATACCTCAAAGTGTGGGAGTGTCTAGCAAAAGTGGCAGTACCTAACCCGAAACAGGTCACCATCGGACCTAAGACGATTGATTGCATATTCATAGGCTATGCACACAACAGTAGTGTATATCGGTTCTTGGTATACAAATCGGATATACCGGATATCCATGTGAATACAATAATGGAATCAAGGAATTCTTCCTTCTTTGAACATGTGTTTCCATGCAAGGATACTACGTACCCCAAACGTACACGTGAACAAGGGAATGCAAGCACTTTAGTTGATGAACCAGAACATGATATTGATGAGCCTAGACGAAGTAAACGGGCTAGAACATCAAAATCATTTGGTCCTGACTTTGTAATGGCCTTTCTATTAGAGAATGAGCTCAGAACTTTCAAAGAAGCCATGTCTATGCCTGATGCTCCTATGGGGAATGAAGCAATCAAAAGTGAAATAGACTCCATTATGCAAAATCATACATGGGAGTTAGTCGACTTGCCTTCTGGATGTAAAGCTCTAGGATGCAAATGGATTTTCAAACAAAAATTGAAACCAGATGGTTCAATAGAGAAGCATAAGGCTAGACTTGTGGTACAAGAATTTAGGCAAAAAGAAGACCTAGATTTCTTCGATACATATTCCCCAGTTACAAGAATAACATCTATAAGAATGTTGATAGCCACTGCAGCTCTACGTAACCTGAAAATACATCAAATGAATGTTAAAACTGAATTTCTAAATGGGGACTTAGAAGAAGAAATATACATGAAACTGTGTGATAGTTATTATCTAGGTTCACATCAAAGCCCGGGTAGTTCAAGACATCATGATCACTACCTGGTCAAGTGAATCCGATAGCTAATTACTAAGGGTGGTTCAAAGTTGAAAAATTACTACCATTCCTGATGCAGTGATTTTCCGATTGTACTCTCAGAGTCTTTCTGTCATTTTTTTTTTGTTTTTCTGTCGTGTCTGGATTACATGGTCTGGTAATTTTCATTCATGTGGGGGATTGTTGGAATTAATTTTTGCAGTTTTTCGGACCGGATTCCGGCAGGCTCCGGCCACCGGCGGCGCCGGAAAATGAGTGGATTGCGATCCTCTCGACGAGTACTATTCCGTAGTATACTCACTTGCCAAAAACGAATTCCGTATGAATGAGAAATGTTGATCCAAAGTTGGGTACTTGAAAGGTACTAACTTGGCAAATGGATAGTCCCATATCGGAAATTGGAAAGGATTTTTTCTAGTATATATACTAGACAACTGGACTAAAGGGCGTGGCCCGGGGGTTACCACTAATGTGTAGTGGAGAGAAGACTTAGCCAAAATGACAAACACACACGTGCGCGCCTGCCCGGCCCCGGCCTCGGCCCCGGCCCCAGCTTTGTCTCGGTTCGGTTCGGCTCGGTTTGGCTTGGTCTGGTTTGGTTTGGTTTGGCTTAAATTTTTTTTTTGCCCAGACAAAAACTCTTCTCTTACTGAACTGAAAAGGCTTTTCAGATTCAGTAACTGGTACCCATTACTCTGTAACAGCAGAGTAATGGCTCACCAGTTATGAATCTGAAGAGTCTCCATTACTCTGTTGTTACAGAGTAATGGCATCTGATCAGTCTCCAATTTCCTCTATAAATCCAGACAGAGTCTTCTATACAGATACAGAATTTTTTCATGTTTTATTATTCTTCTTCTTCTCCTCTGCGTCAGTGTCAACTGAGAGTACAACACAGACAACAGTTCGTTGTTCCTGAAGCAAGGGTGCTGCATTCTTCAGAGAAGGTACAGTTGTATCCTGGGAAGCAATTCGCCGGTAACCGTCACACTACGGGGCGAATTCTGCTTTAAGGACAGAGATTATCAATCTCGACTCTGTGCAATTTCATTTGCTTACTGTTTTCTTCCCTGTATTTGATTTCTTCGCAATTTCTGTTGGGATTTTCTATTATTCTATATTCAGGTTCTAACAGTCTATGGGCCGGCCGGGCCAGGTTGTGGACTGAGCGGGACAGGCCAGTCCTGGGCTGGCCCGACCCTGATGTCACCCCTATTGTTCATCCTGAATAGTGAGCTACTGTAAATTATCAATTTACCATTTCATTGAAACGACAATTCTTGAATGAAGAAAAACCCCAATACATTTAAAACTTTCTCCAATTAGTTTTAAGTGCAAAACTGATATTCATTATCCTTAATATTATAAAGAGAGAGTTGGAGTTATCATTTGTAAGCAAATAAATTCGTACATAACTAATATAAAGGAGATTTCATATTCGAAGTCAGACTACGTCAAAGCTTTTATTTTAATTATTTTTTAAATATATTTATTAAGATGCGCATTGCACGTTTAAATTACAAGTTCAAAGAAAACAAAAGTAAGAGGTATATATAAAAGCATTAGGACCTATGAAAAAAATTTAACAGTAAGTGGTCTCTTAATTTTAGAGAAAAATATTGAGTGAATTTCATATATTTTGCTTTCTTGACAAACAGAAATTAATCTGCTTTCTGCATGAGTCAGATTTAGAATAAAATAAATCCTTGAAATTAAGAAGGTCGAATTGACGCATTCCGAAGATTCCTAGTCTCGGACACTGCAGCAATGTGACATAAAACCTCTATATCAAGAAAAGAAAATATATATATATATATATATATGAAACTGGTGCATCACGCTTGTGCTATATGCAGAGTTCCTGGAACAAATTATGGGGTGTATAAAACTGAGAAGTATCACCCTCTGTGATGTCGACACATATATACATGACAGGTTGGCGTTTCCTTTTCAATCAACTTGAACACCATCGGTATGAAGGTATGATCCATGGCGGACCGAGCAATTCAACTCGTTCCTTGTGCAACCAAAACAAAAAAAAAAGTTATCCATTCGACACATCCACATGCATGCTTATTAAACAAATTTGGCACACAACGACAAGTCTAAACTATGGTAAATTTAGTTTCAGCCGTTCATTTGTATGTTGTTTTCCATTAACCCCTTCAACCTTCTAGGCATTAAGATTTCGATGAACCTCTTTTGTCTTTTTTTTTTCTCCTTATAATCGAAAGATGCTAAAGTCATTCTCTATATCGGATAACTTCTCTCATATTGTCAGCAACAAGGGAAGAGAAACAAAAAATAAAAATTAAATAAAGTTACAAAATCTGTCACAGACTGCCTCCCCTTATTGGCCATATGGTGGACTGATGAACGACTTTTGTCATTAAAATGTAGATGATTAGCATGCATGCAAAACTTGCATTTTCGTCTCGTAGAAATTTTGATTTATAGTCCTATTTAGAGTAGCTATAGGTACCTGCTACTCGGACATTATCTAAACATGATCTGGATCTGACACAGAACTAGATACCCTTTTTTTTTTTTTTTTTTTTTGAGGAAAAGGTGGAATAAGGCCACCCTGTTTCATTAATGCGAAATTAACGATACAAACTCAGAGAACTGAGCCGAAATAACCTACAGATAAGAAATAGAACATACATGAAGCAACATGACCCGTACATACAAGAAATCCCTCCAACAACCCTGGAGGGTGGGCCGACAAACAAGCTCGGGCCAACAAAATTGAATGTACGTCAGTTTAGCTTCGTACACGGCCTCCATGGCACATGCACACCTACCTGAAGCTAGTTTGGCAGGATTTTATCATCCGCCGCGCCCTGCCTTCTCCAAATGATGTTTAATTATAATACTAAGTATGTAATTCAGTAATAATACTAATAAGTAATAATACTACAATTCTTCAAATTGAATCAAATATCCCCAAATGATGTTTAATTATAATACTAAGTAAGTAATAATACTAATAAACAAAAAAAATCGTAATAATAATAATAAGATTGAAAGAGTGAAATTGACAACAAATTTTGAAATTTTATTCATATGAATTTAAGTTATACAATTTGAACAATTTATAACGAAATGAAGAATTCAATTCACAAATAAGTTTTATACAATAACATATTTCTTATGTACAATTTTAATTGACTACAATTTTTCTAATTTAACATAAGAAGAAAAGCTGTTGTTGTTGTTATTGTTGTTGTTGTTGTTCTTCGGGCGAGTTGCTCCCACTTGTGGAACTTGATAGTGCTTTCCCTTGCGTCCTATCTTCAGCCTTCAGCCAGTCTTCTGTGCAAACGAGCATCTCCAACGCCTCGGGCTTCAACCGATTTCTGTAATCAGATAAAACCCTGCTACTTGTAGAAAATGCACTCTCAGAAGCAACTGTAGAGACAGGAGGAGTTAGCAAATCTTTAGCCATAATAGACAGAATACTAAAAGTGTGTTCATGTTCTTTCCACCATTGTAAAATATCTAGTGGGAAAAGAGTAGGCTCAGTATCCTGTTGGTTATACCAATTTAATTTATTTGGTTGATTAGTCCTATGTTTTTTAGATTGAATTTGTTCAAGTAGACTAAATGTTCTATCACCAATTCTACTTTTACCCTTACCTTTAGAACTACCAGAAGAAGAACTAACTACAGAAGTTGTACTACTAGAAGCAAAACGTCTATCATAATAATCATACAAGTTATTTAACGTAGATTCAAACTGAACTAAAAAAGAAGCGCAATCAGTTGTTAATTCTACATTGTTCTCTAAATATCCAAAAAACATTTCTATCAAATTCTTCGTACCTTCTAATTTGATACGGGGATCCATAACAGTAGCAACACAAATCAACATAGGAGGAGGAAAATAATATTTCAAAAATTTTTGAAATGCAGGTATTACAATGTCACTAATATAGGGATCATTTAACATTTCGTTAAATATTTGCATCATGCTAACTAATTCAATAAAAATGCTACTAGAAGTAGATTCATATGTTTTTGAAAACTTTAAAGTTGCGGTTTTAAAAGGTTCTAAAAATTTCAACAAAGATTCGGCAAAAAACCAATCGTTGTGAGTCATTTCAAAATTGTGCATATTTTTTGCGATACAAAAATTATTTACAACTGCTTTATAATCGGTGACAACATTTAGTAAATCAAAAGTAGAATTCCATCGGTGTCTAACATCCTTTGAAAATTTTCTAAAAGGAACATTTCTAACCCTACACCAAGCTTTCCATTCTTGTAAAATGCTTGGACTTAATGCAATGAAATGTACACAATTTCTAATTTTATGTATATATGGATCAGCTATTCTTAATGCATCTTGAACACATAAATTTATAATATGACATGCACATCTAACATGAAAAATATTGTCAGATGGAGGGTTTAATACAGATTTTAAAGTAGTAATTGCTACATTATTGTTAGATGCATTATCAAAACTAATAGCCATAATTTTATTGCGAATATGAAAAACATCACAAATTTCTATAATACGGTTTGCTATTTCAGCGCCACTATGGGGATACGGCAACGCCGCAAGTGATATGATTCTTTTTTGAAGAATCCAATCATTGTCGATCCAATGACAAGTTATTCCCATCGTTGGAATATTGTTGACACCCGTCCAACAATCCGAAGTTAAACTAACCCCACAAGTTAAACTCCATAAAATTGCAATCAACGCGTCCTTCATTTCAACATACATTTTAAAACAATCCGATTTGCACGTATTTCTCGGAAATCTTTTAAAATGAGGGTTTAAGGCTGTTTGATTAAAATTTTTCAAGTTCCTACTCTCGGGATAGGAAAATGGCAACTCTTCCTTAATGACTAATCGGGTCATTTCCCGACGAACAAGTTCGGGATCATATGGGTGGCTATCTACTTGACTGGTCCTAGGGTTAATTTTTTGTTGGCCTTGTATTTGATCAAGAAGTTATTTATGATTATGTTGTATGTGCCTACTAATTGTACCAGTGCCGTCACCCCTCTTGAATTTGTATGTTTTGTTGGATACTTTGTGGAAGATCTCGCCAAGGTGAAGATTGTAGGATAATGGCTCGATTCTGGTTCAGATTGTTTTGGAGTATCTGCAGCAAAAGAAAGTTACAGTATCAGTCGACTGATAGAAGGATCAGGCGACTGTCCAGAGAGTTTTCGAAGGCTAAAGATACAAGCAGCAGCAGAGCAGCAGTCGACTGATCGGTCGACTGCCAGAAGGATTGCCAGTCGACTGGTAAGTCGACCAGTCGACTGTCGACGGGATTTTGAACTAGATCAGGCCCAATTCGAAAAGGCCCAATAGTTTCCCTATAAATACACTTGTTAGGGTTTTGTAATCGGTGACGAAAATTAGAGATCCCTATTTCGGTTTTGCAGCCGTCATTATTTGTAAGGGTTTGTTTTCGCCCATTGGTGATAATTTGAAGAAGAAGAAACCCCAACCGCCCCGTGGATGTAGGCATGAATTTTGCCGAACCACATTAAATCTGTGCGTCCTTTTGTGTTGGTTTGTTTTTGTGTTTTCTCGCTGGTTCTCTCTTTGTATTCCGCATTGATTCTTGTTTGGTTATTGATTAGTTCGTATTCGCGCACAACAAGTGGTATCAGAGCTGTTGGTTCGACCTAGAGGGAGATGGCGGGTGATGCAGATGCAACCAAGGATGTTGTGGGATCAAGTTCGTCAAGAACAACGATTCACAACGCAAAATTTGAAGTTGAAAAATTTGATGGGACAAACAATTTCGGGATGTGGCAATGTGAGGTTTTGGATGTTCTTGTTCAACAAGAACAAGATGTTGCTTTGGAAGTTGAAAAACCTAAGGATATGTCCGAAGCAGATTGGAAGAAGTTGAATCGAGTTGCGTGTGGGACTATTCGGCTCTTTATTGAGAAGGCTCAGAAGTACGATTTGATGAGGGATACCATTGCTGCGGTGTTGTGGAAGAAGCTCGAAGACAAATACATGAGGAAAAGTTTGGAGAATCGGCTGTATTTGAAGAAGAGACTTTTTCGCTTCACCTATACGGAAGGTATGTCTATGAATGCTCATGTTGAATCATTTAATAAATTGTTGGCTGATTTGTTAAATTTGGATGAGCAAATTAAGGATGAAGATAAAGCCCTAATTCTATTGAATTCATTACCTGAAAGTTATGATCATTTAGCAACTACTTTATTATATGAAAAAGATACTGTGAAATATGAAGATGTTGCAAATGCTTTGTTGAATAATGAAACTAGGAGAAGGGATAAGATGGTTGATAGAGAAACTTCTGAAGCGTTGATTGTAAGGGGCAGGACTGAGACTAGATCTGAGTCCAAATCTGGAAAGAAGGGAAACAAATCTCGTTCCAAATCGAGAGGAGTTTCGAAGGACAGGAAAATACCGGCCAAAGATGAATGTGCTTTCTGTCATGAAAGGGGGCATTGGAAAAAGGATTGTCCAAAGCTACGAAATAAGGGAAATTCGACTGCAAATGTGACTGTTGAGAATTTAGAAAGTGGCGAGGATTTTTCTTTTGCACTTGCTTCTAGTCCCTCACTTTATCAAGAAGTATGGTTTCTTGATACAGCAGCCTCCTATCATATGTCTTGGAAAAAGGAGTGGTTTACTTCTTTGGAATATATGGATGGTGGTGTAGTTTTGATGGGAAATGATGCACCTTGTAAGAAGGTAGGAATCGGAAAAATTGAATTGCTAATGCACGATGGTCTTATTAGGGAGCTTTCAGATGTATGGTATGTTCCAGATTTGAAAAAGAATCTGATTTCACTAGGTGCTTTGGAGGCCAGTGGATTGAAATTTGCTAGTGAAGGTGGCATTCTGAAGGTGACTAGCGGATCACTCGTGGTGATGAAAGGGTAAAGAAAGAGGAACTTGTTTTTCTTGCAGGGAAAAACATATTTGGGTCAGGCTACCAGTGTAACTGAGAAGCCTAAACAGGTTGTTCCCGACTCTACTAGGTTGTGGCATATGCGACTCGGGCATGCAGGAGAAAAGGCCTTGCAGGGGCTTGTGAAGCAAGGGTTGCTTAAAGATGCTAAAGGGTGCAAGTTGGAATTTTGTGAACATTGTGTTTTGGGTAAGCAAACTAGGGTGAAATTTGGTACAGCTGTACATCAGACAAAGGGTATCCTCGATTATGTGCACACAGATGTTTGGGGCCCTACTCAGACACCTTCTATGAGTGGTAGACACTGGTTTGTTACTTTTGTAGATGATTACTCCAGACGAGTTTGGGTATATACCATGAAGCACAAAGATGAAGTTTTGACATTGTTCACAAGTTGCAAGAAGAAAGTTGAAAATCAGACTGATAGGAAGATTAAGGTTCTGAGGTCAGATAATGGAGGGGAATACAAGAACGATCCGTTTCTGAAGTTGTGTGAAGATGAAGGGATCCAAAGGCACTTCACAGTTAGGAAGACTCCACAGCAAAATGGGGTTGCAGAAAGGATGAACAGAACCTTACTTGAGAAGGTGAGATGTATGTTAGCACAGTCTGGGTTGAAGAAGACATTTTGGGCAGAAGCTGTTATATATGCAAGACACATTGTCAACCGTTTACCATCAGCAGCACTTGAAGGCAAAACGCCTATTGAGGTATGGAGTGGTAAACCTGCATCTGATTATAGTTTTTTGCATATATTTGGTTGTCCTGCTTATTTTCATGTAACTGAAACTAAACTTGATGCAAGAGCCAAAAAGGCTATATTTGTTGGTTTTAGTACTGGTGTCAAAGGTTACAGGTTGTGGTGTCCAGAACAGAAGAAGTTAGTAATCAGCAGAGATGTGACTTTTGATGAGACCAGCATGATTAGCTCGGGACAGTCGACTGGTGGTATATGTCAGTCGACTGGTGAGCAGCAGAAGAGTGGGACAGTTCTTCAACAGGTGAGTAGAAGAAGTTCGGGACAGTCGACTGATGAACAGGAGCAGTCGACTGGTGGTCCAGAACAGCAGAATTGTGGGAGCTCGGGACAGTCGACTGGTGGCAATAACCAGTCGACTGGTAGGAGAGTTTTCCAACAGGTGGAGTTAGAAAAGTTGTCAATTGAGAATCCTGTTCCTGTCCAAGATGAAGATGATGTGGTTGATACTGAGAATGATGAAGAAGTTCCTATCCAGCAGGAAGAATCAATTGCAGTAAGAAGGCAAAGAAGAGATATCAAACGACCGTCTCGTTTTACAGACACAGTTGCATTTGCTCTTCCCATTGTGGATGATGAAGTTCCCTCCAACTTCAAAGAAGCCACTAGAAGTTCAGAAAATGCAGATTGGAAAGTTGCTATGGGTGAAGAGATGAACTCTCTTCATAAGAATAAGACTTGGGATCTAGTGCAACTACCAAAGGGGAAGAAAGCAATCGGTTGCAAGTGGGTGTATACGAAGAAAGAAGGTCCAAAAGACAGTGTTCGGTTCAAGGCTAGACTAGTTGCAAAGGGGTATGCTCAACAGGAAGGTATTGACTATAATGAAGTGTTCTCTCCGGTTGTGAAGCATCCTTCTATTCGGATTTTGTTGGCATTGGTAGCACAGTTTGACCTTGAGTTGACACAGATGGATGTGAAGACTGCGTTCTTACATGGGGATCTAGATGAAGAAATTTATATGTTGCAGCCAGATGGGTTCAAGACAGCTGGGAAGGAAAATTGTGTTTGCAGGTTGAAGAAGTCTCTCTATGGGTTGAAGCAATCTCCAAGGCAGTGGTATTTGAGGTTTGATCAGTTTATGAAGGTGCAGAGATATTCCAGAAGTGAGTTTGATCATTGTGTTTACTTCAGGAAGTTGCAGGATGGCTCTTTCATATATCTGTTACTATATGTGGATGACATGTTGATTGCCTCTAAGAATGCTAAGGAGATTCAAAATTTGAAGAATCAGTTGAGTTCTGAATTCGAGATGAAGGATCTTGGTGAAGCCAAGAAGATACTTGGGATGGAGATAGCTAGAGACAGAGCAAAGGGCATAGTAAGTTTGACACAGAAGCAATATCTTTTGAAGGTGCTGAAACGGTTCGGTATAGATGAGAAGACTAAACCAGTAAGTACACCCTTAGCCAGTCATTTCAGAATTAGTGCTTCTCAGTCTCCAAGTACAGATGAAGAGAGACAGTATATGGCGAATGTACCTTACACTAGTGTGGTTGGCAGTTTGATGTATGCCATGGTTTGTACTCGACCAGACATCTCTCAGGCGGTGAGTATGGTTAGTCGATATATGCATGATCCAGGCAAAGAGCATTGGCAAGCAGCTAAATGGATTTTAAGGTACATAAGTGGCACTACAGATGTGGGTTTGAAATTTGAAAGGGATGACAATATTAGCAGGTTATTGGTTGGATATGTTGATTCTGACTATGCAGGTGATCTAGATAAGAGGCGGTCTACTACAGGCTATTTGTTTACTATGGCTAGGGCACCTATAAGTTGGAGGTCAAATTTGCAGTCCACTGTAGCGTTGTCTACTACTGAGGCTGAATACATGGCGGTTGCTGAGGCCATGAAGGAAGCCATTTGGATTCATGGACTTTTGAAGAGCTTGGGGATTCATCGGGAGAAGGTGGAGGTACACTGTGACAGTCAGAGTGCTATTCATTTAGCGAAGAACCAAGTTCATCATTCGAGGACCAAACATATTGATGTCCGTTATCACTTTGTGCGTGATTTGATAAAGGATGGTGATATTCATTTGGTGAAGATTGGGACAGCTGATAATCCTGCTGATATGTTAACCAAAGTTGTTGGAGCAGCCAAGTTCAAGCATTGCATGAACCTGGCTAATATTTTGCATGTTTGATGATTTGGAATGGGGGGTTGGAATAGTGCTTCGCTATTTGTTCGCCTAGTATGTGATATCATACTAAGGTGGAGTTTGGATTTGTTGTTACATTTGATGATGAGCATTTGGAGTATTTGTGGAGATTGCTTGGGCTATTTGGAAGATTTCCCCAAGGTGGAGATTGTTGGATACTTTGTGGAAGATCTCGCCAAGGTGGAGATTGTAGGATAATGGCTCGATTCTGGTTCAGATTGTTTTGGAGTATCTGCAGCAAAAGAAAGTTACAGTATCAGTCGACTGATAGAAGGATCAGGCGACTGTCCAGAGAGTTTTCGAAGGCTAAAGATACAAGCAGCAGCAGAGCAGCAGTCGACTGATCGGTCGACTGCCAGAAGGATTGCCAGTCGACCAGTCGACTGTCGACGGGATTTTGAACTAGATCAGGCCCAATTCGAAAAGGCCCAATAGTTTCCCTATAAATACACTTGTTAGGGTTTTGTAATCGGTGACGAAAATTAGAGATCCCTATTTCGGTTTTGCAGCCGTCATTATTTGTAAGGGTTTGTTTTCGCCCATTGGTGATAATTTGAAGAAGAAGAAACCCCAACCGCCCCGTGGATGTAGGCATGAATTTTGCCGAACCACATTAAATCTGTGCGTCCTTTTGTGTTGGTTTGTTTTTGTGTTTTCTCGCTGGTTCTCTCTTTGTATTCCGCATTGATTCTTGTTTGGTTATTGATTAGTTCGTATTCGCGCACAACATGTTTTACTACATGTTTTACACACTTTTAAACCTACACCCGGAGCATGTTCGTCTGGAATATACTCATAAAACTTGTGTCAATCGCTAGTTTCTCCTCTATTTTTCCTACTACTACGGGGTTGTGTGGTTTCGGGTTGTTGTTGTTGTTCTTCTTCTTCTAATTGAATGTCACCTACAACATCCATGTCGTGTGTACCCCATTGTTCCATAGTAGGATCAATGTAATCTTGGGCGGGCTCACTAATTGGGACAATTGGTGGCCTACGTGAAGAGGAGGAGGAATCTTGTCCGCTACGACCGCTACCGCGTGATCTAGACATAATGTGGTAATGTGCTCAAATATGTAAAAAAAAATTTACAATGTAGGAGCGGTGAATTATACAAAAAAAATCTAAAAAACAAGAGGGTTGAGATAGAGAAGTTCAAAAAACAAACAATAATTTTAACTACAACGCAAAAAAAAATTTAACAAGAGAGGTAGAGAAATTTTGATACCGTTCACCGTAGAATACGCGTATGTAAAAAAAATCGTGAAAATAAGAATATAATAGAAAAGATAGAGGAGCGCTTTGCCGATTTCGCGATTGAAGAGTTGAGAAGAGGTTGAAGTAAATTTGACGAGGGTTGAAGAGAGTTGAAGACGTTGAAGACGTTGAATTTTGTTTCCGATACGACCGAAATTTGATCGTGTATATGCCTCCTTGTACAATTATTTGATGAATACTACAATTGTTCAAAAATTTCTTTAAAATGATGTATAATAGTAGAGAGAGTAAGAGAGTGAGGTGTAATTTTTTTTGAGATTTTTAGGGGATATTTATAGGCTTATTAGTGGGAAAAAACAAAAAAAAAAAAAAAAAACCCTAACAACGGCTCTAAGAGCCGTTTGCAAGCAACGGCAACAAGGCAGCGTGCGGCAGAGGGTTTCGACCCGTTCGACCCGTACGGGTCGAACGGGTCGAAACCCGCGGGTCGACCCACGGGTTAACGGGTCCAATTCGCGGGTTTGAATGAGTTCGTGGGCCGGGTTTCGCGAATTCGATTCGCGTAAATTGCGACCCGGGTCGACCCGGTACTGTTCACCGGGTTCGACCCGAACCTGCGAAGTTCTTAAGCGGGCCGGGTTCGTGGGCCGGGTCGTGGGTGGATTGCCGGTTGACCCAGCCCAGTTGCCATCCCTACCCGTTCATTTGTATGTTGTTTTCCATTAACCCCTTCAACCTTCTAGGCATTAAGATTTCGATGAACCTCTTTTGTCTTTTTTTTTCTCCTTATAATCGAAAGATGCTAAAGTCATTCTCTATATCGGATAACTTCTCTCATAATGTCAGCAGCAATGGAAGAGAAACAAAAAATAAAAATTAAATAAAGTTACAAAATCTGTCACAGACTGCCTCCCCTTATTGGCCATATGGTGGACTGATGAACGACTTTTGTCATTAAAATGTAGATGATTAGCATGCATGCAAAACTTGCATTTTCGTCTCGTAGAAATTTTCATGTATAGTCCTATTTAGAGTAGCTATAGATATCTGCTACTCGGACATTATCTAAACATGATCTGGATCTGACACAGAACTAGATACCCTTTTTTACAGGTGTATACATGCCGAATCTTAAATCATGATCACCTATTTCAATTTTCTTTTCTTTTTCTTTTTTTTTAAAGGAAAAGATGAAATACCGCTACCTATTCCAATTTTCGATTACGGTCTAGATCCACTTGTAGTGGATCCGATCAGACCCAAACCTAAAGTTCAGTGACCATAGTCATGTGTGGTGGACGTGACCCCTGACCAGAACAGACCCTAATTTTTTGGCATGCATACACCGAGTATTGAATCATGACTTCTTTCAATTTTCAAGATGGGTCTACGTCCACTTGTAGAGGACCACCTGGCCTCGGCCTGAAGTTAAGTGACCATAATGGAGTGGTGATGCAACATTCGACCAGCAAGGCAAAAGCAGACTCTGGCCTTTGGCTACGTTACACCGAGTCTTAGATCAAGACCTATTTCAATTTTTTGGGTAGGGTCCAGCTAGGCCCACTTGGAGCCAGACCTGAAGTTAAGTTAGGGGTGGCAATAGGGTTGTTCGGGTTGGGTTGGGTTGGGTTGGCATGTTTTTCGGCCAGGCCCAGATCGGGTTGTGAAGTTAATCGGACCGGGCCGTGTTCAAATTCAAAAATTTTGACCTGGTCGACCCGCGAACCCATTCGGGTCGAACCCGTTTCGAGTCGGGCAGGGTCGCGGGTTGGTCCAATTTATTTATTAATTTAACTTTTTTAAACTAAAATTTTAAAAATAAAACAAGCATAACTGTATAAGAGTGTAAAAAAATTGTATTCATTTCAACTTCTATGAATTTTTTACAACTTTTTTACATTCTAATACAAGTAATAGAAATCCAAAAAGAACATACAATATTTCTTGAATTACATTTACATGTTTGAGGGTATAATCAGAATCTAGAATTCGAGATAGCCTAGAGTTAGATTGTATAGAGTGTAGTGGACTACTGTCGTGCACCTCTATTTAACATAAACCTAGAATCTCATCGCCATAAATTCCTTACTCTTGTTGTTGGACTTCATGCGAGTTGTTTCTACTTGTTGATGTAGATACCGCTTTTTCTTGAGTCTTGTCTTCAACCTTCATCCAATCTTCGATGTACACGAACATCTCCAACAAATTCGGCTTCAAGCGATTCATGCAATCTGTTAGAACTCTGTCACTTGTAGAAAAAATACTTTCTAAAATAACTGTGGAGACATGAGGAGTTAGTAGATCTCTAGCTATATGTGAAAGAATAAGAAAAAGATTTTCATGTTCTTTCCACCATTGTAGCACTTCAATCTTAGACTAGACCTTGCACTATCTTATTGATTATACCAATTTAATTTATTAGGTGCATTTGTCCTAGGTTTTTTTAATTGAATACAAGCAAGTAAATTAGCAGTGTCATCTTCTAAGGTACTCTTACCCTTACCTCTAGAAGTAGAAAAAGTAGTAACTACACTAGTTGTACTATCAGATGCAAAAGTTTTATCATAATAATCATACAAGTTATTCAATATCGATTCAAAGTTGGCTAAAAATTCATTACAATTATATTCAGAATCATCTCCAAATAAAGTAAAAAATATTTCAATCAAACTCTTTGTACTCGCTAATTTGATACGAGAATCTATAGCAGTAGCAATACAATACAACATAGGAGGAGGATTAAAATACTTCAAAAATTTGGTATAAGCGGGAACAACAATATCGCTAATGTATTTTTCCAAAATCATGTCTTGAAAAGTTTGTATTATATTAATTATTGAAACAAAAACACTACTAGAAGTAGAATCGTAAGATGTAGAAAACTTCGCAGTTACGATTTTAAAAGGTTCCAAAAATCGTGACAAAGATTCGGCAAAATACCATGATTGGGGAGTCATTTGAAAAAATTTCATGTTTTTTGCAAGACAAAAATCGTTTATAATATCTTTGTATTGAGTAACAACATTTAGTGAATCGACCGAAAGTAGAGTTCCATCAGTGTTTAACATCTTTACAAAATTTTCTAAAATATATTCCCCCTACATTTACACCATTCAAGTATAATATCACTCAAAGTGATAAAATGTACGCAATTTCTAATTGCAATTATATATTAATCGACCACTTTTAATGCATCTTGTACACATAAATTTAAAATATGACACACATCTAACATGAAAAACTTTCATTATATGGATGAGCTAATTGTATTTTTAATGTTCTAATCGAAGCATTGTTGTTAGATGCATTATCAAAACTAATAGTAAAAATGTTATCATGAATATGATATAAACCACAAAATTATAAAATGAGTTGTGATAACCATATACCACTATGGGGATGCGGCAAACCGGCAAGTGATACGATTCTCTTTTGAATCATCCAATCACTTTCTACCCAATGACAAGTTATGCCCATCATCGGAATATCATTATAACCTTTTCAACAATCAGAAGTTAACAATACTCTACAAGTTAAAAAATACAAGAGTGCAATTAAAGTGTCTCTTACTTCGTTGTAAAGTTTAAAACAATCGGTCTCGGGTGTGATTTTAGAATTTTTTCTAAAATGTGGATTAAGTGCATTTTGGTAATAAAAAAAAAGACTCTACATTCCTACTCTCGGAATCGGAAAAAGGTAATTCATCCTTAATAACTAGTCAGTCCATTTTTTGGCAAACAAGTTCGGGATGAAAGGGGTGGCTATCTATTTGTCCGGTCCTATGGTTGATTTTTTATTGGCTTTATTGGTCTTGTATTAGTGCGGGGTGAATTGATAAAAAGTGTCGTTTATTTCTGCATGTTCCCTCACTCTTCTTCCTTGTAACTCTTGCTACAAGTTTTACAAATTCTATGTCCTATACTAGGATTCTCCTGATCGGGGATAAAATCATTAAATTTCTGTCAATCACTAGTCTCCCCTTTAGTTTTTCTACTAGAAGTGGGTTGTGTGGATTCAGTTTGTTGTGTTTAATTTTAATATCATGCATTTCTTGTTCTATGTCATGTGTAGGAATATCGTGAGAATCTATGTTTAGCATGAGGTTATATTCGGGTTCTAATTGTGGGATTGTTTGAAGCCGACGAGAAGAACTAATAGAATCTTGTCCACTTTGGCTACGGCCGCTACCTGGTGATCTAGACATGATAAATTTTTTATAGTAGTGTATGTAAAAAAATGATTTCTATTGTTTTAATAGTGTATGTGAAAAAATAATAAACAATATAAGAGGGATATGTTAAAAAAAATCTAAAAAAACAATCGAAGGGTTGAGAGATAGAGAGAATCGAAAAACCAACAAACAAATATGATTTTTAAAAAATAGAACTACAACAAAAATAAAGGGTTGAGAGGGTTGTGAAATTTTGATATCGTAATTCACAAATAATCATATATAGAAATAAGAGAGAAAATAATAATTTAAGTAGACATATTGCGGTAGTCGATTGAGAAGTTTAGTAGACGTTGTCACGTAGTCGTATAAAGAGATAGAGAGAGCTTTTTTGTTGAGAGATTTTTAGTAGACGTAGTTGAGAGTGTGAATCAACTCGAATTCGATACGATCAAAATTGTTCACTTCTTTGTTGCTTGCTTCTTTGTTGAATGAAACTGGTTATATTGAGTAGTAGTAGTAGAGAGAGTAAGCGAATGAGGTGTGAAAAAAATTTGATTGAATTTGGGGGGTTTTATAGGCAAACACTCTAAAAAATCTATAAAAAAAATAAATAAATAAAATCCCAAAACAGAGCAACCAACGGTCGACTGGTCTGTTTCGACCCGTTCGACCCACCTGCGCGGGTCGAACGTTCGACCCGTTCAGGTCAAACAGTTCCAAACCCGCAGGTTGGCAGGAAGGTTTCAGGCGGATTTGACTAAGTCAACGGGTTCGTGGGCCGGGTGCAAAGGGTTGGATTTTGTTTTTTCTCGACCTAGGTCGACCCGGTTAGGATATTGGGTTCGACCTGAACCCGAACTGGGTCGAAGCAAGCCGAGTCAGAGCATGCAGGTCACGGGCAGGGCGAGGATCGACCCGACTCGAATGCCATCCCTAAGTTAAGTGGCCATATTCATGTACACTAGACCCAAAAACTTTCCTTAACATTTTGCAGTTATACATTGTGTCTTAAATTAGAACATGTTTCAATTTTCGATTAGAGTCTAGACCCACTTTTAAAGGATCCCACTTGAAACTTGGGATGGTAATGTGTAAGGGTATACCCGTTTATCCTTACTCATTTACCTTATGGATAATGTTATGGGTAAGACTTAATTTCTTACCTAAGGGGAAGGGTAAGGAAAAAAAAATATACTTGTTTAAAAATTATGGTATGATAAAAGTAAAAGTATAAGAATATACCTCCTCATTTACCCGTTTAGATATAAATTGTAAGCTTATATACACATATATATATGTAATGTAAATATACATATGTTATCCATTTTACGTATTTAATTGTGAACATGTGAAAATTGGTAAAGACTGGTATTATATAAGTGAAAATTGATATGAGAAAGACGATGATACTTTTCTTTTACATTTTGTTTTCATAATTTAATCTTCATAAAAAAAATTAACATTTTCATTTATTTGCTCGTTAGGGTAGGGTAACATAATTTTATTATTACCTGTTAGGGTAAGGGTATGGTAAGGGTAGTGTATTAGGACTCTAGGGTAGGGTAAATACCGTACGCTCTCCTTACCCTACCTATTGTCATCCCTACCTGAAACCGACCATAGTCAAGTAGTAGAGGTTTATTAATCGACTCAATCCAGACCCGTTAAAAACTGCAAACCTTTAACGGGATCGACTAAATTAATATTGTTAATGAAGTGGTGTTTAATCGATATTGTTAATGAGATCGACGATTAACTCAAGCCACCAAGTCCAAACTCAAGTAGCAGTGGGATTAGTTACATATCGGGTAGGAGAAGGAATGAAGTGTTGTATATATAATAAAGTTAATGATCTTAAGTTGCTTTCAATACTAACTAGTTTTTAGGTTTTTGACCTTATGTTGGGGCAACGGAAAACTAGATTGCAACTATGGAAGTAGTATGGAGTATGTTTTATTGTTAGGCAAGTTTTTCAATTTATTGTAATTGTTATTGAACCAATAGTTGGCTATGTTTCATGTCAAACGGTTTGTGTAATTGTTATTTGCATATTACTTTGAACTCAATATAACATATTTTCTAAATTTTCATTGACGTTATTCCTTTGAAAATTAAAATATTAAATGAATAGTAACTCAAACGAGACCTAGACCTCCCCAGCCTGAAAGAATTGAATAGTATATAGGTAAACTTATAGTTAACTAGACCTGAGGTTAGGCAGATACCAAAATGATAGCCAGACCCAAACAACCCTGACCTTAGGGGAACTTTTTTCCAAAATAACCAACTTTTGGGAAACTAATTCCCAAACTAACCCATTTCCAAACTATTTTACGGGGTAGACCAAAATTGTTCTTACCAGCATAAGCAGCAGTTGGGAACTACGGCAACATTACAATTGAAGCTGCAGTTGAGAACTACGACTACTTTAAACAAAAAAAATGGTATGCTGCAGTTGCCAACTGCGGCAACTGTGTAAATCTTTGCCATAATTGGCAATTGCGACGGTGTCTCAAAGTTTTGAGACACAAAGAGCTCACTTAAACCATATAGCTAGAGCTCTCTGGAAAAATCTTTTTAAAGAGAGGCCGTAGTTGCTACTGCTGCCTCTCTATGTGTAGACCGCAGTTGGGAACTGTGACCTACACTATACTCCATTTGGCTCTCTTATTCAAATAGCCAAGTCAGACAGCAGGAAAAAAGCTTTCAACTGAAGCAGTAGTAGAGAACTTGGGAATTAGTTGAAGTCGCTATTCCCTATTGCAGAACTGTGGCTTCAGTTGAACATTGATATATGAAAATAAGATATCAATGTTTTCATGTTTACGTGTCACGCTCCGCTTCCCAAAAATACGGAATACAAGTACATGACATTGACCCAGCGAATGACTTGCGTCACCCATAAGCTGTTTACTCATTCAACTCAACACTAATAACAATACAAAACAATTACGCAGGCAACAATAACAACCACATGAACAATAATACTTGGAATAAGACAATATGAAATAACCAAATATGATAATCCAATATGTGAAAACAAATAATAATATCCGGGTCATAAGCCCAATACAATAATAAATCCAAACACAATGATAATAAGTTTTAATACAATAAGTTCAATGAAATAACATTCAACTAGAAAGCAATAAGTATTTAGAAAGCTTGTTCTCCAATTTCTGCAGGTAATTATCCATAATCACCAGTTAACACTTCATCTAAAAAGAGAGAAAAAAAATTGTCCTTAAAGCAGTCATGGACAATAAGTAGAGAAAGCAAAAAAACAATGGTATAACGATATAACAATGAATTCAATAGGTTAATAGGAATCAATAATAATGGACGATAGCAATAATCAATATCAGTAGTAATCGATACAATGGTTATAAACAATGGTTCGATATTCGATGACAATGTTCAATGGTTGATGTCAATAATACTTGGAAAATATTCAATATCAATAGAAATAATGATGTACAATGCAATATCGATGTTGTGTCAATTCTTAAGTCTATTAATCATTTTAATCCTAACTAATGCACGACTACTGTATCCCATAACTATAGGTTCGATGCATACAATCAATTTTACTAGTATAATGCACGTGCGATGCACGTATTAATTTTTTAAAGATTAAAGTAAACACTCTGATTTAAACGTGTTAATTTTTTAAAGATTAAAGTAAACATTTCAAGTTTCCAAAATGTAGCACCCAATGTTCTGATTGAAAGGATAACAATTTAAAAGGATAACAATTTAGTTCAATTAAGTTAGTAAACCAAGCTAATTCCACCAAATTTGGAAACAGAACTCGGCAACATAATCAACAGAACAAATTCATATAAAAATGTAGTGGATCAGCTTATTTCACTCAGTGATAGCTAAACTAAGCATCAATTGAAACTGTCTGGGAGTTTTTCAAATTGCTAGTATAGAAAATAGTTCAAGTAGAAATCAATGGATGGGTGCATGCTTCGTTCTTGTAAGAGAGTATCTATACAAATAAGTGAGAATTTTCCATCACAGGTATGGCTTCAGATGCTAAAAAAAACTGAACATTGTGTTCTTCTGTGAACCATGGAGCACAATGTTATGTAAGTATATTTGCTTTATTTAAAACGTACCTAGATGCACACATCAATTGTTTAATGATCATGTGGTATTGTTCATTTGACTAATTTATGGATTGCCTCATGCTGTGAATTACTAATTACTAACTCGTGATGAACACTGTGAATTACTGAGAATTGTTCATCACTGAATATATATCATAGCCTGAAGGGCTACTTCTTGCCAAAAATAAAAATAAAAATAAAAATTCACTGGGTTAAGTAACCATGGAGGTAACTTCTTCGGCGGAGTTAGGTTGAGCCTGCTGCTTCAAACCTTGAGATTTGATGAAGTCCTCAATTTTTTCCTTGAGCTCTACATCAGGTATCAGCATGTCTTGAGTAAGATGTGATCGGTTGAAAGGATCAGTCTGCAGTAACATTGAACAGAGTCATTAACAGGACAAAAATTAGATAAATTAGCTCTGAACAAAAGAAATGGGGGGTAATCACAAAAACTTCCAAAAAATTAAAGAGAGAAATAATGGAAAAGAATAATACACTATCACTAAGGAGATATCTTTGGATGACTGCTCGGTCAACTGATATTCTCGACGACGGTAAAATGACAGGATCCTTCATCAATGTATACTGCAAAATGAAACATAATTGAATGCATGTCTTAACTTGCCATTTTAACTCTATGCAAAGTGGAAATTAAAAGAAAATAGAGTTACTTATCACTGTAATAATAAAAATGAAGAATAAAATTCATAAAAGGCTATAGAAAATAGGAGACCAAATTCAGTCCACAAAAAATGAGTGCTAATTTCTTATGTTAGACCATGGAATGATATCTAACAACAGATAGCAACTATACAACATTCAACTTACAGTAGACTAACAAACAAAAAATTGCTAAAGGTAATAGCACTTACACTATGGCCAATCAGGTTAACTCCCGCAGTGCTTCTCCTTCACATTGATCACCGCATCGTCTTGGCCAAACAACTTACAGTAGACTAACAAACAAAAAAATACTAAAGGTAATTTTATTTATTAATGGCCAATCAGGTTAACTCCAACAGTGCTTCTCCTTCACATTGATAACCGCAGCGTCTTGGCCAAACACGGAGTTCAATCCAGGTGAAACCTGCACAAAGTTTGAATGTTAGTTAATAGCTAGTAAGTCCTAAATCAATAGCATGAAAGAGGTAAATGCAATAAGCCGAGTGACAAAGGCTATTTGCTAATGATGAACTGAAAAACACTTAATGGAGTTTCGAAAGCACTTTTAAGTGATGCATTTGAGTAAAAACTTGTTGGGTCCAGTGCATTTTTAGGGATACTGACCTAATTTTGTCTTGTATGAGCACAATGGTTTAACAACTAATTTTTAAATTCCACAAAAAAGTAAAGCCTGCTTAGTGGAATTCGAACTTGGATAACCTGATACCAGATGAAAGATCCCTCCACTACACTAATAACAATGAGGTAACATGGACAGTCATCAGGTCTAAAAGGCCAAAAATCATTGTTCTCTAGTAACTATGAGGTGCTTGAATAAAAGAGAATGGACCTTTGCTTAGTCTTTGCTCAGGTTTTATTAAGGCTATCTCAGTGGAATCCTATTATAGCAAGTCCCTAAGTAAAGTCTTGTATGAGCACAATAGTTGTCGGTTAAGTCTTGTATGAGCACATCGGTTAAGTCCATATCCTGACTCACATGTAGTAACTCGATTCGCAAATTATGTAATGTAAGTTAATGAATGAGATTTATCTTTCTCAGGGTAATAAATGAGATGTAAAGCAAAATATATTACTCAATTGCAATAGAACTACTATAAAATATAGACATTAATAATTCCCCACTTCTGAAACTAAATCTACAACCCAACTCAGTAACTTCTTAAATTATAAAAAGTTACAATAGAAAGCAGCTCAATTTAAAAGGATAACAATTTAGTTCAATTAAGTGAGTAAACCAAGCTAATTCCACCAAATTTGGAAACAGAACTCAGCATTGAGATTCTGCTGAGATTCAGTTTTGAGAATTAAATATATTCAAAAGAGCACAATCCTCACCAGTCCATGTGCATAAAAGTTGACGCATAATTTCCAGACCTGGTAAAAAGCACTCGGTGATGAAAGTCATGAAATTCAGCTCTACCAAGACAAACAATCAGATGTAAATTATGAACACACCAGATGATCACCAATAAAAAGAACACAAAGGACTGCTGACTCTCACCCTCCATACAAAGGCAAGAAATTTGAGGGGCTCCAAGGGAAGTGGTACCCACAGTGAGCCTCGACAGTCTCCAAGACCCGCACTGACATCCATAACCAAAGAGTCAAAAGATGAGGGCCTGTAAGCGCAGGACCAATGATGGTGGCAAAGCCAAGGAAAAAAAACAACATTAATTGGGTGAAAACCATCTTAGCAGTAAGTTAGGTATATCAAATGCGAAATCAAAAATGCACTAACTATTATCTGGGTGAACTCAGCTTATGGATGATCAGTTAATTGGGCTTATATAATTCCTAACTCGAATAATTGCTGATTAGGGTCTTTACCATTCGGGCTCGGTCTCCCTCCTCCTCGGTCGCCTCATCTTTGAAAAGCCTCTGCATACAAAACCATTTACCGATCAGCAAAACGGAAAAAGTTCAGATCCAAAAGTTATCGTTTGAAAATGAAAAACAAAAAAAAAGATGAAGAAAGAGAAGGTGGATCTATACCGCCATTAGCGGAGCGGGAGTTGAGCTTCACACTAAGCTATGAAGGGAATCGATGGAGATGAAGGGATGACCTTCGTCTTCGTCTTCGTCTTCGTCTTCGCAGTGCGGAGCGGGAGCAAGAGGAATCGACGGGGAGGATGAGGGGAGAGAGAGGCGGATCAGCAAAATGGAAAAAGTTCAGATCCAAAAGTTAACGTTTGAAAATGAAAAACAAAAAAAAAATGAAGAAAGAGAGGGTGGATCTATACCGCCATTAGCGGAGCGGGAGTTGAGCTTTACAGTAAGCCATGAAGGGAATCGATGGAGATGAAAGGATGACCTTCGTCTTCGTCTTTGCAGTGCGGAGCGGGAGCAAGAGGAATCGACGGGGAGGATGAGAGGAAAGAGAGGCGGTGGGAATTTTGAGAGAGAGGGAGAGGAATGGACAGGAGGGGGTTGTTTATTTGATAGGGTTTAATTTGGGTCAGAATTACGGTTATGACCTTCTTTTGTGTATGGTTCAGGGATAAAATTTGACAGATTTAACCTTACATTATTTTTTAGATGTGTTGGGTATATGAGGGCATGATAGTAAAAAACCACTAAAATAGGGCTTTGCTTAATAATAGTATAGATTTAGACTTAAGGAAAAGATTCTATAGATCATGTGCACGGCACGATAACGTTAATTGCAACATTGGTGCACATTGGTCGGCACAATAACACTAAAATAATATACGATGAATTGGGATACTGCAGTCAGTAATCCAATAATAACTTGATAATGATAACACTAGCCGACACACAATATTTTGGAAAATATGGCCCACACATTTGTGTACAGTCACTATATCATCAACTACTCCAGTCAATTTCTTAAACCCCGGTTTGTTAATTATGTTATCGATGCAAATAATACATTATGCAATTTAGAGATATTAGATGAATGATAGTAACAATAGGAGAATAATAGGATGATAACTTTGGATGACATGAATAGAATAATGACAATAACACATTAGTATCATGCAATGCAACACATACACTTCAATTCATGCAATACAATGATATATATATATATATATATATTAAGAAAATATGGAAAACGAATTTCTGGACATCAAGAGGCCACTGTACAAAAATCAGTTTTCCCGCTGCTACAGAAATCAAAAACTGAAACCGTCAGAAATTTTGGAAACTAGACTTCCCAAAGATTCCAACGCAAATTTAAAATACAAAATCCGACAGCAGTAACTAGGTCAAATACATCATTCTTTACATATTACATGTTATGACTAAAAATCGACATCAAGTTGTTATATCTTTAGAATCGGCGAAAACTCAATTATAAATTTATCAAAATTATTCATTATACTCCTAAACATGTTAACTATCATTCTGGAAATTATAAGAGCATTATTCTAACATTAACGTAGCTTTTTAATAGTTTAAATATGAAAACATATATGAATCTGAAATTCTAAAAATAAAACATAGCAGTAGTAAAATCATCATAACTTTTGCAATACAACTCAGAATTTAAAGATCTTAGATATTTTGGAAACTAGAGACATAGGGTTACAACTCTTATTCAGAAAGTTATTTATTTTGATGTTAAATACTGGGTCGAAAACGTCTCAGAAATTCCAGACGGACAACAAATATACAGAATTTCAATAGATTTCATGAAATAAAGTGATCTAACATGATGAGTTACACTTTAATTAGTCAATAAACTTTATAATCAGCATGATAGGTATAATAACATGGTAAACATCATTACGGATACACACATACACTAATTTAACGATCACAAAACATCAATCGATCATTCAATCACACAACCTAACAATTAATTCTATGATAAATTATTTGTATGTTGTTTGTATGAATAAACCCTATTATCACTACTACATGAATGCATAAAAGATTTAATTTTTGGAGTCAACAAAGGCACGAAGTCGAGAATATTTGGGTTAGCTCATGTAAACCCTCAATATACTCATCGAAAAGAGAAACAATAGTATACGATACGATGGACGATTGGATCTACTTGCAAGAATTTTAATGAAAACTTGAATTGGATACAATATTCAATTCAAGAGGAAAAGTGACTTTCCTTATGGATGATTAATTCGAATACCAAAGAATAAAAGGATGAGAATCCTGTAGCAATGAACACGAAACCACAAAGAATTATTTGCACAAGAAACCAAAGCAACACGGCAACAGTAAAGAGCAATGATAGCAATTGCAAATCGACGGCTCGATGAGGTTGGACTAGTGGCAGCATCGAGCGGCGGTGCGACTGGACAGCGTCGACTGGTGTGCGGCTGGCTTCCGTCGATCGGGTTGAGGAACAGAGCGGGGGCTCGGTGGCTGCTGCAGTCGAGGGGGGTATCGACTGGGGCTGGCAATGCTTGGGGGTGACGACGCTGATGTGTCGCCAGCGATGGGTGGAAGGTTTGGGCGGAAAGAGGGAGTTGGCCAGCTGATGGGATAAGAGAGGAGAGAGACGGCTAGGTTTAGCATTTGCAATACGGTATTATTTATAGAGTGCAATTAGGTTATTAGGTTAATGGTCTTAGATCTAATAATAATGGGTTTGGGTATGGAAATAATTGCAATTGGGTTTTGGGTTCAAAAAAGAGTTGAAGAGAGTGCGGAAGAGCCTGATTGCCGAGTAGTTGGAGGAACTTGGGATATAAGGTTTTCAGATTTTGGGGTTCGGAGTTGAGGAGAGAGAGTTGAGAGAGATGAAGTGAAAGTGAAAGGAAGAGTTGGATTCAAGCTTGACGGGATGAAGGAATCTGAGGAATTGGAGGAATTTGGGATCTAGGGTTTAGTGTTTGGGTTTCAAAGTTAGAGAAGATGTTGTGGGAGAGATGAAGTGAATGGTAGAGGGAGGAGACCCGAGCACTTAACTAAGATGTTAAGTGGGTCTCTAGGCCGCAGTTCGTAACTGCGGCCTCAATATAATTGAGGCAGTAGTTGGGAACTGGGGCATCTGTTTAAAGTAAGGATTTGTGGCCCAACTGCGACCTCTGTTTAAAGTGAGGGTGTGTGACCTCCCTTTAACGAATTTGTACTTGGAGATTTTCTCCACCACTTGGTTGTCAGTGTCTCAAAACTTTTAGACATAGTCACAATTGCCAACTGCGTTAATATTTATATTGTTGCCCCAATTGGCAATTGCGAAATACAATTTTTTTTCAACACTACGAACAAAAAGGAAATTCCCAACATTTTTTTTTGCCAAACCCGGTGTTTTTAAACGCTGGGCTTGATACGAGAGGTATTTCAAAAAACGCTGCCACAAGCACCGGGGAAACGCTCGCCAGGATGCAAAAAGGCTTTCCCGGCGTTTTGGAAAAGCCGGGGTTGACTTATATGCTATCCCGGCTTTTTAAAATGCCAAGATAGGGTAATTTTCAAATTTTTCAATTTTTTCCTATTTAAAACCCCTATCCCGGCATTTTAAAACGCCGGGGTAGTTTCATTTATTTATTTATTTTATTATTATTATTACTATTATTATTATTATTAGTTGTGTTGTTTATTTTTATCAAATCAAAATACCTGCAATGAAATTCACAATCTTTCACAAATTCATGAACCAAACATGATAAACAATAGAAATGTACTTTAGAACACAAATTCATTCAAATAATTAAACAATTATGTCCAAATTATTCACAAATTTAATTGATTCCAATAATTGCATATATGTACAAGTGCTTAAGAGCACAAAACTCATACAAACATCTTTCAGGCACTCAGATCCAAGTGTGTTCCCCAACAACACAGGTATATCATATGCTGCAACAAAACAAAATAACACTGAGAAACTTCCTTCTCAAGTCAGGAACTAAATAATGCAAAATGGGAATTTCAAATTTGTTAAATCACTTGATGCTAGCTTGGGAAAAACTACTTACTGACTGATTTGTTGCCCATCTTTCATAGTAATGTGTATATCTCTCGAGTGAATTTTTAGCCATGTCTATCCTCCTTTCACATTCATCATACTGCATATTTCCGAGAGAAAGAGAAGAAATGAATGATCAATGAAGATTTATAATGTTAATGATAGAAGTGAAAACTTCCTTCAAAAAAAAAACAAACAGGGCAATAGAAATGGATTAACATACCACATCCTCCTGTTTTGCTGCTTCATATCGATTACAAGCATAGAAACCACCAGTCCTCTCCTCGTGTTCTGCCCATGCACCCAGACATATCCTGTTCAAATCTAAAATATTTAAGGTATGGAATAAACACCTTCTAAAACTAAAGATCAAGCTACTCCGATGTGAAACTTTTACCAGCAAAAATTGAATTTACAAGGAGGTGTGCATGTGATATGCATACAACCCTGATTCTTCTCAATTGGCCTTTTGCACTTTGGACAAGGCTTTTAATCAGCTAAAATCTTGAAATACAAATAAATGAAACAAAAGTAATAAAATAAATAACAAAATGCATAGAATTTGGAATCAACCAAACAGATGACATCAAATACTAGGAGAACTGAATTAATGCAATTGATAACAATTTATCCAACATCTCAATAGCATAGGTTAAATAGATCCAAATTAAAAATGCCACATACATGAAGTATCGAAGAACTATACCAAAGATTAAATTCAGTCCATAAATAGAAACTTCAGGCCAAGATATTCTGAATAATGTATGTTCTTGTGTATTTGTCAGAACAATAAGTAGATGCACTCTTATAGAATCCATGGACCAAATTTTTTAACAAGATTTCCCTGATACATCATACATGTTAGCTCAAGCCGCCACTTGCAAAACCTGCAATTGTGACAAACAAACCAAATAAATACGGAATCACAACTGTCAAGTAATGAAACTAAATAATGACAAAGCCTACTTTATATTATCAAAGTGATCAAGAAAAATAACCGATGGCAAACTTACTAAACAGATTTTGAAAACAATATAAGACATAATCATCACTTCTTAAATGAATATAAATCAGATCTAAATAAATAAGAAACCCACATACTTCTTTCTGGTCTTGATATGATCATACATGTTTTCAATCAGATCTAAAGCTATTTACTGCACGGATTATAAACAAGTGTTGAAAATTATGAAATAATTACAAAGCAGTATTTCTATGTCATGTGTCACCAGGATGAGGCAGTTTTATCAAATTAAGGGCACGATGGAATGATTAAGAAGTTGAAATCAAAAAATTAATATTTTTGTATTTCATAGAATCCATTAAACAACAACGAGCAAGCCAGAGCAGAGGCCATTAAATTTATTAAATAATAAGAAAAATATGTAATAATAACAGTCTAAAATAAACATAAGTGTAGGTATATAAGTGTGTTTCATTCTAACCTCTGCTTCAGTAGTTTGAAGGTCATAACATCGCTTGGTAAAAGCCTTTCGATAAAGAACTTCCTATTTTTTTTTATCGAATTTAATTTCTTAGTAAGAGGAGGTACACGGCGATCCATGTCTTCAAACCTATAACTAAATGCAGAGCATTTATATAGGACAACTTCTCAAAGTAGATGTCTATAATGACAAAATTATAACACCAACAAATTAATAGAGTAGTATCATCTGCTAAAGAACATAGTTCTTTACTACTAATTTCAATATCGGAACATCAGGTTTCAGAGATTGCAGGAGGTGGTTTTCATCAATATGTTTTTAAATTCTATTTTGGCATTAATGTAGTTATAAAAACAATAATATCCATAAAGTTGGGATTTTGATATATTTAGTAAATATAAACCCTAGATTCCAATCAATTTCAATTCCAAATTAAGAACCAAAATGAAGCCAGATTTCTAATCAAACCCCAAGATTCAAAACAAAAAAACTCAACACAAGATCAAGATCTACTCACCTTAGAACCGACCAAGATCTGAACTTTGACGGCTGGGGACAAGGGGGGCGACAGAGGGGAAAGGGGACAGCGGCGTGGAGCATGGGGTAATTCAGGGGGTTTAGGATCAAATTCCTAATCTACCAAACCCCTAGATTCCTTATCTACCAAATTCCTAATCCAGAGTTTTTGGTATGGGTTTCGTGCAAAAAGGGAATGAGAGAGAGATAGAAAGTGGGTAATTTTAGAGGGAGCGTGGGGCGTGGGGTTTATTAGAAAGGAGACAACCCCGGCATTTTTTAACAAATGCCGGGGTTTCTTTGGACCTTCCGGAGTTTTTTCAAAGTGCCGGGTAATATCCCGGCGAAATACCCAAATACCGGGGTAGTTTTGCCGGATATTTCTATATGTTTCGTAGTGCAAGAAGCCGTAATTGAGAAGTGCGACTTCAATTGTATTGTTGGTACAGTTCCCAATTGCGACTTATATTAAGGTGTTCAATTTTGGTTTACTCCGAAAAATAGTTTGAAAAGTGGAGTTAGTTTGATAATTAGTTTCCAAAAGTAGGTTATTTGGAACAAAATCATCCTTAGGGGTGTAGGCTTTTTTGGAGTTTGCTCAGAGGTGTAGGCTTTTTTGGAGTTTGGGGTTCGAACTAAGGATATGATTGCCAAGTGGCATTTTCGAGAGAGAGAAAAGTGAAAACCTCACTAAATCACAAACATTGCAGTGATGGGTCTTGTAGCTAGACTTAAAGACAACTGCCCCTAAAAATAATTCGTCAGCTACAATGGGTACTTCAAAAAAAATTAGTGTACAAGGAGGAAGAGCTAGACCCGAGAGAGCTAGGTAGATCATCCATTCTCATGGGTAAGATCATCCACAGTCATCTGCTATTTATGATTAAATGTATTTTATAGCGAACCATGAGTTGTAGTTGTTTACTACAGTAGATTGCTATATATGGTACAAGATATAGTAAAATGCATAATATAAAAAACGAAACTTCAAGTTGTGTCCGACGAAAAAAATATTTTTTTAATTCGTCAGACGCAACTTCACATTGCGTCCGACGACTTTAAAAAATATATATTTAATAAATGGAATTCAACCAGGGAACTCCTTGGACACAACTAGAAGTTGCATCCAACAGAGGGGCCCACATTTTTTTTTGTTTTTTTTAAAACTTAAATAACATTTTTAATTATTAAAAAAATCATAAAAAATACTTAAAAAATCGTGCGATGCAAAGTGAAGTTCCGTATGAATTTTTTATATATTAAATTGGTTAAAAAATACCAATCGATGACTGCAGCGAATTGGCCAAATGCTATATGCATTTTTTAAACAATGACGACTGTGGATGCTCTAAATACAAAAAAGCTTTACCTGCAAACTGGAGATGATCTAAGAGAACCGCCCAAATCAGGCATCTTGAAGATCGGAATGCTTGCATTTTAAATAACAACAACAACAATATAGTCTTCTTTTCAACTAGTTGGGATCGGCTATATGAATTCTGGTTTTTCATTCTGCTCAGTTTAGAGCAATATCTTCTATAAGTTCACAAGCTATTATATATTTTCTCACCGGTTCCATCCAAATACGTTTAGGTCTTCTCCTACCCCTAACTCTACTCTCAATACTTATCAAATCACTCTTTCTGACGATGGCACTATTAGGCCTACATGTGACATGTCCAAATTACCCGAGACGGTTCTCTCTTATTTTATCTTGGATATGAGTTACCTTTAGCACGTCTAATATATGCTCGTTTCTAATTATATCTTTCATGGTTTTACCTCACATTCATCTTAATATATTCATCTCTGCTACACTCATTTTTTTGGTATTTTATTTCTTTTTACCCAACACTCTGCTTTATACATTATTGATGGTCTAACAACTATTCTATAAATTTTTTTCTTCAACTTTAAATATATATATTTGTCATATAAAATACCACCGCATTTATTTATTTAAGCTATCCTGCTAAGCAGATCCTATGTATAAAATCTTCCTATTGTAAATAAGAATAAAAATATAATAGAAGTACAAAGGTAGATAGAAATCCCTTGTCATTTACAAATTAACTGGACATGTACTGTCTAAGGATTCGAGGGAAAGTGTGAGAGACTGAAGACTACAGCCTAAAAATCGCTAAACCAATAAAAAAGTAATGAATTGAGATTATTGAGATTATTGGTACTCTTTGTAGTCTGTACTGAGGTCCTGTCTTGATGCTGACGCCACACCTCCTCGCGCACAGCACCGACAGTGCCAGGTCCCCCACAAACCAAATCCAATGGATCACAGTACACTGGAAGCGCGAAATCGTACGGCTGATATTAACTGATCTGAAAATTCTCGGTCAAAATTGTACGCTATCTTCGTCACCCACCAGTGTTTTCTCGACACCTCAGCACTTACCTCGTCCGCTTCCATAAAAATCTCCATTTTAATTCTCCTTTTGGGCCTTTCCGATTACCCTATACTCCCCCTCTTTCAGAGTAGAAGTTATTTTAGATTTATACGCGATTTCACATCAAAAAAAGGATTTATACGCGATTATTAATTTATAATTGAGTAAAAAAAACTATGTATTTTTAATTTTTGAACTAATTGAGTAAAAAAATTATGTATTTTTAATTTTTAAGCTCATAAATAAATAAGTCATCAATTATGCAATATGATATTTACCCTCTTTGATAATTTTTAATCACTTCTCTTATACAAAAAAGTTTAATCACTTCTCTTATACAAAAAAGAACAACGATAAAATTAAAAATCACATTGGAAATTAATTTATGAATATTTTAAAATGACAAGATATCTACTTAATAATCTAAACTCTAAAATAATTTATATTATGAAGAAAAGAAAAGACTAGGATAACTTATATTTTGAAACAGATGGAGTATATAATTTTTGTAATTATGGTATTCCCATTATTACTAAAACTCATATAATTTACATATCATAATCTATCTATCTCTAATCTCTAATCTCTAACATTATAATGAGAGAGTTGGAGTTGTCATTTATAGACAACCTGTGATTTGTAGACATTCATTCAATTATCTAAGCTCAACCATTCTTTTTAAAGTGAGAGTTATATTAACCATTCATTTACTCTATTGTTGTTAGTTACCATAATACCCTCAAAGTTTAAATTTATTTACAAAAAATTATTTATAAAAGTAACACTCACATAAAATAAAAGTTTGTGCAACTAGGGTAATTTATAAAGAGTATGTGATGAGCAAAGGATGAGTAAATGGAGATCTCAGGTTCGAGGCTAGAATACGTCCTATTATTTACTATATATAAAAAATTAATTTGTTCATGCATCACGTGTGTAAATTATTAGTAATCTCTAATATTATAATGGGAGAGTTGGGGTTGTCGTTTGTAGACAACCTATAATTTGTAGACATCAATTCAACCATCTAATCTCAATCATTCATTTTTAAGTGTGAGTTATATTAACCATTTATTTACTGACCCACTCTTTGAAAATATTGACACCCATTTTTGAAAATATTTACCCAACGGACACAATTTTGGACACGTCAACGTAAAAACATTATTGGTAACAACGACATATGTTATTTTGGTGCCGTTGTTGCAAATAATGGCATCAGTAAAATTTTCTTTTATATGCTGTTGTTGACAAGAATGACATCAGTATTGCATCCAAATTGGAGATCTCTCTATTTTTTTTTTTAAATGTAAGTGAAAAATCTCTAATATTATAATGGCAGAGTTGGGGTTGTCATTTGTAAACAACCTGTAATTTGTAAACTTTCATTCAACCATCTAATCTCAACCATTCATTTTTAAGTGGGAGTTATATTAACCATTTATTTACTCAACTGTTGTTAGTTACCATAATATCCTTAAAGTTCAAATTTATTTACGACATAATTATTTACAAAAAAAATACTCATGTAAAATAAAAAGTTTGTGTCAAGGGTAATTTGTAAAGAAAATGTGATGAGTAAAGGAAGGTCTCAGGTTCGTGGCCAGATTATGTCTTTTTATTTACTATATAAAATTTTCTTAATTAGAACGTGCATCGCACGTGCAGATTACTAGTCTATAATATTATAATGGGAGAGTTGGGGTTGTCATTTGTAGACAACTTGTAATTTGTAGACATTCATTCAACCATCTAATTTCAATCATTCATTTTTAAGTGGGAGTTATATTAACCATTCATTTACTCAACTGTTGTTAGTTACCATAATACTCTCAAAGTTTAAATTTATTTATGACATAATTATTTGCAAAAATGTCACTCATATAAAATAAAAGTTTGTTACACTATGAGTAATTTGAAAAAGTATATAATGAGTAAAGGAATATCTTATTATTTACTATATAAAAAATATTAATTAAAGCGTACATCGCACGTGCAGTTACTAGTAATATTATAATTGGAGAGTTAGGTTGTCATTTGTAGACAATCTGTAATTTGTAGATATTCATTCAACCATCTAATCTCAACTATTCATTTTTTTAAGCAGGAGTTATATTAACCATTCATTTATTCAACTGTTGTTAGTTACCATAACCCTAAAAGTTTAAATTTATTTACGACATAATTATTTACAAAAGCGCTACTTATATAAAATAACAGTTTGTACCAATAGAGGTAATTTGTAAAATATATATAATGAGTAAAGAAATATCTCATGTTGGAAACCACATTACGTATCTTTATTTACTATATAAATAATAATAATTAGAACTTGCTATCACACTTGCAGATTACTAGCATCATTGAATACAGGCTATACCGCAATAGTAATGCACACGTAGAACCACAGCTTTTTGGTCTCTAAGAGCATCCACAGTCGTGGGCTAAATACCCAAAATTTGGAAAATTTGGAAAAAAACGATCTGCACTCGTCGTCCAAATACCCAAAATTTGGGTTGAAGAGGAACAGTGCGCTGCCAAATATAGCAGGCGAAATGGCGAAATGGAAAATTTGGCTTTCGGAAGATAATCCCCCGTCCGAACCAATTGACGGAAGATAATCTTCCGTCCCGTACAAGGCCAATGATTAAGAAGCTTAAAAAAAAAAAAAAAAAAAAAAAAAAGTCAACCAACGGCGTATTATACACCGTCCAAGGAGATTGACGGTTGATTTTATCCCGTCCGAACCATTTTTTAAAAAAAAAAAAAATCAAAAAACGATCCGATTGGCCGACGGGGGAATATACACCGTCATTTGAAATTGACGGCATATTATCTCCCGTCCGTTGCCAATTTTCTGATTTTTTTTTTTTTTTTTTTTTTTCTTCTTGTCGTGTAGTGCATAAAAAAAAAAAAAAAATTAAAAAACTTATACTATTGGTCCACGTCATTCTTCAAAATGACGGGAGTTAATCTCCCGTCCCTGCCTATTCTTGTTTTTTTTTTTTTTTTTTTTTTTAAATTTTTTGTCTTCTAGTGAAAAAAAAAAAAAATTAAAAAATTAAAAAAAAAAAATTGAAACGGACGATAATCCCCCGTCATTCTTACTGGACGGAAAAAAATCTACCGTCCGGCTATATTTTACCTTTTGACGACTGCAGCAACATTTCCTTTTTCCTATTTCCAAATTGCTATATACCCAAAAAATGGCTTCAACGACTGTGGATGCTCTAATTAACCAATCAGGGGCTGAAAGAATCACGTGCTCGACACTTGCACAAGATGATAAGGAGAGAGAGAGTGAGGGCTAGGCTGGCTAGCCTTCCGTTCTGTTTAAGAAACCCTAGAGGGGGTGAGGGATTTCTCACACAGCCTCCTCTTTCAAGTTCCAACACAACACAGCGCAAAGCTGCTGTTTTTTGTAGACAAAAGAAAGAGAGCAGATCTGAGGAAACCCTGCAGGGTTTCCTTCATTCCTTGCTTTTTGGGTTTTTTCTCTCTCTCTCTCTCTCTCTTTTTCCTTCTTAATAATGGATTTGGTTTTGGTATTAGGGCTGACAGAAGAGAGTGAGCACACAGCGAAAATTGCATCGATGGATGGTGCCCTATTCTGTTGCGTGCTCACTTCTCTACCTGTCAGCCTCTTTCTTTCTCTCTTAATCAACAACTATTTTTTCCAATTTTTTTTAATTTTTTTTTATTATATATAATGATAATATGATGAGATGTGATAACGATATATCAAGAACAGGAAAAGAGGAACCACGCGCATCTCAGAAAGGGCCAGCTCGGATATCAAAGCAGAAAAAGGGAAAGTTTTCCAAAAAAGGAAAGAAAGCGTACATACATACGTGATTTAACTTATCTGCAGCTTTCATTAATTTCTTGTTTTTACACGAGAATTTACATGATTTTATTAATTTATTTGGTTTGTGGTTTCGGAGATCGATAAGACAGAGCATGAAGGGAGCGTGACTTTTGAGGGAGCGGGATGATGAAGATGAGGATGAAGGTACAGCTCTCAACACTGTGCGGGTGTAACGAAAATTACTGTTTTGACCCAGTCCAACTTAACTGATCTCTCTCTCTCATTTCTTGATTTCTTGAATCTTCCCTTCCATTTCCTATCTCTTATTCCTTCTTCATCTAAAGACACGCGTCCACCATAAACACATACAGCACAACCCCTTAATGCCTCCTTTTCTCGCTTTCTTTGGTTTAAGTTTCGTATTTGACCCGTAAGAAAAAGAAAAAGAAAAAGAAAAAGAAATCTGGAACGATCTGAATCACTCCTAGCTACCTTTTATTTACTGCAGAGATCGGGGTTTCAAGATAGCAGATCTGGGTGCAAATCCGTATATAATCAGGTCTGATTTCATCATATATCTTTTGCTACCTGTAGATCTCATGAATAAATATAATATATATATATATATATATATATATATATATATATATATATATATTATTAAACAAGATAAGATTATGCTACAGTAGCATATTCCATGGATAAGTAGTACCTGGTTGTTTCGTTCTTGCTCTTTAGATCTGTATTTTTTATTTTTGTGAAATTACTACTTTCTAGTCTATTTGCTATTATTTGCTGCTTATCAAAACACTTTGATCTCTTTGATCTTGATTTGGTGGGTGTTGAATTTTGGTGGTTCTATTCTCGTATTAACATGGGTTATGAGCTGCTAGCTTATGATCTGCTTGTGTTAATGCTAAGATGTACCATGTATTTGATCTAGTGTCATGTGTGTGCTATTTGTTCCTATAAATTAATATGGATGATAGTGGAAGGTTTAAGTTTATGCTGATAAGATGATTGATGGCATAAGCTCACTAAAAAATGGTCATTGAATTCCATCACCGAGTGTCCAAATGGATGAGCTTCTGGTTGATGCACTGAAAGAAAAATGATCATATGCTTTTCAAGTATTTTGACTATTCTTTAAATTATTGGGTAGTAAGATCTTATGTTATTTATGTGAGATTTATGAAATTTTATCCGATTAAAACTTGGTAGCATATACGAGTAAATGGCGTAGGCCGGTTTATTTGAAATTCTTGGTTTTTGAAGTATTGCTCTGTAGATTGTATGTTTACTTACCGAATAATGATAACAAGAACTTTATTATCAAGATTAGAACCTTACAAATTTTAGGGATTTCTCTTTTGTCTTAGGTCAAATTATAGAGCTTGCATTGGTCTATATGTTTTCCCCTCTACTGATATTTGACTAGGCAGTATTAATTTCTAATGATGTTACATATACCTGTTATTATACAACGCAAACAGAATTTAAGAATAACTAAACACAATCTAGCTTTGTTTATTTTTCTCCATTGATTTTATGGTTCAATATTACGCATGAAGGGAGTCCGCACTGCTTAATCGTTTTGCTTTGTATAGTATGCCCAACTTAAATAGGAACCAGGATATGTAGGTCATGAAGGATGTTGATGAATCTATAAGATGGACAATGGCCTCCCATATCCTACAATAGAAAGAGCAAGTTTCACTGTTTATATTGGCATCCTTCCTCTAACCTCTTGAATATTATATGACAATGTTGTGCATCCAACATCCATATGTATTTCGTTAGTCCCACAAGAAAAGACTTATGTGAAAAGTTAGGATTGTTTTGGTTGCTTCACTTCTGAGAGAGGTCATATCATCTCTTTGCATTGCATTTGCACCAGACATACAAAGCACGGTTGGTACAATGTCCGTAGTTTAATTGAAATGGAACGAAGTGATGCTTCACCTCTTTATGTTCAATTCCTTTCGAGCTTTTAAGATTGATATATAGTTTTGGCTGACTAGATGAAAGAGTTATTTCTTGACCCTTTCCTTATTCTATATAATATTCTATGCATATAGAAGACTAATGAATAAAAAGATCTAAGACGTCAATTTTATACCCACAATATTGACAAGAATATTTATTCCAATTTTGAGAAGACACCAATTGAATCAAAATTTATATTTATAATATGAAAATAATTCATTGCAGGCATCCAATAGAGCAATGTTTTTCTGTAGCTTACTTAACGTAACAATTCCTTTTCGTGTTTCTGATAGTCGTAGGTAGGCTTGTAGCGAACTCGAAGGCAGCGGCTGACAGACTTTAAGTGTATAGGCTTTAAGTGCTTTCATTTATAAGTAGTTGGTGCTCATGTCCCACAAATAAACAATATTCGCATAAAAATTTGAAAATCATGTAATAACTCATTAGATTAGTTAGAGCAAAGGAAAATCAAGGTTTTCAAAAGCGTTAAGTGGTTCATAGCGGTCCAAGGACTGCTTCACACTTCACCGCTTAAGCAAAAGAGTATACAACACTTATTTATTTATTTTTAAATTAATTATTTTATAATGTTGTAAGTTGTTGTAAATTGCAGCAGAGTATGGAAAATTAATTAATTTATATAAAAAAAAGAAATTTGAGAGAAAATGGAAAGAAGCAGCTTAACTGGAGTGACCCTAAACCTTGTCGAAAGTCCCTAAACCTTGTCGAAAGTGCCAAGATGTGCTCCTCCTACCCTTGTTTCTCTTGCCACTAAGAAACATGGGCAAAAAGAAGTATACCCTAAATTGTTTTAAGTGGAAGCGGGTCAAACCCGACCTACTTCCACACAAGTGAACTGGGGTTCTTTCTATAGCTCCATCTCCCTCTTTCTTTCTGACCCATCTATGTCAGCAACGAAAAGGTGAGGAGCAGATCATCGATGGTGAGAGTGTACGTTCCTTCCCGTTCCTCCTTCCATATGTACTCCTTTTCAAATTTCAAAATCATTTTCTTTTATATGAATTCTTTCTTTAGATGAAGCTATGATTGCTTCAAACCACCGCTTTACATCGGAGCATAGCAGTCCAGGTATCGCTTCTGCTTATAAGCGGGCGCTTCAACTGCTTCTAAAACCACTGGGGAAAAATAGAGTGGCAAAAAGATTAATTTTACTCATGGTCATACTCTACCCTCAAACCCAACCTTCTCCTTAGAAAAAGAGAGTACAGTAAATTGTTACAATATTTGTTTAAAATAAAACCAACTTAGAGAAATTTATTTTCTTAGTTACAACTTTGGTTACAAAATTGATATAAAACCAACCCTAAAATAGAGAATTTCTAAGAATCTTAATGGGTTAATTTTACCAGCATGTAAAAGCAGATCAAAGTTGAAAATTTTTACAGTTAACAGGTTTGATGGATTTTCAAGAATTGAATCAAATGTAACAGTCCCAATTAATAATTCAACCTTATGATCAATAATTAAATTCCTATGTGTTTAGCAAGTAATAGGTTCAATATCGATTCGTACTCTATTCAGGCATGTGGAACACTCAATCTCAGTTATTTTTATGGACGATAGGAAAATCAGATAATATAATAGATAATAAGGCAGTATAACACAAATATTTAATAAGGGAAAGAGTATACCGAATGCGAAGAAACCAGCATAGATTTCTGACAGAACACAGCAATGGCGGACTACGTCAAATCAGCAACCACAGTATGAGAGAGAGAGCCACAATCCAAACCATTCCTTTACTGCCATGTAATAATCCTGAACATTCAATTTTCCTCAAAATTTCAAGTGGTGAAGCACTTGCTGTTCTTCATCTCTGTCGATAAGTACACTGTGGTCTACCCCGGAGTTGCTGACGGGGTTTGGGGGCAGTGAAGAACACGGCAAGAAGAAGCTGCAGTAAGGGGCTGTCGACGGTTGACCGCAGTTGTGGTGGCGGCAGGGCGATGAGGTGGTTGCGGAGTAACGGAGGGAGAGAGAGGGAAACTCGAGGTCGACTGAAGATGAAGAGATGGCGATGGTTGATGGGGTGTGCAGTGGAGGTCGAGGACGGATGGGGGTACTTGGGTAGGGAGCGGCGAAGTCGATGAGGGGGATGGGTAGTGGCGGTTGGGTACTCGGAAATCACAAAGGAGAAGAAGTCGGGGTTGCGATGGGAGATTTAGTTGGGTTTCGGGAAAAGAAAAGGGAAAGGAGAAGGATTGGATTTGGCGGCTGAAGGTGGAGGGGATGCGGTTAGGGTTTTGGTTAATTGGGATTAGGGAATTTAGGGTTAGGGAATTTGTACGTGAGGAATTTTAATTTGGGGATAGATTTTAGAATTAATCACTAACTCTAAAATTGTATTAGGATTTATCACAAACCCTAATTTAGATCTCAGTTATATCACACAAAAGAGAAGGGGGAAGAGCAAAAACTCAACATAATTTTTTTTAATCAATAATGGCATACTTTCTCATTAATCTCAAGGCCTTTAAATAGACTCAAAATACATCTTGATACACATCTCCCAAAATATTCTCAAAATCTAAAAAATACAAAAAAAAATTATATATGGCTATAATTGCCAGAAACAAAAATGGTAATGAAATAAAAATCCTAAACCAAATAAAGTAGCTGATGAAGACGACGCATGCGCTGATAGAAATGCCCAAATCGTCTGGAACCGATGTCCTCATCATTCTCCCCGGGTGGGAGAGGGCTCGACCCAGTCGAGTCAAAACCAGTCCTCCTGTCATAGTGCTCCTAGAGGTCTGGATCCAAGCGCTGGAGCTATCCACGATCTATCCAAGTGTTCTCCGACTCCGGCTTGTTTTTCTAACTTACCAAATATCTATGAATACCACCATCGCTAGTAGACATTATCTGATCATCTAAAATATTATCTAATTCTTTTGTCGATGGGTAAGTAGTATCTGGTAGTGGGGGTAATGGGAGAATCTCACCATTAGGCTGCAGGGTAGGCTCATCTATAAGAAGATTTCTAGGGTTAAATTCTGGATCTTCATAGGATACTAGATCCTCAATATTGAAAGTTTTACTGATGCCAAAGCCTTCGGAGAGCTCAACAACATAGGCATTATCATTGATTTTATGAAGAATTTTAAATGGACCTGCAGCACATGCATTCAATTTCTTAACGGATCCCGCTGGGAACCGTTCCGGACGAATCCGAACCATCACTTCGTCACCCACAATAAAAGTTTTAAACTTCCTTCTAATATCAGCTCTTAACTTATAGTTAAAATTATTTTCATTAATTTTCTTGGAAATTTCTCTATGTAAGTCATGAATGCGGAATGCAAATGCAGATGCAGACTCGGAGACTCGGTGATGTTCTAACATGGGGGCAAGATCTATAGGCTGCCTAGGACGATAACCGTGTACAACTTCGTGTGGACTCATGCCAGTGGTTCTATTCCTAGATGTGTTATAAGCAAATTCAGCAACCGTTAATTTCAAATCCCATGTTCCCAAGTTCTCTCCCACAAGAGTACGTAAGAGATTGCCAAGACTCCGATTGACAACCTTAGTCTGTCCATCTATCTGTGAGTGGAACGCTGATGAAAACTTCAATTTTGTACCCAACTTGTGCCATAGGGTCTTCCAAAAATAACTTGTGAATTTCACATCCTTATCAGACACAATGGTTTTTGGCAACTCATGTAGCTTCACAATATTATCAAAGAAGATCTGAGCCACGCGGGATGCATCAAAAGTTTTCGAGCACGGGATGAAGTGGGCCATTTTAGAAAAACGGTCCACAACGACGAGAATGGAGTCGTGTTTCTTTTGTGTTTTCGATAAGCCTAACACGAAATCCATACTCACGTCTTCCCAAGGGCGGCTAGGAACAGGTAATGGAGTATACAGGCCTGTGTTCTGTTTTTGTTGCTTGGCAAGTTGACAGGTGTGACATCTGTTAACAAGTCTCACAACGTCTCTCTTTAGCTTCGGCCAGTAAAATCTATGTTCCACAGCATCAATGGTCTTGCTATGTCCAAAATGTCCAGCAAGGCCACCACTGTACAATTCCCAAACAAGATACTCTCGTAAAGATGTACTAGGAATGCACAGTTTGGAGCGATAGAATAGATAACTATCTTTCAAAAAATAATCATCTATCACTCGAGTTATGCCCTCCTTCGAAGAAGTGTAGATCTCATGAAAATCTGGGCAGGAGGCATACTTATCTCTCAATCTCTCAAAACCAATAATTTCGGTGCGCAGTGCAGATAAGATCATGTGACAACGACTTAGCACATCCGCGGCCTTATTATCAATCCCTTTTGTGTGCCTAATGGTATATGAATATTCCTGTAAGAACTCTACCCATCTAGCATGTCTCGGATTTAACTTTTATTGAGAATTAAGGAATCTTAAGGCCTCATGGTCTAGAAGATAATGAATTCTTGCGGCAGGAGATAATGTCGCCAATAGCAAAGTGACTGAATGACCGCATAGAACTCCTTGTCATAGGTGGAGTATTTTTGTCTTGCTTCGTTCAGCTTTTCATTGAAATAAGTAATAGGATGACTCTCTTGACTGAGGACTCCACCTATACCAATACCAGGAGCATCACACGTTACTTCGAAGACTTTAGTAAAATCAGGCAACCTCATGACAGGTGTCTGAGTCATTCTCTTCTTGATCTCTTCGAAGGCTTTCGTGGCTTCTTTCGACCAGACAAACTCACCTTTCTTCAAACAGTCGGTTATCGGAGTCATGATCGTGCTAAATCCTTGCACAAACCGACGATAAAAGGTGGCAAGGCCATGAAAACTCCACACATTACGAATATTGTGGGGCTCAGGCCACTCTGTAATAGCTCGTATCTTTTCTGGGTCAGCAGATACTCCTCTGGCAGACACAATAAATCCTAAAAAGATAGTCTGATCGGATAGGAAGGTACATTTGGTAGAATTAGCATAAAGCTGTTCCTTCCTCAAAACACCGCAGACCTGTCTCAAATGGTCAAGATGTTGCCCAACGGATCGGCTGTAAATGAGAATATCATCAAAGTACACCACAAAGAACTTGCCCATAAAGGGACGGAGTACTTGCGTCATGACTCTCATAAACGTGCTCGGGGCATTTGTCATTCCAAATGGCATGACCATCCATTCGTACAGGCCATCATTCGTCTTGAAGGCGGTCTTCCACTCATCACCAGGACGAACACGTATTTGGTGGTAGCCACTTTTAAGATCAATCTTGAAGAAGATTGTGGCATCAGACATCATGTCCAACATGTCATCCAAACGAGAAATGGGAAAACGGTATTTCACCGTGATCTTGTTTATGGCATGGCTGTCCACACACATACGCCAGGTTCCATCTTTTTTTGGCATCAATAGAGCAGGAACAGCACAAGGACTTAAGCTTTCTCTGATGAAGCCTTTTGCTAATAACTCATCAACTTGCCTTTTCAACTCAGCATGCTCTGTCGGATTCATCCGATAATGTGGCAAGTTAGGAAGACTCGCCTCCGGAACTAGATCAATAGCTTGTTGGATGTCACGCAATGGGGGCAACTGGTTGGGAAGGTCAACAGAAAACACATCTGCAAATTCGTGTAGAACAGGAGTAACTTGGGGCAGGATGAGTGACTTAGGATCTTTAGGGACTTCTCTCGCTGTGAGTAAAAGAATGGTAGCCCCTTTTTCAATTTCTTTTGTAAGTTTCTTTTCACCCATATACGTTACCTTCTTGCCCTTTCTCGAGGGAGCTGGTATTGTTTCAGCCGGACTAGTTCGTGGTCTCACGGGTATGAGCTTTATTTTTAGTCCATCGTGCTGGAACACACATTGGTTGAATCGACCATATATGGTCACATCGTGATCGTGGGTCTTCCTAAAATGACTTGACCAATATCCATTTTGAGCACATCACACCAAATTTTCTTTTTGTAAGCTTTGAAGTCCACAGGGACTAAGCATCGATGTGTTACTTGGAGTGCTGTTGCATCAATCTAAGATACTTTGTATGGGTGTGGATGAAGTTCAGCCTTAAGTTCGGTCTTCGCTAAGACCGCAGAAGAGACAGTGTTGATGCAGCTCCCACTGTCAACAATCACCTTGCAGTTTTTGCCACCTATAGTCGTAAAGGTGTGGAATATAGCAGTGCGCTTCCAATCATCTTCCTCTTTTGGTTGGGACAAAACACATCTGATTACATTCAAGTGAGGTGATTGGATAGACCGAATACAGTGAAGATACTGGTCATCCTCTTCTTCACCGAAGTCATCACCTTCAATAGGCTCATAAGAAAACTCATTGTCAGAGTCGTCAGCAATGACAGCGGTACCCTCTATTATATTAATCCTACTGGGACTGGGACAGTTGCTAGCAACATGACCATATTCCTTACATTTATAGCACTTAGTGAGAAGGTCAATCTTACTGTAATCTTTTTTGGTATTCTTACCCTTATGTTTATCTCTATGTGAATTAAAATTTGAATTAGGTTTGCTTGGGTGAGATTTGTTGGGGTGCTGAGAGAGAGGCTTAGGTCTAGGTGGGTCAGCAGAGGTCATTCTAGAGGAATGATCTCTCGAGTCACTGGACCTAGAATGAGAACTAGCTTTAAGGGAATCCATGTCGAGGACTAGGGCGTAGGCTGCCGCTATTGAGTCCACGTTTCTATAGATTAGCTCGTTCCTAAAGTCAGCTCGTAGTCCAGCTCTGAACCTAGAGAGAGTTTGTTCTTCACTCTCTTTACCTAAAGCATTGCACCGAATAAGGAAGTCATCGAACTTATTAACATATTCTTGTGTGGATTTACTTCCTTGATAAAGTTGGTTCCATGAATCTAGCAATCGGGTATGGAACGATAACGGTACATATCTCTCAGTGAGCTTCTCTTTCATGACCTCCCAAGTGGCTATGGGTGCCAGGCCTCGATCTCTGCGGGCATATTCAAGATTGGTCTAGTGTTGTTGAGCTTTACCCGTTAATTTCATAGTGCCAAATTTAACTTTCAGGTCTTCGCTCATGTCAAACCACACAAAGTAGTGGTCCATGGCACGGATCCAATCGAGATCAGCTTGGGGTTCCATGTGGCCTTCAAATTGGGGAACGTCAGCCTTAACGTTCTTTTTATATTGTTCGTCAGGGTCACGTTCTTGACGTCGATCGTCATGAACATTCCCTTAAGGGATCTGACGATGGGCATGAAGTTCAGGGACAATGCTTTGATTTAACTTCACTTTCTCAAGCTTCTGATTGATATTGGCAAGAGTTGCTTGGATGACAGCTAGGGTAGTGGAGATATCAGGGTTGTCCATTTCAGGTCTGGGAAGTTTAAGGTTCCTAATTGGGTGATTGGAAAGGGATAGGAAAGGCTCTTCAGGATCTGTGATGGTGCTGCGAAGACGCATTCACCAAAAGTGGAAACTAGGGGTTGTGTGTGTCCTTTTTTTTAATAATAAATCTGAAATGACCTAAAATAAAAAAAAACAAAAATAAAATAAAAGACTAAACAATCCTAATTGAATGCAAAAATAATGCCTACGATGCAAGAACTAGGGTTTTAAAAAACCTTCGCTCTGATACCAAAATGATGTAAAACCAACCCTAAAATAGAGAATTTCCAAGAATCTTAATGGGTTAATTTTACCAACATGTAAGAGCGGATCAAAGTTGAAAATTTTTACAGTTAACAGGTTTGATGGATTTTCAAGAATTGAATCAAATGTAACAGTCCCAATTAATAATTCAACCTTACGATCAATAATTAAATTCCTATGTGTTTAGCAAGTAATAGGTTCAATATCGATTCGTACTCTATTCAGGCATGTGGAACACTCAATCTCAGTTATTTTTGTGGACAACAGGCAAATCAGATAATATAATAGATAATAAGGCAGTATAACACAAATATTTAATAAGGGAAAGAGTATACCGAATGCGAAGAAACCAGTGTAGATTTCTGGCAGAACACAGCAATGGCAGACTACGTCAAATCAGCAACCACAGTATGAGAGAGACAGCCACAATCCAAACCATTCCTGGACTGCCATGTAATAATCCTGAACATTCAATTTTCCTCAAAATTTCAAGTGGTGCACTTGCTGTTCTTCATCTCTGTCGATAAGTACACTGTGGTCTACCCCGGAGTTGCTGACGGGGTTGGGGGCAGTGAAGAACACGGCAAGAAGAAGCGGCAGCAAGGGGCTGTCGACGGTTAACCGCAGTCGTGGTGGCGGTAGGGCGATGAGGTGGTTGCGGAGTAACGGAGGGAGAGAGAAGGAAACTCGAGGTCGACTGAAGATGAAGAGATGGCGATGGTTGATGGGGTGTGCGGTGGAGGTCGAGGACGGACGGGGGTACTTGGGTAGGGGGCGGCGAAGTCGATGAGGGGGATGGGTAGTGGCGGTTGGGTACTCAGAAATCATAGAGGAAGAAGAAGTCGGGGTTGCGGTGGTAGATTTAGTTGGGTTTCGGGAAAAGAAAAGGGAAAGGAGAAGGATTGGATTTGGCGGCTGAAGGTGGAGGGGATGCGGTTAGGGTTTTGGTTAATTGGGATTAGGGAATTTAGGGTTAGGGAATTTGTACGTGAGGAATTTTAATTTGGGGATAGATTTTAGAATTAATCACTAACTCTAAAATTGTATTAGGATTTATCACAAACCCTAATTTAGATCTCAGTTATATCACACAAAGGAGAAGGGGGAAGAGCAAAAACTCAACACAAATTTTTTTTAATCAATAATGGCATACTTTCTCATTAATCTCAAGGCCTTTAAATAGGCTCAAAATACATCTTGATACACATCTCCCAAAATATTCTCAAAATCTAAAAAATACAAAAAAAATTATATATGGCTATAATTGCCAGAAACAAAAATGGTAATGAAATAAAAATTCTAAACTAAATAAAGCAGCTGATGAAGACGACGCCTGCGCTGATAGAAACGCCTAAATCGTCTGGAACCGATGTCCTCATCCAAAATGTTTGCAATAAATCTAAATATGATTGAGAGGTACAAAATTGGAGAAGAAGAAGAGGGAGAAAAAACCAACAAATAAAAAGAAAAGAAAGAGGAAATAACCAAATTACAAGCCAAACAATTTGCGTCGAGGCGTGTGTACCACACAATCTCCTTAAAACATATTTCGCCTCTTCCACATGCTGGAATTTGAGTAGGCATCTGTCTTCCAGGATGCAACGACAGAAAAGTTGGCGCAGACACGATGTCATACTCTCAAATTGGATAACATTTGAAATCTAGCACCACACGACCGAAGAATGGAACTCGACTTTAAACACAGAACATAGGGTTTGAGGAAGAGACGAGTTCCTGGTGTGTTGATTTATTTCGTTCGTTACAGATCGGAAAAAAACTGTAGCAAAGAGTGGCTCTATACAGGGTCGGTTCACGTCGGTCCGACATTCACGTTCGCAGGACGTACGGGTGCACACAAGTCACATGTAATCCAGTCCGAGCTTTGCACCCCCCTCCCCTGTCCACCCCCACCCTGTGTACTCAAAAGAGAGCCTATTAGCTTGCTATCTTACAATGCCAAGAAAGAGGTATTATATATCTTCTTCTAATTCCTTTGATTTTTCCGATGCGGGACCAAAATTTCTCAACTTATTTTCAGAAATGAAACCGCCTCACTTTGGGAGACAATTTCTTATTCACCCGATAACCGTTTTGAGGAAGTAAATATATGATTTTTTATCTAGTCACGAAGGAGAACACAAATCCATCAAGATCTTTTACTAATTCATAGAGAATCTTACTCAAAAAATTGCTCAAAAACTGGTTCGTAAATGGTGTATAAAATACCTATTTTCTAACATTTCCCACATGATTGAAATTGATGACCACAGACACGACAGACTTGGTGATAAAATTCAGCGGTCGAGACCTGCATAGGATAGGTAGGTGTTACCCTTTGAACCTTCCCTTATGAAAATATGTTTACTTTACTAACTAAACAGTAAACACGATGTCCTGAACTGCTTTGTCATTTGCGCAAATGATGATATATCTCAAATAGGAATCTTCTTGATGCATTTCAGTTCTCACTGTTATGTTCGTTTTGGCCATGAACATACACCTGGTTCTGTAAGAGCTTAACATAAATGTTGTCCTAAACTATTCCCTTAGAAGCGGCCCTTCTTCCCTCTTACATAGGTGATTTCTTAGCTAAGAGTAACCTGTATTACTCTGCTCGAATTTCTGATGCATAGGAATTATTAAAAGTCTAGCTTAACCTCTTACCTTACGGGAATCACTGTTTTATCATGGGAATGAATATGGAAAAATTTCTGTAGTAATCCAATATGGTCTTTAGAATTTAGTTGTCCCTTTGAACCTAGATCTTGAGATCTCCAGTCAACTAAGTTTGGTGTCCATTGTATCAACTTATTCTTTCATGGGCTTTAGTCTCATTCCCTTCGACGACTTATCAACAACTCTCTGTTAACCCTTTGGTTAGCGAATCCGCAATGTTGTCATTTGACTTTACATAGTCCACAGAGATAACCCCTATAAAGAGTAGTTGTCTAATGATATTATGTCTTCGACGAATATGTCTAGATTTACTATTATACATATTGCTCTGTGCTCTACAAGTTGCAGATTGACTATCGGAATGTATGCAGATTGAAGGCACAAGCTTTGTCCACTTTGAAATATTCTCAAAAAAGTGGCGTAACCATTCAACATCTTCCCCACAAAAGTTAGAGCCAAAATTAAATGAAGACTTAGGCTGGTTACTCAGAGGCTGCTAACTCATCTTTAATTTATGTCATTTTGAATGTCCATGCTCATCAGAACAGTTCTTTTCTTGATTTAAAGTTAGATCATAGAAGCTAATTATTGAAATATTGTACTTGTGCAATTACCAACTTCTATGTTTTGACTTGCTATCGTAACCACTGCATCTTGTAATTTTCCCTTCAATTGTCTTCGACATCAATTTCTCGTTTCCGTAGCTTGATTCATATGATCCTTCCTTTAATATCTGTACTGGTGTTCCCAGTACATCAGTTCTGGAAAATTTTCTCAAATTGAAGGCATGCCTTTGTTATGTGCATTAACCAACCATGGTTCCAAAAAAGAGTAAAGATTCCGTTTAAACGGTCTATTTAAACGAATTTTGAGCTTACAATTTCGTTTATGGGTTAAACGGTAGTTAGAAACGGATACCTCAATTTTGGTGAAAGAACGCGTAAAAGAGGGTCAATACAGGTTCAACAGGCATCAAAACAGGTCGAGGTTTAGAAGAGTTTTTTCTTATACCGTTTTTGGGCTTGAGTTTTGGTTTTTTTGATTATAACCGACTTGTTACCCCCATAATGAACCCGACCCACTATAGTTTACATGTTTTGTTAATTTTATAACGAACTTATGATTTATCAAATTTATTATTATTTGTACATAGCATATATATAAAATATGATGAAATGTTTAATATTTGACATTTTCCTAGATTTTAACCTTCATTTTCCCTATTTTCAAAAAGAGTAAAAATTCTGTTTAAACGGTCTATTTAAACGAATTTTGAGCTTACCGTTTCATTTATGGGTTAAACGGTAGTTAGAAACGGATACCTCAATTTTTGTGAAAGAATGAGTAAAAGAGGGTCAATACAAGTTCAGCGGGCATCAAAACAGGTCGAGGTTTAGAAGAGTTTTTCTTATACCGTTTTTGGGCTTGAGTTATGATTTTTTTTATTATAACCGACTTGTTACCATATAATGAACCCAACCCACTATAGTTTACTTGTTTTGTTAATTTTATAACGAACTTATGATTTATCAAATTTATTATTATTTGTACATAGCATATAGAATATGATGAAATGTTTAATATTTGACATTTTTCTAGATTTTAACCTTCATTTTCCCTATTTCTAAAATATTTTATATGAAAAAAGCTAAAATGTTTTTTTTTCCATTTAAACCCTGTTTAAACAGAAAAAATCCAATGGTGCCTAACTGTTTGGATTCCATTTCCGTTCTTTGTAACCTTGTTACCAACTCTCCTTGAGTTCTTGCTTTTCATTAATAATGTAACACAACAAATTTTCAATTTGGGTAGGTAATATTTTTCATTACTGAATACTTCTAGATTAATTTGTTTAATTTTCTGATATTCTTGCTTCATATTAAAATGAGAAGGTATATTCCTTATTCAGACTACAATAGGAAGTTAAATTGTTTACTATAGCAAGTCTTTAGGGTTCCTGATTAATAATTATCTTTAGTTGAAAGCTTTCCAGATAATTTGACTGTCAAAGTTGTATTGCAATCTGAAGACATAGATCAACAAGAAATTAGGTAATTTGGGTAGGGTTCTTGTTGCAACTCGTGAGCAGGTGGTTCTGGTAACTTTGGAGGAAGGGGATCTCAACTTTATTACATATTCAAAGAATTGATTTTAAACTTAATTATTGATCTAAAGGTAATAGGTAATTAAGCAATACTGATATATCACTACAAAACGCAGGGAGATAAGCAGGGTCTATCTCGGCGTTTTTATTATTATCTTTCCCGGCATTTTTAAATGCAGGGGAAGATTGTAACATCAGTGTTTTCGCTGTTAAAAAACGTCGATATATCCCGTGTCGGGAAAGATAACTATCTATCCTGTGTTTTTACAAACGCGGATAGTGGTTTTTAAAAAAAAGACTAACCTAGCCTGAGATTTTTCAGAAAAATGCTGGCATAGTTGTATTTTTATAAAAAATATACACCTATCCCAGCGTGTTTCAAAAAAATTGCCGGGATAAACCTTCTTTTTTTCTCTACCTATTTTCATTGAATTTATCAAATCAAGATACCTGTAACTCAATTCACAATCATTTCCAGCAATTTCTTCTGATAATCATGCACAAATCCAAAAATCAAGTATAATAAACAATGTAAAAGAGCTTTAGAAAACAAATTCTTTCCAATAATCATAAAAACTTCAACAATCAAGCATAACAAGTAATTCATTCTAATATCTATATAATAAATCACAAGGCAATTTGAAAAAAAGCTATCAAGTGGCTCTCATTCAATTGAAACAAAATCAATGGTTCACATTCACCATCCTAGCAGATATTGTTCTCCAAAGGTTCCCCCCCCCCCCCCCCCCCCCCCCCCCCCCCCCCCCCCCCCCCCCCCCCCCCCCCAAAAAAAAAAAATCATCCTCAGTTTATTACTCTCTCTCTCTCTCTTCTCTCTTTACTTTTTAGATTTCTCTCTCTGTCTCGACCCAAAAATTTAGATTTCAGATTTCAGGTTTGTAAATTTCAGTAATTTTCAGATTTTTTTGCTTCTTTTAATTACTTATGTAGAAAATTTCACCGAGTTCAAGATTGATTTCAAATGCAATAGAAAATTTATATGTATATTCACTTAGGTAAATTTTAACCTCTAAAGTTACACTCAAAAGTGCAAATATCTCCTCAAAAGTTAAATTTCATTATTTTGCACCCTTAAAATTCTAAGAAGTTGGATTATCCACCCCCATTTATAATTATTTTTCAACATATGTTGATGGAAACATGGACTTTTGTTTACAACTAATTGTTGTCTTACTATTCAAACTTGAGCAACATAAATTCCATGATGGAAGTTTCTGATTCATGCATCCGAAAGGCTGGAAAGTAAATATATCCAGTATTATACATGAACATTATTATAGTGTACATTTCAGAAATTATATTAACATATGAGAGTAGAATACACTGAGAACACCAAAGTTAATTGTCAAATATTTACCCAATGCAAGTGATCTATATAATAACTTAATGCCAGTGATCTATATAATAAATCACAAGGCAATTTGAAAAAAGCTATTAAGTGACTCTCATTCAATTGAAACAAAATCAATGGTTCACATTCACCCTCCCAAAAGACATTTTCCCTCCAAATGTTTTTCCCCAAAACTAAATTTTTTCCTCCAAAAACAAAGATCATCCTCACTTTATTATTATCTCTCTATCCTCTGTTGACTTTTTCAGATTTCTCTCTCTCTAACAAGAAATTTAGATTTTCAGATTTTAGGTTTTTAAATTTTCAGATTTTTCAGATTTTTATGCTTTTATGATTGCTCATGTAATTTTTTTAATTGAATTTCATAATTGATTTCAAATGCAATGGAAGATTTAAATGAATATTCACTTGGGTAAATTTCAACCTCTAAAGTTACCTCAAAGTAGCAAATATTTTCTCAAAAATTAAATATCATCATTTTGCACCCTCAAAGTTTTAAGTTGGATTTTACATATAATTATTCAAAAATGGACTTTTATTTATAACTAATTATTGTAATACTATTCAAACTTGAGCTACATAAACTCTATAATGGAAGTTTCAGATTCATGCATCCGAAATGCTGATAAGTAAATGTATCCAGTATTATACAAGAACATTATTATAGTACACATCTTAGAAAGTATATTAACATCTAATAGTAGAGTACACTGAGAACACCAAAGTTAATCGTCAAATATTTTTCCTCCTTGATATACAGAGCAAGTTCTTCATCAGCATTTGTCTGGTTTCTCAATGCTTCATGCAATGAATAACATCACTATTTATGGCCATGTAAGTTTTCTTTTTTTGTATGACATCTACACCTCTTTCATATTAGATCAATTAATTTTCTTTTATATTCCTTACATTATAATTCTTACTTTCATATGCTGCATCGTTCTAAAGATGTGCCGTAGTCATGTGCCCATGGGCAAACCTAGTACAACAATATAATACATAGATAGTTCAAACTGACAGGATATGTTACATAAGTAGTTGAAACTGACACGATAATTACACCACGTACATATGGAGTACAACTAGATTACTTAGCACTGGCATGCTTATTTTTATATATATGTTAGGTTCAGTTTCAAACCTAGTTCACAAATTCAAAGAAAGCAATAATTGCATGTATGTACAAGTGCTTAAGAATACAAAATCACAAAAACTTAAGTTTCATAAAAACTTATGTTTCAATGTATAACAGCTAAAAAAAATATGAACAAATAAAAACGGTTACAACTACGGCGTATGCCTTTGTCCATCACAGTTACTTCCATTGCCTCCATGCTCATCGGAAGTTTGATTTCCATGTTGCCTTGGTGGATTAGCATGACTTGAAACATATGATACACTCTGTTGGACCTATGTAATGCACACAATTGTCAAAAATTAGTCAACATGAACATGCATAAAATATTAACATGCACAAAACAAACACCCATAAAAAGAGAATTTTTTGACCACAAAGCTAGAAATAATCAATAAAAGCTCATCCATCATTTTGATGTACAATCCATCTCGATATGTAATTTTCCTTTCTCGACCAACTAGAAAGAATCAATAACTTCCTTGATTAGGTATAATTCTTTGTGTATCTTAACTCACTACTTCAAGTCTTTAATACTTTGGAATCTACTTCTAATATTTGCTCCTTAAATTGAGATACCAAGTAATGAGGTATATTTATTTGATGTTCACTTGATTAGGTATATTTGTTTTCCTTCCTATCCGAGTCATGTTTGAGTTTTACTTATTTGATTTGTTCTTATTAAAATCTAGAAGTTTTGGTTTACTTCAACAAGAAAAAGATAAGTTATTACTTACTAGTGTTTGTATGGAATTTTGGCATCAGAATTTTGTTGGCTGAGTACAACTGCAACAAAATCTCTAGGTTGTTGCATCACTGCTCTGAACTCAGACACCTCTTCGTTGCGGGACGTCCCGAAAGTAGATGCACAAGGACCGAAGACTTGAGAGGGAGTTGGTCCTGAACCCAATGCACGCACATGACCATGGTGCTTGCTACTCCTCACTTCAAACATAACTTCACGCTGATGTGTTAATGGATCAGAACTAGAACTGGAAGACCTTTCTTCATGCAGTTCTCTGACCTTTTTGTTCCAAAAGATCGAAGAAAACATTAAGATTAAGTTATTTATTTGAAAGCAAATTAAATATCAAACAAGCACACTGGAGCTTTATATTTACCACTATATTGGTTGCTTCACCATCCAAAAGCTCCCTTTTTTTGCTTGTGGATAGCTTCAAAAAAAATTCTATCTCGTCGATTCTCTCACCATGATTGGACTCTTCCTATAGATTAGTAAGATGCAGTGATTAAGTCATGAAAACCCCAATGGTCAAACTTAAAAGAATTCCTTCTAGGCTTATTGATAATCCACGATCAATTTCCTTTTGAAGTACCCTACCCCTACGGGAAGTCGAGCCCCTACTATTACTGCTTTGCTTAGAATTTGTGCTTTATCCATTCCCTACATGATGGGGTCTTTTCTCTAGGAGTTCTGTGGGTTAAGCGGGTGTTATATCCGTTTGATCCTAAGAATACCTATTGGGCTAATCTTGATCGAGATTGACATCAACTGCCTCTTCGACTAGCAAGGAAGAGCCGTCTTGACTTGCTATATCCCCGCGTCCTTGCACGACTCGTTTTTTTTTTCTTCGAGCCCACCCTCCACAATGAGCTATTCCACCCTACTTAGACGACTGGTGGTGTACCTCCACCGCACGGCTAGGAATGCACAAGAAGATGCATCTGATGCTGGTAATGAAGGGATCAATCGTTCGAATAATAAAAAATTATCCAAGCCTTCGAGCAGCGAAGGTCAATTACTTGAAGCGGTAACGCTAGTTGGAATAGCCTCATGAGGGAGAAGAAAAAGAAAAACTTCAAATGACAGAAATTGCATTTTACCATTTCAGCTCAAACTACAACAAAGCTGCTATTTCCGGTGGTGTGCAATACTTTTTGACATTCTCAACTGCTTTTGCCGGTTTCGGTATTTTTCTGTACCATTTAACCATTTAAAATTAGTACTACTCAATTAATATTAAAAAGTTAAATACTTTGATATCAAATATTATCAGCATATGAATACCTTTTCTGTCTCTTAATTTTCAATAATTGACATGGAATTGCCAATCTTGATAAGTGACATAGGGTGGAACGTGCCTTATATTTTTTGGCCTTAGACCTTTCAGGAAAATAAAACTTTCCTTGTAGATTGCTTTTATAATCCCCCAACTTCCTAGAAACTGATTTGTCCATCCAAATGTCTAGAACGTCAGGGTAAGAAAAATGTTGTTGGAATATAATATTCATTGAAGCAGAAAAAATCAAGTTATAATAAAGGCATGAGGAATTATTAAAATTTTAAAATTTTGAACTTAGATGCATAAACTTAGTTTGACTAATATGTTTTTAGAAAGAGAATACCTTAATAGTAGCAAATGCAGTCGCCTTGGTCAGGTGGGCACTTTTGACCAATTTGAATAGCTTAATGGACAAAAAATTAGTTTTTTTTTTTAAACTTTGAAACTACCGATACCAAAAGAAAGAACTCGATACACCGAGACGATTCTCCTAGTACTTCCTATGTTCCCGATAACACTTAAACCAGTAGGCTTCAATTTTAAATTTTTTCTTTGTTCTTTTCTTATATTTACAACTATTAAGTTAATTGCATTGAAAATTGTAATACATGTCATGACATGTGTACCTCATCAAGTGCAAAATGTTGTTCATACAATTTCAATTAAATTAGTTGCAACTGCAATTATAATTACAAGCTAAAATAAAAGAAAACGATATGTGCACCATGACTGGAACAAGTGTTTGTTAGTGGTGCTGATGGGGGTCAACAATGAATCAACCCATGTTAGTAAGAAGATTAAAAAAAAGTCCCGACCACATTAGATATTTGATCAGGGTGACAATGGTGTTTCCGCAAATGCTGCTAAAAACGTCAAGATACCCAGCGTCGAAAAAAAAAACTAGCCTATCCATTCGTTTATGAATGCGCTGGGACAAAAAAACACCGGGATAATGTATCCATTTAAACTTTGCATAGTCCCTATCCTGGCCTTTTTTTTCAATATACGCTGGGATAGGCATAACCCTAATAAGCATAATAAGTTTCGCAAAAACTTAAGTTTCAATGTATAACCGTTACAGAAATTAAGAAAAAATACTAGTCTATTACAAACTACCACGTACGCCTTCTTCCACCAAAGTTGCTTCCATGCTGATCGGCAGTTTCATTTCCATTTTGCCTTGGTGGATTAGCATAACTTGAAACAGATGATACTCTTTGTTGGGCCTATGTAATGTACAAAATTGTCAAAAATTAGTCAACATGAACAATTACAAAAATTGTTGAAAGATTTACTCAACATGAACAATTAGTCAATATTCATACTCTTATTGTATATAAATTTTTTTAAGTATCCATGTATCAATCTTTTTAATTAGTTGAAAGTGATACGAAGTCATATCTTGCAAACTGTGAGTCAAATTGAGTTCTACAAGTTGAATTAGCTCACAAATGATGTTTCCTAACTTTGAGCAAAGTTTTGTATATTTTGAACTCATTTATTATATTTCACTTATTTCGCTCACTAATAGTTTTTCTTGTTGATTGTGTTACCAAACCCTTTTCCTATTATGATGCCATATATTTACCTCGTATCAAATTTTGGTTTACTTCAACAAGAAATATATAACAATCATATTACTTACCATTGTCTAGAATGGAATTTGGGTGTCGGAATTTTGTTGCCTGAGTAGAGTTGCAACAAATTCTTTAAATTGTTGCATCTCTGCCCTTAACTCAGGCACCTCATTATGGAACTTCTTTGGAAATATATGCAGAAGAACCGAAGACTTGAGAGGGTGTTGGTCCTAAACCCAATTCATGCACATGATTAGGGCGCTCTCTACCCCACTTCCACGTTGAAGGTAATGGATTGAAGGAAGAAGTGGAAGACTTCTCTTCATGCATCTCTTTGGCCTTTTTCTGCAAAAAGACCGAAGAAAACATTAATATTAAGTTATTTATTTGAAAGCTACTTAAATATCAAACAAGCATACAAGAGCTTCATATATACCATTATATCGGCTACCTCATCATCTGCAAAGCTCCCATTTTTTCCTTTGTGGGTAGCTTCAAAAAAATTAATATCGTTGATTCTCTCATCATCAATTGACTTCCTATATATGAGTAAGATACAATGTTTAAGTAATGAAAACCCCAATGGCCAAAAAACTTAAAATGGCAGAAATTGGATTTTACCAGTTCATCTCGAACTACAGGAAAGCTGCTATTGCCGGTGGTAAGCTTGACTTTCTGACATTCTCGACTGCTTTTGCTAGTTTCAACTATTTTCTGTACAATTTAAAATTGGTTGTACACAATTAACATGAAAAAAACAAACACTTCGAGATCATATCTTATATACATATGAATATATACATATATTGTCTCTGATTTCCAATAATTGACAAAGAAATTGCCAATTGAGCAGAGACCTCCCTGCATTTTTGGCCTTAGACCTCTCAGGAAAATAAAACTCTCCTTTTAGATAGCTCTTGTAATCCTTCCACTTCTTAGAAACCTATTTGTCCACTTGTATGTCCAGAACGTCAGGGTATGAAAAATGCTACTGCAAATTAGCATTCATTAAAGACAGAGAACTGCAGTTATAATGAAGTCACGAGGAATTATGAGAATCTTAATTTTTTGAACTTAGATGCATAAATTTTGTTTGACTAATATGTTTACAGAGAGATAATACTTTAATTGTAAAAAAAGCAATCGCCTTGGTCGTGGTAAGCACTTTTAGCCAATTTTCATAGCTTAAGACAGTTAGATCCATAGGCAAACGGGTCTAACCCGGCCCGCCAGGACCCCAGACCCGTTTACGCCAGGACCCCAAACCGTTTACCCATGCCTATAAATACCATACCCCCTCCTCATTTTAACAGGTAATCAATCTTTCTCCACCTGAACTCTAGCTATTGTTGCTTTCTCAGTGACTAACTAGATCGTCGGAGGGCCTGTCTTCGAGAACTCTCTCGGGGTCTCTAGGCATTGTGCAGGTCCGAAGATCCGAGCTGAGCTCCCAATATCTGACCCGAGCTACGAACCTTGACCTACTCCCTGCAACTCCTGAGCCGGTCCTACGACCGGAGATCAGACCAACGTCAGTATCGTGCCTTCCGCTTCACAAAATACAAGAATTCACACATGTTGTCCCCACACCCAAAAGAAAACAAACAGCATCAGTAAGGATTTCAGTTTTTTCCCTTATCAGTTAACCAGTAAAAACATTGCATTTTAGTTTCTTACCTTTCATCAAATCGTAAATTCTATTAGTAGATATTAACCTACTACTTTTATGTAAGTCCCTTTCATGCAAGTCCCTTTGCCTTTCATCAAGTCCTTTTATTATACAAGTTTATGCCGGAGATTCATGTTGGAAAATAATCTATGTGGGCTCACATATGTGACTAAATGTATAATTGCTATTCTAAAGTCTAACCCAAATTAAAGTGATCTGATCAAGATTAAGTAATAGATTAAAAGCATATAATTTAAAGTGTGATATAACATGTGTAGAGACCGTAAAGTAAATTTCTCATTTTGTGATGGGCAAAATTGAAAATCAATAATTATCAATTACGTTTATGGTCCCTTATATATACGTATCTTCTTATTCCATCTGTAATCCCATCAACAGAAGAATAGAGAGACTGCCTCTCATAGAAATGTGTATCATATAGGAAGATCCAAACCCTCTGCGCATTCTCCATCATTGACTTTAGGTTAGTGCTTCCGCTTTTAATATTCTTTTTCTTTTGATTTAGCAAAGATCTATAGTTCATGATTTATGATTTTATATTAAAGCACTTTTGCAACATGATTAAGATCTAGAAACATATTTTAGGTTGTTATTAATGTTTTATGCATGTTCTTAAGTGTATATAAAATTTCATCAATTGGTATCAGAGCCATCTTTGCTGAATTAATTGAAGAAATTTAGGCATTCTTGTTTAAAGAAATTTAGGGCTTATTGTTTAAGAAATTTGAGAAATTTAGGGTTTCTTTTGATCTTATTTTTCTTGGTATTTGATCTTCCTGTTTAAGAAATTCAATTAATGAATTTAATTGATAATAATATACCGATGGGGCCCATTTTTTTTATAAAGATTTATTTTAAAGGTATTGTTATATGCTGTTTTCAATGGCTTCAAATGATTTGATCTTTGAATATTGAAAATAGGTATCGGATTTGAAAAATCTTGATAGGGTTGTTTGATCTGCTTGTATTAATAGCCAAGTCGAAAACTTGCAAAAATCTAGATATGCTTGTGTTAATATTTAGTCATATTTCTTATTTACGTTGCATCTTACAACAATACTATTGGGTTCCCCTAATGTGCAACTGGTATCTGCTACAGTGAAGTTTGTGCTTAATTCATAAAATTATTTCTGCTTTTGTGTTTTTTTTTTTTTTTTGGCTTAATGGTTTTTTGGATTTGGTTTTGGATTGATTGCTACCTGGGGCCCACGGGTAATGGCTTCAATCAAGTTCATTAAATCTTCCCATATCATTTACCAAAACAGTAGATTGATATTATCAAAACAGTCAAGTTCTATTAAATGTTCAATTAACGAAAACAATCAGGTATAGTTGCTGTAAGTCAGGTATAGTTGTTGTAAGTCAAGTTCATTAAATGTTCAATTATCTGTTATGATTTTGATTAATTTGATATTATTAAAATAGTAGATATATATGGTTCAATTATAGTTTTATTATCATTTTAAATAGATATTATCCATATAAAATAAAATAAAATTATAAAGTTAAGGAAAAGATAAAATTTTGGGAAACAATTAAATTTAAATTATGGTTTTGATTTTTCTTATGAATGTCTAATATTTTGAATAGATCAATTGAAATAAAATATTGCCAAAGTGACCTCTTTTGTGTAGATTAATTTATTTAAAATATCAAGATGATTGTGTGTTTGTAATTCATGTATTTATTAACTGATCCAAAGATAAGTTGTTATTTGGCCGAATTTCATATGCATCTGTGATAATAAATATGTGACAATTATAAGATATTCCATGTGAACAATAAGTCGGTCCAAAGAATGACTTATTATTTGATAGGATTTATTGTCAATATTTGATTACTACAACAAGAGTACCGCTTACAGTTAATGTTACTGTCCAAAGACTTGATATTAACGTTGTGCCTGATATCTTGAGATGGGATTAACCATTATTTGAATTTATTGTTTTATATGGATTCTCATGTGAGCTTATTTTGTTTGTTTTTGTTGTATATTCAGCTAGTTTATCATCTGCTGCCTCAATAACTGCTAACATCAATTCTATTCCCATGCTTAATAGGACAAATTTCAAGGATTAGAAAAAGACTCTTAAGGATATGGTAAGGAGTATGATTGCTCATTCCACCATACCTGAGTCCCTCTGGGGAGAAGCATTAAAGACAGAAGCTTACATTCTCAATAGAGTTCAACTAAAGCAACTGTAAAAACACCTTATGAGCTTTGGATATGTCGAAAGCCTAGTTTAAAGCACTTTCACATTTGGGGATGTCTACCTGAGGCAAGGCCTTACAGGCCACATGAAAAGAAATTGGACTCCAAAACAGTGAGCAGCTACTTTATTGGTTATTCTGAATGATCTAGGGGCTTTAAGTTTTATGATCCCACCATTAGGAATATTTTTTAAACAGAAACTGTAACATTTTTTGAGCAAATTGAGTTTGGCGGAGAAATAAGGTTAGGAACATTGCTTTTGAGGAGGAATTGGATTCAATTACAAACCCAATTTCTACTATCACTTTTGATAATATTCAGGTTCCCACACCTATTATTGATCAAGAAGTGAATCTGGAATCTCAACAAGACAATGTTGAACAACCCCCCATTCAAAATAAGGTAATTATTCCAGAAGAATAAACTCAACAACCTCAAGAACCAGTGCCATTAAGGAGATCCACGAGAGAAAGGAGGAATGCTATTCTGGATGATTATATTGTATTTCTCCAAGAACATGAGGATGACAATGGAATGATGGAAGATGATCCAATCACATTTCACCAGGTCATGAAAGATTGTAACTCTCAAAAGTGGATGAATGCCATGAATGGGGAGTATAAGTCTATGCAAGACAACAAAGTTTGGGAACTTGTCCCATTACCAGAAGGTGCAAAACCAATTGGTTGTAAATAAATATTTCAGACCAAGAGGAACGCAAATGGTAATGTGAAGAGGTATAAGGCACATCTTGTAGCTAAAGGCTATACTCAGAAAGAAGGCATTGATTTTATAAGATTTTCTCTCCAGTTTCATCGAAAGACTCGTTTAGGACAATTATGGCAATTGTTGCTCATCTTGATCTTGAGCTACATCAGATAGATGTCAAGACGGCATTTCTCAATGGCGACATTGACGAGACAATTTATATGGTGCAACCAGAAAACTTTGTGTCGGGAGATCCAAAGAATATGGTTTGCAAATTGACAAAATCCATCTATGGACTCAAGCAAGCTTCTCGTCAATGGTACCACAAGTTTCATCAAGTAAATTTCTCATTTGGTTTTGAGATGAATGTAGTTGATGATTGTGTGTATCACAAGTTCAGTAGGAGGAAGCATATATTCCTAGTTCTATATGTCGATGATATATTGCTTGTCACTAATGATATAGATTTATTGCACGAAACTAAAAGGTTTCTGTCCAAGCATTTTGAGATGAAGGATCTTAGGGATGCCTCCATTGTATTAGGAATTCAGATACATCGAGATCATTCTCGGGGTACTCTTGGATTATCACAAAAGGGATACATCGATAAATTATTCAGAAGGTTTGGCATGTAAGATTGTAGACCAGGGGATACTCCTGTTGCTAAAGGAGATAAATTTAGTCTCAATCAATGCCCGAAAAGTAACCTTGAAATTCAGAAAATGCAAAAGGATCCTTATGCATCAGCTGTTGGGAGCCTAATGTATGCTCAAGTATGTACCGTCCGGATATTGCGTATATTGTTGGGATGTTAGGCAGGTATTTAAGCAAACTTGGTATGGACCATTGGATAGCAGCCAAGAGGGTCATAAGGTATCTTCAGAGAACAAAAGACTACATGCTCATATATAGGAAATCAGATCATTTGGAGGTCGTAAGGTATTCTGATTCTGATTTCGCTAGGGTGCCAAGATAGCAAAAAGTCTACATCAGGCAATATTTACCTATTAGCTGGATGAGCTATATCCTGGAAAAGTGTCAAACAGACACTTATAGCTTCTTCCACTATGGCAGCAGAGTATGTAGCATGCTATGAGGCATCAAATTATGGAATATGGCTGCAGAATTTTGTCACTGGACTGTGCATTTTGGAGAATATAGAAAGACCACTCAAGTTATTTTGTGACAATAAGTTAGCAGTGATGTATTCCAACAACAACAGGAGTTCGACAAAGTCGAAATATATTGACATAATGTTCCTAGTTGTGAAAGAAAGAGTGCAAAGTAGAAAGATGTCCATAGAGCACATTGGGACAAACTCCATGATAGCGGATCCGCTCACAAAGGAATTACCACCCAAGGTCTTTTATGAGCATACTGCTCATATGGGTGTTGTATTATTTGAGGATATCATGATTTAGTGGGAGTTTGTATTTTATTTGCATTATGTTGTGTGAGACATTTATACATTTGGTTATTTTCTGATCAGAAATAAAGAATTCAGTTTTCTCACTCTTTTGTCATGTTTTGATTCTGACCTCACTTAAGTTTTAAAGAGGACCAGTTGGAAATAGGCATGTGTATAGATCACATTGCATGAAATTTCTATGCTACACATTCATACTTGATCTATGTCGTTTGATTATGTTGATATATGTGACCATTGATGAATTTAGTTATGATAAATGTAACGAAAATTGCTTTGATCCTATATTTACATGATTAATGGACGAGATTGTTTGGCTATGCTTTTGGTTATGATAGCAAAATTTTGAGCTCATAAAGTATGTACATTTATAAGGAGTAATATATGTGGCCTAAGTGGGAGATTGTTGGAAAATAATCTATGTGGGCTTACATATGTGACTAAATGTATAATTGATATTCTCAAGTCTAACCCAAATTAAAGTGATCTGACCAAGATTAAGTAATGGGTTAAAAGCATATAATTTAAAGTGTGATATAACACGTGTAGAGACCGTAAAGTAAATTTCTTATTTTGTGATGGGCAAAATTGGAAATCAATAATTATCAATTAGGGTTATGGTTCCCTATATATACGTATCTTCTTATTCCATTGGTAATCCATCAACAGAAGAATAGAGAGACGGCATCTCATAGAAGTGCGTATCATATAGGAAGATTCAAACCCTCTGCGTAATCTCCATCAATGGCTTCAGGTTAGTGCTTCCGCTTTTAATGTTCTTCTTATTTTGTTTTAGCAAAGATCTATAGTTTCATGATTTAGGATTTTATATTAAAGCACTTTTACAACATATATGATTAAGATCTAGATTCATAGAAACATGTTTTAGGTTGTTATTAATGTTCGAGAACTCTCCCGGGGTCTGCAGGCATTGTGCAGGTCCGAAGATCCGAGCCGAGCTCCCAATATCCGAACCGAGCTACGAACCTCGACCTTTTCCCTACAACTCCCGAGCCGGTCCTACGACCGGAGATCAGACCAACGTCAGTGTCGTGCCTTCCGCTTCACAAAATACAAGAATTCACACCTGTTGTCCCCACACCCAAAAGAAAACAAACAGCATCAGTAAGGATTTCAGTTTTTTCCCTTATCAGTTGACCAGTAAAAACATTGCATTTTAGTTTCTTACCTTTCATCAAATCGTAAATTCTGTTAGTAGATATTAACCTACTACTTTTATGTAAGTCCCTTTCATGCAAGTCCCTTTACCTTTCATCAAGTCCCTTTAGTATACAAGTTTATGCCGGAGATTCATCCCTTCTTTGTTGCGATCAAGCGTATAAAAACGTTTAAAATTCATCTGTAAATGATGTAAATATGTTTTTATCCCGACAAGAGCTTTGAATAACATACTTAGGTACCTAAACAAACTAGTACATTTATTTGTTTTCCATTTCTACTCTTTATAAATGTAACAACGTCTATTGGCATGGTCAATTACTTACTTTCTATTGGAAATTGTTCTGTGCGATTTTTATCATATACTTCATAGTGATGTACTGATGTTTCCTGAGAAAAAAAAGCCTGTTCAGCTTTTCTCCATCCTTGAAACTCTTCAATACGTATTGCATGTCCAAGTCTAAAGGTGTGTTTTCTCCAAAAAGAGAAAAAAGCTATCGTTTTGACATAGCTTATTTATTTCAACCCTTGCCTTCCCTTATAATTAGCAGTAAGAATTTTAAATGATAGCTTCCAGTTATGACTCTTTAAAGGCAAATTAATTTCTCCAAATATTAATAGTTCAACCTACAATGCTGCATGCACAAAATGCATGGTTCTGCCAACGTAAACTGTTTGTGTTCTCTAGAAGTCGATATTTAGCTAATAGCAGTTCTGCCAACGTAAACTGACGATGAATGGTCATTTACTATGATTTCATGTGACAGCCGATTTGCACATTGATGCTTACATGATTGAATACTGTTTGCTTTGCAGATAATGCCAATTGTATTTCGGCACTGCATGAAACAGGATCGTGGTAGGTGGGAAAGATTGGCTTATTTGACATAATGGGTAAGAAATGTTGGCTTGTGAAGTTATTTTTCATATATTTTCAAATTGCTAATAAAAATTGTGTTGGGTGATACTATGGTAGTTGGCACGAAATGGTAACAAACTGCAGGACCAAGTGGCATAAGTATTGTCCAACAACTTGTTCAACAATCATTGAATGATACAAACTTTCTGTTTATGATTGTTATGTATTACATAGGCAAACTCCTTCGGCTGATTTTCAACGTCAGTAATTTGAGATTATTCATTGTCTAATTTTTTGCTTGTTTCGGTAAAACCTTTTAGTTGGTCAGAGATAAACTCATTGTCTAATTTTTTGCTTGTTTCGGTAAAACCTTTCAGTTGGGACACTCAAGAGGTCTTTCCTCGCTGATTTAGTTTAAAACAAAAACGTTCTGAATTCTATGCTGATTTTTTGTAGATAAAAGCGACCAAACGGCCACCTGTTCCATTAATAAAGGATTAACGAGAACAAACATACAAAATATTACAATCCATCAAGAGTTAAATCTTCGATCATCCATAAGGAAGATACATAACACTCTAAAAACGTAATGCATAAAGCAATCATGTAACAAAGATATAAATATCCTCCATCAAGATCCAAAAGTAGTAGAGGGTTCTTGCCAAACCCGCAAACAATCCTACTACTCATACTCTGATCGCAACCTCTTTCTCACCGCGACTTTACCTGCCCAAGCATTAATAAGACCTAAAATTTTAGATAACATCACATTAAAATTACAATTATAGTTACGGAAGCAAACATTATTTCTGTCCAGCCATAAGATCCATAGAATAGCGGCTACTGTAATATCCCACATTACCCTACTCTCACTCCTAATGTGTGTTGTTCTCTTGGAACCCCAAATGTCATTGATAATAGTAGGAGTTTTTATAATACCAAAACCCAAGCCCAAAATCTCCTATGTCAATTTATCCTTAGGGACACTATGAAAATATGGTTGACATCCTCCTCCCCAACTTTGCATCTAGTACAGTTGATTAAAACTTGACATTTCCTAAGGTTGAGTTTTGACAAAATAGCATTATTCAATACCAACTACAAGAAAAAATACTAGTCTATTACAAACTACCACGTACGCCTTCTTCCACCATAGTTGCTTCCAAGCTGATCGGCAGTTTCATTTCCATTTTGCCTTGATGGATTAGCATAACTTGAAACAGATGATACTCTTTGTTGGGCCTATGCAATGTACAAAATTGTCAAAAATTAGTCAACATGAACAATTACAAAAATTGTCCAAAGATTTACTCAACATGAACAATTAGTCAATATTCATACTCTTATTGTATATAATTTTTCTTAAGTATCCAAGTATCAATCTTTTTAATTAGTTGAAAGTGATACGAAGTCATATCTTGCAAACTGTGAGTCAAATTGAGTTCTACAAGTTGAATTAGCTCACAAATGATGTTTCCTAACTTTGAGCAAAGTTTTGTATATTTTGAACTCATTTATTAATATTTCACTTATTTCGCTCACAAATAGTTTTTCTTGTTGATTGTGTTACCAAACCCTTTTCCTATTATGAAGCCATATATTTACCTCGTATCAAATTTTGGTTTACTTCAACAAGAAATATATAACAATCATATTACTTACCATTGTCTAGAATGGAATTTGGGTGTCGGGATTTTGTCGCCTGAGTAGAGTTGCAACAAATTGTTTAAATTGTTGCATCTTTGCACTCAACTCAGGCACCTCGTTGTGGGACTTCTTTGGAAGTATATGCAGAAGAACCGAAGACTTGAGAGGGTGTTGGTCCTAAACCCAATTCATGCACATGATTAGGGCGCTCTCTACCCCACTTCCACGTTGAAGGTTAATGGATTGAAGGAAGAAGTGGAAGACTTCTCTTCATGTATCTCTTTGGCCTTTTTCTGCAAAAAGACCGAAGAAAACATTAAGATTAAGTTATTTATTTGAAAGCAACTTAAATATCAAACAAGCATACAAGAGCTTCATATATACCATTATATCGGCTACCTCATCATCTGCAAAGCTCCCATTTTTTCCTTTGTGGGTAGCTTCAAAAAAATTAATATCGTTGATTCTCTCATCATCAATTGACTTCATATATATGAGTAAGATATAAGTAATGAAAACCCCAATGGCCAAAAAACTTAAAATGGCAAAAATTGGATTTTACCAGTTCATCTCGAACTACAAGAAAGCTGCTATTGCCGGTGGTAAGCTTGACTTTCTGACATTCTCGACTGCTTTTGCTAGTTTCAACTATTTTCTGTACAATTTAAAATTGGTTGTACACAATTAACATGAAAAAAACAAACACTTCGAGATCATATCTTATATACATATGAATATATACATATCCTGTCTCTGATTTCCAATAATTGACAAAGAAATTACCAATCTTGAGCAGAGACCTCCCTTCATTTTTGGCCTTAGACCTCTCAGGAAAATAAAATTTACCTTTTAGATAGCTCTTGTAATCCTTCCACTTCTTAGAAACCTATTTGTCCACTTGTATGTCCAGAACGTCAGGGTATGAAAAATGCTACTGCAAATTAGCATTCATTAAAGACAGATAACTGCAGTTATAATGAAGTCACGAGGAATTATGAGAATCTTAATTTTTTGAACTTAGATGCATAAATTTTGTTTGACTAATATGTTTACAGAGAGATAATACCTTAATTGTAAAAAAAGCTATCTCCTTGGTCGTGGTGAGCACTTTTAGCCAATTTTCATAGCTTAACGGACAAAGCCGATGATTCCTTGCAACAACCCCACAAAATTGTCCTAGTTTACCGGTAGTTGCACCTATAGGTTGTTTAAAAACTATTTGCAACTACGACTATCCTCTCATTATTTGATAGTTGTCAAATATCTGGCATCTTTGTCGTCCCTCTTGGTCTTCTGGAGGTACTGGGTGTGCTTCCTTCACCCACCGCGAAGTGACTACCTTCTGGAGGCAATGCTCTTTAGCTTTCTCCTCCATTGTTCTGGGTTGAAGGTTCATTGGTTGGCCACTCTTGCGCTTGATCTTTATTTACCACAATTGTGTTAACCTTATTTTGGTCCTCCTCTTTTGTCACCTGTTAAAAAATAATTGAGACATAAATTGATGTCAATTAACATCCATTAGAATCAATTAAACGACAATTCATAAGACATAATGATAATGACATATATGAAAAAAGCGATACTCGATTGAAATTATATATATATATATATATGTAGAAAATTGGAATTATATATATATATATATATATATATATAGGGAAAAAGGGGTATGAGCAACTTGCTCATTTGGTAAATAAGCAATTGATGATGTGGCATACATGTGATTGGAAAATCATTAAAAGGGTTAGTTGTCCAATGTATCACATGCATGCCACATAATCAATTGTTCATTTACTAAATGAGCAAGTTGCTCATATCCCTTTTACCCATATATATATATATATATATATATATATATATAGTAAAATCATTCAATCAACAAGCCAGTTGCAATAAAGCAAACCTATGCAATAATTAATAAAATAGAAATCATCACCACATACCAACAACCAAATTTCATAATTATATTACAACTTCATCCGATCCATCGCCCTCTTCCCCATCCGTACGGAGCCAAGTAGGCCAACTATTATCATCCGTTATGTTTACATCAAATATAGGAAACTCAAAAGTAATATAATTGTTCATAACATCATCGTCCTTATCATCTGAACCGTCTCCCAATTGAAATACATCTCTTGACTGCATAATTAGTGCCACATAAGAATTTGGAGGTAATGGATCTTGAACATAGAAAACTTGGAGCACTTGAGATGAGAACACAAATGATTCATGGTTAAAGTGTATCCCGGTGTGAAGCAGCTGTGAGAAATTTGCAAGTGTAAAACCTAACTCATTCTAATTATTAGCACCATTTTTTATTTAACACAGCACCATCCCCACGAAATAACACCACCAACGAAGAAGAACAACTTGACGTTTTTTTGGCCAATCCAGGTGTTTTTAAACGTGGGGCTTGATACGTGTGGCATTTCGAAAAACGCCGCAGCAAGCATCGAGGATACGAAAGAGCTACCCAGTGTTTGCAAATGCCGGGGCAGCCTTATTAGCCTATCCTGACATTTGAACGCGTCGGGGTAGGCTATATATATATATATATATATATATATATATATATATATATATATATATATATATATATATATATATATATATAATTTATTTATGTATTTTATTTTTTTTGGTTGGTGTTATTGTACAAGTGATTTAGGCATTAATCAAGCACAAACACTAAACAATTCATTCCAAATCATCAAAATAACCCTTCGAAATGACAATTCACTTGAGTAACTTTTGATCCTATATGAACAACCAAATATTCTAATACATAATTCAATTTACAAAAAATAAACTTCTAAATCCACAATCAATACATCATTCATGTACACCATCAATTCTTGTTGGATGCATGAGCTTACAAATTGTGAAGGATTTATTCTACTTATGAAACAACCTTCCATTATCTCGTCTTCTCACTTCTGCTTGCCTTATCAGTGGCATGGTAAATACAAGAACACATTACAAAACTTAAATGACGAAATTGAAGTAAAAAACAACTGCAGCAGTCTTTTTGCTCAAATATACATAACATGCATATTTAGCTAACGACTGTGGATGCTCTAAGCAAAGGGTGAACTCCACCAGCAAACTTCGAAATAATAAACTTATAAACTAAATACACATACAACAACTATTAAGTAGTTTTTGGATTTTTCCTCCAAAATAGACCACTTTTTGAAACTAATTCCAAAAATAGACCACTTTCGAAACTATTTCCCAACATAGAGCACTCGTAGTTTCCAACTGTGGCCTCTTCGATAACGAGACCGCAATACCCTTCTGCAGCCTAGGTACGTACCAAAAAATGTAGAATCCAAGGTTTTCTTTAAAAATTTCTCTAGTCCAAAGAAGCTATAAAGAGATTTCACTGAGGCCGCAGTTGCGTACTGCGACCTCATTAATACTTAGACTGCAGTTCACAACTGCAGCCTTGTTTTTTTTTGGGGGGGGGGGGGGGGGGTCCAAATCTCTTAAAACCCTCTTCTCCCTATTTTCAGCTTCACTTCTGTAACAACACCGTAAAGTTGACAACTGCGGCCTATGTACAACTAAGGCCGCAGTTATCTACTGCGACTGTAGTGTTTTAAAACTTCCAGAGAGTTGGCAACTCTCTGGAAAATTGAAAAGACCACAGTCGCAGTTGATAAGTGTGGCCTATGTACAACTTAGACCACCGTTACCTACTGCGACTGTGGTCTTCTAAAACTTCCAGAGAGTTGGCAACTCTCTGGAAAATTGAAACCACCACAGTCGCAGTTGCCAACTGTGGCCTATGTACAACTAAGGTCGTAGTTATCTACTATGACTGTGGTCTTTTAAAACTTCCAGAGAGTTAACAACTCTCTGGAAAATTTAAAACACCATAGGTGCAGTTGACAACTGCGCCGTAAGTTGTACATAGGCCGCAGTTGGCAACTGTGGCATCTGTTGGTTGAAGTTACAAAACTTAACAACATTGAATTTCCTGTTTACAACTCATCCGCATTCAAACTAACATTCAATTCATGCAACATATGCAATGTTCTCAACCCCTTTAATCCATCTTCAACATTAATATATGTATCCAAACAATGAAATTATTAACACCAACAAAAAACAACCATTAAAAGCATCAAAATAGAAAAAAAAAGACATGTAAGCAACCAGCAAAAGTTATTCTTCTTGTATTCCGAAATTCATACATAGGAAAAAGCAAACTAGAATTTAATTCAAATATAAACTACACATTTCGTATACAGATTGCTTGAAGAAATCCTTTTACCAGATCTCCCCACGACCTTGTGCTCCTATTCGTAAGGGAACTATTGCAGCAATGCCCTTGGTGTTGTTCCTAACGTGCCTTAACATTCAAAATTATATTAGAAACTAGCCTCGAATCAACTTTACTGTGGTCCTGAGTTAATGTCGGATTGGTACATGTATGTGCCCCTCCCAACTTCTTCACAATGAAATACGTCTGTCCTCTTGGAAGAATTGCACGTAGTTTTCATGGACATCCTGCATCGGCTACTGTTTCATTATTTTGGTGCGAATTTACATTGGACGACATACAACCTTTTGTTTGATTTCACTACTACAAATTCGTGATGTTCCTTAATAGAGAACATCTTCACCGCATGTTGGATATTATCTTTGCTTTCAGACTTTTGCCCAATGTACAATATTCCTATCTCCGATGAACAACATGACTCTTCTGGATTTTAAAATACTCGGGCATTTCAGTGGATTCAAATTCAGGTAGAGTTGGACTCATGAACTGAGGCGTGGGGAGGCGAGATGGATCATTGGCTGCCGGTTCCTGAACGTCATTACCGTATTCATCTGGATTAGCACCATCTTCATATTCCTCAAGTTCTACATTTACCTCCCATTCTTCATCTTCTTCTCCATCATCTGCTAAATCATTGTTAACCGTAGCTTGATTGAAGTCTCGAATAATGTGTTCGTTATCAACAAGATTGCGGATGAAGTTTGAATTTGATGGTGGCAAGTCATGTACAGGGGAATTTGTTGGTATTGAATTTGTGAACATGTTTTCTTATCGAGGCGATGATATTTCATGTGGGTCAGGATCCGGATGGGGACTTGTCTCTTTGGTCGGCACTTCACATATCGGGTTTAATATACGATTAAGATGTGGCGGGCTATTAGGAATCCTGATTTTGTCAAGGTATAACTCTACTGCATTCCAACTACAATTCGGATCAACTGTTCTTGCAATCATGGATGCAAGAGCATCATCATCGACTACAGGTACCACCATGAAAAATTGGGACTCTCATTTTTCAGCTGCATATCAAGCACAGATTTTAACTTTTCATTCACTTCTATCCCAATTAGTAATTTCGTACACTTTTCTAGTAGTTTGTGTTGTGTAATATTACGGGGAGCCCAAACTACTTCCGGTTTAATATCACTATAACAAGCTCCTAACTTTTGGTATCTAATTATTTCTCCCCCGTAATATAACCAAATAGGAATTTTCTGATCCATATCTACAAGTCAATGGACAAATATGCGAGTAACTATCTAATAAAAACCATAAAACACAAAAATTTTACTTTTGTGTGTTGTATGAATACCTTCAAGAATACACCCATCGTTTGAGAGCAGAGATGACGACACAGATGAGTTCAGAGAGTACGAAGACGTTGCTAATCGTCGGGGGTGTTGTCAGCTTCAATGTGGGTGGCGAGGTTTAGAGAATTGAAAATTGAAAGCTTGGGGATTTGGGGATTGAAGGTTGATGGGGAGAGGAAGATGAAGTGAAGTTGATTCTTTAATTAGGGAGAGTTTACGGAGTGGGAGGAGCTAAATTAGGGTTACAGGATTTTCAAGGATTTTGGGTTTCGGAGTTGGGGAAATAATTTGGAGAGAAGAAATGAAGATGAGAATAGAGGAAAGAGGGTTTTAAGAGATCTGGTTCCCCCAAAGAGGTCGTAGTACGCAACTGCGGCCTAAGTATTAACGAGGCCGTAGTACGCAACTGCGGCCTCAGTAATCTGTTTACAGTTTCTTTGGACTTGAGAATTTTTTTAAAAAAAAGCATTGGAATCTACATTTTTTGGTACATACCTAGGTTGTGTGGCCTCATTATCGAAGAGGCAGTAGTGGGAAACTGCGAGTAGTCTATTTTGAATATTAGTTTTGAAAGTGGTCCATTTTTGAAATTAGTTTCAAAAAGTGGTCTATTTTGGGGGGAAAATCTAGTTTTTTATACTTTCCCATTGAGTATTATCATTCAGGAATCACAAGTTCACAACAACCAGCATTTTAAAAACTTTTTCGCCTATTTAGGTAGGTGTATGGGTGAAATCAATCGTAATCCTCAAAGAAATTTTTTCTTGCAGTTGTGATATTTCTAGTTCTCTCCAATTGCAATAAGACAGTTAGAGAAAAATAAAATTTTAAACTGAACCCCCCTGTAGTGCATAAAGTAATTAAGAGAATGGAGAAAGAAAAAAAACAGCGAGAAAAAATAGCTGAATCTATTAGCCTACCAGGAGAAAATTTTACTTATTTTGCGAAGACAGATAGAGAATAGACTGCCAAATCATCTAAAACAAATAATACATACAGTTCTCAGCTACCACCTTATTGTCCATAAAACTATCACTAACATATAACAATTAAGAATACTAGTAATTGCACGTGCGATGCATGCTCTAATTTTTTAAAAAAATTATTTTTTATAGAGTAAATAATAAGACGTATTCTGGTCCCGAACTGAGACCTCCCTTATACATACTCTTTACAAATTAATCACATAGTGGCACAAACTTTTATTTTATATGAGTGACACTTCTGTAAATAATTATGTCGTAAATAAATTTGAAGGTTGAGAGTATTATGGTAACTAACAACAATTAAGTATATGAATGATCAATATAACTCTCACTTAAAAGATGGTTGAATGCCTACAAATTACAGGCTGTCTACAAATAACAACCCCAATTCTCCCATTATAGTATTAGAGATTTTTTTTTGAAATTTATTCTCCAATCCAGCACAAGGCAGTCTTCAGCAAATGAGCTGGACATTTCGATCTAGTCTGGCTAGATTAGCTAAATGTAAGATCTTAAAGGTGTAAATTCATAGTTAATATTCAGCTAATTGACATGAAAGTATAGTTCTAAGTCAATTATGGAAAATAACATGACACTCATATAGCTGAGCGTATCAGTATGCGATTTTATAACTTTCTTTTTTGTGCAGTACATGATTATTGCAAAGTTGGTGTCAGCAGGCTCACAATTCAGCCAACAAAGAATGGACATGATGACAAAAAAATATCCCCGGAAAATATTGAAGAAATTAATCCATGCAGGGCATTAGCAAACAATTTAGCGATAGTAGCAGTGCTCATTGCAACAGTTACCATTGCTGCTGCTTTCACTTTGCCTGGAGGTTACGAAAAGGAGGGTTTAGCAATCAAGGGATGACAATTCTAGGCAAGAAGGCAGCTTTCAAGGCATTCCTCATCTCTGATGCTATAGCATTGGTAAGCTCCATCACCGTCACTTACTTTTGCTCATTTATACAGGGTCATTTGATCAGGACGTTTGCTTGCATTCTATCTGTACTGCCATGTAGTGCTCCTTTCATTGCTTGGATGATTGCGAGCTGGCCAACTTTCAACTCGTTACTGGTGACACTACAAACGACAAGGGATAATCCGGTGCTTTTTTGGGCCAATACCCTGTGTATGTGTGTTAAAACTTGGCAAAATGGGTAGCTGGTTCAAATCCTGCAGGTAGGAAAATAACATGAAAAGTTCTATCTACCTTCTCTAATGTAAATGACAATTAACAGAATAGATACTCTGAATGAATAGTTACCCATTGTGTTCACTGCATATGCACACACAAATGAACCTCATTACGTCACCAATTCAGCAACAAACTAGATTTGACATCTTTCCTTCCGTTTCCTTTTGTTGTTTGGAAATAATATTTCAACCTCATACAGTCGAAATTCACCGCATCTTAAAACTAAGTAAATTAAGATGATAGCTTTTCACAAAACAGGAAAAAGAGTAGATAATCACATAACGAAGTTAGGGGTAGGCTTTGGAAAAGAAAGATCACAACTTTTCACTAAATTGATGGACGAAACCCTAGATTTTGGAATAAAAACTCATCTAGGGTTAGGGTTTGGGAATCGAGGAGGAAGGGACAACGACTGCAAGGCTAGGAGAAGTTGGTGCCGGGAACGGTGACAGAGGGTGTTGGCGTCGGAGATGGCGAGGGAGGAGCGGCAGCTAGGGGAGAGCGAGAGTGGAGAGGGGGAGTCAGCGGCCAGGGCTCTCGTGGCGACTAGGGAGGGGAGGCGATGAAGGAGGAGCATGGCGAGGGGAAGATAGAGTCGGCGGCAGCGACTAGGGAGGGGCGGCGGCAAGGGGTGAGTGGTAGTGAAGAGGAGAGGGGGGGGGGGGGGAAATTGTGTGTGTGTGTGTGGTGGTGGTGGTGGTGGTGGTGGTGGTGGGGGGGGGGGGGGGAAATAGATGTAAGAATTTTTAAAAATATTTTCTTGAGCTATCCTGGCCTTTTTGGTCCAAACGTTGGGATAGATATGCGAATTTTTTAATTAAAAAAAAGCGCTCTCTCTATCCTGGCGTTTGGACCCAAACTCCGAATAGAAATGCTGTTATAGCCCTTGTGGTTTGTAGTGTAAGACCACTCGAAAATGGCCTTAATAATTACTATTTACTAATAAGAACATCATCCAATAAAAATACCCGAAGATTATATAATCCCCCACAAGTCTTACAAAACCCAAAGATTATGCATTGATGTTAGAGCCAAATTGTATTATGCATCTATATTATCGATGTCAAAAGTACTAGTAAACTAAAGAAACTAATTGCATCCAAAAACAAAAACGTTAGCAAAACTCATTTGAAGTAACTAAAGTTTAACTCCAGTACAATGAGCTCATATTATCAAATATTTAAACAGAGATTAGAGGACTATAAGAATTGCGCCCATTTGTCTCTCTCTATCTATTTGTTTTGGATGAAATTACCCAAGCACAAACAAAGTAGAACAAAATGCATAGAACAAGTTTTAACATAAATGCATAAGAATAAGAACATATAAAACAACTAAAGATCAATGTAGTTCAACAAATTAAAATATATACCTACAAATTAAAGTATCAGAAGAGCTATAAGAATACTACTTCCACTATACTTTCACAGTATGTTATAGAAAAAAGACATTTCAATCTTCCATGTGTATTGTTTAGTTTCGTTGTAAACTCATTAATCCTCTTGCTTATCTTTACATATATTTACTATCATATCATAAAAAAAAGACGATAGTGTCATGGAAACCCCATCACACATTATAAATGCATATCGAACTTAACGTACGGTTTAAGTTAACACTTTGAATTGAGATGGACAATGCATTTTAATGTACTATTTTGAAACATATGTAATAAAGTATTAATGTTAATACCATTTTGCTTGTTTTGAATAGCTACTGTTAATCCTATTAGTAATTGCAAACATCATTAACAACAACAAAGATGCACCATCTCCTCATCTAAAACACTTGAACAATTACTACATAATCAGAAGATTCTTCTATAATTTCCAAAATTTAGGTTACAAATTAAATATCTTATATAACAAGAAGAAATTTAATCATTGCGGCCTCCTCATGAATCAATTCACTATTCAACTCTATCAACCATAATAATCTCAACCAACTATCGAATTAAACCACTCTAATACCTTACTTGAACCTAACCATGTTTACATCTAACCCTAATACTTTTCTACTCTATCAACCATAACAATCTCAACTAACTCTCGAATTAAACCACTTAACACCTTACTTGAACCTAACCATGTTTACGTCTAACCCTAGTACTTTTCAACTACAATCCTACCACCCATTCTAAATTTCCTCATCATCCAGAAGCAGTACCAAACAATACGATGCAACAAATACAATTAGGGTTAGAATATGAACTTACAAATCGAGGAGGGAGGGAGGTAGGGCTTGGGAATCGAAGAGGTAGGAGAGGAGAGGAGACAAGGGTGTTGGCTTTGGGCTGGAGACAGCGATGGTGACAGTTTCGAGGGGTGTTGGCATCGACAATGGAGCTCGGGTTTTGATTTGGGAGTCGAAGAGGAATGGAGAGGAGAGTAGAGGAGACGGGGGGTGTGTATGTAAGGCTCAAAAATCGAAGAGGAAGGAAAGGGAGAGGAGACATGGGTCTTAAAAACAAGAGTCTTAAACTCAACAGAAGTTTTGCTAAGCAAGTGACAAATTTATTCTCGAAAGAAATAAACTAAAACTCTATTCTTGCACACTGCTTTATGTTTACTCCTTCATTATGAGCAAATCCTTATTTTGAAATCTATGTTGACAGATGTAACTCCTCCATTTTTGCTAGCTTATTAAAAACAAGAATATCAAGAGACGTATCTCTAAGAATTCTAGCAAATTTCATAAAGTATCTATTTCCACTAAAGAACTTAGTACAATTCAACGATAACTTTGCAAAATGTAACACAAGCATCACAATCAAGTTTCTTTAACAAAATAAAGAACAGGAACTACTATAGTTTCTATACAAGAACTATACTATGTTTCATATTGGAGTGATAGAACAGTCAAATCAATTATGGTTATCCTGAATCATCAAAATTGGAATAAAACAAGAATCCATAAAAGAGATATATCATCAAAATTGGAATGATATAACGACATTCTAAACATCGGAAACACATCGACAAGTTTCCATGTTTCGTATTGGAATAATATGATTATTCTAAGTAAATTCTCTAGATATATAATCCCATCAAAATTGGAATGACATTATATATTTGTGGAATTTATGTGGAATCATCAAAATTATCTTAAACATGTCAACTGCCTAAAATTGATGTTTAAGTTTGAACTTTTCTATGGCTCCAATTGGATTCTAAATTTCAAAACATTTTGGATGTTAAAGCTTTTTGACTCAATAGCTTTTAACTCCATTGTTGGATATATAGGTATATTCTCATTATATGAATAATATTATGTGTAATATTATTCTATGGGTAACACGTGTGTTACACGTACTAATTGTATGGATATCGGAACGCGGGTTGAGTGGGTTGAGAACCCAGTACCCAAACCAGTATTTATCCTATAAATAATGGCTTGTGATAGTAGTCTAGGTATTCCAATTTTGATACCTAGGGTAAATATCTCAAGCACCTTAGACTAGATAACCCTAATTTCTATTGTTATAATCTCTCATAATCTCTAACAATCTTGAGATATTTAGCAATTAATTGTGAGATTTGAGAGAGGGTTCGCCGGTTGTTGTCAGATAGTGGTGTTCTGTCCCCGCTACTGTCTCCGATCAGAGCCGCCGTCGCCAGCGTCGTCGGTGCCGTCGTAGTCCGAAGGCGCACCTGTTGCGAGTGGGCCCCCCTTCCCCCTCTCTCCTTCGCTTCTTTCTCGAACGCGAGCGAAACCCATCAATCAGATCTGATTTCCTCATTGGTGGATTCCAAAACCCTAGATTCCACGGGCTTTCCATGGGTCGTAATGGTGACTCCCTTTGCCCAATCCGACGAGGACAACGTCTCGCCAACGTACAACCGACGACCACGATCTCCTTCCCTGATGCGAGAGATGCTGGGCGTATTTAAACTCCTACTGCGAGCTCGCGAATTGGGTTTGGAGATGAACGAGAAACCCTCAAAGGAACTGGCATCAGATACACTGGATTTGTCATTTATTGGGTTTGGCACAGATTGAGATACTCTGGATTGTCGATAAGGCTTTCCTCCAGATTGAGTCTGGTGTGTGGTATTTTGGGTGCAATACGGGATAGATCGGATTTGTTCCAAAACAGACTTGACTCTAATCAATTGAAGGGGAAGAGACAGTGAAAGATAAGTTCTTTACTTTCCTCGTATTAAATTTTTGTTAAATATTTTGCTATGTGCTGGAAGTTCAAAACATTCGTTTTAAGTTTATGTTTTGAATTATAGAATTACTATGATGATAAGTGGTTAAGTTCAAGACTGTATTAATCATTTGTTTAATTAAATATAAGTTGAACAATTGTTTTGGCTATGTGCTAAAATCAAATATATATTTTTGATAAGTTAAACGGTATGTTATGACTATAAAGTTCAGATCTCCAATTAAATTGTTGCTAGAATTAGATAGCGCTAATTATTTGTTTAATTGGCTAATCTTTAACAATTTGATGAATGTAGGAACTTCAAAGGCACTACAAAAGAAACTCGATTTCCCGGCGTTTTTTTTCGTCTTTATCGGCGTTTTTTTACGCCGGTGAAACTTTCACCGGCGTTTATAATAGCGCCGGTCCAAATGCCGCCGAAGCGAGCGTCGCGGAAAGGAAGGGTCTACACCGGCGGTTTTATAAAACGCCGGTAAATGTGATACATACACCGGCGGCCAGAAAATGCCGGTGTATGGGGGCCTCTGAGTGCCGTTCTTTTACCCCCAATATACATTCACCGGCGGCTATAAACCGCCGGTGTTCATCAATTCACCGGCGTTTCTATAAACGCCGGTGTAGAGCGAACGTATACCGGCGGTCCGTGACCGCTGGTGTATGTACGTTTATGAGCGTCCGTTTTTCCCTACTTACAAGCACCGACGTGATCAAAAACGCCGGTGAGCCAAACTACACCGGCGTTTTATAAAACGCCGGTGTTTCTTAATACCGTTACAGCTGACTGCATACACCGGCGTTTGTGTGAACGCCGGTATATCGCACACTGCAACTAATTCAATAGGTAGACCGTTGTTTTATAAAACGCCGGTCTAGCTATGCCCGTTTGTATTCCTTTCTCCGGTTTTCCGTTCGATTTCAATTCACAGTTTCTTTTACAAAACCTGTAAACTAATTCACAACTGATTCAACCAATTTCGTTGCATATTAATGCGCAAATCACAACCAAACACAAGAATAATAAAGTTTAACACGTGTCATATCCCAAATATCTCAACAAACTAATTAACAGTGTTATAATCACAACCAAATTCACCGCAAAATTAACAGTCATAATTAACGAATTAATATACCGACGAACATCCCAAATATCTCAGGTCTGACAAATATCCCAAATTAACAGTCTGACATAACTCTCATAAAAAAAACAGTCTGACATAACAGCAAGGAGGACATAAGAACAATCATACAGCAAGGACACAAGAACAGCAAGGAGGACCACGGATTCATACCCCTCGAGGAGCTTCAGTTCTGATCATCAGAATTTTCTTCATCTGGGCGACCGCTCCGTGAAAAAAAAAATAATAGTTTAATTCAACAGTAGACCACAATACAGAATATACATATTTTTTGAACTTGCAAAAAAATCTAACTGTATCTTAAATTATAAGATCAAAGTGCCAATTGCAAATGGAATTGTTGATGATATATAGAGAGGTAAAATAATTACATTGCAATGCTAAAAATCCGGTACTTAATTTTGTTTTTTAAATATATCTAAAATAACAAAACAAATGAAAATTCAGTATCTAACTTGAAAACTCAATATTCTCCTTTGATTGGGAATATCCACTACCTAAAACAGTAAAACAAATGAAAATTCAGTATCTAAGCATGTCTTTCATGGATTGTTCAGACAATCCATGAAACTGTCATCGTGGACGGAAACCAAATATAAGAAAAATAAGAAAAATAAGATAGGGCTCATATAAGGTGTATTTTTAGGGAACTGTCATCGTGGAAGGAAACCAAATATAGAAGCCAGAAATGGAAACAGAAAGAAGAATGGTAGAGACTTTGGATACACCAGGCTAACATAGCGGCATTTTCCTCATCTCTCTCATCCCTTATTTCCCTTCAACACACGAACACAAAGAGACATCAGCAACAACAGCAAGAGCGACAAGAACAACAATAATAATAAATTATTATGTACAAGATGTCTCTATATGGGTTTCCAGATCTCCACTCGAGCCCTCTCGTTCTAATCACAGCCCAACTAAGAACATAGACAACAGCCACTGAACAATCCAATCACATCCCAATCAAAATTTGCCATCCTGGATTTTAATGAAATAAGCTTCATTAGCAGTAAAAGAAGATGGGAATGCTAGCAGCATACTCAGTTTGGAAGTGAACCCATTTTTGGTTAAAAAATCATGCCAAAGATGGCAAACAGGTTACTTTAACAGTACCTTGAAATGAAAATTTTCATTATCTGAGCTTATATGTTGTTCCACTAATTCTTGTGCCCAACTAAATCTAAAACCCAATTGTTGTGCATATCCGGAGGATTTTGGCATACAGCTTTACCATCCTCAGTTCACAGTGAACCCATTTAATATCAAAAAAACATGCCAAGAAGACAATTAGATGCATGAAATCAGCTTCATTAACAGTGAAAGAAGATGAGGCCTATGCTAGCAGCATACTCAGTTTGGAAGTGAACCCATTTTCGGTTAAAAAATCATGCCAAAGAGAGCAATCTGCAGGTTACTTTAACAGTACCTTAAAATGAAAATTTCCATTATCTGAGCATATATGTTGCTCTATCAATTCTTTAGCCCAACTAAATCTAAAACCCAATTGTTGTGCATATCCTGAGGATTTTGGCATACGTAGCTATAGTAGCCTCAGTTCACAATAAACCCATTTAATATCAAAAACACATGCCAAGAAGACAATCAGATGCATGAAATCAGCTTCATTAACAGTGAAAGAAGATGAGGCCTATGCTAGAAGCATACTCAGTTTGGAAGTGAACCCATTTTTGGTTAAAAAACCATGCCAAAGAGGGCAATCAGGTTACTTTAACAGTATCTTAAAATGAAAATTTCCATTATCTGAGCTTATATGTTGCTCTACTAATTCTGGAGCCCAACTAAATCTAAAACCCAATTGTTGTGCATATCCGGAGGATTTTGGCATACAGCTATAGCATCCTCAGTTCACAGTGAACCCATTTAATATCAAAAAAACATGCCAAGAAGGCAATCAGATGCATGAAATAAGCTTCATTAACAGTAAAAGAAGATGAAAATTCTAGCAGCATACTTAGTTTGGAAGTGAACCCATTTTTTGTTAAAAAATCATGCCAAAGATGGCAAACAGGTTACTTTAACAATATCTTGAAATGAAAATTTTCATTATCTGAGCATATATGTTGCTCTACTAATTCTTTAGCCCAACTAAATCTAAAACCCAATTGTTCAGCATATCCGGAGGATTTTGGCATACGTAGCTATAGCATCCTCAGTTCACAGTGAACCCATTTTGGTTAAAAAAACATGCCAAGATGACAATCAGATGCATGGAATAAGCTTCTTTAACAGTAAAAGAAGATGAAAATTCTAGCAGCATACTTAGTTTGGAAGTGAACCCATTTTGGGTTTAAAAATCATGCTAAAGAGGGCAAACAGGTTACTTTAACAGTACCTTAAAATGAAAATTTCCATTATCTGAGCTTATATGTTGCTCTACTAATTCTGGAGCCCAACTAAATCTAAAACCCAATTGTTGTGCATATCCGGAGGATTTTGGCATACAGCTATAGCATCCTCAGTTCACAGTGAACCCATTTAATATCAAAAAAACATGCCAAGAAGGCAATCAGATGCATGAAATAAGCTTCATTAACAGTAAAAGAAGATGAAAATTCTAGCAGCATACTTAGTTTGGAAGTGAACCCATTTTTGGTTAAAAAATCATGCCAAAGAGGGCAATCTGCAGGTTACTTTAACAGTATCTTGAAATGAAAATTTCCATTATCTGAGCATATATGTTGCTCTACTAATTCTTCAGCCCAACTAAATCTAAAACCCAATTGTTGTGCATATCCGGACCATTTTGGCATACGTAGCTATAGCATCCTCAGTTCACAGTGAACCCATTTTATATCAAAAAAACATGCCAAGAAGACAATCAGATGCATGAAATCAGCTTCATTAACAGTAAAAGAACACGAAAATTTCCAGTACCTAAGCATATATTTTTCTATTAATTCTTCATCCCAACTAAACCATTCATGTTAAGGAAATCAAGATGCATCTATCAGAAAAAACATGCTAAGTTTCAAAAATAAGGGAAACCAAGAGATGATACCGAAGAGAGAGAGAGAGCGGGGCGACGAGCACGGGGGGGAGGAGATAGAGAGAGAGCGGGGCGACACGGTCGTTTCCGATCGTCGATTTACCTCCAAATCGGGATAGGGAGGAGGGAAATCGAAAATGGCGAAGGGAAGAAGGGACGATGACGAAAGGTCGAAGGCTGTCGAAGAGGACGAAGCGGCGGAGGCAAACGCGCGGGAGCCAGAAAGAGGAAGGAGGGAAAACGAAGCGCCCCCTTTTTTTTTTATTTTTTTGGGGTTTGGGAAAATGGCGAGCGAAAGGTTAGGGTAGATGGGATTTATCGCAGCTTTTCACCGGCGTTTTAATTAGACACACCGGTGAATAATACACTTCACCGGCGTTTTTAAATAAAACGCCGATGAATACGCGGATTCACCGGCATTTTAATTCGACTGCCGGTGTATAACCATCCCATCTGGCGCCCCATTCCTATTCGCTACCTACCCCGGCGCTACTAGTAAAACGCCGGGGAATATTCGCCGATAAATCGAGTATCTTTTGTAGTGAGGTACTTACAAACTGTGTGTATTGGAGACGATAGATTTGCATCACGGTAGGATAAGTCTGCAATACGCAAGCTTCTCCATCGAATTCGGAAAACACTTCTAACTTGAAGTGTCGGTATGGTCTACTCTAATCCTTCTTAGTATTTTCATGTGATGAATGTGTTAACGTTTTGTCCGTTTGATCCCATGATTGAGAGTTTTAGATCATAATTATTCTCATTTTGAAATTACCATGTTTAGGATTGTCAAATGTGCATGTCATACTATGTGTATAGACATATTAGCTAAATCCATCATTTGCAGTTTGTGTGAGATTATATGTTTTGCTCCTCTAATAAAAGTTAATATATAAAGTGTATAACAAATGTCTGTAACTTAGGAGAGAGCATCTTTTAGTGCATGATAAGACTCCATTAGTTACGCTTTGTTCTTTCTCGTTCAATATACTGTGTGTACAAAATTGAATTATAAAATATTGGTCATTATCTCGTTTAGCATCTCGAAAATGATGAAGAACGAATAAAGAAAATTTCGCTTACGGTGTTTGAGCAAACGGATATTGTTAGAACCATTAGAGAAAGCAAATAATTTTGTAAAATTTGGAAGATTAATTTTGTATTAACTCTTATGATGTGTATATATTGTCATTCGCATGTATAAGTTGAGTTTAACAAATGAGACAATTAATAATAATAGTTCTAATTGTGTATAGTTCCTGAACATAGCATAATTGGCTAAGATTTGAGAACTATATATTAAATTGTTTGAGAACTATATATTAAATTTCGCTTACAGTGTTTGAGCAAACGGATATTGTTAGAACCATTAGAGAAAGCAAATAATTTTGTAAAATTTGGAAGATTAATTTTGTATTAACTCTTATAATGTGTATATATTGTTAATCGCATGTATAAGTTGAGTTTAACAAATGAGACAATTAATAATAATAGTTCTAATTGTGTATAGTTCCTGAACATAGCATAATTGGCTAAGATTTGAGAATTATATATTAAATTGTTTGTTCTTGTTAAAACTCATAACTCTACTAAATGACACTTCATTAAATATGATAAATGTGAAGTTTGAATTTATATTTTGATCTCTCGAAAATCATTTTGTATGGTCTCTAGGAGTTCACAACCTTTTGAATCCATACATTCTGATATTGTGATCTCAGTAGCTTTGTGATTATGTGAGATAATTGTTGGTCAGAAGTATTTAATCGTTTTGGTAGATGATTAATATAAGTCTGTCATATATATGAAGAATGAAGCACTTGTTATTCTTAATGAATTAAAAGATCTAGGGGTGGCAGCACCGCTGGCCGAGGGCGGCAACTGGCGAGGTGGCGTGGCGACTGGAGTCGACATCGACGAGGTGAGTCGACGGTGATAGGAGGAAGACGGATCGGGATTTTAATGGGTTCTAGCATCTGCTGATGACGAGGACAGAGGAGAAGGTCGGGGGGGTTGCCTGGGTTGCTAGCAGCGTCGAAGGGGGGTCGACGACGCAAGGGGAGGTCGCCGGAGGTGAGGTGGACGAGGGAGCACCGGAGATGGGGAAGGCGGGTTACTGTAGCTTTGGCAGGAAAATCGGGGGAGAGAGAGCGGCGAGGAGAGAGGAGAGAGGAGAGAGAATAAGCGGCTAGATTTCAAAAATGTGCAATTTTTAGGGTTTGCAGTAGAGTTGTATCTATAGGATACAATTATGGTATTGAGTTAGAGGTTTAGGGTTCAATAAAAGCGGTTTTGGGTCAAGAACAAATCAAATTGGGTTTCAGGGTTCAATTAAGAGATAGATCAAAATCAATAGGGTTCAAATAAAAATACTCATAATTAAATAAAAGATAATAGAATCAACAAGAATGGCCCAATCAAGAAGAACGAAGAATTTCATGAACAAATAATTGAATCCCAATAAATAAATAAACAATATAAATGAATAAAATATAAACTGGGCTTGAAAATAGAATGGAAATTCGCAAAAAAAAAACCAGATCCGGTATCATAATAAAATAATTCAATAGATGAGTTTTAAATAGATAATCATGAAATAGCAATTAATAATCATAATCATAATAGTAATAAATTATACAATAAAATAGTACTCGAGTTTAACAATTTTATTAAAATAATCCAAAAATAATAATATATATAATTTGGGCCCAAATATAATTAACCGATAAATTAAGATTATAAAACAAGTTTAAAATACACCATCATTCGAAATAATATAATTTTCGATTGGAAAATATTTTAGTAGAAAATCCCAAACGAATTTAACACAAAATAAATTTATCAATAATCGAAATACAGAAAATATTCAGAAAATATGTATTTACGGGTGTTACCGCTAAATCTGGTGTGGGGGTAAACAGACAGAATTTGTGAGTTCGAGGAAAACCTGAATAGCGAAACCAAACCTGACCCGTCGTTGACTGATCGTCGACTCCCGCCGTTAACCTGCAAAAAGTGCGAGACACCGGGGGGGATCCCGGCGACGCACCCTCCGACGCTCAAGTCAGTAATCAGAAATGATTAAGAAAGAGCGTAAAGTGGGAAAAATACTCATTACCTCTCAATGGAGATGGATGGGGGGTATTTATAGGCGTCTTAGGGACTAGTTTTAGGAATGTAATCCCCGTGATTAGATAAGGAATATTCCTCGTAATCAGATAGGGCATGTAATCTGATAAGGTATATTCCCTGCAATCAGTTAAGGAATTTAATCCCTAATCCCCAGTGAAAAGATAGATGTGAATCATGGCCGTTGATTTAGATCTAATCAGGGACCTTGATTGTATCTTGCTGGATCGGGCCTGCAGCGGGTTGGAACCCGTACCCGGTTGACGTGGATCCGTTCATGAGTTATTGGGCTTTGAATAAAGACCCAGTTCCCATTTCAGACCCGTTTGTAGGCGAAATTACCGTTTTACCCCTGAGCTTTAAGATTCGTGTCCGATGTGAACGGTCCCGATTTAATCCTATTTTTAGCCATATCACGAGCCCCCCACTCCTAGAGACTGAGTTTGATCAGCCTTTGAGGAGTAGTTTTACTGTTCTAATGGCGTACGGGATTTTATCGGTGTTCTTTAAGGGACTTAGGATCTCGCTCGGGGGTGTAACGGTGTCATTCTGGGCTTGTAAGATGCCCAAAAATATCCTCTGAATTTTCTGGATTTTTGGTGATTTTTCCAGATTTTTCTGAATTTTTTATTGATTTTCCGAATTAAATAATTAATTATCGAAAATATAAATTAATTATTCTAATTTAATAATTATTTTTCCAGAATTTTAAAATAATTTTTCTGAATTAATAATTATTTTTAGAATTTTTAATTAATTTTTTCCGATTTTTAAATATTTTTTCGGATTTTTTGAATAATTAAAACAAATAAATAAATAAATAAATAAATTTAATATTACCTGGACACGTGGCGCGATCGTGTGCGTTGATCACGATCAAGCGAGCGCGCATCGGGAGGAGAAAGGGAAGACCATTTTTTGGTGTAACATGGTCGGTGGTTCATGAGTGCTCGGCAAAAAGTGGCCGAAGTCTACGTGGACGACACGTAGCGAAGTCAACGTTGACTTTCTCTCTCCTTCAACTTCTTTTTTTTTTTTTTTTTTCCGCGCCAGGTCTGTTTCTTCTTCTCCTTCGTTCGTCTTCTTCGTCGAACCTCGCCTCTCGCCCCTCGAACTCGCCTCATTTCGATCCCTTCTCCGAGCTAGTCCCCATCATTCGAGCAACCTGAGCGGCGAGCGGAGCTTGACGATCGTGGAGCGTCGCTAGCCTCTTCGGGGCGCTCGAAGGTGACGCGCTCGAGCGTGGAGGCCAGCGAGGTTGGGCGAGCTCGGCGAGGGAGAAGAGCTCGACGGAGCTTTGGGGAGTGGAGCTCGGTGGATGTGGTTCGGAGCTCATGGGTTCGTCGAGAGTAGCTCAAGCTCGACGGAGGTGGTGAGCTCGACAGTGCTCGGCGGCGTGAGGAAGAGGAGTTCGGGCTTTTGGAGCTCGGGGAAGAATACGTAGAGCTCGACGAGGCGGTGATCTCAGTGTTTGAAGGAGCTTGACGTTTGTGGAGGTTGACGACGGGGTGGCTTGAGAAGGAGATGGTCGGCGAGATCGAGTTCGCGCGAAGACGGGTTCGGCGGAGCCCGAGGTTGAAGGAGGTGGTGTTTGGAGCTTCAACGATGAAGGCGGCTCAGAGATGGGCCGAGCTCGGCGATGGGGGAGTGGAGCTCTCCTGTGGGTTCGTCGAGGAAGGAGCTCGGCGATAACTTCTTGAGCTCGGTGGAGAGTGAAGCTGGCGATGGAGGCGTTCGGCCATGGCGGTGGAGCTCGGCATGTGGTGGGTCGGAGCTTTGCTGGAGGTGGAGACGGCTGCCGTTAGAAGCTTTCGAAGGAAAATTGGGTTTTCTTCTTTGCTTTTTTTGGTTTTGGCGCCGAAAGTAGGAGGGGAAGGAGGGAAAGTGGGTTTGGTTTGGGTTCGGGTCCCCTTAATGGGTCCGAACCCGGTCCCTTGTTTTCTTTTTGTTGTTCGTGGGTCTTGTACTGAGAGTGTTCCGAATTCAATTGTGCCGAACTCAAATGTGCCGAACTCAAGCCCGTAAAACGGTCGGTGGCAAGAACGCTCGGCACCGGGTGCCGAACTCAACTGGTGCCGAACTCAAATGTGCCGAACTCAAATGTGCCGAACTCAAGCCCGTAAAACGGTCGGTGGCAAGAACACTCGGCAGCGATGAGCTCGGCTGTCGAAGGAGAGAGCCTCGACGGTGAGCTCGGAGACTTGTCGGGACGGCCTCGAACTCGATGAAGAGGGGGCTCGTCGGAAGTAGATGGCGAAGGCATAGCGTGAGTTCGGAGGTGAAGCTCGTCGACGGTGGTCATCGAATGGAGCTCGGAGCTTCGTCGAGGAAGTGGGCTCGATGGAGGAGCTAGCTTCGGCGGAGCTCGGCGGAGCCATGGGGATGGGCGGCGACGGTAGAGCTCCGCGAAGGAGGTGGCGAGCTCGTCGGGCATGGAGCTTCGCCGTGGGTGACCGCGATGCCGAGCTCCGACATCTCCTCAAGCTCCCCCCTACTCGCAGTCGTCACTATCGAGCTCCACGAGCTCGGCGACGACGCGAGCTTGGCAGATGAACTTGCCAACGAAGCGAGCTCGGCAGATGAAGCTTCGTGATGAGTTCGAAGCTCTTGCAGGTGGCGGAGACTGTGAGCTCGGCGATGGGGGCTGTGCTTGAAGATGGAGGTGCGAGTTCGGCGTCGGTGGTTGATGAAGATGGAGCTCGGCCATGGAGGTTGATGAAGCTTCGTGATGAGTTGGCGACGGCACGGTGGTGTCGAAGTTGAGGAGAGCTCGGTTGTGGTCGGAGCTCGGCATTGGCGATGGAGTGAAGCTTGATGGAGGAGGTGGCCGGCGAGGTCGAGTTCGCGCGAAGATGGGTTCGGCCATGAAGCTGGAGGCGTGGTTGAGCTCGCGAGAAGGTGACGAGCCTGCGTTTTTGTTTTTGTTCCCCTGGTTTGTTTTGTTTGGTTTTTTGCTTGGGTTTTGGCGCCAAACATAGGAGGAGAGAGAAGGAGGGGGTGACGTGGCGGTTTGGTTTGGGTTCGGGTCCTCTTAATGGTCCGAACCCGGCCCCTTGTGCTCTCTTCCCTTTTTTTTCGTGGGTCTTGTGCTGAGAGCGTTCGGCGGCTGGTGCCGAACTCAACTGGTGCCGAACTCAAGCCCGTAAAACGGTCGGTGGCAAGAACGCTCGGCAGCGGGTGCCGAACTCAAATGTGCCGAACTCAAGCCCGTAAAACGGTCGGTGGCAAGAACGCTCGGCAGCGGGTGCTGAACTCCAATTTTTTCTGCAGAGTTCTTCTTGATATTCCCGGTGCTACGGAGGTCGGCTCGGGGCGTGCGACCCCTTGTTTCGAAGCTAATTCGGAGATCTACAACTTCTCTTTAGGAGTGTGATGAAGATTCACCCTCCTTCATGGTCAAAATAGCCTCGCAACATCCTTGTCTGCCGAGGTTTGAGACTTAGAAATTTTTTGGAGATCTTGACTGTCGAACTCAAGCCCGTAATACGGTCGGTGGCGAGAACGCTCGGCAGCTGGTGCCGAACTCGAGTGTGCCGAGGCTTGAGACTTAGAAATTTTTTGGAGATCTTGACTGCCGAACTCAAGCCCGTAATACGGTCGGTGGCGAGAATGCTCGGCAGCTGGTGCCGAACTCGAATGTGCCGAGGCTTGAGACTTAGAAATTTTTTGGAGATCTTGACTGCCGAACTCAAGCCCGTAATACGGTCGGTGGCGAGAACGCTCGGCAGCTGGTGCCGAACTCGAGTGTGCCGAGGCTTGAGACTTAGAAATTTTTTGGAGATCTTGACTGCCGAACTCAAGCCCGTAATACGGTCGGTGGTGAAAACGCTCGGCAGCTGGTGCCGAACTCGAATGTGCCGAGGCTTGAGACTTAGAAATTTTTTGGAGATCTTGACTGCCGAACTCAAGCCCGTAATACGGTCGGTGGCAAGAACGCTCGGCAGCTGGTGCCGAGGCTCGAGACTTGGAAATTTTTTGGAGATCTTGACTGCCGAACTCAAGCCCGTAATACGGTCGGTGGCTAGGGTGCTCGGCGGATGATGCCGAGCTGAATTGGTGCCGAACTCAAGCCCGTAAAACGGTCGGTGGCACGGGTGCTCGGCGGATGATGCCGATCTGAATTGGTGCCGAACTCAAGCCCGTAAAACGGTCGGTGGCACGGATGCTCGGCGGATGATGCCGAGCTGAATTGATGCCGAACTCAAGCCCGTAAAACGGTCGGTGGCACGGGTGCTCGGCGGATGGTGCCGAGCTAGAATGGTGCCGACCTCAAGCCCGTAAAACGGTCGGTGGCAAGAACGCTCGGCAGCGGGTGCCGGACCCCAGATTTTGCCTGCAGAGTTCTTCTTGATGTTCCCGGTGCTACGGAGGTCGGCTCGGGCCGTGCGACCCCTTGTTTCGAAGCTAATCCGAATACCTACAATTTCTCTTCAGGAGTGAGATGAAGATTCACCCTCCTTCATGGTGAAAATAGCCGGAGAATGTCCTTGTACACATGAGGTTGAGGAGTGTTTTGGTCGTGGGGATTCTGGAAGAGGAGTTCCACTCCTAGGGGCGGAGAAGCTGTGCTGGGAAAACCCTCGTGCCAGGAAGACCCTTGTAAGAGCCGTGGGAAGACCCATCCTGTTCGGGGAGAGGTCCGTCTGGGAGGCAAGCGGAGTGAAGAGCTCGACTCTGGGAGAAAGCCATTTGTGAGACGAGTGTAAGGAGCAACTCTAGGAGAGAGTGGTGAGCTCCGAACTCGCTGAGAAGAGGTCCGCTTTTGGAGGCGAGCGGAGCGAAGAGCTTGACTCTGGGAGAGAGCCGTTTGTGAGACGAGTTTGAGGAGCAACCCTAGGAGAAAGTTGTGGGCTCCGAACTCGTTATTTAAGTGAGGGAATCAACGGTTGTGGGAGCGATTCCGAATGGCGAACTACCCCTAGCTCGCTTAGGAGCGAACTTGCGGAGTAGAGTCGAACCAAATGTTGGACTCCGAACCATTCAACGGCTGTGGGAGCAGTTCCGAATGGCGAGCTACTTCTAGCTCGCTTAGGAGCGAACTTGCGAAGTAGAAACGAGCCAAGTGTTGGACTCCGGAACCATTGTCAGTTTGAGGGGCATGGGAGCAATTTCGAATGGCGAACTACCCCTAGCTCGCTTAGGAGCGAACTTGCGGAGTAGAGTCGAACCAAGTGTTGGACTCCGTACCATTCAACGGCTGTGGGAGCAGTTCCGAATGGCGAGCTACTTCTAGCTCGCTTGGGAGCGAACTTGCGAAGTAGAAACGAGCCAAGTGTTGGACTCCGGAACCATTGTCAGTTTAAGGGGCGTGGGAGCAATTTCGAATGGCGAACTACCCCTAGCTCGCTTAGGAGCGAACTTGCGGAGTAGAGTCGAACCAAGTGTTGGACTCCGTACCATTCAACGGCTGTGGGAGCAGTTCCGAATGGCGAACCACTTCTAACCCGCTTAAGAGCAAGTTATTCGAAGCAGAATCGAACCAAGTGTTGGACTCCGGAACCATCGTTAGTTTAAGGGGCGTGGGAGCAATTTCGAATGGCGAACTACCCCTAGCTCGCTTAGGAGCGAACTTGCGGAGTAGAGTCGAACCAAGTGTTGGACTCCGTACCATTCAACGGCTGTGGGAGCAGTTCCGAATGGCGAACCACTTCTAACCCGCTTAAGAGCAAGTTATTCGAAGCAGAATCGAACCAAGTGTTGGACTCCGGAACCATCGTTAGAGGGGTTAACGAGGTGTAGGAGCAATTCCGAATGGCGAACCACTTCTTACCCGCTTATGAGCGAGTAATTTGAAGCGGAATCGAGCCAAGTGTTGGACTCCGACCTCGTTGTTAGAGCTTAGTAAGTTGCGGGAGCAGCCATGTAGAAGAAGCTGGACTCCGAACTCGCCTTTTTGCGAGTCGTGACTCGGAGAGATTGAGATGAAGCAAGAGCAACAATTTCCAATGAAAAAATGTAAAGTTTTATTGAAATAAACTAAGTGGCTGCTTCAATAAGGCGAGCCATTATTACATACTGTTGGCCGAGTTACAAGCATCGGCCTTATTGAAAATCAAGATCCTACTTCTATGATAAGGTGAAGACCTCTCGAGAGTTGGGAGGTTCTGAGTCTTGAAGCTCAGCGGGCCTTTCCGTTCGTTTGTTGGCTCCTCAGGGGAGAAGCTCGGCTCCATCGTTTTGGATGAACTTGGTCAGGTGTCCCCGTTGTATGAGTTCTTCGATCTCCTCCTTGAGAGCTCGATAATCATCCGTGTCGTGGCCGTGGTCCCTGTGAAAGCGGCACCACTTATCTTTGTTCCTCTTCTTTCCAGGTGTGTTCATTCTAGGGGGAGCGCGGAGTAGCCCTTCCTTGTCCACTTCCATAAGAACTTCTGATATGTTGGCAACGAGGGGGGTGAACTTTTCAAACCGAGGAGTCGGGCGACACTGCCCATTGTTGTCCTTCTGAGATTTTTGGGACCCCTCTTCGCTCGTGCTCTTCCGTTTGTTCCCGGAAGATGTCTCCTCAAAGCCCGGGAAATTCTCGGCTTCTTCGGCCCGAATGTACTTTTCACACCTGAGAAGGAGGTCGGCGAAGTTTTGTGGGGGCTTCTTAGCAAGAGAGGAACGAAGGCTGGAATTGAAGACATTGGATTGGAATGCTGCGGTAGCGACGGACTGGTCGAGGGATGCAATGGATCTGGCTTCAGCTGTGAACCTCTTCACGCAGTCCCTCAATTTCTCCCCCTTCTTTTGGTGGAGGTGCAATAGAGAGATGCTGGTCTTGTCAGCCCTTCGGCTGCTTATAAAATGGGTGACGAAGAGCGTCTCGAACTGCTCGAAGGAGAATATTGAGGCCGGAGCGAGGCGAGAGTACCATTCTCGAGCTGGGCCCTTAAGAGTCGCGGGGAAAGTTTTGCAGAGTAGGGCATCGGAAGCTTGGTGGAGGAGCATCAGTGTCTTGAAGCTCTCGATGTGGTCGACGGGGTCGGTCTCCCCGAAGTAACTTTCGAACTGGGGAGGTTTGAAACCGAAAGGCACAGGGGCATCCACTATGGCTCGGGAGAAAGGGGGTCGGCTAGGACGTAGGGTCCTCCCCCTTAGCTCTTCTTCTCGGTTGATCTGACCCAGTTGTCTTTCTACTTCATGAAGGCGGTGGTACATGGCGTCATCCCTCTGACGGTAATCTGCCGAGCCTCGAGACTCGTCTTCGTATGATGGAGAGCGAGGGCTGCGGCGACGGTAGCTTCGGGAGCGATGAGGACTTGGGGTACGCCGGGGGTTGGTAGGAGCAGGACGAGGAGAGGGAGACCGTTGGCGAGGGCTCCGGACCGGAGGAGGAGATGGAGGCTTGGGTGCGTTGGTGTTGGGACGGTTGTTGAGAGCTTGTAGGATGGTCGCTTGGAACTGCTGGAACTCGGCACGCGTGATGGGTGCCTCATTGTCCCTAGGATGTTGCCGACCTGCAGGGGAGTGTGGCCTTCTTCGGTAGTGCACGGGAGATTCTTTCCGACCCCTTCGATTAGGGGACCTCCTATACTCCTGGCGGTGATGGTACCGCTCATCCGGACGGTGCTGGCGGGAGGTTTCCTCGCGGGCCCGCTTCTCCTCCAGATGGCGGCGAAGGTCATCCTCTCTCTGGTGGTTGATGGCGATGTTATGGCGACCAGAGGCTCGGGGATGATGGGAGGCCATAGAGTCCGTATGGGCGTTGTGGATGGAGACGTGTTCTTGGTGAAGGGGTTGTTTCCCTCGGGAGCCCCCCGCACCAGCGTTCTGAGGTCCGGTCGGACCCTTGGTGGGTTGCTGATTCTGAAGAGGGGGTTGATTTTGTTGGAGCGGGTCTTCCGTCTGAAGCGGAGGTCGTTCCTGCTGCAGAACGGTTTGGTCAGGGACTGGCTCTTGCTGTTCGGCGGGGTTGGGCCCACGGTGGGACCCCTTAGATTTGGCTCTTCTCGGAGGCATGGCTGGAGAAGATCTATCGAACGGGGAGAGGTGAGGTCCCTATTCGTTGGTTTCCCACAGACGGCGCCAATCTGTTACCGCTAAATCTGGTGTGGGGGTAAACAGACAGAATTTGTGAGTTCGAGGAAAACCTGAATAGCGAAACCAAACCTGACCCGTCGTTGACTGATCGTCGACTCCCGCCGTTAACCTGCAAAAAGTGCGAGACACCGGGGGGAATTCCGGCAACGCACCCTCCGACGCTCAAGTCAGTAATCAGAAATGATTAAGAAAGAGCGTAAAGTGGGAAAAATACTCATTACCTCTCAATGGAGATGGATGGGGGGTATTTATAGGCGTCTTAGGGACTAGTTTTAGGAATGTAATCCCCGTGATTAGATAAGGAATATTCCTCGTAATCAGATAGAGCATGTAATCTGATAAGGTATATTCCCTGCAATCAGTTAAGGAATTTAATCCTTAATCCCCAGTGAAAAGATAGATGTGAATCATGGCCGTTGATTTAGATCTAATCAGGGACCTTGATTGTATCTTGCTGGATCGGGCCTGCAGCGGGTTGGAACCCGTACCCGGTTGACGTGGATCCGTTCATGAGTTATTGGGCTTTGAATAAAGACCCAGTTTCCATTTCAGACCCGTTTGTAGGTGAAATTACCGTTTTACCCCTAAGCTTTAAGATTCGTGTCCGATGTGAACGGTCCCGATTTAATCCTATTTTTAGCCATATCAACGGGAAAGGGGGTTACAGCTACTACTGGCCAACTATGCTGCATGATGCTAAAAACCTCGTCCGAAGCTGCGGCCCATGTCAGAGGTTCTCCCCCGTTAAACACTCGCCCCAAGCCGACCTGAAGTCCCTCGCTAATCCTACCCCTTTTGCCATGTGAGGAATGGACCTAGTCGGCCTCTTTCCACCGGCGACCGCCCAGAGGCAATTCCTCATCGTGGTCGTTGACTACTTCACTAAATGGGTAGAGGCCGAGCCCCTAACTACCATCACCAAGCATCAGGCTCAACAATTCTTCTGAAAGTACATAGTATGCCGATTCGGGATCCCGCGCATGCTAATCACCGATAACAGAACCCAATTTGCCGGCAAAAACTTTCGGAAGTTTTGCGACGACCTCGGCATTAAACAGCGCTTCTCGTCAATCTGTCATCCCCAATCGAACGGCCAGGACAAAAACACCAATCGTCAAATTCTTGACGGTCTGAAGAAGCGGCTGGACCAGTCGCCCAAGATTCGGTGGGTCGAGGATTTGTCAAGCGTCCTCTGGTCACATCTGACTACTAAGAGAATTCTGACCAGTGAGTCCCCTTTCAATCTGACATATGGGACCGAGGCAGTCATCCCACTGGAAGTCGGCCTCCCATCGCCGAGGTACATGGGCTTCAACGAAGAATCAAACTCAAGCAACCTCAGGGCCAATCTGGACCTCGTTGACGAGGTACGGGAAAGATCCAGCATCTGACGGGCCATTTACCAACAACGGGTCGAGAGGCTTAATAACAAAAAAGTTCGCCCAACCAACATCAAGGGGACCTCGTGCTCCGAAAGCTAGCAATCTCCCAACCCGCAGCCAGAAGCAAGCTCGCCCCCAGCTGGGAGGGCCCGTATAAAATCTCCCAGGTGGTCCGTCCCAGAATGTACCGCCTCGAAGACTTGGGGGGCAAGATGGTTAAGAGGCTCTGGAACGCGGAACACCTCATCAAATTTCAAGAGGGAAAGTGAGGAAGAATCAACTGTTGTAAGCACTACGCGCCAGTTCCCCTATAAACAAATGGTCATGATATAAAAGCAGCACATTTTTGTTGATTCAAAGTCTGTACAAAGCAAGGCACCAGCTTTCTCACAAGCTTAGAAGTCCGACGCTCGCCATGTTTCACGAGCAAGGCACCAGCTTTCTCACAAGCTTGGAGGCCTGACGCTCGCCATGTATTGCAAGCAAGGCACCAGCTTTCTTACAAGCTTGGTTGCCCGACGCTCGGCATGTATCGCGAGCAAGGCACCAGCTTTCTCACAAGCTTGGACACCCGACGCTCGGCATGTATCGCGAGCAAGGCACCAGCTTTCTCACAAGCTTGGATGCCCGATGCTCGCCATGTATCGCGAGTAAGGCACCAGCTTTCTCACAAGCTTGGACGCCCGACGTTTGCATGTATCGCAAGCAAGGCACCAGCTTTCTCACAAGCATGGATGCCCGACGCTTGCCATGTATCGCGAGCATGGCACCAGCTTTCTCACAAGATTGGATGCCCGACGCTCGGCATGTATCGCGAGCAAGGCACCAGCTTTCTCACAAGCTTGGACGCTCAATGCTCGGCATATATCGCGAGCAAAGCACCAGCTTTCTCACAAGCTTGGACGCCCGACACTCGGCATATATTGCGAGCAAGGAGCCAGCTTTCCTGCAAGCTTGGACCCCCGACGCTCGGCATGTATATCGATCAAGATACTATATTAACCACAAGGCAGAAAAAGAGCCAAGATAAGACAATCGTCTTCTCATATTATTTCATCAAATGAAGTTGCATCGTTACAAAGAGAAACGAGAATACATTGGTAAAACCTATTCTAAGGCTCCCGCGTCGGAACCACAGGGTCAAAGCAAATGAGCTCTAGTCCGGCCGACCACCTAGCTTTTTCCAACAAAGCTGCCTATCAAAGACCGATTCTGGGGGCTCGATGCTCGGCAAGTACGGCAAGCACCCACCTAGCTTTTTCCAACAAAGCTGTCTATCAAAGGCCAAATCTGGGGGCTCAACGCTCAGCAAGTACGGCGAGCACCCACCTAGCTTTTTCTAACTAAGCTGCCTATCAAAGGCCAAGTCTAGGGGCTCGACGCTCGGCAAGTACGGCATCACCCACCTAGCATTTTCCAACAAAGTTGCCTATCAAAGGCCAAGTCTAGGGGCTCGACGCTCGGCAAGTACATCGAGCAACCACCTAGTTTTTTCTAACAAAGCTGTCTATCAAAGGCCGTCTGGGGGCTCGACGCTAAGCAAGTACGGCGAGCACCCATCTAGTTTTTTCCCAACAAAGCTGCCCCTTGAGGCTCGGAGCTCGACAGTGACCTCGAGCACCCACTCAGCTCCTCCCTGAAGTTGCCTCACTCGAAGCTCTCCGAACCGGCCCTACAAGTTCGGAGCTCGGCAGTGACCTCGAGTACCCACTCAGCTTCTTCCTGAAGTTGCCTCACACGAAGCTCTCCGAGCCGACCCTACAAGCTCGGAGCTCGGCAATGACCTCGAGCACCCACTCAGCTCCTCCCTAAAGTTGCCTCACTCGAAGCTCTCCGAGCTGACCCTACAAGCTCGGAGCTCGGCAGTGACCTCGAGCACCCACTCAGCTCCTCCCTGAAGTTGCCTCACTCGAAGCTCTCTGAGACTGCCCTACATGCTCGAAGCTCGGCAGTGACCTTGAGCACCCACTTAGCTTCTCCCTGAAGTTGCTTCACTCGAAGCTCTCCGAGCCGACCCTTCAAGCTCGGAGCTCGGCAGTGACCTCGAGCACCCACTTAGCTTCTCCTTGAAGTTGCTTCACTCGAAGCTCTCCGAGCCGACCCTACAAGCTCGAAGCTCGGCAGTGACCTCGAGCACCCACTTAGCTTCTCCCTGAAGTTGCTTCACTCGAGCTCTCCGAGTCGACCCTACAAGCTCGGAGCTCGATAGTGACCTCGAGCACCCATTCAGCTCCTCCCTAAAGTATCCTCACTCGAAGCTCTCCGAGCCAACCCTACAAGCTCGGAGCTCGGCAGTGACCTCGAGCACCCACTTTGCTTCTCCCTGAAGTTGCTTCAGTTGAAGCTCTCCGAGCCGACCCTACAAGCTCGGAGCTCGGCAGTGACCTCGAGCACCCACTTAGCTTCTCTTTGAAGTTGCTTCACTCGAAGCTCTCTGAGCCGACCCTACAAGCTCGGTGCTCAGCAGTGACCTCGAGCACCCTCTCAGCTCCTCTCTGAAGTTGCCTCACTCGAAGATATCCGAGCCGACCCTACAAGCTCAGAGCTCGGCAGTGACTTCAAGCACCCGCTCAGCTCGCTAAAACTACCTCACTCCAAACTCTCCGAGCCGACCTTCTAAACTCGGAGCTCAACGACGATAGCAAGCACCCGCCTGGCTCCTCTCTCTGAGCTCCCCTCACAAAGTGCTTGGCACCTGGCGAACGAAGTCGCCCCTCGGCCTTCGGCCCTCATCCTCCGTCCCTCAACCGTTGGCCCTCTGTCTCGGCCCTCGGCCTTCGGCCTTTGACCAGAGTTGCGACCAGTTCTAATAAACATCCCCCAGGGATTCAGAGCAACAAATCTTCGCCAAATACTTCCCTCCTCACTTCCCATAGAGATCGACTACTCCTACACGGCTGGGTTACACAGCCCTCTAGGAGTGGGGGGCTTATGATGTGATATAGGTGACGTGGCCCAATCAGGGCCATCAACTCTCCTCAGATTGCGCTCTCCTGTGATCACTAGGTCAACAAGTCCAATGGGCTTCTGCCAACTCCAGCCCATAGGCAAACGGGTCTAACCCGGCCCGCCAGGACCCCAGACCCGTTTACGCCAGGACCCCAGACCGTTTACCCATGCCTATAAATACCAGACCCCCTCCTCACTTTAACAGGTAATCAATCTTTCTCCACCTGAACTCTAGCTATTGTTGCTTTCTCAGTGACTAACTAGATCGTCGGATGGCCTGTCTTCGAGAACTCTCTCGGGGTCTCTAGGCATTGTGCAGGTCCGAAGATCCGAGCTGAGCTCCCAATATCTGACCCGAGCTACGAACCTTGATCTACTCCCTGCAACTCCTGAGCCGGTCCTACGACCGGAGATCAGACCAACGTCAGTATCGTGCCTTCCGCTTCACAAAATACAAGATTTCACACATGTTGTCCCCACACCCAAAAGAAAACAAACAGCATCAGTAAGGATTTCAGTTTTTTCCCTTATCAGTTGACCAGTAAAAACATTGCATTTTAGTTTTTTACCTTTCATCAAATCGTAAATTCTGTTAGTAGATATTAACCTACTACTTTTATGTAAGTCCCTTTCATGCAAGTCCCTTTACCTTTCATCAAGTCCTTTTATTATACAAGTTTATGCCGGAGATTCATGTTGGAAAATAATCTATGTGGGCTCACATATGTGACTAAATGTATAATTGCTATTCTAAAGTCTAACCCAAATTAAAGTGATCTGATCAAGATTAAGTAATAGATTAAAAGCATACAATTTAAAGCGTGATATAACATGTGTAGAGACCGTAAAGTAAATTTCTCATTTTGTGATGGGCAAAATTGGAAATCAATAATTATCAATTACGTTTATGGTCCTTTATATATACGTATCTTCTTATTCCATCTGTAATCCCATCAATAGAAGAATAGAGAGACTGCCTCTCATAGAAATGCGTATCATATAGGAAGATCCAAACCCTCTGCGCAATCTCCATCATTGACTTTAGGTTAGTGCTTCCGCTTTTAATATTCTTTTTCTTTTGATTTAGCAAAGATCTATAGTTTCATGATTTATGATTTTATATTAAAGCACTTTTGCAACATGATTAAGATCTAGAAACATGTTTTAGGTTGTTATTAATGTTTTATGCATGTTCTTAAGTGTATATAAAATTCCATCAATTGGTATCAGAGCCATCTTTGCTGAATTAATTGAAGAAATTTAGGCATTCTTGTTTAAAGAAATTTAGGGCTTATTGTTTAAGAAATTTGAGAAATTTAGAGTTTCTTTTGATCTTATTTTTCTTGGTATTTGATCTTCCTGTTTAAGAAATTCAATTAATAAATTTAATTGATAATAATATACCGATGGGGCCCATTTTTTTTATAAAGATTTATTTTAAAGGTATTGTTATATGCTGTTTTCAATGGCTTCAAATGATTTGATCTTTGAATATTGAAAATAGGTATTGGATTTGAAAAATCTTGATAGGGTTGTTTGATCTGCTTGTATTAATAGCCAAGTCGAAAACTTGCAAAAATCTAGATATGCTTGTGTTAATATTTAGTCATATTTCTTATTTACGTTGCATCTTACAACAATACTATTGGGTTCTCCTAATGTGCAACTGGTATCTGCTACAGTGAAGTTTGTGCTTAATTCATAAAATTATTTCTGCTTTTGTGTTTTTTTTTTGGCTTAATGGTTTTTTGGATTTGGTTTTGGATTAATTGCTACCTGGGGCCCATGGGTAATGGCTTCAATCAAGTTCATTAAATCTTCCCATATCATTTACCAAAACAGTAGATTTATATTATCAAAACAGTCAAGTTCTATTAAATGTTCAATTAACGAAAACAATCAGGTATAGTTGCTGTAAGTCAGGTATAGTTGTTGTAAGTCAAGTTCATTAAATGTTCAATTATCTGTTATGATTTTGATTAATTTGATATTATTAAAATAGTAGATAGATATGGTTCAATTATGGTTTTATTATCATTTTAAATAGATATTATCCATATAAAATAAAGTAAAATTATAAAGTTAAGGAAAAGATAAAATTTTGGGAAACAATTAAATTCAAATTATGGTTTTGGTTTTTCTTATGAATGTTTAATATTTTGAATAGATCAATTGAAATAAAATATTGCCAAAGTGACCTCTTTTGTGTAGATTAATTTATTTAAAATATCAAGATGATTGTGTGTTTGTAATTCATGTATTTATTAACTGATCCAAAGGTAAGTTGATATTTGGCCGAATTTCATACGCATCTGTGGTAATAAATATGTGACAATTATAAGATATTCCATGTGAACAATAAGTCGGTCCAAAGAATGACTTATTATTTGATAGGATTTATTGTCAATATTTGATTACTACAACAAGAGTACCGCTTACAGTTAATGTTACTGTCCAAAGACTTGATATTAACGCTGTGCCTGATATCTTGAGATGGGATTAACCATTATTTGAATTTATTGTTTTATATGGATTCTCATGTGAGCTTATTTTATTTGTTTTTGTTCTATATTCAGCTAGTTTATCATCAACTGCCTCAATAACTGCTAACATCAATTCTATTCCCATGCCTAATAGGACAAATTTCAAGGATTAGAAAAAGACTCTTAAGGATATGGTAAGGAGTATGATTGCTCATTCCACCATACCTGAGTCCCTCTGGGGAGAAGCATTAAAGACAGAAGCTTACATTCTCAATAGAGTTCAACTAAAGCAGCTGTAAAAACACCTTATGAGCTTTGGATATGTCGAAAGCCTAGTCTAAAGCACTTTCACATTTGGGGATGTCTACCTGAGGCAAGGCCTTACAGGCCACATGAAAAGAAATTGGACTCCAAAACAGTGAGCAACTACTTTATTGGTTATTCTGAATGATCTAGGGGCTTTAAGTTTTATGATCCCACAATTAGGAATATTTTTTAGACAGAAACTGCAACATTTTTTGAGCAAGTTGAGTTTGGGGGAGAAATAAGGTTAGGAACATTGCTTTTGAGGAGGAATTGGATTCAATTACAAACCCAATTCCTACTATCACTTTTGACAATATTCAGGTTCCCATACCTATTATTGATCAAGAAGTGAATCCGGAATCTCAACAAGACAATGTTGAACAACCCCCCATTCAAAACAAGGTAATTATTCCAGAAGAATAAACTCAACAACCACAAGAACCAGTGCCATTAAGGAGATCCACGAGAGAAAGGAGGAATGCTATTCTGGATGATTATATTGTATTTCTCCAAGAACATGAGGATGACAATGGAATGATAGAAGATGATCCAATCACATTTCACCAGGCCATGAAAGATTGTAACTTTCAAAAGTGGATGAATGCCATGAATGGGGAGTATAAGTCTATGCAAGACAACAAAGTTTGGGAACTTGTCCCATTACCAGAAGGTGCAAAACCAATTGGTTGTAAATAAATATTTCAGACCAAGAGGAATGTAAATGGTAATGTGAAGAGGTATAAGGCACGTCTTGTAGCTAAAGTCTATACTCAGAAAGAAGGCATTGATTTTATAAGACTTTCTCTCCAGTTTCATCGAAAGACTCGTTTAGGACAATTATGGCAATTGTTGCTCATCTTGATCTTGAGCTACATCAGATGGATGTCAAGACGGCATTTCTCAATGGCGACATTGACGAAACAATTTATATGGTGCAATCAGAAAACTTTGTGTCGGGAGATCCAAAGAATATGGTTTGCAAATTGACAAAATCCATCTATGGACTCAAGCAAGCTTCTCGTCAATGGTACCACAAGTTTCATCAAGTAAATTTCTCATTTGGTTTTGAGATGAATGTAGTTGATGATTGTGTGTATCACAAGTTCAGTGGGAGGAAGCATATATTCCTAGTTCTATATGTCGATGATATATTGCTTGTTACTAATGATATAGATTTATTGCACGAAACTAAAAGGTTTCTGTCCAAGCATTTTGAGATGAAGGATCTTAGGGATGCCTCCTTTGTATTAGGAATTCAGATACATCGAGATCGTTCTCGGGGTACTCTTGGATTATCACAAAAGGGATACATCGATAAAGTATTCAGAAGGTTTGGCATGTAAGATTGTAGATCAGGGGATACTCCTGTTGCTAAAGGAGATAAATTTAGTCTCAATCAATGCCCGAAAGTAACCTTGAAATTTGGGAAATGCAAAAGGATCCCTATGCATCAGCTGTTGGGAGCCTAATGTATGCTCAAGTATGTACCGTCCGGATATTGTGTATATTGTTGGGATGTTAGGCAGGTATTTAAGCAAACCTGGTATGGACCATTGGATAGCAGCCAAGAGGGTCATAAGGTATCTTCAGAGAACAAAAGACTACATGCTCATATATAGGAAATCAGATCATTTGGAGGTTGTAAGGTATTCTGATTCTGATTTCGCTAGGGTGCCAAGATAGCAAAAAGTCTACATCAGACTATATTTACCGATTAGCTGGATGAGCTATATCCTGGAAAAGTGTCAAACAGACACTTATAGCTTCTTCCACTATGGCAGCAGAGTATGTAGCATGCTATGAGGCATCAAATTATGGAATATGGCTGCAGAATTTTGTCACTGAACTGTGCATTTTGGAGAATATAGAAAGACCACTCAAGTTATTTTGTGACAATAAGTTAGCGGTGATGTATTCCAACAACAACAGGAGTTCGACAAAGTCGAAATATATTGACATAATGTTCCTAGTTGTGAAAGAAAGAGTGCAAAGTAGAAAGATGTCCATAGAGCACATTAGGACAAACTCCATGATAGCGGATCTGCTCACAAAGGAATTACCACCCAATGTCTTTTATAAGCATACTGCTCATATGGGTGTTGTATTATTTGAGGATATCATGATTTAGTGGGAGTTTGTATTTTATTTGCATTATGTTGTGTGAGACATTTATACATTTGGTTATTTTCTGATCAGAAATAAAGAATTCAGTTTTCTCACTCTTTTGTCATGTTTTGATTCTGACTTCATTTAAGTTTTAAAGAGGACCAGTTGGAAATAGGTATGTGTATAGATCACATTGCATGAAATTTCCATGCTACACATTCATACTTGATCTATGTCGTTTGATTATGTTGATATATGTGACCATTGATGAATTTAGTTATGATAAATGTAACGAAAATTGCTTTGATCCTACATTTACATGATTAATGGACGAGATTGTTTGGCTATGTTTTTGGTTATGATAGCAAAATTTTGAGCTCATAAAGTATGTACATTTATAAGGAGTAACATATGTGACCCAAGTGGGAGATTGTTGGAAAATAATCTGTGTGGGCTCACATATGTGACTAAATGTATAATTGATATTCTCAAGTCTAACCCAAATTAAAGTGATCTGACCAAGATTAAGTAATGGGTTAAAAGCATATAATTTAAAGTGTGATATAACACGTGTAGAGACCGTAAAGTAAATTTCTCATTTTGTGATGGGCAAGATTGGAAATCAATAACTATCAATTAGGGTTATGGTTTCCTATATATACGTATCTTCTTATTCCATCTGTAATCCCATCAACAGAAGAATAGAGAGATGGCCTCTCATAGAAGTGCGTATCATATAGGAAGATTCAAACCCTCTGCGTAATCTCCATCAATGGCTTCAGGTTAGTGCTTCCGCTTTTAATGTTCTTCTTATTTTGATTTAGCAAAGATCTATAGTTTCATGATTTAGGATTTTATATTAAAACACTTTTGCAACATGATTAAGATCTAGATTCATAGAAACATGTTTTAGGTTGTTATTAATGTTCGAGAACTCTCCCGGGGTCTACAGTCATTGTGCAGGTCCGAAGATCCGAGCCAAGCTCCCAATATCCGAACCGAGCTACGAACCTCGACCTTTTCCCTACAACTCCCGAGCCGGTCCTACGACCGGAGATCAGACCAACGTCAGTGTCGTGCCTTCCGCTTCACAAAATACAAGAATTCACACCTGTTGTCCCCACACCCAAAAGAAAACAAACAGCATCAGTAAGGATTTCAGTTTTTTCCCTTATCAGTTGACCAGTAAAAACATTGCATTTTAGTTTCTTACCTTTCATCAAATCGTAAATTCTGTTAGTAGATATTAACCTACTACTTTTATGTAAGTCCCTTTCATGCAAGTCCCTTTACCTTTCATCAAGTCCCTTTAGTATACAAGTATATGCCGAAAATTCATCCCTTCTTTGTTGCGATCAAGCGTATAAAAACGTTTAAAATTCATCTGTAAATGATGTAAATATGTTTTTATCCCGACAAGAGCTTTGAATAACATACTTAGGTACCTAAACAAACTAGTACATTTATTTGTTTTCCATTTCTACTCTTTATAAATGTAACAACGTCTATTGGCATGGTCAATTACTTACTTTCTATTGGAAATTGTTCTGTGCGATTTTTATCATATACTTCATAGTGATGTACTGATGTTTCCTGAGAAAAAAAAGCCTGTTCAGCTTTTCTCCATCCTTGAAACTCTTCAATACGTATTGCATGTCCAAGTCTAAAGGTGTGTTTTCTCCAAAAAGAGAAAAAAGCTATCGTTTTGACATAGCTTATTTATTTCAACCCTTGCCTTCCCTTATAATTAGCAGTAAGAATTTTAAATGATAGCTTCCAGTTATGACTCTTTAAAGGCAAATTAATTTCTCCAAATATTAATAGTTCAACCTACAATGCTGCATGCACAAAATGCATGGTTCTGCCAACGTAAACTGTTTGTGTTCTCTAGAAGTCGATATTTAGCTAATAGCAGTTCTGCCAACGTAAACTGACGATGAATGGTCATTTACTATGATTTCATGTGACAGCCGATTTGCACATTGATGCTTACATGATTGAATACTGTTTGCTTTGCAGATAATGCCAATTGTATTTCGGCACTGCATGAAACAGTATCGTGGTAGGTGGGAAAGATTGGCTTATTTGACATAATGGGTAAGAAATGTTGGCTTGTGAAGTTATTTTTCATATATTTTCAAATTGCTAATAAAAATTGTGTTGGGTGATACTATGGTAGTTGGCACGAAATGGTAACAAACTGCAGGACCAAGTGGCATAAGTATTGTCCAACAACTTGTTCAACAATCATTGAATGATACAAACTTTCTGTTTATGATTGTTATGTATTACATAGGCAAACTCCTTCGGCTGATTTTCAACGTCAGTAATTTGAGATTATTCATTGTCTAATTTTTTGCTTGTTTCGGTAAAACCTTTTAGTTGGTCAGAGATAAACTCATTGTCTAATTTTTTGCTTGTTTCGGTAAAACCTTTCAGTTGGGACACTCAAGAGGTCTTTCCTCGCCAATTTAGTTTAAAACAAAAACGTTCTGAATTCTATGCTGATTTTTTGTAGATAAAAGCGACCAAACGGCCACCTGTTCCATTAATAAAGGATTAACGAGAACAAACATACAAAATATTACAATCCATCAAGAGTTAAATCTTAGATCATCCAAAAGGAAGATACATAACACTCTAAAAACGTAATGCATAAAGCAATCATGTAACAAAGATATAAATATCCTCCATCAAGATCCAAAAGTAGTAGAGGGTTCTTGCCAAACCCGCAAACAATCCTACTACTCATACTCTGATCGCAACCTCTTTCTCACCGCGACTTTACCTGCCCAAGCATTAATAAGACCTAAAATTTTAGATAACATCACATTAAAATTACAATTATAGTTACGGAAGCAAACATTATTTCTGTCCAGCCATAAGATCCATAGAATAGCGGCTACTGTAATATCCCACATTACCCTACTCTCACTCCTAATGTGTGTTGTTCTCTTGGAACCGCAAATGTCATTGATAATAGTAGTAGTTTTTATAATACCAAAACCCAAGCTCAAAATCTCCTATGTCAATTTATCCTTAAGGACACTATGAAAATATGGTTGACATCCTCCTCCCCAACTTTACATCTAGTACAGTTGATTAAAACTTGACATTTTCTAAGGTTGAGTTTTGACAAAATAGCATTATTCAATACCAACTACAAGAATGCTTTGACCTTAGAAGGTGTTTCAGTCTTCCAAATAGTATTAGCATTGTGGTTTCTCGGTCCCCCGTCATTCAGATGGAGATACATTGATGAAACTGAGAAATCTCTGCTAGACTCAAGGCTTCAATCCCTAACATCTCTATCTTCGTTCGAATGTTGTCCCCCTTCCAATACAAGTCATTTAAGTCTGTGAAACTCTTCTTGAATTTCAGTAGATAGAGAACCATTGAAAGGAATAAAGATTGTAGCATGTTGTCCCCACACCATTTGTCCTTCCAAAAACTTGTATTTTTACCGTTCCCTATCCTGCATCTGGTTACATCATGAAAATCTTCCCCCACTTTTGTGATTCCTTTCCATAGATGTGACGCCTTCCCTCTCTTGCTCCGTCCTGCAAATCTGAACTTCTTCCGCCTCCTATATATATCAAATGACTTACACCACCAAGACTTCCATCGTTTGTTCATCTTCCCCACCAAGACTCAAGTCTGTCGGTTTCATTATCTAATGCACACAATCCTACGTCCTATACCACAAATTTCGGTGCATATCAATCCAGTGAACGTTTGGAATCAAGTGGTGAAATCTACATGCTTATGTATTCGGGAACAGTAAACAGTAGATATCTGTCGGTATATAGTATTCAATGAATAGTAATCGGGATATTGTAGTCAGTAATCAGTAATACGAGAAACACGGTCCCCCTTCCGAGTACATTCTCCTATATTATCTACTACTAAGTCATACCATTTATCACCCTGACTTGTCATTATTTTATCCTATCACTTCTTAGAGTATTAGATTCTAGAGTGGCCCCACATATTCTAGAGGTGACCACCACAGATTATACATGTGACCCCCACTGATACCTATGAGTGGCACATAGTTATACGTGGCACGTAGATCCATGTGACACTTAGTTTCGTCACCCAAGACAATAGCAATAACCATAATAATAACAATTCATATTGTTGCTGCTTATTTTGGTGTAGGAGCAAATTGATAGTGAGTTTATATTTGAAGGAAACTACTAAAGATCTTACTTTTGATCGTCGCCGAAAAAAGTAATTAGAGCTCCCGAGAGTAGATTTGGATCGTTGATTGAACACCATGATTTATATTCGACGGTTGCTGATGCGGCTGATGGACCCGCAAAAAATCTTGAAACATTGGGGATGGCCCTGGACACAGACCCTCCGACGCCCAAATCAGAACCAAGAAGAGAAGGAGAGTTTGAAAGAAAATTTGCATATTACCTTCCGACTTATAGGCCTGAGATACAGTTTAGGAGATTTATATTGATCCATTAGATTGATATGAATCTTTTATCTCCTATTGATTCTTCCCATAAGAGATAAGACTCTCTTGTCTTGAGATAAAAGATTTGACTTACAGCTCTTATGGACTGGGTGTCTCTCCTAGTGGGCCTAGTCGCCTTTAATGGGCTTGAAAGCGGCCCATGTCTTGTAGATGAGTCTGAAGAGGGCCCAGACCCGTTAAATAAGTTTGTGATGGCTAATCTACCAGTAGAAGCTTTAGGATCTGTGCAGGAATCATACGGTCCTGATTTGCTGCGATTTTTACCATTATCATAAGTCCCCGGGAAAACAATTTCTTAACTTTCGGGAAGTAGCTCACCTTATTTTAGAATTCTGGGTACAATTTTAGCTTTCAAGGTCGATTGGAGATGCTTGGAACTTATCGAAAGCTTCTGCAGGTGGCGAATATTTTCCTAGATTTTTTTGAACGTTTTCAAAATTTTCCATAATTTTTCAGATTTTTAACAACATGTCCCCAATTTATAATTGCTTTTATGAATATTTAATTAATTATTCTAATTTTTAATTAATTTTCAGAAATTTTAATTAATTTTCCGAATTTAATAATTATTTTAGGAATTTTTAATTAATTTTTTGAATTTTAATTGGATTTTGGGGACTTTTTATTGATTTATCAGCCGGGCACAATTTTTGGAGCGATCTGCAGCGTTGATCACCACTTGGCTTTCTCGCTGAGTGGATTGGATGACTGTGATGGAGCTGTGATGATGTACGGGACATGGCTCATCTGGAGCATCTATCAAGGCGAAGCTCGCATTTCAAAGAGATCCAGAGGTTGGGAATTCGAAGCGAAGTGGCAGGGAATAGGTGGGCGACGTGGCTTCATCGCGTGCATCCGTCGCTTGTGCACTCGATTTTCTGAGACATCCCACAGTTGTTGTTTGCTGTGTAGACCCCTCAGCTCAGCCAACCATTTCGTCGAGCTCTTTTTGTCGTTTTTAGTGATGGAACTCGGTGAGGTTGCTTAGGGTGAGGGAGGAGCTCGGTGATGTTGTTGAGCTCGGCAAAGTCGGAGCTTGGAGCTCAGCGGAGGGCTACTATCATATACAAGATTTTAAATTATATTACATGAAACTGGGTCAAATACTCAGTACAAGTTCAACCAAACGATAGGGCAACAATCTAAATTTCTGTTTATATGAATCATGGTACGAAAAAATATATAATTTCACAAATCCAAATCTAGGCTCATAATCATACTCAGTAATTAGGTTAGATTGTTCTGTTAATACGACTGAAAATTACGATCCTACAATATCGAATATAAAATTAACAGTTACACTGCCGCGTTGCCATACAATCAATTAAGGTTGAATTGTAACATGTACATATATGCATAAACATTTTCTAAGTTGTGTTTATGTAGTGCATGCAATAACAAGGAATGCTCATGTTCTTTTTAAGACTGCCAGTGTGATGGGAATCAAATAGAATTATATATGATGAAACGGGTCAAGTTCAATTAATTTATGAAGGACAAAATGAGATCAGTAACATGATAGATCAACAAAAGAGAACTACTTGATCAAAGAGCGCTTGCCTTAAACGGTGATTATGATGAGAAGAAGAATGGCGATGGTAACGCACAACAGCAGCGAGACACTAAGCCCACGAGCAAGAGTGACCGCAAGCACAATAGCGAGCAACCTCGTCGAATGCACTAGCGGTGCGCGGTGGAGATGGATGCAAGTGATGAGGTCGGGGTGAGTTGTAAGGGGCTGCAATGAGTGGCTATCGGTGGAGATGATCGGTGATGATGATGGCGATGGCTGTCGGGGTGCGAGGTGAGGGTGTTGGTGGGCTGTCGAGGAGGTTGCAGTGATGGAGATTGGTCGGGAGAGCTGATGGTGCTTCTGGAGTGAATGTGGGAGGTAGGTGGTAGCATCAGTGGCGGTTGCAGTCGGGGTGCATGCGGTGGCTATCGGCACGGCTGTTGATGGGGGAGCTCGGGGCTGAGATGCAGTGGAGGTGAAAGAGTGAGAGAGAGTAAGGAGGTTGATGGTGATGATGAGGAGAAGATGAGTTTGGTTGTTCAGGTAAAGAAGAAGAAAAGAAAGTGGGGCGGCTGTGAAGAGGATTCACGGGAGAGGTGATTAGTTAGGGTTAATAATAGGTGGTTATGGGGGTTTAATTGAGGCAGTAAGGGGGTAATAGTGGTGGGTTGGATCATGTGTGGTAAGAGGATTTAAATGACGATCAGTTATAGGAGATGGGGAGTCATGAGTTGGCTGAATGAGGGATTTTGTGTGGGTTTTGGTTGGGTTGTATAACTAATTAGGATTTTTTTTTTTGGTTTTTATTCTATTAGAATTGGGCTTGGAGTTATGGGCTTCACAATTAATTAGATAATCAAATAATAGTAATAATATAGTATGGATTAGAATTTTTGGGTTCTAACAAAATAATCGGATATTCAAATGAATGCAATTGGATTCATAAGAATAGAAAGATCTATAGAAAAATTGAAATACAAGAATACGAAGAGAAGAATAAAAAATAAAATCTGTACAATTGGAAACGGGGGTTACAGAGGAGTTCGGCGAGAAAGGAGTTCGGCGATGTTTTCGAGCTCGGCGAAGATATTTGAGTTTGGCAACAATGTTGACCTCGACGAAGCTGGAGCTTGGAGCTCGGCCACGATGGAGGGGAGCTCGACGATGTCGACTTTGCTTTGGGCTTGAACGCAGCTCGGCGGAGCCACTCTAGGCGAGAGCATGAACAGTGAGCTCGGCGAACGGTGACTTCAAGTTCGGCGGTACTGCTTCGTGTGAGGAGCGAGCTCGGCGAGATGGGTTTGGCGAGCTCGGTGATGCTTCTTCGAATTTGGGAATTTGTAGTGGATTTGGATTTTGAATTCAGGGTTATTGTACTTCAGGTCGGGTATTGTACCCGACTATCCTCTTGGTTTAATCAAGAGTAATAGGCCAAGGCTCTGTTTGTGCTCCCTTTATGAAGCTTTCCTAGTCTTGAAAGTGGAGTTCTTGGTTGTTGGTGAAGTAGATCTCGAAGTTGGGTTCGATCAACCCTTGGTCGAGCTTCGAGTTGAGTTGAAGTTTTCTTGCTATTCTTCGAAGCTCGAGAGCTTTGAAGTTGGAGTTCTGGTTTGATCTTCTCCGACGGATTGGAGGTAGGCTATGGTGAGTTTGATCACGTGAAGCTAGAGGTTGGAGTTAGATCAGTTTGGATGTGGTCGAGGATTTGGCAGAACTGAAGTTGGGCCAAATTTAGGTAGCACTTGGAGTTAAGGCAACACCTTTTTTGTTGTCCATGTATGGAGTCATATATATATACATGTCTATATGTATAAATATACACATATATGTATACATGTCTATATGTGTATACACACACGCACGAAGTGCGTTTGATGAACCCTTTGGCTTTTAGATCAATAAATAGGATCTTTTCAGTGAACATGGCTTTTTGTGCTTGTCAAGTCGTTTTGTTGAGCTCGGTCTAGAGATTTGTTGAGCTGTCTACCTCGTAGAATTGCTCTTTTGTTGACTAAACCCCTCGTTGCTCATTTTATTGAACCGCTCTTTCGTCGACCAAGCATTGTGTTGTTTGCTTGTTTTGTCGATCAATCACTTTGTTATTAGACAAGTGTTCCATTGGATTTTGTGTATGTAGTTGACCTAGAAGAGTTGTTGCATGAATAAACTTTAGAAGGCGGTCGGACTACCAGCTTGCTGTTTGATCTCATCAAGTTTGTTGAGACAACTGTGAGATGGAGTTGAACGTTTGAACTTGTTGTTTGCACCCAGCAAGTTTGGAGAGACAACTCCAAGATGGAGTTGGTCGTAGAGCTTGCCGTTTGATCCCAGCAAGTTTGGAGAGACAACTTTGAGATGAAGATGTACGTTGAGCTTGCTGCTTGTTCCCAGCAAGTTTGGAGAGACAACTCTGAGACGGAGTTGGTCGTAGAGCTTGTTATTTGGGTCCAGCAAGCTTGTATAGGCAACTCTCGGATAGAGTTGATGTTGAACCTACCATTTGTGTTTAGCAAGTTCTATAGAGACAACTCTGTGACGGAGTTGGACGTTCGAACATGCTGTTTGGGCCCAACAAGTTTGTAGAGACAACTCTTAGATGGATTTGATGCCAAACCTACAGTTTGTGCCAAGCAAGTTTTGTAAAGGAAACTCTGAGATTGAGTTGGACGTAGAGATTGCTACTTGTGCCCAGCAAGTTTGTAAAGACAACTCTCAGAAGGATTCGATGTCGAACCTATCGTTTGCGCCCAACAAGTTTTGTAGAGACAACTCTGAGACGGAGTTGGACGTAGAACTTGTTGTTTGGGTCTAGCAAGTTTGTAGAGAAACCTCTCAAATGGATTTAATGTCGAACCTGTCATTTGCACCCGGCAAGTTTTGTAGAGGCAACTTTGAGACGGAGTTGGACATTCAAACTTGCTGTTTGCTCCCAACAAGTTTATAGAGACAACTCTCAGACAAAGTTGATGTCGAACCTGTCGTTTGTCCACAGCAAGTCTTGTAGAGACAACTCTGCCATGAGGTTGGACGTTCAAACTTGTTTTTTGTGCCCAGCAAGTTTGTAGAGACAACTCTCAGATGGATTTGATGCTGAACCTGCCATTTGCGCCTGGTAAATGAGTAGAGGCTACTATAAGACAAAGTTGATTTAAAGCTTTATGTTTGGTCTCAGCAAGTTTGGAGAGGCAACTCTAGGATGGAGTTGGACGTTTGAACTTGTTGTTTGGGCCCAGCAAGTTTGTTGAGAAAATTCTAGGCCAACGTTGGACGCCGAGTCTATTACATGCAGATAAGGGGTTGATGGAAGGACCCAAGCTAGAAGTGAGGTGCTGAACTCGTTGTTGACTGGGCTTGAGCGAAATGCAGGACGTTGAGCTCATTGTACAAAGTTAACGAGCTGTTGATGGGGCTCAAGCGAAGTGCAAGGCATTGGACTCGTTTTTTGGAATCAGTGAGTTGTTGATGGAGCTTGAGCGAAGAGCGAGGCATTGAACTCGTTATGTGGAGTCAACGAGTTGTTGATGGAGCTCAAGTGGTGAGCAAGGTGTCAAACTCGTTGTTCAGATCAACGAGTTACTGATGGATCCCGGGTGGTAAGCAAGGCATTGAACTCGTTGTGTGAAGCCAATGAGTTGTTGATGGAGCTCGAGCGGAGATCAGAGCGTTGAACTTATTATTTGGAGCCAACGAGTTGTTGGTGGTGTTCGAGCAGTGAGCAAAGTGTCGCACTCGTTGTTTGGAGCCAACGAGTTGTTGATGGGGTTCGTGTGAAAAGCAGAGCATTGAATTCATTGTTTGGAGTCAACGAGTTGTTGATGGAGCCTAAATGAAGAGCGAGGCGTTGGACTCGTTGTTTGAAGTCAACAAGTCATTGATGGAGCTCGAACGGAGAGCAGAGCGTTGAACTCGTTGTTTGGAGTCAATGAGTTGTTGATGGAGCCTGAGCGAAGAGCAAGGCGTTGAACTCGTTGTATGAAGTTAACGAGTGATTGACGAGACTCGAGCGTAGAGCATGGCATTGAACTCGTTGAATGGAGTTAACAACTGATTGACGAGGCTTGAGCGAAGAGTAGGGCATTGAACTCGTTGTTTGGAGTCAACGGGTTACTGATGGAGTTCGAGCGGTGAGCAAGGTGTCAAACTTGTTGTTTGGAGTCAACGAGTTATTGACGAAACTCGATTGGATAGCAAGGCATTGAACTCGTTATTCGGATGATGGAGCTTAAGTGGAGAGCAAGGCATTGAATTCATTGTTTGGAGTCAACGAGTTGTTGGCAGAGCTCGAGCGGAGAGTATAGCGTTGGATTCATTGTTTGGAGTCAATGGGTTGCTGATGGAGCTCGAGCGAAGAACAGAGCATTGAACTCGTTGTTTGGAGTCAACAAGTTATTGGCCGGAGGAGCCGGAGGAACTCAAGTGGCGCACAGAGCGCCGAGCTCAATTTGTGGAGCAAATGAGTTATTGGTGTTTTGAGTCTTCTTAATATTGAAGTGAAGTCCCTTGTGTTTGTACACCGGAATAGGTCTTTGGGATGTCGAGCTTGCTTTCCTTTGCGATATGTTGCGCTTGACGGAGTTAGAATTTGTCTGTTTGCACGGCGCGTCATGCGAAAAGAAGTTGGAGATTGCGTAATTCATAGCACAGACAAGATCTTTACTTTACTTTCATACAAAAATACAAGGAAATTAAAACTTTTCATTACAATGTTATTCATTACAATACACATCAGAAAATTATATAAAATAAATACAAATTTATAACATTAAACATCTTCAATTCTGCAACAGTCATCAATACCAAACTCATATCCTTGTCGCTCGCTAATCCGAGTCCTGCAACTTGAAAACTGAGGGCACGTCATTTGCATACAACTGACACAATGCTATAATACAGCGATTCCCCAATATAACAATCACAAACTTGAATGCAAAATAAAAAGTGATTATCCTAATTATGTCAGTGTATTATATGAACTTAATGACTAATGCAGACATTAAAACTTACGATACAACACTAATGTGTCCTTATTCGAATTCTATGCATCTCAACTACATAGGTCCGAGGGAAAGCCCTTAACATACTCCTTATTGTAGGGTCCAATCCCTCATTATGCAAAACCTACACCGGTGACTAATACAAGATCTAGATATTCTGTGAGTATCTGGCACCCGCCCCGGTAATTCTTGAGAATCATTCTCCCACCGCAAGGAATTTTGGATACCTTCCTCACACCCCGATAATTCTGGAGATGAAACTCACACTGCAAGCCATATGGTACCTCATCACACAAACATCCCATGAGCATCGTCTCGATCACGATAATTTTGGAGATAATTCCAACACCGCAAGTGATTTTGGATATCTTCCTCACACCCCGATAATTCTTGAGATAAATCCCACACCGCAAGTGATTTTGGATATTTTCCTCACACCTCGATAATTCCTGAGATAAATCTCACACCGCAAGTGATTTTGGATATATCTCTTAAATACTGATAATTCTTGAGATAATCTCCCACTGCAAATCATATGAGGCCGCCCTACCATGTTTTCTCTCACTTCATCACATCTCCCTCTAGTGTTTGTCCTTAGGTTGAATTATAATTTTCATGGCCTAGAGCAAGCTTATCATGCCGAACTTAAACTCACTCATCGAGAACGCAGGCCCATATTGGTCTTTTTCTCAAAATTTCATTTATCATAATTTTCCGGTCTCTACGGGCCTCGCTTGGCTCCTAGAATCCATCATCGAAAATCATAAACTCATTAGGTTATTCATAACCTCCTTCACACAATTTCTCATTCATTACGAATCATTTGATTCTCTTTATTCATTCTCTTTTAGTTCATCAATCTCAAAGCAAATGAATAACTTCTTATCCCTTAAATAAAAATTTCAATAACACTTCAATTTGATAAAACTCTCTCAATTATTATATGCAAAATTTTCCAAATTCACCCTTTGACATCTCTTAATTCGTCATCCAGACAATTTACACAAATTTCAAATTTAAACTCATTTTCGTGCGATATAAAATTCTCGAATAGATCTAGATAAAAAAAAATCACACTTTATTCTTCTAATAGATTTTACTTTAAAACGAAATCACTCCTAAAATTACCTTTTTTTAAGGTAATTTATTTTACAGTGTAATTTGTCCACAACATAAAATCTTGAAATTAATATATTTAATCTTATCAAAATGGATTACTTCTTATCCCTTAAATAAAAATTTTAATAACATTTCAATTTGATAAAACCCTCTCAGTTATTATACATCAAATTTTCCAAATTCACCCATTGACTATCTCTTAATTTGTCATTCAGAAAATTTACACAAATTCCAAATTTAAACTCATTTTCGTGCAAGATAAAATTCTCCAATAGATCTAGATAAAAAAAAACATCGCTCTTTATTCTTCTAATAGATTTTACTTTAAAACGAAATAACTGTAACACCCCATGTTAAGAATATATATATATATATATATATATATATATATATATATATATATATATATATATATATATATATAGAGGTACCCTATAGAGTTTCCTATAGGGCGGATTATATGAGATTTAATGGATTGGGTGGGCCCCAGAGTACAGCAGAATTGTTGTGAGGCTCTGTCCACGTCGCTGACGTGGAGGGAGGGTCACGTGGGGCCCAAAAGAGAGAAGGAGAGCTTACTACTGCCGCTGTTCTCTTTGTGGGCTGATGTGGGCATGTGGGGCCCGGGTTTGGGGCTGCGTGCTCACAGGAAAAGGGGGGATAGATGTGGGAGATTGATCCCATATCGGGGAGGATTGTGATTAATTGTGTGTATATATATAGTTGCCTGGAATTATAGGTCACCAATCATCTATAACACCTTTTATGAGGCAAGCCTGTGGTGGGCAATTGTTAGAAAAATCGCTGAATTAGGGCGGAGCGTTACAATTACTCCTAAAATTAGCTTTCTTTTAGGTAATTTATTTTACAATGTAATTTGTCCACAGCATAAAATCTTGAAATTAATATATTTAATCTTATCAAAATTTTCCCTTAATACCCTATACTAATTTTAAAAATTTTCTCAAAGAAAAAGAGTTTAAAGTAAAATAAAATAAAATAAAAACTATCACTAGTAGAAAATGCTACAGTCGCAATAGAAATTTCCCTTGTAGAAGAGTACAATTCCATGGTTAGTGTACATTTGTAAGGGATTTTTCTTCATTCCCTTGTAATTGCGCTGTTGCGAAATCTCTCCTGGTTAATGTACACATTCGCAACGGAATTTTAACTATCCCTTGCGAATATTAGCCACCATAGAATATCTGCAATGGAAGTTGTACCTTGCTATCTCCATATACAAGAGAATATCTACAACAAATTCATCTCTTGCAAGTGTGTTTTAAAAGGGATTTTTTTCGTTACTGATGAACTATTGCTACAGAGATATGCAAGATACTGATTCCCTTGCAATTGCTACCTCGCGAATGCAATTACACACATTTTTTCTTCATTACTGATTATATTTGAATGACTTAACCAAATTTACAAATTAAAACAATGTATTTTTACAATGAAGAACATATAATTATTTCACATATTGATTCACACAATTATATAAAGAAAACACAATAATGCAAAATAAGTTTGAATATTATATAATTTAGAACCTTCTCATTACAAATTTTTTTGTTTGTTTCATAGTGCCAAAACAACAATACATTGTAGAAGAAAAGATAAGTTGTGAAACTCCAAGAAACAAAATAAAATGTTTTTAAAATAACTTTTAACCCGCTACTGCTTCCATGTATCCCCAACTTCACTTTTCACGTAAGGTCTTCTGCATGTTCCTCATTACCCACAGTCTCATAGTCATCGCCACTACATATAGACTACATGAAAAAGAAACAATACAAAATTAGAACTCATTTTTCAATATATATAGATAATAATATATTATCCAATTGAGGCAATTAAACATATGGCTACCTCTTGTCGTATTTGACTATAGAATGCAGATACTGAAAAAGCCTGGTCTTCTTCTAGGTTAAGATCCAGTTCGGCTTCTACAATCTATAGTTGGGGATTCATACCAGATCTTAATCAAATCTTAAATTACAAATTAATGAAACTTGCTTGTTTAAAGGAAACAAGCAGTAAAGAAAATATATAATCAACGACAATACTCACAAATTGTCTTAGATGTACAATTTGTGCATTCATACTTGCTATAGATTGATTTTTTCCAGAGATCAGATGCTGCTCTTAGTTCATGAGCAGTATATCTTTAAGAGTGAAGTTCCAAATTCAAACTCCTGACTTAGCAATCCATGCAGAGAGTTCAAATCCACCAACAATATCTCCTGAAAAATTTAAAAAATTCATTGTCAGGGTATTGCAACAAAGAAATGAACTAGTATTAGTAATAAGCAAAGGAGTGGAAAACATATGTACAACTTAAAAAAGAATAAATTAACATAACTGTTTAAAGCTTAAAAAGAATCTCACCAGCCATTAGTAGAAGGCCGTTTTGAGATTGAGGTGTAATTCTTCCAGGACATTGAAAGAGGAAACTAAAATACATTTCATTTGCGCAATGCACAAAGTATTCATGCCATATATGGGATGGATGTTGATTTGATAATTTAAACAGGATGGCATTTCTTTGAAAAATATTCACAAAAAAAGAAAATGAAGAGGCCAAAGCCCGTTATATAAAGAAATTTTCCTGCACTTATCCAGATTTAGAGTTATCTGTCATTAATCAAGAAATTGCAATTAAACCAACTCCATTCTCTGTTCAAGAAACTATTTCATTTTCAGTAGCAGTTTAATTTGCAAAGTATATTTCATTCTTCTCTTCCACAGAATCAGGAGATGGTGAGAGAAAGCGGGAGATAGTGAGAGAAAGCTGAATGTGGGAGTGATCCAGAGTCTACCAGTTATTTGAAACACTTGAATATGTTGAGAATCATATCCACCTGAATATATATAAGTAATAAACCCCTCGAAAAATTAGCTAGTATCAACATTAGAAAACTTAAAGCAATTCATCTTTTTACCGAATATCAAGATTAGAAAGGTTTTCAATGATAAAGGAAACCACTGTATTAGGAAGAATAGAGATGAAAGTAGCAAAATGCTCCATTTCCCATTTTGCTCAATGATAGAAAAGAAACTATCCTATCATCCTTTTGATCGGAGTAAAAAGAATTGAGTGGAAAATCAAAAGTCAGGGATCATACCAAAACTTGATCGGTTCTGGACAGCCATTTCTCCACCTACTATCACCAATAAGTGAGACAACTGATGATCTTCTTATGGACGTCCAGGATTCTGATGAAGTTACAAAATGGGAAATACTACTCAGTTAATACTGCAACATGGGTTAATAGCAGTGTAAAATTACTTTCGTACACTTATTAGTATGATTTGTAATTGTGTGAGTGTTTGTTTTCCTGTAAGCTTCTCTTTTTTCCCTAAATAATATCTTGGTTAAATGATATATATTTCGGAGTGAACACTTTTTAGTTTCTCTATGTTTTTCAGATGGTTCATGCTACCTTGCAAAACTATAAACTTGATGAACACATCAAAGATGGCAATGAAAGACGTGAACCACACCATAACTGGGTTGATGTGGTAGTTAGAAGTGAAGCAAAAGGCGTTGCTAATATTGGTGACAATGTTACCCCAAATGAAGCTATGCCACACCCAGAAACTAAGGATTCATCTACTCTAACAATGTAAAGAAAACCAAATGTTCTAAACATCTCAACACTGATTCATCATTTTTCATAAAAGAGTGAAAGTAGCCTTAATGCTGAATTACTAACACAACAGAGAAGAAAATTGAGAGAAGTAACCAGAGAAGATTTTGATGTTATTGTTGAATATACACGGACTCAAGCTATCAATTGCTGCAAAAAATAAGAGTTCATGGTTAGAGAAAGCAAACACAAATAAACAAGACTCGAGCAATAAATAATGCAAAAAATAAGAGTTAAGGGTTAGAGAAAGCAAACACAGGTAAGAACGATATATACTGGTCGGTCCCCTGACCTACTCGACTCCCCACAGTTCTTTGTCGTGGAAATTCCACCATATTAACAACTCTTGTACATGTCCTTGGATTCAGGTCAAGACCTTCACATTCCTGAATCTACTCAAGAGATATGAATCAGTTGCTTCAAATCTAAAGCAAAAGAAAGTTCTATGGCTTGCAAAAGAATAGAATGCCCCTTAAGTGCTTCTCTTTTGATCTTCACAAGTTTCAAAGCTCATGAATTAGGTCAAAACAGAAATTCTATACCTTAATTCTCTTATAATTATATTAAATCCCTAAATTTATTTCCAAAAACATGCCCCCGAAATTAGTGGCAGATCTAGGAATTTTGTTCAGGGTAGGCAGGATTTGTTTAACTTATACATATGTGATAGAGATTTGTGATTTAGAGCTGATAGAGATTTAGAGCTCAATCTTGATTCTCTTATTATATATATTCACCATTACACTACACATTTGTGAAAAACGACCATATTACAAAATTTAGTTATAATTAAGATATACATACGTTTCTTTGTAAACATTCTTTGTACACACACACACACATATATATATATATATATATATGTATATATGCACCTGTTAGAGATTAGAGAACTAATATAATTTATTCCTTATCTCAAATAACAAACTCCCTACTTACAAGGCCTGATTTCTCCCCTTTAGGAAGTAGAAGCACATAGTGCTCATCAAATAGTCCTACATGAGTCAGAATTACAGATTTGATAAATAATATTAACAATTCATATATATAATACATATATAATCCTATAGTATATGATAAGCTAAAGTGACTCAGCATGCGTGTTACCTTCCTTTTCATTTTCCTCTCTTATCTCCATTTCCAACTGTATGACAAAGATAATATATATATATGAGTACAAATTAATTAATTTCTTAACCACTTAATCCATGAACAAACAATCTAACGTAAATACCTTTAGTATTGTTTCCTGCTTCCACATCTGAATACCTATGAAAAAGGACCTTGATGAAGTACCTAAAACCCCCCAAAAAGATGACATTCATACAAGTACCAAAAGCTAACTTTTCAAAAGAGATGTTAACATTAACATAATTAATTACCCATAAAAAGGACTATGATGAGGATAATGATTAGCCAGTAGGGAAACACAACACTAAGAGAAACTCCAATGGTGATACCCAACATAAGCATGGGCTGAAAAAGCAATGCCAAGTCGTAGTCGATAATCGGAACCTCTTTCGTTGGATGTTGAACCTGCAAGTTGTACCATACTGACGATGCCGATGCTCCCATTATCATACCTTCGTTCATCCATACAAAATATATATGCATCAATAAGAATAATACAAGATATATATGCATCAATAACATGAGTTATGATAACATGAGTTAAGTCATGTCTTAAGTGGAGGTGGATGAAAGATCACTTCTGTAAGAGCATAACACTAATTTCATTTGTATAAGTTTATCTTTTATGTGAGTACAACAAGATATAAAGAGAGAGGGAACAAGAAGTTGGGTGATAAATTATGCTGGGATGGAGTTTAGATAACTCCTATTCATTCAACTTTCAGATGAAAATGACTAGAGTTATCTAAATGCTCCAAACAACCTAAAGTTATGTTCAATTATAAGATAACTCTTAACTCCTAACTTCTCACTACAATTAAGCTGAAGAAACAGATAGATTACTAATCTCCCCAGCAATTGCTTCCACTGAACCCAATCTCCCACCAAAAGTAGATACAAATAAATCTCAACAAAATTTACTCTAAAACAAATAAATTACAACAAAATTAACTCCATTCATACAACCCTAAAATCACTAATCTATTATTACAACCCTAATTCCACTCAAGAATTGGTTTTCATACCTCTAAAGACTTAGCTGTGTGTCGTCGTGGGGGGTGGTGCTGGACCACGGGGGCGACAGAAGTGACCGGGATAGAGAGGGAGCAGGGATGGCGATGGCAAAGGTGGGATCAGCGGTGGGGGTTTCTGGAGGAGAGAGAGAGAAATGAGCGGGATAGAGAGCGCGTGGACGGCGACGTGGGCACAACGACGGCGGCCATGAACCGGCGTCGACGAGTGGGGGGAGATCGCAAGAGAGGAAGGTTGCGATTTTGGGTGGGATGCTGGGGGGGTGGGGGGGATCAGGGGGTTTTTGTTCTTCTTTTTTTTCGCTTTTCGATTTTGGCCCGGGGAAAGAATTCTGTTTATTGATTTTTTTTTCTTTTTACCCGTTCAGTATTTGAGAACTGAGAATAATTTTTTAACATGAAATTGTTGAGTGGCAAATTATCTATGTAATGCACGTGTTTATATCTAATTTATTTTTAAAAATAAATATTTTATTACTACTTTGGTAATGGAGTATTGTTTGTTGCAATTGTTCCCTCGTAATTGTCAACACTTACAACGGTTGAATAAAATCTCTTGCGGATGTCAAAATATTTGCAATGAATGGGTTTGTTGTGATTAATTTGTTGTTGATAGTAGCAACTACAATGAATTTTTGGTGCTTGCAAATAATCCATTATTATTGCAAGATTTTCTACTAGTGTATACATAAAATCTGACCACACCAGGGCTCGAAACAAGAGCATGCCACCGCTCAATGTCTCACCCGACAACCAAGATTCCAACTCTCTGTTGGTGTTTAATTTCTCCTCCAAAAATTCTATGTATGTACCAGTCTCTATTTTTAATCATTTTGAAAGAACCCCCCGCAAGGATTCGAACCCGCGACCAAAACGACCCAGCGCCACACCTGCACTAGCCAGTTGGTCCAAACCGCAACCCTGTCTTTATTAGGAACGAAATTCTTTTAACTGTACACTCTCGTTTCACATTACGATTAATATGTTTATCCAAGATCTGATTTGTGTAATCATCCTCATAGTTACTACATAATACACAACAACTTCGAAATTGCCAGAGAAATTTTTTATCTAAGTTAGTATGTTTTAGCATGAATTTATGTACATATCAATTTAGATAGAAAGTTGAGAACTCCTACATCCATACATTTTACTTACCAATTTAACTACCAATGTCATATGTGTATAAATTTAGCATGAATATTTCTATCAAATATTAGGATGTTGTAGAAATACCCACACACACCTATTCCTCATACATAATCTAATTACAATTTACACATAAGGTTACCATGAGTTCCACACATGATTTAGCAAGTTTAAGAACTAATACCCATATATAATTTTACATATAAGATCTAATCATGGTATACTACAATCTAACATGAAATAATACTACTTAAAATTTTAGAAACGTTGGTACACATAATTATATAATCGCACAATCTAGCAAAACATGGCATTATCACATTAATAATTTAACTAAATTTTAGTAATCTAACACATGATAATCAAAAAATTCTACAATCTCATATAACTTAATTAAATTACCATGCATTTGATTCTAAGATTAATTTACCACCTAAAAGAAATTAAAATTTGCACATAATATGACTTCTAATCATAGTATTTCTCCTATGAAAATAATTAGAGACTAAGGAAACACCCACCTATTGATTGAAAATTCCTTGCACTTGCAACTCCTAGAGAACTCCAAGCCTTCTCCCTCCAAAACCGAGCTCCAAGGAAATCCACAGAAAGGCTCCCTTAAAATGCCACAAATGAATTTTTTCTCTTTTTACCTCATGAATGATAGGAATTGGGGACATTAAAGGGATTAATTAATGGGCGGTTTTATTTAAACCACCCACTAATCCTAACTTATTCAAAATATTTCTTTTCCACCCTAATCTAATGGCTGAACAACTATATGTGCTACACACGGGTTTAGAAAAATGTGTTGTGTGCACGTACAATGCACACCAAAATTAGGAATTTTTTTTTAATAAAATTTTATATGCTAAACAAATTAATATAAATTTAATAAAACTAGTTTAAATTAATAATAAAAAGTTTTTACGCACAATAAAAATAAACATACACACTTCATTAATTTTTATTTTGAAAAAGAATACAACTACCACATGCACTGCAAACATGTGCGTCGCACGTGTCAATGAATATTCAAATACAAAATAAATTCGAGAGAACGAAAAATATTTATAAACAATCAAAATACAAACATCGTAGAACATTTATATTAATAATGTTACGAATATTACACGTAATGGTACAAAATATATGTGTGTAATACACGTGGGGCAAAATTGTTATAACTCAATTTTGCGGGTGTTACAAGTCTTTATTGAAGGATAAAACTAGACGTATGCTCTACCGGCTGGCCTTTATTATAAAATATTGAAACTATATAGAAGAGGAGAGCATTAAGTGCCCTTGTTGAAATTCATGAGGCATTTCCCATTCCAAGTCCATGTTGATATCTTCTTACCCCCTCGGGTCTTCAAGTTGATGAGCCATTAGGCGAACAACTTGGTAGACCTTGTCTGGATATGCCTATTTTGGAGTGAGCTTCCCATTGTGTCACGTCCCGCTTCCAAAAAGAGAATACGAAATACAGATACATGACTAAGTCCAGCGAATGATTTTTATCATCCATAAGCTGTCAGGATATTTACAGCATTTAACAGGAATAACAGAGTAATAAGCAAGGAGAAGTCAACCACGCATGCATAAATGAATCAATATACCAACAGAATTTACTTGAAATAAAATTTAATAATCTCAAATAAACCAGATCTGGAACAAGTAATAAATTCTGGGACAAACTGCCCAATACAAAATAATCCAAGTAGCAATACATTTATTCAAAAGAAACAGAAAAGTAAATTATAGCAAGAACTCCAGTTAGCTAGAATCTTAGATCACCTACTCCGTCTAGCAGCTGGTCACCAAAGTCTGCAATTTAATAAATTGCAGGAAAAGGAAAAGAAACAAAACTTCCGTCAATGCAAGTTATGGGTCGCTTGTAGTGCAGGCACAAGTACAAGAAAGATAGACAAGAATAGAGTAACAGCGGAAGCAAGTACAGAATACATGGAATAGATGTGACAGCAAAACAAAAAGACTAACATAAATCAGGAAACAGAATCAAGTGACATGATGTGCTAACAGGGTACGGGTAACATGTAACAGATGTCAAGTATCATGCAAGCAGGTAAACAGGTAGTATGTACAGGTAAGCATGTAGCAGATGAGCATGTAATAGGTGTCATGTTATATCAAGTCTTGTATTTATTTCTATCTAGGTAGCACTTCATGCGTTCCATCCATTTACCATATGGTTGCTACATTCAAACTAATTACGTTTTAGATTTCGTAGGGGATTCTATAGGTCATGTACTCGGGTATTCACAAGATTACAAAACTTGGTCGGTAAATTTGCGGTAACAGGAAATTAACTTGGTCGGTAACAGAAAATTAACTTGGTCGGTAAACTTGATCGGTAACCTACTCGGTAACTTGGTCGGTAAACATGTCACACGGGAAACACGAGTTCGCTTCTGAGTACAGGCTCCTATATTGTCCACTACTAGATCCTTCCCCCTAAACCCGGCTTGGTTATTTGTTATCATTATCAAATAGATATGTATGTGTCACAAAATAGGGCAAGAATAGCATGTACAAACAAGTGACAGGTTCAGGTCGGAAGACAAACATACACAGATGAAAGACAACACATAAAAGGATATGACAACACATAAAAGGTTCTAGTTCAGGACAGCAAGATAGTACTGCACTAAATCTGGGATTTTCGTTGCCAAGGACAGCAAGATAGTACTGTACAAAACAGCGCAAGAATAGCATGTACAAACAAGTGACAGGTTCAGGTCGGAAGACAAACATGCACAGATGAAAGACAACACATAAAAGGATAAGACAACACATAAAAGGTTCTAGTTCAGGACAGCAAGACAGTACTGCACCAAATCTGGGATTTCCGTTGCCAAGAACATGCAAATCTGGATCTGTCAGAAAATCTGGAAAATAGACTCTTGGCCGAATCCAGCAAATATATAAGTTATATGGTATTTGACAAAAACAGGACTCAAAATAGAATTATATCCAGAAAATATGTTCAGCCAGAAATCAGAAGTTTGTATTCATAAACACAAAAACGGCATAAAAACTCACTGATTAAATCCAAGAAAAATCTGGGGTATTCCCCAGTATGTTTAGTATCGGCAAATAAATTTTCATATTTTTTCCAACATAGATAGCTTAGTCAAATAAAATCAGAAGACAGCAAGATACAAAAATTTTATAAATCTGAAATCATAAACACAGCAGTACTAAAACAGCAATATCTTACAAAATATAAATCGGAATCCAGATCCGTCAAAAGGGTGATAAAATCGATACAGTAGGATACATTTTATATTCACAAAGTTTTCATAAACAGCAAGTAGGATCAGGTCAAAATTAAGGTTTTTTACTGAACAGCATAAAAATTTTGCAAGTATAGTAGTTGTTTGCAAATATAGAATAGTTTATAAAAGTCATTAATTAAATCCACAAAAATTAGGGGTTAATTCCAATCAGGTCTAGTTGTACTCAGCAAAATATTGTATCAAAATATTATCTTTAACATCAGTATAAAAAAAAATAACCATACAGAATCCATATAAAACAGAATCTGGAATTTCCTACATATCTGTAGTAAAACAGCAATAATTTGCAACTCACAAATCGAAACTGAGATCTGTCAGAAATTCTAGAAAATAGACAGAATTCTTTATAATTCATATTCAAAAATAATTTTCATGTACTGACCTTAATAGGGTCTAAAATACCGAACAAAACGGAGTAACAGCAAAAACAGAAATATTCTTCATACATGAAATCAACTAGATCATATGAAACTCATCCAAATCATAACGAAATATGAAATATGGTATACTAGATGTTCAAGCAACATGGTACAGGGTATTTAACAAGTCTACAAAAGAATTCTACAACTAACACTTCAAGCATGTAATATCATACGACACATCTTGAATCACGAGCCACATGCATGTATACATCACGAATTTATTAGATCTAAGTTATTTCATGTCATGTGTGTACGAGACAACTACAGATGGATCAACAACTAGAGACAAGATCAAACAAGGGATTTCATGGGAATAGATCTTGAAGCAACTACACCACAGGCGGTATTTAGTACTTGTATTATACAACAAAAAGGAATACAAGTTACTTGCCTTATAGTCGACGATGGAAACGATGCAAAGAGCGAGAATAACGGGAACGAATTTTCAGGCACGAACACGATCACGGAAACACACACGCTCACAAAACGGCAAACACCAACACCACCAATCTCCTTCACACCAAAATAGCAAACAACACAAACAGATCCCCTACCTCCAAACAGCAAACAACACAATTCCACTTCTTCCTTTCTCCTCAATCGCAACAAAAAGAGAGACGGGACGGTGGGAGGACGACGACTGGCGACGGTGACGACTGCATCAATCACAGCGAGGGTGGCGAGGACTGGCGATGGCAGCGCTGCGGTCGGGAAGCGACGCAGCGGCCAGGGCTCGGCGTGCTCTGTTTCTTGGCGAAACAGAGGAGGACGAGACGGCAAGGCTCGGGGCTTGGTCGACGATGACGAGGGCGAAGGAAATCTTCGGTGGTTGCGGGGAAGGGTCATGTTGGTCGAGGGGGTAGCGGCGAGGAGATGGGTTCTAGCTGTGGATGGGGGATGAAGACGGGAAGACGACGACGACGGGATAGGGAAATGGCAAAGTCGAGGATGTGGTGGAGACTGTGGGGTTCTTCGGAGGACTGGGGCACTCGGGGTGCGAAGGGGGTCTGCTGGTGGTGCGATGGGTCGCAGGGGGTAGGATGTCGACGGAGCGGAGAAGGCAGCTCGACGGGAGAAAACAGGGAGATGATGGGTTCGGACGGTGAGGCTTTGGGCAAGGACAGGGGCAGCGACAGGATGAGGGTGGCTCGGGGTAGGTGAAGGTGACAGCAGGAGGCACGAGGGTGATGGCAGTAAAGGGAGATGATCGGGAGGTTAGGGGTGATGAAACAGTGGAGGGTAATTAGGCGGCTCGGTTAATATAGATTAGGGTTAAGTGAATATATATAGGGGATTAGAAATGTGGGTTAAAGGGTAGGTAGCTAATGGATATTGGGGTATAAAGATCCAATAAGAAAGAATAGGGTTTAGGGTTTAATGATCCAACAAGAACTGGAATAGGGTTTAAACAATAATTAAATAGGCCATGGAATAATTAATTGGTGCTAAACAAAATAAATCGGAGACAATAAATTGGGACAGAAAATTTAATTAGATCAAGAAAATATTCAAAGCCACAAAAATAGAGTCCAAGTCAAAACAGAAATATTGATAATGAGAACGGAGATCAAATACATGGTTCGGAAGAAACAGAAGAGTACAAATTTAATAAATACACGGAAAAAGAAAATACACTCAAAATACAAGAAAATGGAAAACAGGGATTACAAATCCTACCCACCTTACAACAAAATTTTGCCCTCAAAATTTGCTTAGGCGGTACATAGGATAAGGCAAAAGCAACTTGGGGGAATAACAAAACAAAGAATTAAAGGGGAAGGAACAAGATAGTGGCAACACCAGAATAAGAAAGAAGTGGATAACAATGATGTTAAATGGAATGCAAGAAAAGAAGCAAACGGTATCAAAAGGAGAGAAACAACATAAGACTTAGAAGATAACGGGGCAGAAGATGAAAGAGTAGGTAGGACTGGAATCGAAAAAAGAACTGATAGGAAAGAACTGAACCAAACAATGAGTCAATGGATGAGGAAGAATGCAAGAGAATAAAGGGAAGCAAACAATACAAAGGAGGAGAAGCGACAAGAGGATCCTGGGACCTGTGGGTTATGGGACCACCACGCTTTCGCTGCGCAGAAATCCAAGCGGCAGACATGCCGATCGACGAATCAAGTAGGAAACAAAAGAATAGATAACACTAGAATCAAAGATAATATAGGTAGAACAAGAGTGAATTTACACTCAAAAGAAATCAACGAATGAGAATGACTGCAAGGGACGAAAGAGAATAGAGCATGGAAAGATTGAATACGAAGGGAGAAAAATGAGTAGGGTGGAACAACTGGAATTTGGAGAGAGTATGGTAGGGAAGGAATAACTAGTATGATATTCATTAATGAATCAATAAATGAAGGCAAATGCAATATGTAGAATGGATAAATGATGCAAGAGAGAATAACCAATGCAAGAACAGAAAAAGAAAGAATAATAAACAAAACAACTTTATTGCTGAATACCTGTAGTTGTGTCTCTGGTGATCAGGTTGTAAGCTTGACCTCGTGCTTCTCCTGGAGCAGATCCTCCTGCAGGTATAGTAATCCTTCTCTACGGACAGTCTCGAACCATGTGATCGCTTACTCCGTATGCAAGGCAAAGACGGTTGGCTCTCCAGCAGTCCTTCCGTGTGTGCCCAACCTTGTGGCAATAGCTGCAAGTCTGATCCTTCCTCAAGGTGGCAGGTGAGTAGGGTAGTGTAACACCCCGTAGTTTTCAAAAAGTGTATAATATATATATATATATATATATATATATATATATATATATATATATATATATATATATATATATATATATATGTTGAAAAAATAGATGGCTGTTGGTAAATATATGCATGGATGGCAATTATGTCAATAATGTTGAAGATGAATAGTGTCGGGGGGGCCCACACGGTAAAACACAGCATGTTGTGTTGTGTGAGTGGGTGATGACGTCATTCTTCATGGGGCCCACCCGGGTATTTGAGCAGAGAGTTTGCCTATTCTCTCTCATCTCTCCGATGATGTGGCAGATGTGCTACGGGAGAAAGGTAAGAATATTTGTCCCACATCGGAAATCAACATGAATATAATATTAATAAATAACATTGCATATGATCAAGAGTCACAAATTTAGTTAACCACCTTCTGAGAGGCAGCCTGCGGTGGGCAGTTGTACTACATAGTATCTAATTTGTCTTCCAAATTTTGTTAATTGTCTGAGCTCGGGGCAGGGGCATTACAGATGGTATCAGAGCCATGCTTCATAAGTAGTACAAATTTATAAGGAACGATACCATAGAGTAAACATTAGAGTGTGAGTTTCAACTTATAGAGATTTAAACTTATGTTTGTGTTTTCCTATATGATGACATTTTCTCCTCCTTTTTCCTATAAGATGGCCAATTAGCATGATCCCCAGACTAAAGCACATTGGTTTGTCCCCTTCAAGGATGAAGAGAAAGAGCCAATGGAGGAAGAAGAAGACCCAGAGGAGATAGAAGAGGAATTCCCCGAGTCCAGGGAGATCACTCCACCTTCGCCTGATTTCCCCAAAGAATCCTCAGACGAAGAACTCGTTCCAGATGACCAAGATGATATTGTTTCTTCTCTTTGAAGAGAATTAGATGCTCAAAAGTGGAGAGTAAACCACTTGGAAGCACAACGGGCAGAAGATAAGGAGCGCATTTAGGATCTGAGTTTTCAAGTGTGTGAACTCGAGAAGGTTCAGCAAGTGAATGATTGACACTTTGCCAAGTTGGATCACCTCACTCGCTGGGACAAGCAGGAGCGGCAACAGAGCTTTGAAGATATAAGGAAGGAAATCCATGAACTACGGGAAGAGCTCATAGAAGCTAAGAGAAACTGTAGAATCTAGGATGTCTTTTATTAAAGGATGTAATGGATGTATTGAAGCAAAGTTTTTCTTTTTTAATGTAAAAAGTTTAATTTTGGAATGAATAAATTTTGTTGAAGAGATGTTATTTGTGTTATTTATGATGATTAATGATGAATTTTATGACTCAGAAATGGCTCAAATGATCAGGAACGGTGAAGAGCATAGCGGTGAGAATGGGCTAGAATTGGAGACCGAACTAGCTCGAGTATATCAGACCTAAAATGCTTTTGCTGCCAACATCGTCGGAAACAGAGGGCCAGGGCCAGCTGTGCATGTCCTCGAAGCGATCAGGCTGGTAGAGTCTTTCAAAAGGATGAAGCCACCTGTGTTTGAGGGCCAGACAAATCCAGATGCGGCTGACAATCAGATCAGGCAGATCGAGACAGTCTTTGAAATGCTAGAGACCCCAGAGGCAAGCAAAGTGAAGTTGGCCACCATCCAGCTAGAGAAAGATGCAGGTGTTTGGTGGCAATCACTGAAAAGGACTTTGGACGATGTGTAGCTTACTTGGGAAGAGTTCCTTGGAAAATTTAGAAGTCATTATTTTTCCCTGGATGTTCAAGAGAAGAAGGCTATAGAATTTTTGGGCTTGCAGCAAGGCAGTATGTCTGTGCGGGAGTATGAGACCAGATTCAATCAACTCTCAAGGTATGCGCCGGAAATGGTTCAGGATAAAGCCAAGAAAGTGCGGAAGTTTGAGCAAGGGTTGAGGCCAAGCTTGAGGACCCGCATGATACCCCTAGGTATCCGAATTTTTGAGATATCCGAAGATTTGAGAAGCAGATCAGGAGGGCTGCCGCTACTGAGTTAGATATGAACCAGTTCCAGGCAGTACAGGTCAAGGGGAACAATTAGAGCATGGGCAAGAGGCTTGCAGTGCCGAGCAATTTCAGGGGACAGCCCCCAGCACAGTGTTTCAAACTAACTGGAGCAAATGTTGTTGCAGTGACTGGAAGGGTACCCACTTGCTATAAGTGTGGAGAGGCAGGCCACATATCTTCTGGGTGTACTAAGTCACCAGGAGGCCGGACTTGTTATCTTTGTGGCAAGGAGGGTCACATCAAGCCATTTTGCCCTCAGCTTCAGCGGGAAGGGCCGAGTCAGAAGCAGTCCAACCCAGGACAGAGCAGTTCCAGTAGGGACGTGTGTTTGCTTTGACCGAGGCAGATGCTGATGATATGGACAATGTCATCACGGGTATGGGAGATGATTCTTAGTTGCTTTGTTGCTTTTCCACTTATGTAATAAATGTTATGTAATGAGAGTACTCTTATGTAACAGGAGACATTTAAATAAATGGAATAAAAGTATTAGTTTTATTTGATATGGGATCATCGCACACATTTGTGTCACCCTCATTTGCAAAGCGATTGGGAGTCGAACCTAAAATTTTTCCTAGCAAAGTTCTATCTGTGGCTACCCCGTCAGGAGAAAACTTGACTACCGACCGATATTATGAAGGGTGTGATCTTGAGATCGGAGGCAGGCTCTTTGGCATCGACCTCATTGAGTTGGCAGTTTTGGGGGTCGACATCATTATTGGCATAGACTGGATGTCAGTTTACAGTGCCACTATTGAGTGCAAGAGCAAGGAGGTTGTGGTGAAGGCACCAGGAGAACCAGCAGTTACATTTCAAGGGAAGAGGAAGTGTCAGCAGTTGGTAGCAGCTTTGTCAGAGTAGATTAAGGTTCCTGAAGAAGTGAGACAGATTCCAGTAGTTCGGGATTTTCCAGCAGTGTTTCTTGATGATCTACCTGGGCTTCCCCCTCACCGAGATGTAGAGTTCAGCATCTCTGTTCAGCCAGGGAGTGCACCTATTTCCAAGGCACCATACAAAATGGCACCAGTTGAGCAAGATGAGATCAAGAAGCAGATTGAAGAGTTGTTGGGCAAAGGATTCATCAAGCCTAGTGCGTCACCTTGGGGAGCCCCAGTTCTTTTGGTGAAGAAGAATGATGGATCAATGAGGATGTGTATCGACTACAGAGAGTTGAACAAGGTTACAATGCAGAATAAGTATCCAATTCCTCGAATCGATGATCTGTTCGACCGTCTACAAGGAGCAGTTGTTTCCTCCAAGATAGACTTGCGGTTAGAATATCTCCAAGTCCGAGTAAAGGAAGAAGATGTGCACAAAACGACTTTTCGAACTAGGCATGGTCACTATAAGTTTCTAGTCATGCCGTTTGGAGTCACCAACGCACCTGCTATTTTCATGGACATGATGAACAGGATTCTGCGGCCATTCATCGATTCTCTTGTCGTTGTGTTCATCGACGACATATTGGTCTATTCCAAGTCAGAAGAAGAGCATGCCGAGCACCTAGCAGAGGTACTAAAGAAGCTACAGAAGCAGAAACTGTATGCGAAGCTGTCCAAGTGCAACTTCTGGAAAACCGAAGTCACCTTCCTGGGTCACATCCATTCTAAGGAGGGAGTGGCTACTGACCCGCAGAAGATTGAGGCAGTAAAAGATTAACTAGGACCGACCACAGTGAAAGAGATTAGGAGCTTTCTGGGTTCAACTGGATACTACAGATGATTCATTCAGGGTTACGCCCAGATAGTTGTGCCACTCACAGGACTTACAAAGAAGAACGTGAGTTTCAAATGGTCGGAGCAGTGTGAAGCTAGCTTTCAGGAGTTGAAGGGAAGATTGACTACCGCTCTCATTTTGGCTTTGCCACGAGCAGGAGTCGAATATGATGTCTACAGCGATACTTCCCATCGCGGTTTGGGCTGTGTGCTGATGCAAGAGGGAAAGGTAATAGCTTATGGGTCTAGACAGCTGAGACCGTATGAAAAGAATTACTTAACCCATGATCTGGAGCTGGCAGCAATCATTTTTGTATTGAAGCAGTGGAAGCACTACGTGTACGGGGAGAAGGTCAACATGTACACGGATCACAAGAGTTTGAAGTATATCTATCAGCAGGGGGACTTGAATCTGAGGCAGAGGAGATGGTTGGAAGTGTTGGATGATATCCGACCCGAGATCAAGTACCATCCAGGCAGGGCTAATGTTATGGCTGATGCTCTCAGCAGAAAGGGCAGTTTGTCTCGATTGATCACAACTCAGGAAAGATTGTCAAGGAGTTTCACTAAGCAGGGATTGAGGTGGTTTTGCAAGGTTTGGGAGCTTCCTTATCTCAGTTGAGGATTCAACCTACTTTGAGAGATAGAATTATCGACAGTCAGAAGACCGATCCAGAGATCCAAGAGATGATAGAGCAGGTTGGTGTTGGCATGTTGGCAGAGTTTCAAGTGAAGGATGAAGTGTTGTGGTTTGAAGAGCGGCTGTGTGTGCCAGATCTAGCAGAACTGAAGGAGAATATTCTTCAGGAAGCACATGCTACTTTATTATCCGTGCATCCAGGGAGTACCAAGATGTACAAGGACATAAAGCTATATTTCTGGGGGCCAGGTATGAAGCAAGATGTGGCTGAGTTTGTTGCCAAGTGTGCAGTTTGTCAGCAAGTCAAAGCAAAGAATCAGAAGCCCGGAGGTTTGTTGCATCCATTACCCATCCCAGAGTGGAAGTGGGATTGTATCAGCATGGACTTTATTACAGGTTTGCTTAAGAGTTCCAAGGGCAATGATGCAATTTGGGTGATAGCGGACCGACTCACCAAATCGGCTCACTTTTTTGCGATGTAACTTGTTCGATGGAGAAGCTGGCAGAGTTGTATGTTGGCGATATTATGAAGCTTCATGGAGTTCCACTATCGATAGTATCCGACCGAGATGCATGTTTCACCTCGCATTTTTGGAGAAGTCTTCAAGCAGTTTTGGGAACAAAGAGTGATTTCAGTACGGCCTTTCATCCTCAAACTGATGGGCAGACTGAGAGAATCAACAGAGTATTGGAAGATATGCTGAGATGCTGTGTGTTGGACTTCGGTGGCAGCTGGGAGAAGCATTTGGCTCTTATGGAATTTGCCTACAACAACAGTTTCCAAGCGAGCATTGGGATGGCGCCGTATGAGGCTCTGTATGGAAGAAAGTGCAGGACACCGGTTTGTTGGTATGAAGTGGGGGAACGGCAGCTGTATGGGCCGCAGATTGTGCAGCAAACCTCAGAAAAGATCGAGTTGATCAAGAAGAGATTAGTCGACACACAGAGCAGGCAAAAGAGTTATGCCTACAACCGGAGGAGAGACCTGGAGTTTGATGAAGGTGACTTTGTCTTTGTGAAGGTGTCTCCGACCAAGGGGGTGATTCAGTTTGGCAGGGGAGGAAAATTAGCCCCGAGATACATAGGACCTTATAAGATATTGAAAAGGATTGGGAAGACGGCTTATCGGTTAGAACTACCAGAAGAGTTGACCCAAGTGCACAATGTCTTTCATGTGTCTATGTTACGAGATTATATCTCCGATCCGAGTCATCATTTGTCAGAAGTGCCAGAAGGTTTGCAATTGGATTTGAGCTATGCAGAGCGTCCAGTAGAGATCGTGGATCGTCAAGAGAAGGTCTTGAGAAATAAGACAATACCTATGGTCAAGGTCATTTGGAGGAACCAATTTGTTGAGGAGGCCACTTGGGAATCAGAGGAAAAGATGATGAAAGATCACCCTGAACTTTTTAACTGAAATTTTTGTAAACTTTTTCTTTCTTTTCTTTCTTTATCTTTTCTCACTCTTAAGTGTAGTTCCGAGGACGGAACTATCCTAAGGAGGGAGTGCTGTAACTCCCCGTATTATTATTTTAATTAAAAATGCATTTTTCAATTTTTGCATGTATGATGCACTTGCTAATTTTTCCATTCCTATTCTCTTACTCTCACTTACTATTTTAGCATGCATGAGTCTTTTATTTTTATTTAGCCTTTCTTTAAACCCATGGACCTAAGATTAAATTCTAGCCCACTAGATTAATTAATAAATTAATTAAAAAGAAAGCCCATAAGACAAGGCCACTAATAAAATCCTATTTTAAGTTGTGCATGGACTCACACATGACATGTAACAACTTTTAATACACATTTTAGAACTATAGGAATTGTATTAAATATTGTGTATATGTGTGCACTAGTGCACAACACGTGCACGTGCAAGTCAGGTGAGAGAATGGCCGGTTTTGTACATGAGGGGTTGGGGGGTTAGGTTTTTGAAGAGGTGGAGTAGTGAAGAGTTGGGGGGTTATGGGAGTTAAGATAATGAAGAGTTGAGTAATTTATTAGGTAGAGAAATTTGCAATTTAAACCCTCACTTTGTCCTATAAATACACCTTAGTTCTCTTCTCATTTCACACCTAAAATAACAAAATTTAAGAGAGGAAAAAGAAAGAAAGAAATAGAGTATTCTTGTGCATTGGAGAGATCTTACTAAGAGGAGTAGGATCTAGGAGTTACTTTTTTGGAGCTAGGAGCTAGAACTTGTCTCTTCATCTTGGTTGTTCATTCTTCATAAGAGGTGAGTGGTCTCTATATTTTCTAATTCATAGGTTGAGCATGCTAGAATATGATATTAGTAATATAGATCAATTTGATGTGATATGGGTAATCTTGTATTTTTTTCTAAATATAAGACATGCATGCTAATATATTATATGAGTAGTAAAAATAAAGTTGATCTGATAATAAGAGAGCAAATCCATGCTATTTATGAATTGTAGAGATTTTGTTATAGTCATCATGTTGGTTGAAAATGAGAAAAAGAAAGTGAACAAATCCATGCCATTGTTTGTACTATGAATAGTAGTAAAATTTTGTTATTAACATGTTAATTAGAAATAAGAAAAAGAGATAATGAGTTATGTCCATATATGCATGTTAATTCGTAAATGTAGAAATATATAATGGAAGGAACACTTGTTGAGATTTTTCCCTTTGATAAAAATGAACTTTTGGTGAAATTGAATTGATATACATAGAATCATTTTAAATATTGAATTGATATATATAGAATCATTTTAAATTATTTGTAAGAGATACGATATGCTATTTTTGATTAAAATGAAGAAAAGAAACTTATGTTCATTAAAGAGAAGGAGATAATTTGAAATATAAATACAATGTTTAGAACACAAGTTTGGAAATTTGTGAACCATTGTTTTCAAGGAAAAATCAGTATGAATAAGAAAATTATAGTTCATTAAAAAGATTAGATCGATCATATGTCGAGTTTGTGAAAAATAACTAATTTCAGAACGTTATGAACAAAACTACAATGGCGTGATTCCCAATCAATAATTACACTCGGAATTATTGGTTAGCCAGTGCACCACAGGACGCTACTGTGCTTATAGGAGATCTTGGGTTCAAAACTTGTTGGCACATTTTATTTTGTTAAATTAAATCCAGACACGAAAGTTAATATATGGGTTTTCAGTTTGGCCTTGTGACAACTAAGCCACATGGGCTTAGTGGTTTTCGGTGGCTGTCTTGGGCGCTCACTGTTGGGGTTCGGTCGGGCGTGGGTTCGAAATCCAGTGGCCACACTTCTTTTTTGGTGTTTTAATAAATTTGAAGGAGTTTGTGTGCAAATAAAATTTGGGAAAAATATATAATATTCTATTAAAATGATAAGGAATTTATTAAAGTTAGTTTCATAATTTTTCATGTATATTTAAGAAATTAAAAGGAGATTTGAGATAGAAAATGAGTTGATAACTACAAAATTATTCTTTTAAGAGTGTGATATTTAATTCTTTTAAAAGAATAGCAAAATATTGTTGTGTAAATGGATGTTTCTTTTGAAGAAAATTTTATATTTATTTGGTGTGAGAAATACTTCATATGGGTTGAGATATGAATTTGTTATATGTGCTTAAGTTGTTAAAGAGACATATAGTGGATGAAATTTTGTTCATGAAAAGAATTATTGCTACTAAAGATTGTGAATGAATAAAAGAATCATGAGTAGTATTAAAATAAGACATCCTGAATAAGTTGAAGATGAGAATATTTAAGTTTAAGACATGTTTATTGAAGGGTATGAGTACCCATGGATTCTTGTACATGAAATATTGTGATTTAGAGTTAATAAGACCTCGGGTACCGACATTGTTGAAATAAAAAAGAATTGAGTTATATTTTTGAGATATGGCTATAGAGCTATCTCGGTATTTGTGATTAAGTCCGGTAGGGGGTATGACTAACTCTAGGTATGAAAATTTATTCATGTCTTGAACTTAAGAACTAGGCACTAAGTGAAGATGTAGTAAAGCTGGGCAAACGTAAGTAGGGCACTCTATATAGTCGGGCGGTGGATTTCGGGACTATAGACCCAGTCGGACGGTGGATTCCGGAACTGTGGTTGCTTCGTGGGAGACGGGCTATTATTTAAATCCGAGACTATGCATAGTTGGGCGGATAGTTTGCCGTACTCCAATGTATATATGTATACAGGGGATAAAGGGGCACTTGCGGGATGATTCGCACGATGAGGAGTCTGTTATAACAGTCGGGCGGTGGACTCCGGGACTAGGATCTGTACTCGTGGAATGATCTAAACCTTGGTTTATTACTGGATAGTTTTCATGGCGAGGAATCGAACCCTTTTAATGTGGAGTACGTAGGTGCTTGCCCTCGGACCTATGTAGTGTGGGATGCATAGATACCGAACAAGTATGCATTAGTGTCATCCTAGTATAAAATATCTGCATTAGGCATTAAGGCATCACATACACTTATATGTTTAGTGTAGTCACATTTTAACACTTTATTTGCATTCAAAATTGTGGTTTGTTAAAGTATTGAGATCGTTATATTTCCGGCATAGATAGGATGGCCGTGTATAACATTTTTCGTTGGTTGTAAGCAACTGACGTAACCACAGTCTTATATGCAGGAGTTGGATTTTCAAGAAGGAATAAAGTTGATTTCGATGTTGTTGATTAAATACATGTTAAAGATGTTGCAAATTGTATATTATTTTTATTGTTGTACTTCATTTTATCTTCCGCTGTGTAAACAAATGTAAAGAACTCTGATGTATGATGAAAAGTTTAAATTTCCTTGTAAAATTGTATGAAGTGAAGTGTAAAGATAATGTGGAATCTCGAATTTGGTCTTATTTGGAATTCGGGCCTTCACTAGATTGTGCATGCCCCGTGCTCAGTGAGAACGCTGATTTTTGAAGGGGGGTGTAACACCCCGTAGTTTTCAAAAAGTGTATAATATATATATATATATATATATATATATATATATATATATGGGAAATGCTCCATTGAAAATGCAAATGTCTGTAAAAACGTGGAAAACCACCTAGGCTGTTGTTGGAAACAACGGCCTAGGTTGTTTTCACGGGTTTTCACAACATTTGTGTTTTCAACTGAGCATTTTCCCTATATATATATATATATATATGTTGAAAAAATAGATGGTTGTTGGTAAATATATGCATGGATGGCAATTATGTAAATAATGTTGAAGATGAATAGTGTCGGGGGGCCCACACGGTAAAACACAGCATGTTGTGCTGTGTGAGTGGATGATGACATCATTCTTCATGGAGACCCACCCGGGTATTTAAGCAGAGGGTTTGCCTGTTCTCTCTCATCTCTCCGATGACGTGGCAGATGTACTACGGGAGAAAGGTAAGAATATTTGTCCCACATCGGAAATCAACATGAATATAATATTAATAAATAACATTGCCTATGATCAAGAGTCATCAATTCGGTTAACTACCTTTTGAGAGGCAACCTGTGGTGGGCAGTTGTACTACATAGTATCTAATTTGTCTTCTAAAATGTATAAATTGTCCGAGCTCGGGGCAGGGGCGTTACAGGTAATGTCCTCGCCGAAACAGTCGGGGCTGGCCTTCGAATCGGCCCACTAGTAGGCTTAACAGCAGCAGCAACGAGGTGCTGAACAGTTTGAGGAGACAACTTGCTGCGAGCCTGCTCTTGAGCTCAAGCTGCCTCAACCGCCTCAGCATAAGTACGCAAGCGAAGGGAGACGAGCTGCACCTGAATATCCCGCTCAAGTCCCAGCGTGAATCTACAAGCCATGTCCTCTTCGTTCACCACAAGAACTGCTGTGAAGCGGCTAAGTCTGGTAAATTCAGTTGCATACTCATCCACAGACCTGGAGCCCTATTCCAAGAGAGTCTAATGTTATAACATTGTATGAACAATATGTAACAAAAATTCCAAAATAGAACAACGACCAACCTGTTTCAGGGCCAGGAACTGTTGCTCCATTTCAAACCGAGTGCTGCTAGGGAAGAACTTCTCCAATAAGCTCCTGGTCAACGTGGCCCAAGCAACGGACCGCACAAGCCTTTCGGACTCAGCCCTCCACCATATGTAGGCTGGATGTTCACCACATCCACATGTTCTGCATTTGCGATCCTAGCTGCCTATAGCAGACTTTCTGTCCGGATCAGCCAGTGCTCAGCCTCTAGTGGCTTCTCAGTGCTGGAGAATTTTTCAGGGTGCAGCCTCATGAAGTTTGCAACTGTTCCCAAATGAGGAGGAAGAGCTGCCTGTGCATGCACAGCAGGAGTCAGAACCCGGGCAGCTTCCAAAGCAGCCATCACAAGATCACTGTGGTTCTGCTGCATTTGAATCAGCCCCTCAAGCACATTAGTAACAGCCTCAAGCCCAGGTTGTTCCTTTTGAGGATAGGAAATTGAACCTCTGTGAGCCATGGTCTGCACAAAACCAAAACAATTAGTATGGAATCAAAAGAATAGGGGTACGAAAGAATGAATTTATACCCAAGAAGGAATCAACAAATGAGGACAATTGCAAGAGACGGAAGAAATAAGGAATCAAAGAATTGAATATGGAGGGATCAAAATGAATAGAACAAGACTAGTATCCAGATCAAGTTGATTATAATTCATTCATGTTACTGCGTGGTCTGTGTACTAGGGGTGGAAAACTATTATCTGAACCGACCAATCCGAACCAATCCAACCCGAACCGACCGGTTTTTAACAGAACCAATTGGGGATTTAGATTGGATCGGTTCTTGATCTTCAATGACCAATTGGACCGGTTTGGTTGTTGGATGAGGCTTTCAAATAACCGATGAAACCGAACCGACCATATCTCTATGCATAAGTCCATAAAAAATATAGTTCTTCTTTAATTTCTTGAATATACAAATAGTCATTTCTCATTTTCCTTGAGATACAAACAATCTTTTTTAATTTCTTTAATACAAACCGAGCAGTTGTTCTACCTATGTTTTGGTTCTCCACAATCCTATGTGTTATGTTGTTGAGAAATGCTTGATTTACAGTGTGACCCAACTTAATAGAATCATAAAGTTGATGTAACATTTAGTAGTTACTTTAATCAAGTCAAGCAGAAATTATTTTCTAAATCTTTTTTTATTGCACCTGAAATTCAATTAGCTATGGTTATTGATGTTTCATTTATGATAATAAACTAAGATTACAGAAGTATGCAAGTGAAAAAGCAGTTTATCTCACTCATTTAAACGTCATCATCTCAAACAATTAGTGCAAAATTCATTAACAACTTGTGGTTTTATGAATCTTCATTTTAAATCCATTTCTGAATAACAAATAGCATGTTGTTTCTTAAGTTTGATTGAAGTTGATCTTTTAAATTTCAACAAAATTATGAATGATGTTGAAGGTGAAAAGAAGCATGCCAAACCGACCATCCAATCCAATCCAAACCGAGCTTAATCGGCTTGGATGGAAACCGATCCAATTAAGGTTCGGATTGGTTGCGGATGAGAAAATTAAAAAACCGATCTTCTTTGGATCGATGGTGGATGGTCCATATTAGGTCGGATACCAACCGATGCCCACCCCTACTGTGTACTGTTGAGCCAATCCTTGATCGAGCCAAACTTGTCTAACATATTAGTCAAACTAGTACAGTAGCCAAATCTGGTGCTCTGATACCACTAAAAACATTGTCATGCCTTGCTTCACAAAAAGAGAATACGGAATACAGATACGTGACTAAGTTCAGTGAATGATTTTCATCATCCATAAGCTGTCAGGATCTTTACAACATTTCACAGAAATAACAGAGTAATAAGCAAGGAGAAGTCAACCACGCATGCATAAATGAATCAATATAGCAACAGAATTTACTTGAAACAAAATTTAATAATATCAAATAAACCAGATTTGGAACAAGTCATAAATTCTGGGACAAACTGCTCAATACAAAATAATCCAAGTAGCAGTACATTTATTCAAAAGCAACAGGAAAGTAAATTATAGCAAGAACTCCAGCCAGCTAGAATCTTAGATCACCTACTCCGTCTGGCAGCTGGTCACCAAAGTCTGCAATTTAACAAATTGCAGGAAAAGAAAAAGAAATAAAACTCCCGTCAATGCAAGTTATGGACCGTTTGTAGTGCAGGCACAAGTACAGGAAAGATAGATAAGAATAGAGTAACAGTGAAAGCAGGTACAGAATACATGGAATAGATGTGACCGCAAAACAGAAAGACTAACATAAATTAGGAAACAGAATCAAGTGACATGATGTGCTAATAGGGTACGGGTAACATGTAACAAATGTCAAGTATCATGCAAGCAGATAAATAGGTAAACAGGTAGTATGTACAGGTAAGCATGTAGCAGGTGAGCATGTAACAGGTATCATGTTATGTCAAGTCTTGTATTTATTTCTATCTAGAGAGCACTTCATGCGTCTCATCCATTTACCACATGGTTGCTACATTCAAACAAATTACATTTTAGATTTCGTAGGGAATTCTGTAGGTCATGTACTTGGGTATTCATAGGATTACAAACCTTGGTCGGTAAACTTGATCGGTAATAGGAAATTAACTTGATCAATAAACTTGATCGGTAACAGAAAATTAACTTGGTCGGTAAACTTGATCGGTAACAGAAAATTAACTTGGTCGGTAAACAAGATCGGTAACTGATGCTGTTTATTTCTGAGGCACGTGTGGAAGCACCAGGTGTGAGTTCGAACTCAATTTGTATTGAAGGAGATTGCCGCTCGTCTGCCGACCGACGGTTGACCTTCTGGGGCCTACGATGAGCTCGGAAAGGCGTTGAAGGTTGGGCTCGGATCGGGAGGGTCGGATCCGAGGTCTTGTGTACCTGCAGACGGTCCTGAAACACCGGGGTTTGTCCCGGTGGCGGACCCTCCGACGCTCTAGTCAGTCTCTGTGAGAGAGTAGCAATAACTAGGTATATTTAAGTGGCAAAAGATTGATTACCTCCAAAAGGTGGGTGCGGGTCTAGTATTTATAGAGAATCCCAACCGGGTTTGGTTCCGGAAGCCCATGGGCCTGACGTGGCAGAAGGCCCAGGGGGTTTAGGGCGGTTGCGGTGATACCAGGAGTGGTATAGGGCTGACGTGGCGAAACCCTTGGCGGTATTTGGATCTGACGTGGTCCATCGTGAGTCCTCTGTGCCTCTGGGGGAATCGGAGGGCCTAGGCTGCGCCAGGTCATCCTCCCGCCCCGTCAGAGAGGGGGGGCGGCCTGAGGGACTGCTCCGGATCGGACTCCGGGGGATACTGAGGCTCGTCAGCACGAGGAAGCCGGCACTGTGGGGGCAAACACGAGGTTCGGCGCCGACCCTAAAGGGGTCCGGAGCCGAACCAGGTTGTTATTCTTGCTTTTCTGAGTAGGAATAGTATTGGGCCCTGGTTGGGCCTCAGGCCATTTTTACACTGTCACACAAGCCCCCCACTCCTGCAGGGGGTGCGGGAGCTAGCCGTGGAGGAGTGTTCATGATTGTAAAAAATGGGAGGGCGGATCATAGGGCCTCTCTGGTGGTGCTGTCCTGAAGCTTGGATAGGACCTCGAGCTAGTCGAGGGTCAAGGTGTAGGTGAAGGCGATGGCGAACCGTTGTCTCTTCCGGAGAAGAGTACCCTGGTGTTCGATTGAACCTCGAGGGGTCGAGGGATTACGCGTCGACAAGGGTGATGGCGAGCCGTTGCTTCTTCCTGAGAAGAGTACCCGGGTGCCAGACCGAACCTCGAGAGGAGGGGGAATTATGGGCTGGTAAGGGTGATGACTAGCTGATGGATCTTCCGAAGAAGAGTACCCGGGTGCCAGACCGAACCTCGAGCTGGCGAGGGATTGTGGGCCGGTTAGGGTGAAGGCGAGCCGTTGTTTCTTCCTGAGAAGAGTACCCCGGTGCCAGGCCGAACCTCGAGACGAGGGGGAATTACGGGCTGGTAAGGGTGATGGCCCGCCGGTGGATCTTCCGAAGAAGAGTACCCCGGTGCCAGACCGGACCTCGAGCTGGCGAGGGATTATGGGTCGGTAAGGGTGAAGGCGACCCGTTGCTTCTTCCTGAGAAGAGTACCCGGGTGCCAGACCTAACCTCGAGACGAGGGGGAATTACGGGCTGGTAAGGGTGATGGCCCGCCGGTGGATCTTCCGAAGAAGAGTACCCGGGTGCCGAGCCGAACCTCGAGCTGGCGAGGGATTATGGGCCGGTGAGGGTGAAGGCGAGCCGTAGTTTCTTCTTGGGAAGAGTACCCCGGTGCCAAGCCGAACCTCGAGACGAGGGGGGATTACGGGCTGGTAAGGGTGATGGCCCGCTGGTGGATCTTCTGAAGAAGAGTACTTTAGTGTTGGCGAAGGCGAGTCGTTATTTTGCCCGAACCGGCCCCGTACCGTGCTGCCAGCCTGGCACTGGGTGACGTCAGCAGCACGTGCTTCGAGGATGTGACGTGATTTCCTAGGCGGTAGTTGTACGTCAATCGGTGAATAGTGACTGCGAAAATCGAGGAGTTGTTCTTATCCCCTATAAATGTTCCCCCCTCTCCTCCCGTCGCCCATTTCTTTCCTGCCTCTTACTTTTTGAAAAAATCTTTCAACTCTTCAGCGCTCGCCCCTTCAGCTTCCGGCAGCAAGGTCGTGTTTCCGAGGTGATTTCAGGTTAGTTGGTAATCCTGTTTTAACTTAGGCACGGATGGATAGGGCTCAGTCCGGCTCGTTGGCGTCGACCTCTGGGGAGGGGCCGGTAGGCAAGGAGGAGGTCGTACACAGCGTGAAGCCATTGCGATCTCGGAGGCATTTCGTGGTAGAAAGCAGCGACTCTGAGGAGGGGGGCGGCAGCTCAGACGAAGTCCAAACCCTAGGGTCGGCTTCCGGAGAGGAGGGTGGCTCCGAGGGAGAAGGTTCCGCGGGGTCTCCGAATCCGCCCGTTCTGGGGCGCTTGTCTACACCTTCGCCGGAACGGACTAAGAGGAGGAGGGTTCCGAAGAAGAAGAAATCGAAGATTGGCGGCCCGAGCGACTTGGGGATAGGGTCGTCCGCACAACCCCGGCCTTTCCGTTGCTACCCCGACGATCTCTCCGATAAGGAGTCCTCGGGGGTCCAGCCGTCGTCGTCAAGCCGGAAGAGGTTGATGGTGGACGCCTCCCCGACCGCTCTGGAGGCAAGCGACTTGGGGGCTCTGCAGTTGGCCTACCACATAGGGCCCAGTTATGAGCTTATGCTGCCGAGTTCTTCTCTTCGACCGACCGATCCCCTGCCGGACAGGTATTGTATCTTCCCTGTGGACGCCTTTATCTCCGGCCTGAGGCTGCCCATCCACCCATTCGTTCGGGAGGTGTTAAATTGGTCGTCCCTGGCGCCGATGCAGTTCGGGCCGAACTCCTGGAAGCAGATCATCTGCTTCGTGCTGTTGTGCGAGGAACGGAGGGTACCCTTACGGCTGGGCGTGTTCCGAGCGATGCTATTGATTGGCTCATCGGCAGAAGGGGTATATTATATCTCGCCTCGAGGTAAGGCGAAGGTTGTCCACGGTCATCCGGATTCCATTAAGTTCTGGAAGAAGAAGTATCTGGTGATCCGGAGTGAGGACCCTTGGGCTATCCCTACTCGGTGGAACCATACTAAGCCGAGCTACCCAGCCCCGGGGCCAGGGGATTTGACGGCGGAGGAGTGGAGACTCGTTGAGCGCCTCCGTCTGTCGCATAGCATTAATTGGGGGAAGGTGACGGAGGCCCACCTGGCGAGCGTCGGACTGAGCCCCAGCCCGGCCGTGCCTCGTACGTGGTTGTTTCTTTCCTCACACTCTTCTTGTACTTTTTTGCTCATTTGTTCTTAATGGATCTCTTTACAGAAATGGATGAGGAGTCGATTAAGGCGCTGAGGCTCGCCATGAAGAAGAAGAAGGGCGAGAAGAAGGATGTCGCGGTGAAGACCACCGAGTTGTCCCAGGTTGTCTCCGAGGTCCCCATTCAGCCGAGGATGAAGAGGACTCGATCAGAGACGGGTGGGGACGCCGTGGTCCAGGGGGGTTCGGATCAGGGTGCGGCCGCCGCGCCTGATAAGGGGAAGGGTCCCCCGGTGGATCCCGGACTTGAGGAGAGGCTTCGGCGAAGGTGGGTGCCGGATTGGTCGATCCGCGAGGGTGATTGCCTGGTCCGGGGGCGCCAGGCCGTGGAGGTTGCAGATAAGTTGGCGACCCCTCGGGACCGCTCGGATATGAAGTCCCAGACCCTGGACGAGGCGTATGTTCGTCTTGCGCAGGCCACGGTGCTGGTAAGTCGATCGAACCTCCTAGCTTTCAGGTGATGTTATTTAAGGAAGATTTCTTAGTAGTGTCTGGTCCTGGCAGGCGACCGTGCAGGGGGCCCATGTGAGGGGCCTCTACGAGGCGGCGGTGCAGCGAGAGCGAGATCGGGCTGACAAGGCCGAGCAGGAGGTGACGGAATTGAAGGGAGAGCTCGAAGGCTCTCGTAAGAGGGAGGCGGAGACGAAGGTGGCTTTTGACAAGGAGAAGGAGGAATGGGCGAAGGCGAGGGCGGCTCAGGAGGAGAGGTCGGAGAAGGAGAAGGATGAGGTGACTAAGTCGTGTCAGATCCTGGTGATCAATGCCCAGGATAGTAGTTATGCGAAGGCCCTCAGCCATGTGAGGCACTTTTATCCGACCATCGACCTGTCCAACTTCGAGTATGATATGGAGATTGAGGGGACACCGAAGACTCCTGGCGGACAAGGGTCAGATGACAAATTGGTTACCGACCCTCCAACGGATCCGGCTGATATCGAGGTGGGAAAACCCGCTGTATAATTTTTGTCCTTCTTTTTCCTTCTCTCGATTGTATTTGCCTTCCGCAGACTGGCCACCGCATTTTTTGTATGGGGAAACTGAATTTATAAAAAGAGGGTTTTCTGGCTGGCTAAGTGTTCCAACTTTGAAAAATTTATGAACCTCCTTGCATATATGTCTTGAGCGGGCTGGTTCTCTTGTAGGTCACGGCTCCCCTTCCTGAGGTGGACCCCCTTCGTTCCGACGTGGCGTGGCTTCGAGGCAAGGTCGAGGCCTTAGAGGCCACTTTGGTTCGGTATCGAAAGAGGGCTCGCGACACTGATGCGGCCTTCCATTATTACAGGAACAAGTCTGAAGCCCTGAGTGAGGAGGCGAGCCGGCTGAGGAGGGCGATGGTGGATCGGGAGCTAGGGGGCGTTGGTCTTGGATACACCATGTCAAGTTCTTCGGTGCAGAGGCCTTCCTCCGAGAAGCTTCTTCGCAATGTGATAGTGGAAAAGGAGATGGAGATACACCGCTATAGGACCATGTTGGGTGTTTCGACATCTTCCTCGAGGGATCGGCGAGCAGAGGGGGCTCCCTCGGCGTTGCCACTGATGGAGCGCATTCGATCCGTGGATGCCCAGAGCTCCGTGGCCGGGGTGTCGACGGTGGCAGAACCGAAGGATCGTCATGACGAGGAGAGAGTCCCCAGTCGTTTGGTCGGAGTGGTTCCTCCCTTTACCGGGTCCGAGGGGCCCTAAGTCGGAGATCCCCTTTAGTTTGAGATGAGGGGAGTGGTTCTGTAACGGTATTTGCTTGTTTTCTCCGTACAAAAATAAAAGAGTATGAATAAAGCTTTCATTTCCTTCTTTGCTCTGGTTATCGGGGTGGTGAAGGGCGGTTTAGGCGAGGTCGGGCTCCGCTGATTCGTGAGGAATCGATGCGGGGCGACAGGGAGACCTCCTGCCCGTTGTTGGGTCGCACCTGCCGAGGCGTTTGGGGATGAGACCCGAGGGAGAACCCTGATGCCGCCCGCCTTGCCCGGTACCGGGTCGGCGTTGCCGAGGTATTTAACTTTTGACAGAAGAGACTTCTTTTATACCAGACTGAGGGGGGGTCGCTGAAGCGGCCCTTTACACATGAATGTTTACAAAAGTTTTAATTTACTTAAGCCACGCTGGAACCTAAGCTTGCTCTCCCCGGAATTTCATGAGGTGCTCAGCGTTCCAGGGTCGGCTGATGGGTCGGTCATTCATATCCGTCAGTCGGTATGTACCCGGGCGTACAGCCTCGACTACGCGGTATGGGCCTTCCCAGTTGGGAGCCAGTTTCCTCTTCTTGGTCGGGTCAGAGACAGATAGCTTTCGCAACACTAGGTCCCTTGCCTGGATGCTGGTGGGGCGGACTTTCTTGTTGTAAAATCTCTCGATCCGTTGCTGATAAATGCTCCTTCGGACTGCGGACTTTTCTCGTACCTCGGCGACGAAGTCTAGGTTAGCCCTCAGGGCGGACGCGTTGTCGTCTTCATCGAAGGCTATGATCCGGGGGGAAGGCAATCCGACTTCGACGGGGATGACTGCCTCAGTCCCATAGGTCAGATTGAAGGGTGTCTCCCCCGTGGGGATCCTCTGCGTGGTTCGGTGTGCCCATAGTACGCTGGGCAGCTCCTCCACCCAGAGCCCCTTGGGAGAACTGTCAAGGCGCTTTTTGAGGCCATCGAGGATTTGCCTGTTCGCATTTTCTGCTTGGCCGTTAGATTGAGGGTGGCAAATGGCGGAGAAACGTTGCTGGATGCCGATGTCCTGACAGAAAGATTGGAAGTTTTGCCCTTGGAACTGGGTTCCGTTGTCCGTGACGAGGATTCGGGGGATCCCGAATCGACAAATGATGTTCTTCCAGAAGAATTGTTGCACTTGGCGTTCGGTGATGCTGGACAGCGGTTCGGCTTCGATCCACTTGGTGAAGTAGTCGATGGCGACAATCAGGAATTTCTTCTGTCCTACCGCTGGGGGGAAGGGCCCCACAAGGTCCATTCCCCACATGGCGAAGGGCGTAGGGCTCGCCAAGGATCGGAGGTTGGCTTGAGGAAGCCTTTTGATGGGAGAGAACCTTTGGCAGGGGCCGCACCTCTTGACTAAGTCTTGTGAGTCTTGGAGCATGGTGGGCCAATAGTACCCTTGATTCAGAGCCTTTCGGGCAAGCGTCCTACTCCCCATGTGGCATCCGCCGATCCCCTCGTGCAGGTCTTTGAGGACGTAGCTGGCCTCGTCCTTGGCGAGGCAGCGGAGGTAGGGTTTGCAGTCGGCCAGGGTGTACGAGCGTTTGAAGAGGATGTTATCGATTATGACGAACCTTTCCGCTCGGATTCTGATTCGCCTGGCCTCGGCTTTGTCTTCAGGAAGCTCGGCCTGGCTCAAGAATTTTCGGATGGGAGTGGTCCAGTCGTCCGGGCTGGTTCCTTCTTGTACGCACATTGCTTCCGGCTCTGGGCTAAGGATGCTTGGCTCCAAGAGGACCTCGACGAGCACCGTACGATCGAGGCCTTCGAAGGAAGAAGAGGCGAGTTTGGATAGCGCGTCGGCTTGGGCGTTCTGTTCCCTGGGGACTCTGACAACCGCAGTGTTGTCGAAGAGCGCCAAGAGTCGTCGGACCGCCGCCAAATATCTCACCATTCGGTCGTCGCGGGCTTCGTACTCTCCGTTGATCTGGTGGATCACGAGTTGAGAGTCGCTGAACGCCCGGATTCGCTTGGCACCGGCTCGGTGGGCGAGGGTCAGTCCGGCGATCATGGCCTCATATTCTGCCTCGTTGTTGGAGGCGGGAAAGTTGAGGCGCAGGGAGTATTGAAGTAGGAATTGGTCGGGGCCACGAAGGATGACGCCCGCCCCACTCCCCGTTTCGCAGGATGAGCCGTCAACAAAGACCTCCCAGGTCAGATCCGGCTCTTCTACGTCAGGTTGCTCGGAGACAGTGCATTCAGTTATGAACTCGGCGAGGGCCTGCCCTTTAATGGCTGCCCTGGGATGATAGCTGATGTCGAACTGGCTCAGCTCGATCGACCACTTGACTAATCGGCCGGAGTTTTCGGGCTTGTGGAGGACGGTCTTCAGCGGTTGGTCGGTCAGAACTTGGACGGAGTGGGCCTGGAAGTAAGGTCGGAGTTTTCGGGCTGCCATAACCAGGGCATAGGCTACCTTTTCTATCTTCGCGTATCTCGTCTCGGCCGGGTGTAGCACTTTGCTTACATAGTACAGGGGTTTCTGAACTCCTGCCTCCTCTCGGACGAGGACGGCGCTGAGGGCGTGGTCCGAGGCGGACAGGTAGAGCCAAAGCGGCTCGCCTGGTTCGGGCTTGCTGAGGAGAGGCGGGTTGGCGAGGTACCGTTTCAGCTGTTCGAAGGCTTCTTGTTGAAGGGTACCCCACTCGAAGCCCCCTTTCCCGCGCAAGGCCTTGAAGAAGGGGAGAGATTTCTCCCCTGACTTGGAGAGAAAACGGCCGATCGCCGCCAACCGACCCGTGAGCCTCTGAACTTCTTTGACATTCCGGGGTGGGGACATGTTGATGATGGCCTGTATTTTTTCGGGGTTTGCCTCGATGCCGCGCTGGCTGACAATGAACCCTAGGAACTTCCCCGTGGAGACGCCGAAGGCGCATTTAGCCGGGTTAAGCCTCATGTTGTGGCGTCGGAGGACACCGAAGGCTTCCTCGAGGTCGGCGACGTGGTCCGGCCCAGCCCGGCTCTTGACAAGCATGTCGTCGACGTAAACTTCTACGTTGCGGCCGATCAGGTCCTTGAAGATTCTGTTGACGAGTCGCTGGTACGTGGCTCCGGCGTTTTTCAGCCCGAAGGGCATGACACGGTAACAATAAAGACCTTGGTCGGTGACGAATGAGGTCTTGGAGATGTCTGGCGGAAACATCCGGATCTGATTGTACCCCGAGAAAGCGTCCATGAAGGACAGTAGCTCGTGCCCTGAGGTCGCGTCTATCAAAGCGTCGATGCGCGGGAGGGGGAAAGGATCTTTTGGACACGCTTTGTTAAGGTCCGTGAAGTCAATGCAGATTCGCCAACCCCCTGTAGCTTTCTTCACCATGACGACATTGGCCAACCATTCGGGGTAGGTGACTTCCTGGATGAATCGAGCGGACAAGAGCTTGTCTACTTCTGTTTTTATAATTAGTTGCCTCTCCGGGGCGACTTTGCGCCTCTTTTGGACGATCGGTTTAGAGTCAGGGAGGACACTCAGTCGGTGCATGATCAAGTCTTCGGAGATTCCGGGCATATCGGAGGGCTTCCAAGCGAAGAGATCAACGTTGCGGCGGACGCAAGCGATGATGCCCGCCTTCAGGTCCTCGGCGAGTGAGCGGCTCACCCGGAACCATTTGGACTCATCTTCAGCGTCGAATAGGATCTCCTCCAGCTCGTCCACGGGCTCGGGGGCGGGGCCGTCTTTCTCGGGTTCGAGTTCAACGGCGCTGAGGGGGAGTACGCCCGTGCTGAGGGGGGGTACGCCCCTTCTCCCTTTGAGTTCCCGATGGTGGGCCGAAGGTATCGCCTGGATGGAGTTTAGCCCGGGTCTGCCGAGGATGGCGTTGTAGGCCGCCTTGGCGTGGATGACCATGAAATCCAAGGACTCGGTCCTCTTGACAGGATCCGGTCCAGTGGTGACGTTGAGGGTAATAATTCCCTTCACCATGATCGGGACGCCCGCAAGCTTGAGCAACGTGCCTCCTGCTGGTTTGAGTTTCCCTCTGGGCAATCTGAGGCTTTCGAAGGTTCTGAGGAAGAGAATATTTACCGGGTTGCCGCTGTCAACAAGGATTCGGCGAACTTCACAATTGGCCATGCTGAGGCTAACGATGAGGCCCCCGCCGTGGGGGAGGTGAATTCCTTCGGGGCCCTCTCCTGAGAAGGAGACTGGCCGCGGTTGTAGCTCAGGGGAGGGGCTGTACTGAATGGCGTTCGTCCCCTGGGTGAAGGTTCTTTGGGAAGTATCATTTTCTCCCCTCACCGGTCCCCCGTGGATGTTGTGTAGGGTGAAGGGCGTATCCAGGGATACCTCGTATTCGGGATCCTGACCCTGGGTGCGGTTTGGGTCAGGCTTCGGGGTTGGTGATCCCCGGTTCCTATCACCTTGCCGATCCCGTGGGCCGTCATCCCTGTGGGTCCTCCTCGGATGGTTCGGGGCCGAGTTGGAAGCGGCCCTTCCCCAGTTGTGGGTAATCTTGCGGCTGAGGATTACTCTTTGTAGGTCGGGCTGGGCTGTCCCGCCGACGCTCGTTTGGGACTCCCGAGGGGGAGCCTTGTGTTTCGACGTGCGGGGCCCGGCTTCATCAGAGGGTGGGGGCGGGTCCCGTTGGTTGACGGAAGGAGCAGCCCCCTTGCCTTTGGAGGTCATGAAGATTCGGCTGTCGATGGCCTTCGAGGGTCTGGGTCGGATCGGCTTCTGGAGCAGCGGTTCCCACAGACGGCGCCAACCTGATGCTGTTTATTTCTGAGGCACGTGTGGAAGCACCAGGTGTGAGTTCGAACTCAATTTGTATTGAAGGAGATTGCCGCTCGTCTGCCGACCGACGGTTGACCTTCTGGGGCCTACGATGAGCTCGGAAAGGCGTTGAAGGTTGGGCTCGGATCGGGAGGGTCGGATCCGAGGTCTTGTGTACCTGCAGACGGTCCTGAAACACCGGGGTTTGTCCCGGTGGCGGACCCTCCGACGCTCTAGTCAGTCTCTGTGAGAGAGTAGCAATAACTAGGTATATTTAAGTGGCAAAAGATTGATTACCTCCAAAAGGTGGGTGCGGGTCTAGTATTTATAGAGAATCCCAACCGGGTTTGGTTCCGGAAGCCCATGGGCCTGACGTGGCAGAAGGCCCAGGGGGTTTAGGGCGGTTGCGGTGATACCAGGAGTGGTATAGGGCTGACGTGGCGAAACCCTTGGCGGTATTTGGATCTGACGTGGTCCATCGTGAGTCCTCTGTGCCTCTGGGGGAATCGGAGGGCCTAGGCTGCGCCAGGTCATCCTCCCGCCCCGTCAGAGAGGGGGGGCGGCCTGAGGGACTGCTCCGGATCGGACTCCGGGGGATACTGAGGCTCGTCAGCACGAGGAAGCCGGCACTGTGGGGGCAAACACGAGGTTCGGCGCCGACCCTAAAGGGGTCCGGAGCCGAACCAGGTTGTTATTCTTGCTTTTCTGAGTAGGAATAGTATTGGGCCCTGGTTGGGCCTCAGGCCATTTTTACACTGTCAGCTCTTCCCACGACATCGACGGAGAGTCAGGCTTTACTTCCCCCCTGGACGACGACGCCGACGAACCGGACTGAGCCCTATCCATCTGCGCCTAAAGATAAAACAAACTTACCAAACTAACCTGGGACCGCTTCGGAAAGGCGAACCGAGTACGGCAAACTACAAGAGCAATCACTGAAGGGGTGGGAGATTTTTTGAAGAAAGAAGCAGCAAGATTGTAGTGGGCGAAAGGGAAAAAAGGGGGAATACTTATATAAGGGAAGAACGGCTCCTCGACTTCCGCGATTACTGTTCACTGATTGACGCACAACTGCCGCCTGGAAAATCGCGCCGCGTTCTCGAAACCTGTGCGGGGGACGTCATCAGACGCCAGACTGACGGCCTAACTCTGGGGTCGGGTCGGGTGGGATACACGACGGAGAAAACATTTTTTTTTTAAGTTTAAGGCACCGTCATATGACAGACGCCTCGGGCTCCAGCGTCCGACCAGTTCCCCTCTCACCCTCGAGCAGCCCGGGACTTACAGCCTCGGCAGCCGAAACCCCGAACTGTTCGAGGGTGGAACAGAAACCGCCATCGCCTACAGCCCTATCAAGACGGACTGACCGACCCCCGACGGGAGGTGGCCCCCCCATCCGAGGCCCTTCAGCCCCAAGGCCGGTATACGGTGGGTGCGTCTTTTCGTCTGGATCTCCCCCGGGCCAAACCTCCATGACAGGGCAGTCTGACCCGAGAAGGGATCCAGACGGCAAAACCACCACTAAACCGAAGCTCCTCTTCCCACAGCACGGATTTCGGCCGTCACCCCTCTCGCCCTGATCTCCCGTAGACCTGGCCACCATATCAAGGTCCATCAGATCCAAGAGAAGATCAGGGCGGCAGAGTAACCACCTCTCCGACGCTGCTAGGGTCGAAAATATAAGCCAAAGACAGGCGTCCGCCGAAGCAGACACCTCTGAGAGCCAATGGGCCACCCCTGTTTTGATCATACCTACCATGGAGGGGGGAGGTATTTATAAACTCCCCCAGGGACTAACCGTTGAGGCACAGGGAAGGTCAATCAACGGAAAACCATGCACCATCTACATTTATTAGGCGGCGCCATTAAATGCCCCTAGGAAATTGGACCATCACACCATTCTCGGAGAGCCTTCAATACACCACATGAATGGTGGGATATCCCCGCTCAGTCACTCTGAGGCGCCAACCGGTCGCCATCCCCCTTGATTAGCCCGAAATCCCTCGGCCAGCTCGGGGTCGGGTCTAGCACCAGGGCAGTCTTCTCAGGAAGGCTTCACGGCTCGCCATCGCCCTTGCCTTCCCGTAATCCCTCGCCAAGCTCGAGGTCAGGTCTGGCACCAGGGAGGTCTTCTCAGGAAGGCCAACGGCTCGCCACCCCCCTTGTTGGTCCATAATCCCTCGATCAGCTCGAGGCCGGGTCCAGTACCAGGGGAGTCTTCTCAGGAAGGCTTCACGGCTCGCCATCGCCCTTGCCTTCCAGTAATCCCTCGCCAAGCTCGAGGTCAGGTCTGGCACCAGGGAGGTCTTCTCAGGAAGGCCAACGGCTCGCCACCCCCCTTGTTGGCCCATAATCCCTCGATCAGCTCGAGGCCGGGTCCAGTACCAGGGGAGTCTTCTCAGGAAGGCTTCACGGCTCGCCATCGCCCTTGCCTTCCAGTAATCCCTCGCCAAGCTCGAGGTCAGGTCTGGCACCAGGGAGGTCTTCTCAGGAAGGCCAACGGCTCGCCACCCCCCTTGTTGGCCCATAATCCCTCGATCAGCTCGAGGTCGGGTCCAGTACCAGGGGAGTCTTCTCAGGAAGGCTTCACGGCTCGCCATCGCCCTTGCCTTCCAGTAATCCCTCGCCAAGCTCGAGGTCAGGTCTGGCACCAGGGAGGTCTTCTCAGGAAGGCCAACGGCTCGCCACCCCCCTTGTTGGCCCATAAATCCCTCTATCAGCTCGAGGTCGGGTCCGGCACCAGGGGAGTCTTCTCAGGAAGGCTTCACGGCTCGCCATCGCCCTTGCCTTCCAGTAATCCCTCGCCAAGCTCGAGGTCAGGTCTGGCACCAGGGAGGTCTTCTCAGGAAGGCCAACGGCTCGCCACCCCCCTTGTTGGCCCATAATCCCTCGACCGGCTCGGGGTCGGGTCTGGCACCAGGGTACTCTTCTCACGAAGATCCAATGACTCACCATCCCATTTTCTACAACCATGAGCACTCCTCCACGGCTAGCTCCCGCACCCCCTGCAGGAGTGGGGGGCTTGTGTGACAGTGTAAAAATGGCCTGAGGCCCATCCAAGGCCCGATACAATTCCTACTCAGAAAAGCAAGAATACCGACCTGGTTCGGCTCCGGACCCCTTCAGGGTCGGCGCCGAACCTCGTGTTTGCCCCCACAGTGCCGGCTTCCTCGTACTGACGAGCCTCAGTATCCCCCGGAGTCCGATCCGGAGCAGTCCCTCATGCCGTCCCCCCCTCTCTGGCGGGGCGGAGGGATGACCTGGCGCAGCCTAGGCCCTCCGATTCCCCCAGAGGCACAGAGGACTCACGATGGGCCACGTCAGCTCCAAATACCGCCAAGGGTTTCGCCACGTCAGCCCTATACCACTCCCGGTATCACAGCAACCGCCCTAAACCCCCTGGGCCTTCTGCCACGTCAGGCCCATGGGCTTTCGGATCCAAACCCGGCCCCCAAGCGGAACCAAACCCGGTTGGGATTTTCTATAAATACTAGACCCTCACCCACCTTTTGAAGGTAATCAATCTTTTGCCACTTAAATATACCTAGTTATTGCTACTCTCTCACAGAGACTGACTAGAGCGTCGGAGGGTCCGCCACCGGGACAAACCCCGGTGTTTCAGGACCGTCTGCAGGTACACAAGACCTCGGATCCGACCCTTCCGATCCGAGCCCAACCTTCAACGCCTTTCCGAGCTCATCGTAGCCCCCCAGAAGGTCAACCGAAGGTCGGCAGACGAGCGGCAATCTCCTTCAATACAAATTGAGTTCGAACTCACACCTGGTGCTTCCACACGTGCCTCAGAAATAAACAGCATCAGGTTGGCGCCGTCTGTGGGACATCGACGGAGAGTCAGGCTTTATTCAGTAACTTGGTCAGTAAACATGTCACATGGGAAACACGAGTCCCCTTCCGAGTACAGGCTCATATATTGTCTACTACTAGATCTTTCCCTTAAACCCGGCTTGGTTATTTATTATCATTATCAAGCAGACATGTACATGTCATGAAACAAGGCAAGAATAGCATGGTACAAACAAGTGATAGGTTCAGGTCGAAAGACAAACAAGCACAGATGAAAGACAACACATAAAAGGATAGGACTTCGAAAATTCTAGTTCAGGATAGCAAGACAGTACTGCACTAAATCTGGGATTTCCATTGCCACGGACATGAAAACCTGGATCCTTCAGAAAATCTGGAAAATAGACTTTCGACCGAATCCAGCAAATATATAAAAGTCATATGGTACTTCACAAAAATAGAACTCAAAACAGAATTGTATCCAGAAACATGTTCAGCTAGAAATCAGAAGTTTGTATTCATAAACAGGAAAAGGGCATAAAAACTCACTGATTAAATCTAAGAAAAATCTGGGGTATTTCCTAGTATGTTTAGTATCAGCAAATAAATTTTCATATTTTTCCAACATAGATAGCTTAGTCAAATAAAATCAGAAGATAGCAAGATATAGAAATTTTGTAAATCTAAAATCATAAACACAGCAGTACTAAAATAGCAATATCTTACAAAATATACATCGGAATCCAGATCCGTCAAAAGGGTGATAAAATAGATACAATAGGCTACATTTCATATTCACAAAGCTTTCATAAACAGCAAGTAGGATCAGGTCGAAAATAAGGTTCTTTACTAAACAGCATGAAAATTTTGCAAGTATATTAGTTGTTTGCAAATATAGAATAGTTTATAAAAGTCATTAATTAAATCCACAAAAATTAGGGGTTAATCCCAATCAGGTCTAGTTATACTCAACAAAATATTGGATCAAAATATTATCTTTAACATCAGTATAAAAATAAATAACCATACAGAATCTGGAATTTCCTACACATCTGTAGTAAAACAGCAATAACTTGCAACTCACAAATCGAAACTGAGATCTGACAAAAATTCTAGAAAGTATACAGAATGCTCTATAATTCATATTCAAAAATAATTTTCATATATTGACCTTAATAAGGTCTAAAATATTAAACAAAAATGGGGAACAGCAAAAATAGAAGTATTCTTCATGCATGAAATCAACTAGATCATATGAAACTCATCCAAATCATAACGAAATGCGAAATATGGTATACTAGATGTTCAAGCAACATAGTTTAGGGTATTTAACAATTCTACAACAAGAATACTACAACTAACACTTCAAGCATGTAATATCATACGACACATCATGAATCACGAACCACATGCATGTATACATCACGAATTTATTAGATCTAAGTTATTTCATGTCATGTGTGTACGAGATAACTACGGATGGATCAACAACTAGAGACAAGATCAAACAAGGGATTTCATGGAAATAAATCTTGAAGCAACTATACTACAGACAGTATTTAGTACTTGTATTATACAATAAAAAGAAATACAAGTTACTTGCCTTATAGTCGACGACGAAAACGATGCAAAAAGCAAGAATAACGGGAATGGATTCCCGGGCACGAACACGATCACGAAAACACGCAAACACGTGCGAGCTACGTGCAATACACACGCACATAAAATGGCAAACACCAAGACAACCAATCTCCTTCACACCAAAACAGCAAATAGCACAAATAGATCCCTTACCTCCAAACAGCAAACAACACAATTCCACTTCTTCCTTCCTCCTCAATCGCGATAGAGAGAGAGAGAGAAATGGGATGGAAGGAGGACAGCGACTAGCGACGGTGATGACTGCTTTAGTCACAGCGAGGGTGGCGAGGACTGGCGATGGCGGCACTGCGGTCAGGAAGCGACGCAGCGGCCAGGGCTCGGTGTGCTCTATTTCTCGACGAAACAGAGGAGGACGAGACGGCGGGGCTCGGGGCTTGGTCGACGATGACGAGGGCAAAGGAAATCTTCGGTGGTTGCGGGGAAGGGTCACGGTGGTCGAAGGGTAGCGACGAGGAGATGGGTTCGAGCTGTGGATGGGGGATGGAGACGGGATGAAGACGACGACGAGATAGGGAAATGGCGAAGTTGAGGATGGGGTGGTGACTGTGGGGTTCTTCGGAGGACTGGGGCACTCAGGGTGCGACAGGGGTTTACTGGTGGTGCGATGGGTCGTAGGGGGTAGGATGTCGACGGAGCAGTAAGGCAGCTCGATGGGGGAAAATAGGGAGATGATGGGTTTAGGCGGTGAGGCTCTGGGCGAGGACAGGGGCAGCGACGGGATGAGGGTGGCTCGGAGTGGGTGAAGGTGACAGCGGGAGGTGCGAGGGTACCGGCAGTAGAGGGAGAGGATCGGAAGGTTAGGGGTGATGAAACAGTGGAGGGTAATTAGGTGGCTGGGTTAATATAGATTAGGGTTAAGTGAATATATATAGGGGACTAGAAATGTGGGTTAAAGGATAGGTAGCTAATGGATATTGGGGTATAAAGATCCAATAAGAAATAATAGGGTTTAGGGTTTAATGATCTAACAAGAACTAGAATAGGATTTAAACAATAATTAAATAGGCCATGAAAAAATTAATTGGAGCTAAACAAAATAAATCGGAGACAAAAAATTGGGATAGAAAATTGAATTAGATCAAGAAAATATTCAAAGCCACAAAAATAGAGTCAAAGTCAAAACAGATAGATTGATAATGAGAACGGAGATCAAATACATGGTTCGGAAGAAATAGAAGAGTACAAAATGAATAAATACACGGAAAAAGAAAATACACCCAAAATACAAGAAAATGAAAAACATTGGTTACACATTGTTTTGCAAAGAGAATGCGAGATCTTCAAGTTCGCCAATGTGTTTAGGCAATGCTATTTTTTCCGTAGAATGAACAGAGTGGCTTCGGACGGGGGATTCAAGTTTATTACTGTATTCTGATGATGACGAATTTGGACCTAGTGGGAGATGACTTGGCTGGTGTGGAAGTTCTGGGCAGGGTTGTCTATGGTAGTGGCTTCAAGCTTATTTACAGGCTTCGAGTAACTGTGACTGTTTTTTTGCCAGTAGCTCTATGGTGTCGAGGGGGGAACCGAGTCCCCTATTGTGGCGGTGTAGCATGCTCATGCTGCATGTTGGATCTCTACAAGTTGGCCTACGGCTGCTGTTGCTGGGAACTTTATTTTCATGTGGTAGATGGAAGTGACTGCGTGAAAAGCCGCCAGGTCTGGACAGCCAAATATTGTGTTGTATGCAGCTTTGGCGTCGACTACCATAAAGTCCAGGGCTTCCATTCGAGTAGAAGGAGTTTTTTTTTACTATCATATCGAGTGTGACAATTCGTTCAACTTGAACGGTGACATTGGAGTGTATAGCCAGCTTGCTTGAGTCGGTCTCGAGAGAGCTTCAAGCCATTGAATGTGTTCATGAAAAGAATGTTTACTGAGCTGTCGTTATCTGCCATGATACGGCATAGCTCATGATTTACCATGCAAAAGTTTATGACCAATGCATCACAATGAGGTGTTCGGACACCTTCTAAATCCTTTCGGAGAATGATATCGGGACCCCGATGCTCCTGACAAGCAGGATGTTATGTACTGAGCTGACTACCCTGAAAAATGCTTTGCGGGAGGAGTTGGAATCTCCCCCCATCGGACCTTTGTGAATAGAGTGAAGAATGGTAATGTGTTCTGAGTCTTGCAAATCAGAGGGACTCTCTCGACGCTTATTAGGCCCCCTTGTCGGAGGGGTTTCAGCATTGTTTTGTTGAACAAATTGAAAGAGATATCCCCGATGAATCAAGCCTTCAAGTTCTTCTTTAAGGTCTCGAAAGTTATCGGTAGTGTATCCATGGTCTCTATAAAATTCGCACCACTTATTCATATCCCTTCTTTTGCTAGTTGTGGATATATTGGGGGGGGGGAGCGGATTATTCTATCATTCTCAACTTCCATGAGGATGGCCAATACACTTGTGTTGACAGAGTGAACTTGTCGAAGCGTGGTGCTGGAAGTGGATGGCGTTGACCTGCGTCGTCTTTCTAAAACTTCCTGGGTTCTTCCTTGCTTGCATTCTTACGTTTGTTCCCAAAAGGTGAATCGTTCTTGCCTTGAGGATAAAGAGCTTCCTCAACTCTGATATATTTGTCACTCCTTTCTAGGAGCTCAATGTAATCATAATGAGACTTCTTCACGAGGGAGGCTTTCAGGTCTTTGTTAGTGACGTTGTGGCGGAAAGTGGCAGCCACCACAGATGAGTCTAGGAAAGAGATGGACCTTGCTTCGGCTGTGAAGCACTTGACAAAGTCTTTCAGTACTTCTCCGTCATTTTGCTTTAGTTCCAACAGGGAAGCAATTATTTTTTAGCCTTGTGGCTAGTGACGAAGTGCTTTATGAAGAGCTCCTCGAGATGGTCGAAGGAGAATATTGGCTCTAGAGTGAGGTAGGAGTACCATTTCCTTGCTTATCCTTTCAGAGTTGCTGGGAACGTTCATCACATGAGCGCATCGGTGGCGTTGTAGACCTTCGTAAGGGTTTTAAAACTCCCAATATGGTCTGCCGGGTCAGATTCATCATCGTATGACTCGGATTGAGGAACTTTGAAGTTCTTAGGAATTAGTGCATCAAGGATAGGTTTGCTGAAAGGAGTTCGACTGGTGCGGTAAGCCCTCCTGGAGCGGTTTTACTCATTCTTTATTCGTCCCAGATGATCTTCTACTTCTGGAATGAGGCGAAGGACTTGGTCGTCCTTCCCCTTAGATTTGGTTAAGTCGCTGGATTTTTCTTCTCTTTAAGGAGTAGAGCTGCTGCTCCATGAGCATTGACCTTGATCATGAATACCTCGGATGGCTCGGAGGATGTCATGTTAGGTTTCGAATGCAATCACTGATTAAATACACAGCAAAAAAATTACAAAAATATCGAAACCTAGCCATAGATCCATGCGAAAACCATAAATCGTGTTTAAGAGTTATACCTTAAAGATAGATATGTTGTCTCCACAGTATGCCGATCACAGCACTGCAATATTGTAGTGTATCCACACGAACAGAACGAAAAATGGCTCTCCCTCAGACCGCAGTGCAAGCTGGGAGAAGGGGATGCTCCTCCTCACGATCTCGCTTTCTCACTTTTTGTGACGACTATGGTTTTTTTTCATGTGTCTTTTCCACATATACATATCATATATATATATATATGTGCAGAAAACCAACCCTAAGAGAGTAATGAGGTTGTTGAGCTCACAATCTGACCTGGGTCAGATTCATGTGTGGCCATTGAACTTTAGTCGACCCATTTAATCTAATTAAATGACCAACCAATGTCAGGAGTCAAAGTCTTATTTGGATCCCTAACTAAATTCATCTTATGAATTTAAATCCCAATTTTGATCCATTCTAAGTGTGTGACTGTAACACCCCTGCCCCAGCTCAGACAATTTTTTATACAATTTATCGGACAAATTATTTATAGTATAGTATAACTGCCCACCACAGACTGCCTCTCAAAAGGTGGTTAACCGGATTGGTGACTCTTGATCATATGCTATATTATTTATTATTGTTTATTTCTAGTTCAACCCCGATATGGGATTATCTTAATTACATTCTCCCTTGAATCCCGTGTACACACAAGCCCCGTAAGTAGGTCCCATGCACACACGTCATCAAGGAGCAGACCACTGCTTCACTTCTCATTTTGGATGGCCCCCATGGTGACGTCATGCTGACGTCACCCGCAATACAGCCCCTATGCTGTTTCAATTCAACCGTGCCCCCCCTATTTACAATAATTATAATCATGCAATCAGGCTGTTATATATATATATATATATATATATATATATATATATATATATATATATATATATATATATATATATATATATTAGAAATTATGGGATGTTTCATACACCCCCCCTTCAGAAATCAGCATCCTCGCTGAGCACGGGGCATGCACAATCTAGTGAAGGATCTACTTTCTAGCTGATGTGGAGCATCTGCTCTCCTATCCGCCCGACTAATCATGATCCCGAAATTCACCGCCCGATCAATCATAGTCCTGAATTTAATTGAGTTGTCCTCCTATCGCCCGACTAATCATGATCCCGGAATCCATCACTTGATCTATCACAGTCCCGGATTTTAATTAAGGGCTCGCCACAGTCCCGAAATCTACCGCCCGACTGGGTCTATAGTCCCAGAATCTACCGCCCGACTATATAGACATGCCCCACACTCGGTGTTGAAAGTCGGCTCTGATACCATTTGTAACACACCTGCCCCAGCTCAGATAATTTTTTATACAATTTATCAGACAAATTATTTATAGTATAGTCAAACTGTCCACCACAGGTTGCCTCTCAAAAGGTGGTTAACCGGATTGGTGACTTGATCATATGCTATATTATTTATTATTATTTATTTCTAGTTCAATCTCGATATGGGACTATCTTAATCACATACTCCCTTGAATCCCGTGTACACACAAGCCCCGTAAGTGGGTCCCATGCACACACGTCATCAAGGAGCAGACCACTACTTCAATTCTCATTTCGGGTGGGCCCCCATGGTGACTTCATGCTGACATCACCTACAACACAGCCCCTGCTCTGTTTCAATTCAACCGTACCCCCACCTATTTAAAATAATTCCAATCATGCCATCAAGCTCTTTATATATATATATATATATATATATATATATATATATATATATATATATATATATATATATATATATATATATCCTTTCAGAAATTACGGGATATTACAGTGACCCTGTAGGTTTCCATTACGTTGACAATAATACTAAAATCATATTCGAGTATTACAAATAGTGTATCTAGCAATACATCACTGCTACTCAAGTAACGGGAATGTCAATAATTTGACATAACCTATCCGTGACCAATGTTATCATGTAGTCAAGTCCCTTTGTCCAGATATCTTAATTGACAACAAGGCATAAAGCGTGTCACCCTTGTATAGTTCAATCTTTGGTTTCTTGATGTCCGAGTAAACTTACTAAAACAAATGAGATCAATATCTCATATTGACTTATTTGAGCACGGTCATGCATTTTGCAGTCTCACTTAATCAAGGGGCCCGTAGATATCGTTCATGTTATGTAGGAAGGATAAATCCTATTTAAGTCACTCACATCTCTCTGCATGATTTGTAGTATATCCAATAGTCGACTTTATAATCACCTTATTACATGCAACGTTTGACGGCATTAAAACATATAACTTCTCATGTAGGGAACCGAAGTGACTTCAAGTCAAAAGGACTACGTACACCATGGTCATTGTGAGAACCTCTTATGACACTCACGTAACGATCCATGCAGCGTGCTCAGGTGGGTCAGTCCAGTAAATTATTACTCTAATATGTACTCATGTGAAGACTTGATATCTCACATCCATGACCCATGAGAATGGTCATCAGTCTACGCACACACTAGTCTCTATGTATTATCGTTGTCCTAATTCACAATAATACTTAACTAGGGACATTTAAGAACAGTGTTCTGATTTCAGCCAATAGGATCTCAAAATCAAGTCATGCACTTGATATCCCATGACATTGAACTTACTATTCTAAGGACTTCATTATGTTCATTCAATTCAAAATAAATAACACAATAAATAAAATGCCTAAATATGAAATAAATATCATGATACAATGTAAACTAGTAATGTCAATACACAACTGGCCTCTAGGGCATACACCAACATGTCATTCCTGAAGTTCTCCAATTCGGCCCTAGTAACTGGGGCTTCTTTCTCTTTGTTTCTCTTATGATGCTTTCGGCTCTCATGAGTTGGGCTTCTTTCTGCATTGCACCCCTGTGAGAGGAGGAGTATCTTGTTCTCGGCCTTTGGGGAGAGTTGCTTCTCCGGTTTACTTGCCGTTTTAAGTGGGAGGCCTCGGTTCGGATGTCGGTTCTTTGATGCCTAGCGCTGACAATTTGGCAGAGATCTCTCAACCCCCGAGGACCTCAAGAGGCCATTGAATCGCTGGAAGAATTATGGACAGAGATATGGTCGTGCAGAGAGTGTTGTTCATGATAACTTTGTCAGGAGCCCCCCGGTGCCTCTCCGTTGATATAAGCTGTGGAGGAGGAATTGGGTCTTCCACAGGAAAAGCTGTTTGATAAAGAGAATTTGTGGGATGGCTTGAGGCCGCCTCTCTGCCTCTTAGTCTTAGTGGCAAGGCAGTAAGTTTGATCTATGTAGTTTCCTACGGAGGGCGTCAGTTTGTTGATGTTTATTTTGGTGTGGGAGTAAACAGATGGTGAGTTATATTTAAAGGAAACTACTAAAGATTTAACCATTAATCATCACTGAAAAAAGTAGTCTGAGCTCCCGAGAGTAGATATGGATTGTTGATTGAACTCCGGAATCTGAATCTGATGATTGTTGACACAACCGATGGGCTGACAAAAAACCCTGAAACACCGGGGATGGCCCCGGCGACAAACCCTCTGACGCTTAGGTCAGAACCAGAGAGGCAGACTACCTTCTGACTTGTGGAGGGGGGATATTTATAGGCTTGAGAAACAGTTTAGAAGATTGATATGGATCCATTATCTCATGTTGATTCTTCCCCTTAAGAGATAAGACTCTCTTGTGTGGGGATAAGATATTTTACTTACCTCTCTCATAGACTCGGTGTCTCTTCTAGTGGGTCTAGTCGCTTTTAATGGGTTTGAAAGCGGCCCATGTCTTGTAGATGAGCCTGAAGAGGGTCCAGACCAGTTAAATAGGCCCGTAATGGCTAATCTGTTTGTAGAAACTTTAGGATCTGTGATGGAATCATATAAGCCTAATTTGATGTGATTTTTACCATTATCACATATAACGATAGTATCAAGACGGTAATCAAGAAAGTATCAAAGGTGGTAATCATTAGCATGTCAAGAGGAGAAAGCAAATACATGTATCAAATACAGTAATCATGAAAGTATCAAGCGGTATATGCAAATGCATGATATAAAGGCAATCTATTGATCTACTGTATCAGTACAATTTACCATGCACGAATAACAATATATCTAATAAAAGACGCAATCAACACATCTGGACAGCAGCACATGTTTGCACTAAAACCCACTTTCCTGCCACTACGGAAAATCAAAATCACTTCCGTTAGGGATTCCAGAAAATAAATTCTTATATGAATCCAATGCTTATTCCCTCGACACAAACTAAGTTCAATAGATATGCCTACCAGTCAAATCTACAAGGCTAGTGCTCATGCAGCAATATAAGGTCAACTCCTCATGTTTATAACTCTACTGAAAAGTCATTATAAAATCCCCAGAAAATCATAATCAGGTTCTTAACAATTTCTATTAATACTCAGGTTGATATCAAATCAGAATTTCACCAATAAATTGTCATTTCATGTAATTTTACAGGACAAGCGCTTCAAACAATACTCTGAAATTTAGATGTTACAGTACTAAAACATCAATATCTCACTATATATAAATCGTTTTGCAAAACCGAAGGATGTTCTAGATTCTACACTCAGAGGGCTACAACATATACATATAAAGCTCTAAATTTGGTTATAGAGAACTGAGTCCAATCCCAGTACAAAGTCAGGCAACCGTCAAGGCAGAAAATGTACACTTCACATTTGAAGTCCTGATTCACAAAATAGAGTTTTAAAACTAGAAATGCATTCATGCTCATATTTAGTGATTAAGTCAGAAATTAACAATTAACATATCTATAAAATTATTACTTTCACAATATTAAATTCAAGGATTCAATTATACTAACATATGGCAATACAATCGAAAATAAATTTTATAACATGATATATATATATATATATATAGTCCCCTTCCATTGTGCACTCGTCATGATGTGCACTTGGCATTCGGTCCATCGGATGGATGATCTAAACTGTTCACATTGATCTACACATCTAAATTAGTCTAAATATGTAAAATCAAGTCATTCTTGACGGCTAACTGTAGACGATCTTGACTTAGGACATTATACATGTCTACCTTCCAAAGATTGAAGTTGATTTTTCCATCGAACTTATTGATCTTCAAAAGAATTTGTCCTGTCATCTTAACCAAGGGACTCGGCAACCTGAAACTCTGATGCCACTTTGTTGGGATAAAGTGTCTACAAACACACCGGTGGCGCAGCGGAACTAAATAGAGCAATAAGAAAGTCGAAGTAAATGAGACGAGTCAATGAACACCCAAGCAAATAGTGTAATGCCCAGACAATTTATACAATTTATCAGACAAATTATTTATTATTTAGTACAACTGCACACCACAGACTGACTCTCAAAAGGTGGTTAACCGGATTGGTGACTTTAGATCATAGATATTATTATTTATTATTTAATTATCTTGTGCAATTCCTGATATGGAACAATTCCAATTAATCTCCGCCCGCCTAAACCATTGCCGAAATCCATGTGGGCCCCTCTGGCGCTACACATCACCAGCACAAAGCCAGCAGCCCAAGCATGTTGTGCACATTAATTTTTCTCATGTGGGTCCCCTCTGCCCACTCACAATCCATCATATATTTCAAATAATACCCCCATAGAAATATCTATGGGGAAACCTTCAATCCTCTTATATATTATTATTTTAATAACAACTACCATTATATATATAATATATACTATATTATACTCTTGAAAATTTACGGGGTCTTACAAATAGATTCACCAATCCAACACAAATACAACAAAGATTTATCTTAGTTAGCTTTCGCTTAATCTGGATGGAAAATATAGAGAGATATAATATTCAACTTGAAGAGATTACAACGAGTGAATGATTCACTCAATACAAGAAATTAAACTCACTGAGAAAATATCAATGAAGTACTTGCCTCTCGTATTGGAGGCTACAACAATATATAGAAGAAGAATAGAAAGAATCCTAGGTAAATCTTGATTCTCAGTCGTTTGATATAACATGTAGAAAAAGTAACTAAATAGGAGCCGTACGATATAATTTGGAGTTGAAGATTACGCTGAAATCACCTAACAAATTGAGGCCCAAAAAGAACATAGCGTCGTGCTCGGTCACCGTTCAACAAGAACGATCAACCGACCTTCGCTCGGCCAAAATCATGTACAACTGTTGTCGGGTGTGCGGTCGGGGGAGCGGTCGGGTGTTCGGTCGGCCGCAACTATGCCTGCACTGTTGCTGCTCTATTTTCTTCTACTCTTTCGACGCTTCGACCTCAGTGCTTCATCATATCTTGTTCTAGTCTGAACCACGAGTATACAAGGCATAATCCCAACAAAAAGGTATCAACTATGTTTTTGAATCTTGTTGAGAAGGGGATACTTGTCCTCTTAAGATGAACTACACTAATTTCCAGCATAAGTACTCCTAGTAGGATGGTCACAAAATTGCTATGAAAAAAAAATGAATCAGTTATTAAGAAGAAGGAGAATAATTATAGCTAAAATAATTCAGTCCACTCCTGAGTAATAAAATGAGAATGGTAAGCTTAGTAGTATAAGTTAATAAAAATAACAATTAGTGCACACATTTTTTCTTGTTATATAGTAATGGTTCATGCTTTCTTTATGTGAAATTTGTAGAGGTTTTCAAGCTACACATGGAAGAGTTGCATTTAAAACAAGAAGAGATTAATGGAAGAGTATGGTCAACCAAAAAGTTTCCTGATAATAAAAGTTTCTTCTTACAGAGAAACATGGCTTACACCAAACAAACTCTAGAAATCAGTCATATCCTAACCATTTCCAAGTTCCAACTAGAAGATCAAACAATTCAGTGAAATAGAGTTAAAAATGTCAGATATTGAGATGAAAGTCACCAAACTAAACTTCTTGCTTGATCCTAAATTATTATTACCATGACCCAAAAATACACAAACAAATCATTCAACACTACCCAAATTGTCTTTCATCAAGGCTTTTAAAACCAATTAATTTCCTTTTCTCTGCATCTAATCTCACTTCAGAACAAAGAACATCAACCTAATAGTCCTCAACAAAAAAAGTTCACCTTTTTACATCATATTTGTTTAAACCAACTAAACCCTAAAATTAACTCCTAATTATTGATCAAGTCAACCAATTTCACCTAAATTTTTAAAAAATAACTATAATCTAATCAATTCCACACCAAATCAAGATCCAGATCTCCGAATCAAGAACCCCAAAACATCAACCAAAAATCAAAAACATATAGAAACGATATGATCAGAACCAATACCAAAAAGTGATGAAGATTTGGTAGTAACGGCACAGAGAATGAGGAGCTTTAGACGGTGGGCGATCACAGGCGTGCAAGAGAACACAAAGAGAACGAGGAGCTCTAGAAGGCAGGCGGCGTCGGTAGCATGGTGGTTCGGTAGCGTGGTGCATCGGTTAGTTGGTGCGTCGTGCGTGCGTGAGCCCTGGATTCAAATAAGAAAAAAGGAAGAAGAAAAGAAAGAAGAAGAAGTGAAGAACTAACGTAGTATAACTTAGGGTGAAAAAATGAAAAGGAAATGGGTCTGGGCCTGAGCCTAGATTTTTAAATATAAAAATTAAATTAAATAATACATTAAATATACTTAGCACGGTACGGTATACCACCATACCATATAACTTTGGTATGGTACAATACCGAGATTTCGGTATGGTATTACCATATTTCTGGTAATGTATGGTATGGTAACGGTATGGTACGGTAATATGGTACTTTTTGTTTCTATGAATATTGAAACGAAGGGAAATCAAATAAGACGATTCAATATATATATATATATATATATATATATATATATATATATATATATATATATATATATATATATCAAGTGTTTCAAGACTCGAACAAACCAAGAAGGGATCATGAATGAAATTGATAGTACAATAATTCAATACAAAAGTGATTATGATTAGAATCGATGGTACAATAATCAATTATGAGAAAGAACTACTTGCTAGAGTTCAAGAAAATGCTTGCCTTGTGTATGACGATTACAACGTGGACGGACAACGGGAAGAAAAGAAGTAATGACGACAATGGGCGACGACACAAGGGTAGCATCTCAACGGCGGCAAGAGGGGTTGTCAAGTGATGCGACGGCAGTGGGTGGCGGCTTCGGGTTGAAGGGATTTTGATGAAGGCAGTTGTAACACCCCGAATTCCATTACATGCAATTCGTAGTACAACATGATCTTTTACTTCAATTCATATAATTTTACAAGGAAATTAAAACTTTTTATTACCTAACAATGTTTATTACAGAGTTACACAGTAGAAGTTAAATAAAATACAACATGAAATACAACTCTAAAATCAGCAGCTTTAATCATGAATATAATCTTTATTATCAACCATCTCTACGTCCTTGCCAATCCAATCCAAGCCCTGCACTGAAAATCTGTGGGCACGTCAGTTGCTTACAACCGACGCAATATTATAAAACAGTGATCCTCTGTAATGCCCATGCCCCTAGCTCAGACAATTTATACGATTTAGAATACAAATTAGATACTATGTAGTAAAACTGCCCACCACAGGCTGCCTCTCAAAAGGTGGTTAACCGATTAGGTGACTCTTGATCATAGGCTATTATATTTATATATTATTTTAATCCTTTTACTTACCGATATGGGATCAAATCCCATACCCAATGCCCACTCTCCCGTGAGTACACAAGACTTCTCCTATGGTGGACCATGCCCTTTAATGGCCACGTCGCCAAGGTTAATTGAAACCAACAGCATACAATGTTGTGTTTCATGCACGTGGGCCACCCCCATACATATACCATTTCAACATTTTTATTCATTTTACCAAAGTAAACAGCCACTATTCTTTATACTTTGAAAGTATTATATATATATATATATATATATATATATATATATATATATATATATATATATATATATAGTAAGTCTATTAAGAGTTGGGAAGCTGGGCTCCTTATCGGGAGCTGGAGATCTCAGCCATCCGATCGATCTTGATCGCGATCGGACGGCTGAGATCTATTGCCGCTTATCTTCAGATAAGGTGAGGGGTAAAAGTGGTATACTCAATCGATTGAGTATACCCCTTATCTCTTATCTTTGACAGCTCTCTTCTCTCCCGCTCTCTATCGTTCCAAACCCTAATATCTTCTCCCGGTCTCTCTCCCGCTCTCGAAGATCGCCCCGCTCTCTTCACAACCCTAATCGCTATCATCTCTTCTCTTCTCACGCTTTCAGTCCCGATCTCCATCTTCGAAACCCTAATCCACCTCTCTTCGAAACCCTAATCGAAGATAGCGAAGTCGAGCTCTTCTCTCCCGCTCTCTTTCTTCGTCACCTATGTAAACCCAACTCCACCATCGACCGGATCTCCAGTCGCTTATCTTCAGATCTGTCGAGGGGTAAAAGGGGTATAATCGATCAGCCCCCATCAGCCTTGTTGTCGCAGCACCAAAGAAGAGCACTTACAAGTTCGTTCTCTCTCTCCGACGGAAAACCCAAACTGCGACAAGGGTTTCGATTTCTCGGCTCATTTTCAAATTTTATTTCCTTTATAAATGCTTCTAGTTTGTTGTTATATTTTTAGCACTTAAATTATGCTTTGATAATATTCGCACTAGTATTCGTACTAGTACATTTAGAATAGCAAATAATATTCGTACTAGTATATGGAATTTTAAGATGTGGACATGATTTATGCATATAAGCACAGAAAATCCATGTAATATGCAGTCTAGCTTTTGTTTCTTTCGAGATTTGCTTCAATCACTGCTAATAGGACATGACACATGCATATAAGCACACAAAATCCATGTAATATGCAGTCTAGTTTTTGTTTCTTTCGAGATTTGCTTCAATCACTGCTAATAGGACATGACACATGCATATAAGCACCCAAATTCCATGTAAAATCCATGTAAGAAGCTGAAGGTTGCTTGCCATTTAACTATGGATGTTTCTCCCAAAAAGAAAAAAATTTAACTGTCTAAAATCTGTACATACTTAAATTCTTCAAACACTAAGTTTCATATTCCCTCAGTATGAACACTTTATTACTTGTAGATCAAGAATGTAGTTTGTTGGACTTTTTCGTTTGTGTTAATTTAAAGTTGTAGCTTTTTTTTTAATTTTTGTTATCTCATTCTCCTATGAAGGATGGAGGTTGAAAATGAAGAATTACTAAGCCAAGATGTTCAGTCCAGTTGGAGGGACGTTGATGATGCTTCTAAACCATTTGTTGGTTTAGTATTTGCAACATTAGATGACGGATATGAATTTTATAAAACATATGCAAAATTAGTTGGTTTTTGAGTACGCAAGTTTGCAACGATGATTGACACTACCACAAAGGAGAGATATTCACAACAATTTGTTTGCTCAAAGTAAGGCAAGCCGGTTGATACAACTGTTGTGAATGTTGCCAATAATGAAGAATCGTCTTCTTCAAATTTGATCAAGAGAAGGCGAAGGGCTGTGACGAAATAAGGGTGTATGGCTCAAATACGAATGCAAAGGGATGATGACGGGAGATGGTCAATCCGTAGGTTTGTTGAAGAGCACACCCATATTTGTGTCACACCTAGAAAGCAATAATTTTTAAGATGTAATAGAACTGTCTCTGAAGCGCAAAAAAGTTTACTTAGTTCTTTCAAAGAGGCTAACATAAGAACTTCAGAGTTTATGTCCTTCATGGAAATAGAAAATGAAGGTTTCAGTAATATTAATTGTACTGAAAAAGACATTAGAAATTCGTTGCAAAGAGAGAAGGATGGTATGAGAGCTTATGATGTTGATATATTGCTGGAGCACTTGCAAGAGGAAAAAAAGATGAATCCTTCTTTCTGTTTTCATTACAAGGTTGATGAAGACAACAAATTAACTCATGTGTTATGGATTGATGCTATTGCTAGGAAGGCTTACATGCATTTTGGTGAAGTGCTAATTTTTGATACCACATATGATACCAATGAATACAAGTTGGTTTTTGCTCAATTTACTGGAGTTAATCATCATGGCCAATCTGTCAATTTTGGTGCGGCTTTTATAAATAAAGAGACCACTGACTCTTTTGTTTGGTTGTTTCAAAAAAGGGGTGAAACAATGGGTGGGTTTCCACCAAAAGTGATCATCACAGATCAAGATCCTGTAATGGATAATGCAATTCGCATGTGTTTTCCTGGTTCGAGCCACAGGCTTTGCATGTGGCACATTCTTAAAAAGCTTCCCGATAAGCTTGGTGGTCCGGGCCTGAATAGTGATTTTAGCATTCCATTCCATAGTTGCATCTGGGAATCAGAGACCCCGGAAGAGTTTGAGATGAGATGGAATGACGTAATAAACGCTAATGTGCAAATTGCAGGTATTACTTATTTCAATAAATTATAGTTATGTTTGAACATTTTTTTGTACTATTAGTACTTGATACATATTACAATAATAGGTAATCCTTGGCTTTCTGACATTTATTTGCTTCGTGAGAAGTGGATACCAGCTTATGCTAAGCATATTTTTACTGCTGGAATTCGCACAACTCAGAGATCAGAAAGCATGAATGTTTTTGTAGATAAATATGTTAATAGCAAAAATTCTTTACATGAATTTATGATGAGGTTTGAAAGGGCAATAAGGAAACAAAGACAAAATCAGTTAGCAGCTGACTATACCACTCTGCATACAAAACCAAAGCTGCAAACAGATTTTGAAATTGAGTCCCAAATGTCTGAACTGTACACTAGCGCGAAATTTCATGTATTTCAAGCTGAACTAGTTGAAAGCTTGAATTATGTCTCTTTAATGAAAGCTGACGATGGTAGTGTGCGACACTATATTGTCAGGAGAATGGAAAAGTCGGTACAATCTGATAAAATAAGAGATGTGTTCTACAAGGGAATGGATAATGCTCGGACTTGCACTTGTAGTAAATTTGAAGTGGAGGGAATTCCTTGTAGACACATTCTTATGGTATTGAGGAATGAGTTTGTTGATTTCCTGCCTCAATCTTATATTTTAAAGAGGTGGACCGCTTCGGTAACTACTGAGATTGTATATGATGATGCCAGTGAAGAAATCATCGGTAGCTACGGTAGTCCACAAGATTTGGACATGGTGGAATTATCAAATGAAATCAACAAAGTGATGAGGATCGCTCGCTCATCAAAGGAGATGTGCCAGAAGGCTAAAACATTACTAGTTGGTGTTGTTGCAGAATTGCAACAAGATATGTCCCAAGAATTACAACAAGCAACAACTAGTTCACTACCTAGAACAGTCCATATTCATGTACCCGATATTGCAAAAACCAAAGGTAGTGGAAAGCGCATTAAAGGGGGTAAGGAGAAAGCATTGGAGAAGGCTGCGAAACCACTAAGAAAGTGTCGTTTGTGCAGGAAGCTTGTTAATCATGACAGTCGTACCTGTCCTTTAAAGGAAAGGTTAGTAATTAAATACAAAGTTTATAGTTTATTTTCTTTATATATAGTATAATCTTAATTTCATTTTGTGAATATTAATCGTGTAGCTCTACTATAAATGAGTCACAAGCTTCTACTATATTTTCAACAATGGAACCTATAACAGAGGAGGCTCCAAATATTGCATGAACTTTGTTGGTTTATTTCTGTGGATTTTGCAAGGTACGTGTCATACATGAATTAAAATAATTTCTGAACCATATCTGCCGTTATTATACTTTAATACATTATAGCACATTTATTAAATTAACCCTTATATCTTCTTTGTGTGCAGGTAAAATATTGATGGAAAAAAATTGATGCTCGATAAGAAATTTAGTTCCCAAAAAGTTGGTAAAAAAAATTGGGTTTATAGTTTATAATTCCAAGTAGTAGATAATGATGAAAAGTTTATGCAGCTTGAATTTTGTTCTTGACCACTAGCCGGTGTGGCTTAATAAAGCAGCCCTAGTGACAAATTCAAAATTCCACATTTGACTCATTTATACTTGATTTATTATGCGGCAGTGATGAAAAGTTTATGCATGATTTGATACTTCATGATTATTGGATGGTGTTCAACTTCATGTTCATTTTGGGTTTGTTTTGAGCCGGGAAGCTGAAATTATTTGACACTTCATCCTTTTGTTCAAACTAAGTTGTTCTGAGCTTACCCATTTTCAATTTCATTTTGAAAATGCATTTGTAACAATGGTTTTACCGGATATTAAGGTTGATGGTGGTGTTTTTCTGAGCCGGCATGATTTTTTCATCCGAGTCTACTGTTTTATGTTTTCTGTTGCACTTGTTCTGAGCCTACAAGTTTTAACCATGTTCAACATACACTCTCCAGGAACATGCCACATACGTACTTGCATTTTCTTCTATTTGATGAATCATTTGTTGCAGGAATTCAAGAGAAAGAACTAGAAGGTCGTTAGCGAAGAACCGGAGATACTTCAAGTTCTGTTTCTGTTTGTTCTGGGCTTACTTCCAGTTGACAAAATTGGATACTTCATGATCTGCACTTGACAAAATTGGATACTTCAAGTTCTGTTTCTGTTTGTTCTGAGACTACAAAATTTGATACTTCATGATCTGTATCTGATTGTTCTGAGCTTACAAAAGTTTGATAATTCATGGTCTGTTTCTGTTAATTCTGGGCTTACAAAATTTGATACTTCATGAGTTGTTTGTGTTAATTCTGAGCTTACAAATTTTTCATACTTTATGCTCTGTTTGTGTTGGTTCTGAGCTTACAAAATTTGTATACTTCATGCTCTGTTTGTGTTAGCTCTGGACTGGCAAAATTTGATACTTCATGTTCTGTTTGTGTTATTTCTGAGCTTACAAATTTTGCATACTTAATGATCTGTCTGTGTTAGTTCTGGACTGGCAAAATTTGTATACTTCATGCTCTGTTTGTGTTAGCTCTGGACTGGCAAAATTTGATACTTCATGTTTTGTTTGTGTTATTTCTGAGCTTACAAAATTTTCATACTTCATGCTCTGTTTGTGTTGGTTCTGGAGTGGCAAAATTTGTATACTTCATGCACTGTTTGTGTCAGCTCTGGACTGGCAAAATATGATACTTCATGAGTTGTTTGTGTTATTTCTGAGCTTACAAATTTTTCATACTTCAGGCTCTGTTTGTGTTGGTTCTGAGCTTACAAAATTGGTATACTTCATGCTATGTTTGTGTCAGTTCTGAGCTGGCAAAATTTGATACCACATTCTCTGTTTGTGTTTGATATCAGCTTACAAAATTTGATTCTTCTGGGTTTGTTTGTGTTATTTGTGAGCTTACAAAATTTGATACTTCATGGTAATTTTGTTTGTTCTTAGCAAGGGCAAAATTTGATACTTCATGATCAGTTAGTGTTAGTTCTGAGTTGGCAAAATTTTCATACTTCATGATCTGTCTGTGTTAGTTCTGAGCTTACAAATTTTGGTTACTACATGATCTGTTTGTGTTAGTTCTGAGCGCTTTACAAAATTTAATACTTCATGATCTGTTTGTGTTAGTTCTGCGCTTACAAAATTTGATACTTCTTGGTCTGTTTCTGTTAGTTCTGAGCTTACAAATTTGATACTTCTTGGTCTGTATACTACATACTTTGTTTGTGTTAGTTCTGGACGGTCAAAATTTGATGCTTCCATGATCTGTTTGTGTTAGTTCTGAGCTTACAAATTTTTCATACTTCATGCCCTGTTTGTGTTGGTTCTGTGCTGGCAAAATTTTCATACTTCATGCTGTGTTTGTGTCAGTTCTGAGCTTACAAAATTTGTTACTTCATGCTCTGTCTGTGTTAGTTCAGAGCTTACAAAATTTTGGTACTTCATGCTCGGTTTGTGCTACTTCTGAGCATGGAAATAAATTGGATACGCCATGCTGCGTAATACACCAAAACATACACAAAATTTCAATCATGACATCAAAACAATAATGAACTGAATATGTGGAAGAAATTCGATCTTCATAGAATTGCAAGGTAATACTTTACAAAAACTTTACAGCGTAACAAATGTACTTGACATCTGACACTTTACAAAGAACTGAAACATAACAAAAACTTCACAGCGTAGTACAATGTTTAATAACGTACAGCTACATGAAAAAATTTACAAATACTGAAAGTATACAACTTATTGTTGCCCCTAATACATATTTTGTTTTGTATACTGTCAACAAAAACACATTTTAAGTTTGCTCCAAATATCAAATTTTCGGGTAGTCCAGTATTCAATAGCTCCAAGAAGCACTTCATGCTGAAATCAACCTGAAATCAAAATTAAACATTGCTCATTTAACCTGGAAAAGACAAAATAATTACAACAGATAGTCGGTTCAGAATGCAAAAATTCTTCAAGTAAATATGGTAGGCTCAGAAAAACAGAGGCTAAACATGAAGTTCAAAATTTGTTGGCTCAGCAAAAACAGAAACTGAGAAACAAGCAGCTTGGGAGCAAACAGAAACAGATAGTGAAGTATCAAATGTTTGTAAGCTCATAACAAACAGCGACAGAGTATGAATTTTCAAAGTTTGTAAGCTCAGAACTAACACAAACAGATCATGAAGTGTTAAATTTTGCCCTCGCTCAGAACCAACACAAAAATAGCATGAAGTATCAAATTTTGCCAGCACAGAACTAACACCAACTGATCATGAAGTATCAAATTTTGTCAAGTGCTCAGAACTAACACAAATACAGCATGTAGTATCAAAATTTTGTAAGCTCAGAACCAATACAAACAGATCATGAAGTATGAAAATTTTGCCAGCTCAGAACTAACACTAACAGATCACGAAGTGCCAAATTTTGCCCTCGCTCAGAACCAACGCAATCAGAGCGTGAACTATGAAAATTTTGTAAGCTCATAAATAACACAAACAGAGTCTGAAGTATCAAATTTTGTAAGCTCATAACAAACACAAACAGAGCATGTAATATCAAATTTGGTAAACCGAGAACAAACAGAAACATATTGATGAAGTATCAAATTTTGTTCACTCAGAACAAACAGAAAATGAACTCTTTGAACCTGGACATGAAGTATCAAATTGTGTATGCTCAAGACAAACAGAAGCTTGGCATGAAGTTTGAAATTTGGTATAGTGTCAGAACAACAGACATTGAACATGTGGTTTAAATAAAACCAGTAGGCTCAGAACACACTATTCATAACTAGGGCTGCATTGGGGTGCCGCGCCAACTAGGATATGATAGATATATAATCAAGAATAAATACAACAACCTCGAAATAAATATTCAGATCATAAACTGTTTTGCATCACGGCCTACACCAACAAACAGTTGGAGAGAATCAATGACCAAAAGGCTTAGATGAGTACCCAACACATACGCATCCAACGTCAGTTACTATAAAATCAAGTTTTCTGTTGTTTGGAGCTTACAAATTTTGATACTTCATGCTCTGTTTCTGTTATTTTGAACTTATTATCAACTGTCTTACATAAACAAAGAAAAAACCAGTAGGCTCAGAACACACTATTCATAACTAGGGCTGCATTGGGGTGCCGTGCCAATTAGGATATGATAGATATATAATCAAGAATAAATACAATAAATTGAAATAATTATTCAGATCATAAAGTGTTTTGCATCACTGCCTAATATATAGGTTTTTTGTAGTGTCATGATCTGTTTGTGTTTGTTCTGAGCTGACAAGATTTGATACTTCATGTTCTGTTTGTGTTGTTCGGAGCTTATCATCAACTGTGTTATATATATAGAGTATGTCTATTAAGAGCTTGGGAACTGAAATCCTTATCCAGAGCGGGGGTTTTTAGCCATTCGTTCGCGATTGATCGCGATGGAACGACTCATATTTGATACCGCTTATCTTCAGAATGTTTGGGGGTAAAAGGGGTAAAATCAAAAACCCATATCTCTTATCTTCTCATACTCAATCGAGCAAGCACACATAATAGACTTACTCATGAATATATATAGACTAAAAAAACCAGTAGGCTCAGAAAACACTATTCATAAGTAGGGCTGCATTGGAGTGCCGCGCCAACTAGGATATGATAGATATATAATCAAGAATACTTAAAACAGGATTGAAATAATTATTCAGATCATAAAGTGTTTTGCATCACTGCCTAAACCATTGTGAGTCATCGGTGCCCAAAAATTTGGTGAATTGAGCTAGTCTCAAATCTCATAAATGTAAGGTAAGTGTTGCGGGCATTGGACATTCAAACACCATACTTTCATTTCTTCACCATCTACTCTCCCGCTCATACCCCAGATGTGTATTCAACTTTGAATAATTATCATGGCACACAACCAAAAACCCTTGAAAACAATAATTTCAATGCCCAAAAATTTTGTAACCAACTTATATCAAAATCAATCTCATCATTGCCTACAAACAAAACCGAATGAAAATGCAAGAAATTAAACAGAAATCATAAAAGCATTTATGAGAGTCAAACACTTCCCTCCGGAATCTGAGAGAGGCAGAATCCAATGAGCTGAGAAATCGAAACCCTTATCGCCGATGGGGGCTGATCGATTATACCCCTTTTACCCCTCGACAGATCTGAAGATAAGCGAATGGAGATCCGGTCGATAGTGGAGTTGGGTTTACACAGGTAACGAAGAAAGAGAGCGGGAGAGAAGAGCTCGACTTCGCTATCTTCGATTAGGGTTTCGAAGAGAGGTGGATTAGGGTTTCGAAGATGGAGATCGGGACTGAGAGCGTGAGAAAAGAAGAGATGATAGCAATTAGGGTTGTGAAGAGAGCGGGGCGAACTTCGAGAGCGGGAGAAGATATTAGGGTTTGAAACGATAGAGAGTGGGACATGAAGAGAGCTGTCGAAGATAAGAGATAAGGGGTATACTCAATCGATTGAGTATACCACTTTTACCCCTCACCTTATCTGAAGATAAGCGGCAATAGATCTCAGCCGTCCGATCGCGATCAAGATCGATCGGATGGCTGAGATCTCCAGCTCCCGATAAGGAGCCCAGCTTCCCAGCTCTTAATAGACTTACTCTATATATATATATATATATATATATATATATATATATATATATATATATATATATATATATATATATATTAACACGGGGTGTTACAAACACCCCCCTTCAGAAATCAGCATCCTCGCTGAGCACGGGCATGCACAATCTAGTGCAGGATCTCCTTTCTAACCGTTGTGGAGCATCTGCTTTTTCTATCTGCCCTTTCTGAGCAACCACAGTCACGGAGATCCACCACCAACTGGGTATATAGTCCCGGAGTCCACCGTCAGACTAATCATAACAAGCAACCACAGTCACGGATGTCCACCGCCAACTTGGTCTATAGCCACGGAGATCCACCGCCGACTATGTAGACATGCCCCACACTCTGTGTCAAAAGTCGGCTCTGATACAATTTGTAATGCCCCTGCTCCTAACTCAGACAATTTATACAATTTATAAGACAAATTAGATACTATGTAGTACAACTGCCCACTACAGGCTGCCTTTCAAAAGGTGGTTAACCGATTAGGTGACTCTTGATCATAGGCTATTATATTTATATATTATTTTAATCCTTTTACTTACCGATATGGGATCAAATCCCATACCCAATACCCACTCTCTCGTGATTACACAAGACTTCTCCTATGGTGGACCCCGCCCTTTAATGGCCACGTCACCAAGGTTAATTGAAGCCAACAGCATACAATGCTGTGTTTCATGCACGTGGGCCACCACCATGCATATACCATTTCAACATTTTTATTCATTTTACCAAAGTAAACAGCCACTATTCTTTATACTTTGAAAGTATTATATATATATATATATATATATATATATATATATATATATATATATTATATTTTTTTTAACACGGGGTGTTACATCCTCACTATGCCGTAATATAACAATTCTCTTACTTTAACAATCACAAACTTGAATGTATATAAAAGTGTAAAGAGTGAATATCCTAAATATGTCAGTGTATGATATGACTTAATGCCTAATGCAGATATTATACTACAATAAAACTAATGCATACTTGTTCGGATTTTATGCACCACATCCTACATAGGTCCGAGGGCAAGCACCTACGTATCCACATTATAGGGTTATATCACCATGCATCCTACTACTATGTCTACTACAAGATTCAGACACTTTGCAAGTATTGGCTCTCACCCTTGGAATATTGGAGACCAATACCACTCCGTGGATCATTTTGTGGCCCTTACCTCCATCGTCCCGGAATACTGGGGATCGTCTCACTCCGCAGGTCATCCTGGATCCCTCATTGCACAAGTATCCCATGAGCGTCGCTCTCGTCCCGGAATACTGGAGATCATTCCTACTGCGTGGATCATTCTGTGGCTCTTACGTCCATCATCTCGAAATACTGGGGACTGTCTCTCTCCAAGGATCATTCTGGAGTCCATAACTCACATTTACTCTAGTTTCATCATGTCACAAACTAGTGTCTGTCCTTAATTTTGAAACATGAATAAATAATACTACCTAGAGCTAGCTTACCCTCCTACCGGTCTTAAACCATACACCGAGAATGATAGCTCATATTGGTCCTTTCTCAAAACTCAATTAATCATTTTTAACACTTGCCGGTACACGGGTCTCACTAAGTCTCTAGAATCAATATCCTTTCATGTTTAACAACTTGGAGTACTCATACCCTTATTATTCATATTTTCGATTTCATGCATTCATAATTCGTTCAATGCTTTCATTCATTCTCATTTATCAATCATGAAGTATACACTTCTGGGTTGATCACTCAACCAACAATTCATTTTAATAAATTACCAAGTCCATTTGATTAACAAAAACTCATTTTCACATGTATTTATTCTTCAAGAATATATTCCAAATACAAAGTTCATTTTGATCAATAAAACTCCTTTCAAATTCAATCATATTTAAATTATAAATCTCAATTCTATTCAAAAGATAGATTCATTATTCCCATAAAAGATTCTACTATAATTTTTTAGTTAAAAACATTTAGAATCATCCTCAATTACTTCATCTAGATTCATTTGCAAAACAGTAAGTTCAAAACCAAAAAACTGTAGTTCATGTTACCTGTAAAAATCAAAGAAAATTATATACTTCACGAAACTTTGTGTTCTTTAGATAAAAATAAAGGTATACAAGTCCACTACAATTTCTTAGTTATTGGGATTTTCCAAAATATTGTATCTATAACCCTGAATTCTTCGAAATATACAGTAAGGGCGAAATATCAAAATACTGCCACTTGTTCAGTCTTGTAAAATTCATTATAAATTCAATTCTTTGTGAAAATTTGATTTCTTAGACTTTACAGAAATTCTAACGAGTATACTACAAGTTCTTAGTTTTAACTTTTCTCAAATTACTACATTTACGATACTGAAATGATCAAAAACCGAAATGTGTACAGATTTCCAGCAACTAGTCAACTACCAATCAGTCCTAAATTTAGATTTTATTAAAATAGTAAACGACCTCCAAATCTTATGAAATTTTAAAGGGATGTTCCTGAAATATACAAGATGCTCTCATAAAAGTTTTAGTTCTGTATTCCAACTATTTTATTAAATATAATTTTCTGAAGTACAAACAAAACTCAAAACGGCAACTTTCTTTACATAGATTGACAACTTTGTGTATGGATTTATCCCCCAATTTATTCAATCTAATCATGATGCATTACCATGCACCCAACAACATCATTTCAACTTTTCTTCATAACAATCTTTCAATTAGCATGCATTTCTTTTCATACTCATATATATCAAATATTACAAATAACATCATCACAAAATTAACTACATTTCGTATGAATAATCAATTTCATTCATCAATATTCCTACACATGCATACTACAACATTTTAGAAAGTTCAAGAATCACCCACCTTAGTGGAAGAATAAGTGGAAGAAAACTCCTAGAGAGTGGCTCCTAGCTCCAACACAAAAGCTGTTCTCCTCCTAGCAATTTGCCAACACCAAAAGCCTAGCCTCCTCCTTTCTTGCAAAACCCGAGCCTCTTTTTCTCTCTTTCTTTTCTTCTCTTTTGTTTTTCTTTTGAGTGTACATTGTTTATGAACAACAAGTGGTATTTATAGGGCCAAATGGGCGAATGAAGAGACACTCATTACCCACAATTAAATACCCATTATCAAAATTAAGTACTCACTCACCATTACTACCACAAACCCCCACCCCTTCATCTACTTCATGAATTGGACAACTCTTGGATTTCCCACATGTGTAGGGTTGTCAACCAGACCGGACAGGATCGGACAACTATATGTTCAAGCTCGGACCGAAATTATACTCGGATGGGCTTATGTCCAGCTCGGTCTAGATCGGACAAAATTTTTATAATCCGGACTCGATTTGGAAAAGCATCGGACAACAATAATACTCGGACGGACTTATGTCGCTCGAGCTCAGTAAAACATAGGACCTAATAATTTGTTCGAGTTCGATTCGTATAATAGTTCGGACGATCCACGGTCGAGCCATTTCTCGAGCTGGACTCGGACGAACGACGGACCGTCCTGTTCATTTTACACCCCTGCACTTGTGCACACTTGTGCACGTGCACTCTACGTGCACACACTTCTCAATTATTTAGTTATTTGTTATTAGTCCAAATATGTGTGTTTGTTACATGACAAGTGTGTGTGATTAAAAAGTATACATATAAAGTGTAGAATAAAATCATGGGTCTCTCTTTTTTAATTAATTTACTTAGTGGGATTTAAAATGGGCTTTAGGCTTATGGGTTTTTAATAGAAAATAAATAATACCTTTGTAACAAATAAAATGAGAATTAAAAAAATGTAAAAGACTTTTAGAAAGATTTAGAAATAAAAATGCACATAAAAATTTATGTGCGATGCACATAAAAAATATTCAAAATATGAAATAGATTTGATTAACGGAAAAATATTTATAAATACTTGGAATATAACAATGAAAAATATTTATTTTGATAATGTTATGGATATTTCACGTAACGGTGAAATTTACGTAATTGACACATGTATTGAAAACACGTGCAATACAACACAAAGATTAAAATTAATATTCGAGTTGGTTAAAAATAGGATAAAAATGAATTTTGAGATAACGAAAATGTAATGCCCCGTGTAATACCCCGCAAAATAGCACATGGCTATTTTTGCATTGTAATCCGTGCACGTCTGTGTATTGCACACGATTACATATTTTCTAACAATTATCAGTTTTAATTGAGAGATGTTAGACATATGAGATTGTTCGGGACCCGATGAGGTAGACTCGGGATATCTTCTCAATTTAACTGTGGATTTATCCCGATTGTTTTTACCAGACAATTTTTGGGAGAAAATATAATTTCTATAAAGCATGTATTTTTATAGATTTTAAATTTTATATATATATATATATATATATATATATATATATATGATCATTTTGAAATTAAGATGGTGCATAAATTGAATGTGGATTGTAATTGTGCACAAGGGTTAGAATCGGAGTGTGGTGACCTAGGGTTCCTTGACCTAACCTAGGGTTAGGAACCCTAACATCATATGATCATAGCTTGGATCTTGATAAGATCCAATGGTGAAAATAAATCACCATGTGTATATTGACAATGAGAATGGGAAACTTCCATGAAGTTTCCAAAGAAGCTTTCAAGAAGTTTTCACTTATGGTGTTCGCTTCATCTCATCCACACATCTCCCCTCACTCCACCTCTCCCCATCCTCACCCTCCTTTCCATGATGGCCGGCCCAATTCTCCACCCCAAAAACCCTAGCCTCCATTCTATAAAACCCCTTCCCACTCCATACACTTTATCATTTTTTTCCTTCCATCTTGTTCCAAAAAAAAAAAAAAGTAGAAGAGAAAAGTGGAGACTTTGAAGTAGAGAAGGAGAAGATAAAGCTAGCAACAACAACTACATCTTGAAGTGAATAGGAGCTAGTGAGCAAAGGAGGAAAGCAAGCAAAGCTAGGAGCCAAGCTAGCAAGGAGATTTTTGCAATCTTGATGTGGGTGATCTCGTAACTATACAACTTAGTGTTTATTTTTTTTTTGGTATGAAATGGACAAGTAGTAGTATCTATGAATACTTGTTACCATGTATGAGTATGAAAAGTGCTAGGAAAAGATGAGTTGTATGGTAAAAATAACTCTTTTATGAGTTTTGTTAAGTAGCACGATTGTGAGGGTATGTTTGAGAATTTCTTGCTCCCAAATGGCTTGGAATTATGAGCTCAAATTCTGGGAAGTGGTTCTTTTATGTATGTAGAGTATCCATGATTTTTTTCATAATATTTGGATGCAATTTGATATCCCAAACATAGGACCAAAGTCAGGACAGAGAGCAACCGAAATTGTTGCTGCTGTGCAGAAATTGGCTGTGTCTTTCCGACCTTATAACTTAGTGTAGGGTGGTAATTCTGAGCTAAATGTTTTTGTGGACACTCTTATATGTGTCTACAACTTTATTCTTCAATTTCGTAATTTTCCGAGGTCGTTTGATGCCTTGAAAAATTTGTAGAGTGTGACTGGTCTGAAGGTGTTGGTTGAAGCTGACTGTGTTTGAGACTGAGGTTTAAAAGGCCATAACTCCTTATATGTTTATTATTTTGCTATGAAATTTTGGGAGTAGCATGTGGTATGGGTCTACTTGATGAATCTCAAGTTTTAAAATTTTTAGAGGTCGTTTGATAAGGATTCAAGAATAAACCGTACACAGTGGCAAGAACCCCTGCTGAAAGAGCAGCTGAGATTTGGGCTATGTTTGAGGAGCCATAACTCATTGTGTGATGTGAATCTGAATGCAAATTTTGGACACAATGAAATGGTATATGTGTAGATTAATAATCTCAAATTTCATGAGCATTGGACTTAAGGTTGATTTATTATTGAATTTCAAAGTTGGCTATGTTCAGCCTAGTACAAGTTGACTAGTTTGTGGAGATGAATAATCCTGGACTTATTGTTAAGAATTTGGACGACTGGCCAAATAGAGATCTATAGTAAGGAGTCATAGCTCTCTAACCCATCTGGAATTTTGTAAACTCCAGTTTTAGGTTAAAAGTTATGATTTTTTTCAAGATGGAACCGATTCAGTCTTAGTCAAGGCAGTATTCCCTAGAAAAACCAAATCTGCCCTGTTTGTGCACCTGATGGATTTTGGTATTTTTGAGGGTTTCTATGATTGAACCTGAAGAGGTGTTCAACTAGGAAGTTGATGTAGACACTCCCACCTTTTCTTGAAACCCAGAATCGAGTAATTCCGATAGGTGAGCAAACTTTTATGATGTTGGAAAGGTGCAGCGAGTGCATGAAGGAACATACTGCTGAGAGAATATAAGGGTTATTGGGTGTCAAGATGATTGAATTTGAGAAAATGATCAACTGGAGAGTTGTAGACTAGGGTCTTATTTTTTCAAAATGAGGGATATTGAGAAATTCCGAATTGTGTGTCGAAAGTTATGGACGTTGCAAGTTAGCAACCTGTTGTTCAGACTAAATTTCAAGCTTAAGTTGACTTGGGGACTTGAGCTCCTTAAGGACTGTGAGGGAGTCGTCCACTGGGGGATTGCAGTGAATCTCCCTACCCTTCTAGAAATTCTGAGTGTGTTGGTTTCCGATGAGCGTAGCTTGGGTTACAGCTACTGCTATTTCTTGAACTATTTCATTGGACAATTGATGAGGAACCCTCTGCATACCGTAGTGTAGCGATCATGAGCTATTGCATTTTAATGATGTTTTTAGCATTTCATTTGGAACTTAGACAAGTTCATGTGCTTAGTGCTCATGGTAGACATGAGTGAGTTGGGTTGTAGCTCTGGTCGGTTTATGTTTGGTGTCTCGATGCCTAAGTCTGTCAATATTCAAAATTGTTGGTTATGTGTGTGCTTACCTTCATTCAGATTTATATTGCTTCCTTGGGGCGCCGTTGGACTACCCACTGAGGGTCACGAGCCGGAATTATTTGGTCGCTGATCTGTGAAGTTATGGGAAATCAGTGGATGTGATTCCTATAATGATTGTTATTTTGACAGATCGGATAGGCTCGACATTGATGATCGACACCGAATGTGATCTGGGTAACAACTTGTTTTCAGTAAACTGTATTGATTAGGTTTTCCTTTATTGTTTTCGCTCGAAGACCGAATTGGTGTTAGGGGTGATTCCTTACAATCCAACTCGTTCTTAGAATCAGCAGTAGGTGGTGATACTATGGGGTTGTCTCTTCCTGTCATTAGAGATCGTACTACTGTGCATGTCTTGCACTGTTGATTCCTGAAGTACTATGATAAGAACGGGATGTCAATTTCCTGGTGGATAGAGGGATTTTAAACCTTTGAGGCCATCATGTTCTATGTTGGTGAACACAAATGGATCATAATGGATCTTCTGCACAATGGATATGCTACGTGTATATCTGTAAGTTCGTCACCGCTTTCGAGGAGGGTCCGATGCAACAATTATTGGTGACAATGGGGTAGCACCCCGAATTATGTCTTTTATTTATACCTCCTCAACCATGCCATGCTATCAGGAACAGGAAGTGGACCGAATTAGAACGCATTGCATGGCAAGGGATTGAACCCTACATTCAGAAGGTGAACTCTTGGAAAGTATGTAGTATGGGATGCATACATTTCCATCGAAGTTGATTTTGGGAAAGTATGTAGTATGGGATGCATACGTTCCCAAACGAATCGCATTAGAGTAGGTGCAGGTGCATCGTGTGCATTCTTATTTCGTGTATTAGAGTAAACCAGGTCATGTTTTGGCCTGGAACATATGTAGTATGGGATGCATGCGTATCCAGAGTTCCAAGGTTGCTTGTATTACAATAAGGCAGGTGATCAGTGCATTAGTTGTTAGACCTATACGAACACCAGGAAATTAGGATGCACGCTTTACTTTTCATTCAAGATGGTTTGTGGTTGCCAGTTTGGAGATCGCTATTTTCTTATCAGCATTGCGTCAGTAGAATTACTGACGTACCCCACCATTTAGGTACATGAATATCAGGTCACAAGTGCAGGAGAGCCCAAGATCAGTAGGGCATCCAAGGGGAATGGCAGTATACGTGCCTACCATTCAAGTGGGTGCAGAAATATCAGAGTCATGTAGCAGAAGGCTCAAGCCGAAGGGCAAGTCCTAGGGAGACAGATAGACCACTCCGCAGGTTTTCGGCGGTGACCAATCGATTGCTGATATGGAAGACAGCCAATAGCTTCGCAAGCAAAGTTTGAATATTTTTATAATCAGTTGTAATAAGTTTATGTAATTTGTATTCCTTGTTCAAGAACAAGATAAGGGTTGTAATTATTAATGTAATGATTCTATTTGGTAATAAAAGTTCTTAAATTTCCGTGTTATTTACTGTGTTGAGATGCATTTGAAGGAAAAGATTCTGGTGATGTCACGGATGTCCTGTAACAAGGATCCGGGGGCATTACACCCCGCCCCAATACTCAGGCAATTTTTATTATTTTTAGAAGACAAATTAGATACTATGTAGTACAACTGCCCACCACAGGCTACCTCTCAAAAGGTGGTTAACCAGTTAGGTGACTCTTGATCATAGGCAATTTTATTTATACTCAATTAATTTTTTGTCTACTCCCGAAATGGGATTACTCTTTCGCAATTCTCATCTATTTTTACTCAATCCCGTGTACATATGAAAGCCCGTAGGCCCCAATCCTGCACACGTCACCATCGAAGAGCAGAAGACTGTGAGCTATATCTTCTCCCTTCACAAACCAGGTGGGGCCCATTTCCAATGGTGATGTCATCACCAATTCAACACAATTCAACCCAGCACATTCTGTGCATTTCCCGTCCCCCCCCCTACAACCTTCTCTCTCCATATATATTTATATATATATTATGTATTCTCGAAATTATGGGGTATTACATGAAAACATATAAATAATCGGAATATAAAATACGTATGACATTTATATAAAAATACGTTACGAATATTATTCGTAACAGTTTGAAAGACACGTGCATAACACACGTGAAGCAAAATTGTCATATCTCAATTTTGCGAGGTGCTACAGCAGTGGAGTTGATGGGTTCAGGAGTGGAGGAAAAGTTCGTGAATGAGGTGCAGGAGTTGGTTGTTCGGGTTGATGTGAGATGGGTTTGAGGGTTGTCGGTTGGAGAGAATGGAGAGGTTGATGGTGGTGGTCGGTTAGGGTGATAGGGAAGTTAGCAATGGGGATGAGTTGGGGTGCATGATTGAATGGGATGGAGGTGATAGAGTTTCGGGTTTGATGGCAGTGGACTTGATGGTGTTGGCTATTGGTTAGAGTAGTGGAGTTTCGGGTGTTGATGAAGTTCGAGGTTGAGATGATAATGGAGTGGTTGTTGTAGGTTTGAATGAGAGGGAGTTCGGATTTTGAAGATGATGGAGTTTGAGGTGGAGTGTGATTAGGAGTATTAATAAGAGATTAAGAGGTGGTTATGGAGTTTGGTATAAATAATGGTAGTAAGAACTGTGGGTGTTGCTTGGTTAGCGAAGGGGTGGAGTGGTTTAGTGGAGTAATGAGGAGTTAGGGTTCGGGTTTGGATTTAATTTAGGTTTCGGGTTCTGGGTAGAGTTTAGGGTTTCGGGTTTGCAATTGGGTTCGGGTTTGAATTCAAATATATGGTTCAAAATAATTTAGAATGGCTAGACAATGTTTGGGTTTTAACAATAATTAATAAATAATTAAATAATTATAGTGCATGAAAAAAGGGTTCAATAATAAAGATGAACAGTAGATAACTGAAGTGAAGAAAATACATAGAAAATACGTATAATTGAAACAGGAAGTTACAAAAATCCACTTCGATATCCATCCGGGTCAAATCTGAACCCAGACCCTCACCTGCAACCCAAAAACCAAGAGACCCTTCTCCAAGCTCGTGTCCAACACGTGCACACGTGCTTCTCCAGTGCTTGAGAGGAGGAGGTGGATTTGGATCAAATCCAAACTCGATCCAACCTGCACCTGAACCTGGTCTGGCCCCTCTTGCCCGCACACGTGCCTAGCACACTCCCACGTGTTGCTGGTTTGGATCCAGATCCAAATCAAATCCAACCTGATCCGTTACCCCTTCCTCCTTCCCTTGATTAACCTGAACACCACCTGACATAACCAGACGGGGATGAAACCCTGAACCCGATCGGCGTTGGCAATGGTAGTGAGGATGGGCGATGGGGACGATGAGCGGTCAGTTGGAGGTGGCTACGACTGTCACCAGCGAGCTCAGGCGATTTTTTTAATAATCAATCATCTCACGAATATTATTATATCAATTTAACCAATATCATTTTCATAAAAATAAAATAATTCTATTTGTTGTGAAAACTAATCTAAACATTTTAGATCTAATATATTTAGATTAATCAATTAATATGATATGAACGTTTCAAATATCACAACATTACCATGTAGATCTTAAATGTGATTCAAAGTATACTCTGAAACCACTTGAAGGGAAAAACTAGGGTTTATTAAGGCGTCTAGCACACACAACGGAAGCGATCTAATTAAGCAAACAGCATTGCAATACAAAAGAAATAATATTTTTTTAAAAAATCCAATAGCCAGAATCATTATGAATCAAAACGAATTAGATCAAAATAAAAGTTTTTTGGGTTACCTTTCATCGATGCCAAGAACTCCCTCGTGGTGGTTTCAATGATGAGACGCCCAAGTGTTCGTCCTCCAACGGTGATCCACGTCAAACCTTTCTTAGAATACTGTCATCCTTTCTCTCTAACTCTCTTTTGATTAGTATGATAATGACTCATTTTTTTCTTATTTTCTTGTGTTCCATCAAGACGAAGAACTCTTCTTCCCTATTTATAGGGGATTGGATGTCATACCTTTATATGGTATTAATCCTTTTTCATAGAAAAAAATATTCACAAAATATTTGTTCATAATTATTATCCATAATGAGATATCTTGATATCTCTTAGTTAATGTATTATATCATCTCAAATATTTATGAGTTATAAATTCAAATACTTCAACTATTGAAGAAAAAGAGTATACATCATTTAACCATGATGAACAAAATTTATTTATCTCATAAACAAATTGACAACCATATGACATTCCGTGCTAACAGAACTATTTGTCATGTTTAATTTATCTTCATATATCAAATTATTTGATTTCAAATTTTTTGTCAAATAAAATTCTAAATTGAATTTTCCAAGAAAAATGCTTATATTGTGTGTGACCCATTGGACATTACATCAAACCGGCATTGAAGATATTAAACTTTTTTATTTCTCCACAAGTCATGTGTGACGTCTAGCAAAGTTTAATGACTACTCAGATAATGTGTGTTTGATTACTGAAATCAATTGTACCATTTAATGATTAGTTCTCATACAATTAAATTCTTTGATAATACAATATCCCGAAAAGCTTACGGTGCGGATTAACGTCAAACCCTAACCACATAATTATATGTGTCTAATACATTAGTGATTGACTCAAATCACTAGTAGAAAATGTCACAATTGCAACAGAAATTTCCCTTGTAGAAGAGTGAAATTCCATGGTGAGTGCACATTCGTAAGGGATTTCTTCGCATTCCCTTGTAGTTGTGCAGTTGCGAAATCTCTCCTTGTTAATGTATACATTTGCAACGGAATTATAACTATCCCTTGCGAATATTAGCTACAATAGAATATTTGCAAGAGAAGTTGTTCCTTGTTGTCCCCATCCATAAGAGAATATCTACAACAAATTTTTCTCTTATAGATGTGTTTTAAAAGGGACTTTTCCCATTGCTGATGAACAATTGCTACAGAAGTTTGCAAGGTAGTCATTCTCTTGCAAACGTTCCCCTATGAATGCAATTGCACGTGTTTTTCCATTGTTGATTATATTTGAGTGGCTTAAACTAGTTAACAAGACTAAGCAACGTATTTTTTCAATTAAAAACATATAATTATTTCACCTGTTGATGCACACAATTATAAAAACAAAACACAATGTGTCGAAACACAAAAACACATATATATAAACATAACACCAAAATAAGCTTTAATATTATAAAGTATAGAACATTCTCATTACAAAATTATATGTTTGTTTCGAAATGCCAAAATACCAACGGTACATTCTAGAAGGAAAGATGAGTTGTCATACTCCAAGAACTACAACAAAAGTTTTCAAAAGTACTTCTAACTCGCCGCTATTGCTTCCATGTATTCCCAACTTCACTTTATCAGCCATGGAAGGTCTTCAGCATGTTCCTCATTCTCTTCAGCCTTATAGTCATCGCCACTATATAAAGACTACATGAAAAAGAAACAACACAGAATTAGATAAGCATACATAGAGACCACAAAGTTTGTTTCCTCCAGACTGGGTAGTAATCGTTGTGTCATATCCAAGCAATAGACAAACTAGAACTAGTCTATCAGAGAAACATGCATCTATATTGAAGACGAAAAAATAGACATACCTCGTTGAGGGCATGCATGGAGGTAAGACCAAACAACACCATGTGAAGATGTCGACAATGCAAAGCCTCTTCGCAGCTTCACTTTCTCACTAACCATTGATGTAACTTCTGTAATAGTACTATTAACTGTTGTTTCTCCGAATATTTTTGGGCAATCCAAGTTAATTTTCATGTTTTACAATACAAAAAAATAAAGGATAATTATGTAAGAATACTAACATGGTATATTTTTCTCGCTGCGATAGAGCACAAATAATAGGCGAGATATCTTCAAATTTAAACTTACCTCAATGACTTCCCCTTGAAAAATATCGGAGGAGCTACAGCTGAAAATATGACAAAGCCAATGTGAAGTTGCAAATGAAGAAAATTAACTCATCAAAATCCACACCAAAAAAGAAAAAAAAAATGTCTCCATGAGATCAGAGAAGATATTCATTTACAGATAAAACAATAATAACCATCCAAACTTCAAAGCACTTTCAGTCCTCCACAATGTGTTGCAAAGTATGTTAATACTTAAGTAACTTAGCAATCGTAAAAGGCATGAACTCTACAAGCACTGACAACTTTATATGTATAAAAATGATCTAAAAAGTTTTAGTTTAAGGTATAAAATAGCACCTCATAGCATGATAAAGAGGTCGATGCCACAAAACATAGGCACCAAGAACTCCCGAGATGAAGTAAATAATTGCAAGGAACCAGATTTTTGCACCTAAAACATAAACAAGTACAATATAAGCATTCAAATATAATCATAAGACTAGCAGCTCACAAAAACTAAAGCAAAAAACTGGCAATGACAAAACCCAGAAAGCATACCTTCCCCTTTAATCCAAGCTGTTGTAACTGCTATGACATTCCACATGGTATTCCAGATTTTATATGCACCTCTCACAAAAGTGTAAACAAACTCATAAATAGACTTCAGCAAGCAATGTAATGTGGTGACAGTGGTGTACAATGTACTCATAACTAAATACATGTCCCTACTTGATACTTACTGTGAAAGAAGAAAATGAAAAAAACTTACCCCTCACCCAAAACCCCCAACTTCGAATTACTTGATTCAAATCTAAACTCTTTAAAATTTTGTCAAATTATTTATGCCTCAATTTCAACACTTTTTCTATATATATAAAAAAATTCTAATGATTTTACCAATTTGTAAATCTTGTTCACTAAACATATTAGTGCAAACTTTTCAGTACAAAACTGTTGAAATATCTTTCAAGAATAACAAAATTTTTAATAGATGTAAGAGCAAGAAGAATATTTATTGTAGCAATATGACAGACATGTGAGTAGACTTCGAACAAATCTTCCCTACTTATCTCAGTCAATCCTTTAGCTGCTAAAAATGTATTAAAATTGCTACTGAACAATTAAAACTAAGTTTCTTCTACAAACCCCACTTACTATAGTTTTAGCCCTTTCGGCAAATCAACTAATTCAAAGTATTATTGTATAACAACAAATTCATTTCATTATCTACTAAATAGTCTTTCTAACTCATCTGTTATTGAAGTTTTAAGTGTCAATAAGGCTGGTTCTTGATTTTAACTGTGAATCATATACCGTGTTGTAAGACTAGGAAATTTCATAATTTTGTCTTTGATGAACAATTCCTCAAAGAACTCTGCAATTCTAGATTCTTCTAACACAAATTAGATAAATCCAACATCTGTCCATAGAACAACATTCTACACTTTCTAAGCACACACAAATATTTGTTATAGGCCTTACTTTAGGCCTTCTAGGATTATGTACTCTAACAAATGTATCACAACACATGTTTACAATTAAACAAAATTATTTGTGTTTTTATGTCGTTATTCTACAGGATATGAGTAATTTAGAGTGTGGTAATAAATTATGAATATGATTAATAATACAACATCACCCATAATTACACAATGTCAAACAAATAGTTAATAACATAGAATTCAACATTTTACTGAGTGTTTAATTCTAACTTTATCAATACCGTTTGACAATTGTAAATAGAGTACACTAGAGATTATGCCAATTGCAAACTTCTCTAAAATTATCAAAATATATTCACTACCTCTATCAAATCTGAAATCTTTTGATCTTAGCATTAAACTAGATTTTTAATTTATTAAAATAGCGAGTGTTTCATCCTCCATATATATGACAAATATTCTATAATCATCTCCAATAGTAACTAAATACTTCTGACCAATCTTCATCTCATTTAGTCACAAAACTACTGAGATCACAAATATCTGAATGTATTGACTCAAGAAATTGTGTACTCTCAGAGACCATACTAAATGATTTTCTAGTGATCATAATATAAGCACAAATTTCACAATTGTCATATTTAATGAGGTATCATTTAGCAGAGTTATGAGTTTTAACAAGAACAAACAATTTAATATATAGTTCACATGTCCTAGCTTATTATGCCTTCTTCAAGGACTACACAAATGAGAAAAACTATTATCAGTTACTTCGTTTGTTAAACTCAACTTACACATGCAATAGACTATATTATCCACATTGAAATAATAATAATAAAATATGAGTTAATACAAAATTTCTCTATTACATTTCAAAAAAATGTTTGCTTTATCTCGTGGTTCTAACAATGTCCAATTGCTCAAACACATTGAGCGAAGAGTTCTTTCCTATATTCATTCTTCGTCATCTTCGAAATGTTAAACGAGATAATGACTAATATTTTAAAATTCAATTTTGCACAAATAGTACAATGAATAAGAAAGAACAAAGTGTAACTAATTGAGCATATCCTGCATTACAAGATGCTCTGACCTAAGTTACAGACATTTACCATAGATTTATATATATCAATTTTTATTAGAGAAGCAAATATTCGATCTCACACAAACTGCAAATGATGGGTTACCCAATAAATCTATACACACAGCATGACAAGGCGGACTTAACGACCCCAAACATACTAGTTTTCAAAATGTGACTAATTATGATCTAACATTTCAATCATGTGATCAAACGGACAAAACGTTAACATATTCATCACATGAAAATACTAAGAAACAGTTAGAGTAGATCATACCGACACTTCATGTTTGTAGAAGGGTTAAGGAAAATTGCACTTGTATCCTAACACAGCCTCTCAGGTCGAGCGCCCATTTTTTTTGTGGGCCAAAGAAACAAGATAAATACCCAACAAATTGTGGGCCGAGACCTGGACAATACGCAGCGGTATTTTTTTTTAATCCGCATTTAAATTGCATAGCCAGTGGGATTCGAACTTGGGTTGCTCTGATACCATGTGAAAGTTCCTGTCGCTATGCTAAAACTTCGAAGTTGTAGAAGGGTTAAGGGAAATTGCACTTGTATTCTAACAATGTTAGAAGTGTTTATTTTTCAAATTCAATAGAGAATCCTATGTAGTGCAGACTTATCCTACCATGACGCAAATTCATTGTCTCCAATACACACAATTTGTAAGTCACTTTGAAGTTCCTACATTCATCAAATTGTTAAAGATTAGCCAATTAAACGAATTATTAGCACTATTTAATTCTAACAATAATTTAATTGGAAATACAAGTTTTTAGTCAAAACATATAACTTAACTTATCAAAATAAATATTTGATCCTTAGCACAATGCCAAAACAGTTATTCAAACTTACATTTAATTCCGACAAACGGTGATTTCGACGACTACGACGATCTCTCTCTCATTTGCAGAAAATAATAAATAGTAATATCTCAAGATTGGAAGAGATTTTGAGAGTAATCATAAGAGAAATTAAGGTTAGGGTTAATATCCCTACTGCTTGAGATATTATACCCTGTTTATCATAAATTGGAATATCACAAGGGCACTACCTCTAGACCAGTATATATGGGATGAAACTGAGGTTTTGGGTACTGAACTTGAACTTGAAGCCCCAGTCAACCCGGGCTAACAATTATCAGATAATACGTGAAAACACGTGTTACTCCATAGAACATTATACACAATATTATTTTATTATATTGAGAATATACCTATATATCCAACAAAATATACCTCTCGATGTTTTCAAAATCGATGTAATTGCAAATTCCGCTATCAAAACTCTCATATCTCTGATTTTTCTAACTTAGGCATTAGATGGTCTATCGGGAGCGACAAACAGATCCCAGAGTCAGTAGCAATCTTCAATGGTTAATGTTGGCAAAAGTAAAATGTCAGATTTTTATTGTTTTCATTAAAAAAAAACATATTTGTTTGCTCCCATACATAAATAGCAGCAACACTTACGCTCTTGTTCAGACATGCGATCAAGGATCCATTTCCGGCAAAAAAATGTGTTGGGAATTCCACATGCCCGCATAGAAAAGAAGAAAAAATAAAAGTTAACAGGAGTCGTTCATACTTCATAGACAGCAGCCAGATCGACAACCGACTTTATGAACGATTTCCTCAAAAAAAAACCGACTTTATGAACGGGCCGTTATGGGCCAGGCCCACAGCCCACCTACGTATCCCCCGAAGCGAGACGAAGAAGAAGACGACTTGAAAAAAAAATTAAAAATGGCAGTCAGTCCGGTGGAGAGTAACAGAGTCATGGTTGACGTGCTCGCTAAGGGCAGAGCTTCCTGCTACAAGGTAGGTTCCCTCTCCTTCTCTTTCTCTCTCTCTTCCTATAAACTAGTTAATTCAGATATTTATATTATTATAGGCACGAGATGCGTTCTATGCGTGCATAGAGAAAGAATCGAACAAGAAGGCGACCGAGGTGGCAACCGCCGGCCTCCTCTACCCCTCCGAATGCAAGAAATCCAGAGAGGAATTCGTCAAACAATGCAGACCCACTTGGGTTCGTGCCATTTCTTTTTAATTTAATTTTCTTCATTTTTCTGATTTGTTAATTATTATTTTATTTATGATGATTGATTTTAGGTGAAGCATTTTGATCGGCAGTACTTCTCGAAGCAGAGGGTTCAGAGGCTTCTCGAACCCGACGGCTCCAGGGGAGGTCCCTTTTCCAAACCCTAGCTATTCCTTTTTTTTAAATATAATTTAATTAGGGTTTTGATTATTTTTCCATTTAGGTAAACTGATTCTAATATCAATAGAAGTGTCTATTGCTAATGAGATTTGTGAAGTATGTGTTAGATTTTTGTCAGGAACATAAATGATTGGTTTCATTATGTTATGGATATGAAGAGGATTTCTAGGAAATTTACATCCAAGACAATCAATGTGTAGAGGCAAAGTTTAGGGGTTTGAACATTATTAAGGTATTAGAGATTGGAGTGAGGGTTACTTTCGAAGGGAGAAGGGGGAAGAGCGGAAGAAGAGGAGTAAATTTTTCACGAGTGTAAGATCAAATTAGAGTAATTTTTTATTTTCTTTTTCGGGAATATGACTGTACCCACCACACAAACCCACACTTTATCCCGAATATATATTAATTGGGCATTTTTTGTGCAAGCGGGATTCGAACTTCCAACCTCTTTCTCACCGGTGAAAAAGCTTACCAGACTCTTGCTTAGGGGTGTAAAATGAACAGGACGGTCCGTCGTCCGTCCGAGTCCGGCTCGAGAAATGGTCCGACCGTAGACCGTGCGAACTGTTATACGAACCGATCTTGAACAAATTATTAGGTTCTATACCGAGCTCGAGCTGGACATAAGTCCGTCCGAATATTATTGCGGTCCGATGTTTTACCGAACCGAGTTCGGACTATAAAAATTTTGTCTGACCTAGACCGAGCCGGACATAAGCTCGTCCGAGTAGAATTTCGGTCCGAGCTAGAACATATGGCTGTCCGATCCCGTCCGGTCTGATTTACAGCCCTACTCTTGCTAGAGGAATGTATTCAATTGATACTATCTTACTGAAAAAAGGATAACTCAAATTGGGCGCACTATATCCAACTTTGAGTATAAGAAGGAGGGGGGGGGGCAAAATATCCACTGTTGTCGACGAATGACCAAGGAGAGTTCTGTGTATGTACCTTTTGAGTTTCAAAAGCATTTCATGCAATAATTTGAACTAAATTGCTTCTAAATCCAGAAGTTATGTGCTTTTAGCCTTTTCAAATTTGTATGACATTTTCGAACAAACTGCCTTTTATTTTGCAATTCTAAACAATAACTACAATTTCCTAGATACAGTTTTTTAAAACTATTATAACATTAAAACTTATGCAATATTCTGAGCAATAAGCTATAATTGCTAATTATAGCCAAAGAGCAGGAGTACAGGGGAGGTAGCTAAACATCTACATTGATGGTGATTTGCTGCGTTAGTTATTGAAATCAGACACGCACAAGAAAATGAGAGCATTATTGTTAAAAAGTTTGAGTAAAAGGGAGGAAACATTAGGATTTAATTAGACTTTGAAAAAGATAAGACAATATACTTTGAAAATTATACACTCCAAAAGGCATTCAGCCATGTAAAAAATTATATTCACTCACAACAAGAAAGAAATCCCTAGGAATATGGGTTAGAAACTTTCTTATACCCTTTACCCATTTGCAGTATAGACAAATAGAGGAAGGATGCTAAATTGTATCAAATGGAAGAAAAGATGGAGTTTTGTTGTGTAGGACTCCCTTTTGCATTGAAGAATCCATAGGTTGTTATGTATAATGCTTCCTCCATTCATTAATTATAAGCGGATCCGCCCTTGATGATCATCTTTATTGAGATACTTAGAGCTCCTTTCTGAGTAGCCTTTCGACAAAGTAAATTTTAAGGTATGATTTTTTTTAAAGTAAAACAGTGGGGCAAAACCTTCCCAAGATCCATAAAAAATATTTTAACAAAGGAAATACAATATACATAGACTGTAGGCTTGATGCTCATCCCCCCTTCGAAGAAGGGGACATGATACTCATCCCACCTACCCAAAATCCCGAAAACCCGAAAACCAAAAGTACATACAGTATAACACCCCTAAAAGTATATATCCACTACAACGATACATATATGTATACCCCCAAAAACCACCAAAATACAAATCATGTAACCTTCACTCTCGCAGCACAGGTAAAGGATCCTCCCCCCGGCGGGCTTGCCTCATAAGTGGAAATATCATACTCAATCAGTGCCAAAGTTTTGGCCTTCTTACGTGAAGACTCGTTCGTCAGCCCTAGCCAAAAAATTGTAATGTTTAGAACTTTATAGGAAATAGTAGAGTGATGCAAATGTGTGTGCCAAAAAATTCTGTTATTTCTTTTCCCCCAAACACCACAGCAGGTGGCGACAGCCGCCACATTCCAAAGCTCACGGATGTCCTTTGGGATTCAACTTGCACTCCCCCCCTCCCCCCCCCCCCCCCCCCCCCCCCGAGTGTGGACATGGTGCCCGGGAATCTTGTAATAACCAACTTGTTAGGCCAATATTTTCAAATTTCTTTAACGTATGGGCACCTGAGTAATAGGTGATCCACTGTTTCAGTGTGATACTCGCGTGATGCAAGCAGAGGACGCAAGACATGGGTCCATCCCACCCACGTTTAAGGAAATTATCCGAGGTAAGGATAATCTCCTTGGTCGCAAGCCAATTAAAGATTTTGATTTTAAGGGGCAACTTAGCGTGCCAGACAGGGAATGAGAATGGAAGCCTAGCTCCACCATCATTGATGCGACTATACACACTCTTCACCGAGAATGTACCTTCTCTGTCATTGTCCATCCTTCTTGGTTTTGCCCCTCTCCTGCCATCGGCCTCCATTCTTGTAGAAAGTCCAATTTTCTTCGCTCCTGTGTAATGTCATCCCCCGCAGTACGGTGTAATCGTGGACGCCAAACACCCCTTCTCCAGAACTTGGATACTTGCTCCTTTTGATCCATAGAACGTGAAAAAAGCTTAGAAAATTTGTTAGCTAGCGATATAAGGCCACACCATTTGTCTTATTAGAAGCTGATGCGGTTGCATTACCGAGGGTGAAGTTAAGCCCTTCAGAACTTGAGATACTAGCCTTATTTTCAGCCCGACTATGAATGCTTTCGTGGTGAGGTATCTCACCCTCACAATTTTTGCCCATTTGGCCTTCTTGTTCCGCCTCAGTTTCCACCACCATTTACACAACAAAGCCCGATTCATATCCCTGAGATTGACAATTCTCATTCCACCGAACTCCTTCCTTTTGCACACCGCCCCTCACTTGAGAAGTGGGTTCCCTCTTTTTTCATCTACGGCCTCCTTCCAAAGAAAGCGGCATCTAGTCTTGTTTATCCGCTTAATTACCCAACCTGGCCATTCAAAAAATAACAAGTAGTGAAGTAGTACAACGGAAGCGCTGACAACACCGAATTAATCAATGTTACTCTGCCTCCAAGAGAAAGGATCCTTCCTGTCCATCCATCCGTCCAGACACTTCAATTTTCAATTTTCTCGATCAAGGCTATTATGTCCTGCGCAGGGAGCCTGTGGTAACCCCGGATAGGTGATGGGGAACTTTTTGCATAGGACCGGTAAGAATGGGAATGGGGTTCAGTTATAATTACTAGAGTTTCACACAATTAGCGACACTCCAGTATTATAAATTAACCTCTTTCCAATCAGGGCCTTAAATTTGTCACCATCTTCTAAGTCCACTATAAGGGAATGGTGCTTATATTTTAATAAGTTCATCTGTTCATGTAAACGATGATACATCAGAACATGACGACTAAGTTAAGAGTCAGCATTTGACAAACAAGTCTTTAGCTGCTACCTACTTGACGAATTTTAAATTTGATAGAATCTTGATGATATTTCCATTATTTGGACGTCAGCAAAATCTTCATATACCTTGTACAACTTGTATCGGACAAAGATCTCGTTGCTCATATTATGACCTAACATGTTATGCTACTAGCCTGCAATAATACGATGGCCTTATTTGTATTAGGTTTTCTTTATCATTGGATACCTATATAGTTTGAAACGTGAGGACAGTTCTATAATGTTTCAATGAGGATGGAGCAAGTTGATTGCACAGTTGATGTTCTTATCCGAAAGATACCAAACCTTGTTTGTATTAACCTATTGGGTAAATGTCTAAAGATATAATCAGACTAATGATTATAAACTGTTGAGCTTTCAAGTTACATAAACACTACAAGTCCGATATAATAATATAACTTCTAACTTGTAAGTGCTAGATTAAGCTCTTCTATAATAATTTTACATCCATTTCCACTTACAGAATGTTTGAACCTAGAATTTTTAATCTTATCAAAATGTCTTGGCAATCTCTGACCTCCTTATGCACTTATTCACACTTCACCTTCTTCTCTGAAGGGAACTAGGAAGAATCAGCTATGTTGATTTCACTTTGGTTAATTGGTTGGACAAATGAACAAGGTAATTATTAGCAAAACTGTGTCAGTGAGTATACAAGGGTGTCACGATGATGTCTAGAAGAACATAGGAGACCTACCTAGGTTGAAGCAGAACTAGCTTGCTTGCCTAATGTATCTTATCTTAAGTTAAATATTTGCGAAGAATGTACTTTTAGCTCATTAGTGAGAAGTATTTCATGTTCAAATTAAGCAGTTGTCTAGAGAGAGAGGTTAGACATGGGTCAGGTTTGGTCTAAAAATTTATTATAGTCAGTCTACTTTTATTAGCTTAATTAAGACCCTCGCCCTCACCCTCGCCCTCGCCCTCGCCCCTATCCCTCTTTTTTCTTGATTCCACACTTCTGGCTCCCAATTTTTCTACGAAATTAATATCCAAAGCAATGGAAGCGGCACCATAATTGGTTATCTAGGCAGAGACGGATTGTAAATAGTTAGGTGCCCATATCCTTATTCTACTTTGTTCTGATCATTGTTCTTCCTACTCACTTCTACTATGTGTCACTTTTCCCATTCTTTAATCTGATTAATTCTAACCAGCTACTAAGATTTTGCAAATGATAAATCTGAATTGCCCTCTATTGGTTTTTTTTTTTTAATGGCAGGTTTGTGAGTTGTGACAACCTAATCTATATGGTCAGATTCAGTTTATTTGTCTTCTTCCATAGTTCCATTAGATCATTTTGGCAATGAGAAAAGATTGGTTGAAGGTTAGTTCAGTTCATATTACATGCTTCAATAGGAGGAGAATTACCGCGATGGCTTTTCCTTCTCGGAATCTACAATGAACTGTTTTAGTTGAACACTTATGAATGTAATCATACTGTAGATTTGCAGTCCATTACTCCATTATTATGCTAGCTTTGGGCACAAAATTTGTTTGTATTTCCAGGTTAATTTTTGAACTGCCACCTTGTGAAGTAAATGTATTGAAGTTGTAGCCTGTAGGACACCCACAGTGTGGTAGAAGGAGATCTAATATTTCTCCGTTACATATAAAGTTGTTTATGAGTTAACGGCGGAAGAAATGCAAAACAATTCTGCATTACATATGGAGTTTTTAGGACTTCCGACCAAGGCAATTTCCTGTTTGGATGGCTCGCTAAAGTACACATAAGGGTCATGGTTATGACCGTTTCTATTGCTAAACGACCGTTCTCTTTGATCACAAGGGTTTCAATACCACCAGCAGACCGGTGTGAGATGAGAAAATTGCGCTCATTTTATTCCTGGATAAGTGATGGTAATATCATTTTATTGCAGGATAATTGATGGTGGTCGAGGAAAGTTGTCACCACTATATTTATCTTTCCGTTTTCTTTGGGGATAGCCCTTTTTTGTTATATCTTTTGCATTCCCTTCCAAGCGATGGTGGGGCAGTGTGGTTAAGTAATTCTGGTTCTGTTTCTGCAATCACCCAGTGATGAACAAATGTATAAGAGTAACAAGAGAAACGCCATCCCTTAAACTCGTACCCTGTCTATGAACAAATGTACAAGAGTAACAAGAGAAATACGCTCCCTTAAATTCGTATTGTCTTTCATATATATCATTTCATCCTCTCATACTAGAAAAACTTGAGGGCTAAATTTTAGAAAACTACCTTATACATTTGGCGTTGTATCCTAAACTTGTTTTAATTCTTACTCTCTCCACAGGAGAATATAACTATAGTAATAGTAGAAATCCCAAAGCCGCACAAGAATACCCAGAGTAATACACTAGTACCATCATGTATTGGCTCTAATAAGTGATGGAGCCTGAAGGTCTGAACCCAACATGTTTCACAAAGATTCATCTGAACAGGCAGGCAGCGCAGTTGGTGTCCAACCCTAAACAAGATGCAGTCCTAACAATCTCTATATTGACTTGCATCATCAAGCCTGCATAAGTTGAAGATGTTGGGGTTTGTGGATCCAATACACGATACTGGGGTTGGAGATGTCAGTTGAGAAGAAAAGTCAAAGTGGGAGCAAGAGATCAGAAGTGGTTTGAAGATACAGGCAGAGTTGCAGTCGATCGCGTCCCCGACCGTGCTCCAGGCAAGTGTACGGTCAACCGCGCAGTGGACCGTCCTGCTCTCTGATTCAATTCTGTAACTTGAAGAGGCGACCGGTCGACCGCGTAGTCGACTGACCTGCTCTCTGTTGGACTTCGTGCAGTAGAAAGAAAGAACCGGTCGACCGTCATGATGTTGCGGTCGACCATCCCGACGCTGATTGATGAGCGGCTGAGATTAAAGTTGTGGAATCCTATATATATTGTATTGTATACGATTTTAGGGTTAAGTGAAAAGAAAATAGATATCTACAAGCCATCATTAAAAGAGAGGGAGATAGAGAGAAACCCTACACCTTGGTGGTGAGTTCTTGAGAGATTTGTAAACCTAATCTTCATATTTCTAGTGGAAATCGCAGGAGTGCCTCTGCGCGGGGAAGTAGCCATTATTTTGGGTGAACCTTGAAAAAATTTTGTGTGTTCTTGTGTGTTGCTTTTGGTTGTTCTTTGTTCTCTTGTTTTGATTCTATAGTTCTTGCATCTCGTCATCGTTGTTGAGTTTATTCCGCAGTTAGAATTCAACAAAGTGGTATCAGAGCTACATGTTGGTAATATTGATTGAGATGGGGGACAAGAGTAGAGTCAAGGAGTTCGATGGAACGGATTTCACAATGTGGAAGATCCAAATGATTGCGTATCTTCGACAGAAGGATCTAGATGATCCGTTATTTGGTGTGAAGCCAGAAGGGGCGGAGGTCGATCTGGTTGCGTTGGCGGCCTGGAATAGATTGGATCAGAAAGCACTTGGGTAGATTCAGTTATCGCTGAGCAGGAAGATGCTATGTTATATTGAGAAGGCAAAACTGCAAAGGAGGCAATGAAGATATTGACAGACATGTTCGAGAAGCCGAATGCAGTAAATCAGATCTTACACCTAAAAAAATTGGTTAACTTGAATTTGTCAGAAAGGGGTTCCGTTGCTGAGCAGATCAATAATTTTTGTATGGTTTATAATCAGATAAAATCGCCGGGTTTAAAGTTTGAGGAGAGGGCACAATCGTTGTCGCTATCTAGTCTTTCCGATAGTTACGGCACAGTAGAGCAGACTATTACAAGCACCATGACTGATACGACAACCTTAAATGATGTTATAAGCAGCATTATAAATGAGGATGCAAGGAGGAAAAGACACGGAGAGACTTCAGTGTCATATCCTAGCAATACCGCGCTGTCAGTCGATAACCGTGGTAGAAGTAACAATAAAGCGAGGTCGCAGAGCAGGAATCACAGGTCCAAGTCAAGAACCGGACATCGCAAAGGTGAGTATTTGTACAGCAAGAAGCCAGGACACAGGAAAGACCAATGCGCGGAGTATAAGAAAGCACAAGCAGGATCACAAGTAGCCAATGTGGTAAGTATTGAATCCCGTCTAGATGAATTGTATTTATCTGCTGGATTTAATATTTTGCAAGATGATTGGTGTATAAACCCAGGTGCTTCTTATCATTGTACCCCCGTGAGGGATGTTTTGAGGATTACAGGACAAGTGATTTTGGTGCAGTTTTAGTTGGTAATGGGCAGATATGTCCAGTTGTGGGTAGAGGCACTGTGAGAATGAAGGCTCACAATGGTGGACAATTGGTCTTGCATGATACAAGACATTCTGAGCTTGAAGAAAAACTTGATCTCACTAGCAAACTAGACAAAGAAGAGTTTACAACAACTTTTGGGCATGGAGAATGGAAGGTGACTACAAGTGCTAGGTTGGTGGCAAAAGGAAAGCGTGGTGACACATTGTACTTACTCAGAGGAGGTGATTCAGGTGATATCATTGCTACAACATCTGCAGGTAGTTCCTCTTCAATTCTGTGGCATGTCAGGTTGGGGCACCTTGGTGAAAAGGGTGTCAAGCAGCTTTGTTCTAGGGATCTTTTGCCGGAGCTGAAGAAGGTTGAGATGGATTTTTGTGAGAATTGTGTGACGGGCAAACAGAAGACAGTTAGCTTTCAGTTGGGTGGGCATTAGAAGAAGCTTGGGAAGCTAGAGTTGGTACATACAGATGTGTAGGGTCCAGCTCAGGAATTCTCTTATGGTGGTAAGAGATACTTCGTCACATTCATCGATGATGCTACAAGAAAGATTTGGGTTTATGCAATTCACGAGAAATCAGAAGTTTTTAAGGAATTTAGAGCTTAGAAGGCCAGGGTTGAGAATGAAATAGGTTGCAAGGTGAATACAATAAAGTCAGACAACAGGGGGTGAGTACACAAACAAAGAGTTTGTTAACTATCTGGCAAGAGAAGGTATCAGAGGAATCAAGATAGTTCCTAAGACTCCACATGAGAATTGTGTTGTAGAAAGAATGAACCGCATGATACTCGAAAGGGTGAGATGAATGAGACTTCATGCGGGTCTTCCGATCCATCTTTGGGCTGCTACAGTTGATACGGCAGTGTACTTGATTAACCGTTGCCCGTCTAGTGCCATTGATGGGGCCATTCCAAAAGAACTATGGTCAGATAAAACTGTTAATTATTCGTATTTAAAAGTTTATGGTTGTATGGCATATGCACTAATTGACAGGGAAGAAAGAAAGAAGTTGGACTCTAAGTCCAGGAGGTGTGTGTTCATTGGCTATGGTGGCGATGAGTATGGTTACAGACTTTGGGATTTTGTGGATAACAAAGTCATTCGCAGCAGGAATGTAGTGTTCAATGAAAATGTTCTATACAAAGACGGGCATACAGGTCAAGACAGTACAACCTGTTCAAAGTCAGATTGAGGTTCAGACTCAGACTCAGATTCAGATTCTGAAGGCGGCCCTAGTGGTGGGGGCCCTACAGTGCAGCAACAGGTACAGGTACCACAGGCAGCACAAGGAGGCTCATGGTGAGCCTATTGGAAATGAGCAGGTTATCCAAGACGAACAGGTACAGCGAGAACAGTTCGGGGAACTTGAATCGGTCGGTGAACCGGTACCCACATTGAAGAGATCGACACGAGAGAGGAGACCAACCAAGATATTTGATCCATCAGTTAGTGTTGTTCACGAGCATATTCTATACACGGATTCAGGAGAGCCGAAGACTCATGAAGAGGCTTTGAGGGATGAGGCTCGAATTCAGTGGGAGTTAGCCATGAAGGATGAGATGAGCTCCTTGGAACAGAACCAAACTTAAGAGTTGATCAAGTTACCTGCAGGGAAGCGCGCTCTTATGAACAAATAGGTTTTCAGAGTCAAAGATGAGGCAGATGGCAGTAAGAGGTACAAGGCGAGGCTTGTTGTGAAAGGATTCTCTCAAAGAAAAGGTGTTGATTATAGTGAGATCTTTGCACCAGTTGTGAAGATGGCTTCAATTAGGGTTCTGCTTAGTATTGTAGCAGTTAAAGACTTGCACTTAGAGCAGTTGGATGTAAAGACAACATTTCTCCATGGTGATGTCGAAGAAGAGCTGTACACGAGACAACCCACAGGTTTTGAAGCTAAAGGAAAGGAAGACATGGTGTGTCGATTGAAGAAGAGTCTTTATGGGCTCAAACAAGCATCGCAGCAATGGTACTTGAAGTTTGATTGCTTCGTGAGAGGGAAAAGTTTCGATAGGTGCGAAACGGATCATTGTGTGTATGTTCGTAGATATGAGGACAATGATATAGTTAGCTTGGCGTTGTATGTGGACGACATGCTGTTAGCAGGTTCATGTATGGAGAAGATCAAGAAAGTGAAAAAGGCGCTAGCTTCAGAGTTTTCAATGAAGGACTTGGGTGAAGAAAAGCAAATCCTCGACATGAAGATTAATAGAGACAGGAGTAGCAAGAAGCTTTGGTTATTACAAGCGGGCTATGTGAAGAAGGTGTTAAAGAGATTCAATATGGATGGTGCGAGGCCAGTCACTTGTCTCTTGGCTGCTCACTTCAAGTTATCAATGGACTTGTGTCCTAAGACAGAGGCAGAGATAGAGGAAATGACTGCTATTCCTTATGCCTCAGCCGTTGGTAGTTTGATGTATGTGATGGTGTCTACAAGACCAGACATCGCACAAGCAGTGGGAGTTGTCAGCCGTTACATGAAGAATCCAGGTAAACAGCATTGGGATGCAGTAAGGTGGATTCTTAGATATCTAGCAGGTACTTCAGATCACTCTCTTTGTTTTGGGGGAGATTCTTTGTATATATATGGTTATGTGGATGTGGACTTTTTGGGCGATCGTGATGGTTGCAGAAGTACCACAGGGTATATATTTATAGTTGGAGGAACAACTGTTAGTTGGCTTCGCAGCTACAAAAGGTTGTAGCGCAGTCAACCACGGAGTCAGAGTATATGGCACTTACAGAAGCAATGAAAGACATGTTGTGGGTTTCGGAGCCTATGAAGCAGTTGGGCAGGAAGCAACCCATAGGTGAACTATGGTGTGACAGTCAAAGTGCAGTTTTCTTGGCAAAAAACTCGGCATATCACTCTAGGACTCGGCACATCACTCTAGGACTCGGCACATTCAAATGATGTATCATTTTATCAGAATGGCGGTTGAGAAGAAATGGTTGAAGCTAACTAAGATTCTTGGCACTAAGAATCCGGCAGACATGCTCACTAAGGTGGTGGATAGCAGGTTACATCAGTTTTGCTATACCGCTATCGGATTGTCTCCGGGTTAATTGTTGAGGAGACTCGCAGAGGCACATGCCTAGACTAGACCAATGGAAGAATGAAGAACAAGTTAGAGACTTCGTGTATATGTCTCCAACTGGGAGATTGTTGGGGTTTGTGGATCCAATACACGATAATGGGGTTGGAAAAGTCAGATGAGAAGGAGGGTCGAAGTGGGAGCAAGAGGTCATAAGTGGTTTGAAGCTACAGGCAGAGTTACGGTCGACCGCACCCCCCGACCGCGCTCCAGGCAAGTGTACGGTCGACCGCACAGTCGACCGTCCCGCTCTCTGATTCAATTCTATAACTTGAAGAGGCGACCGGTCGACCGCGCAGTCGACCGACCTGCTCTCTGTTGGACTTCGTGCAGTCGAAGAAAAGAACCGGTCGACTGTCATGATGTTGCGGTCGACCGTCCCGACGCTGATTGATGAGCGGCTGAAATTAAAGTTGTGGAATCTTATATATATTGTATTGTGTACGATTTTAGGATTAAGTGAAAAAAAATAGAGATCTACCAGCCGTCATTAAGAGAGGGAGATAGAGAGAAACCCTACACCTTGGTGGTGAGTTCTTGAGAGATTTGTAAACCTAATCTTCATATTTCTAGTGGAAATCACAGGAGTGCCTCTGCGCGGGAAAATAGCCATTGTTTTGGGTGAACCTCGAAAAAATCTTGTGTGTTCTTGTGTATTGCTTTTGGTTGTTATTTATTCTCTTATTTTGATTCTATAGTTCTTGCATCTCATCGTCGTTGTTGAGTTTATTCCGCAGTTAGAATTCAACAGAAGATACTCTACTATCTTACTGCCTACTTTAAAAGTCAATATTCAACATTTCGTATGATCTGAAAAGACGCCTCTCTCTCCATCTTGCCGGCTCTTTTTCCCTCAGATCCCGATTATCGCTTCCCCCTTTCCGTTGCCTTCCTTCGTTATAGTTGTTCCTCTCCCCATTCTCCACAAGCCCTTTTCGTTTCCCCCTCCCTGCTGTTAGTCCCCTCTCTCTACCCTCTCCTCACTCTTGTGGTGTTCGCCTAGGCCGCTCCTCCCTTCCTCCCTTGCTGCTGGAGTGCGTTGCGTGTTCGTCTTTGTGTAGCGTCTCGGAGTCCCCCCTAAGGCACCCCTCTGGTGGCAGTCCCCCTGCATCGCGGTCTTTGGAGGTTCAGCTGAAGTTCTTTCTTCCTTCTCAGTGTGAGTTGGTTATTCGCTTCAAAGGTATCATTGTTGTTGCACTGTAAGTGGGTTGCTACCTTGCTCTGTTAATTTTTTTTAGTTGTTTTTTTTGCGCTTTGTGTGGTGTGCCATTATCTCTTGGACATTTTCCCACTCGATTCTGTGGGCGGTTTTGTGTCTCTTGCTCCCTGTTGCCGGAGCTCACTTCTCTCTCTTCGAGCTGTCGGCTCTTATGAGCATTAGCTATGGATGCTTTGGATCTCAGTTCTTTTGTTCGTTCAGCCCCGCGGTTTTGTCATTTCTGGCTTTCCTATTTGCGGTGGTGCGTTAGCTTACCCTGGCGCTTTAGTGTCTTGTTTTAGATTATTTCCAATAGCGTCATCTGTTCCGTGTTGCCATCGAACTCTCTTTCCGGTGATTATTCACCATTGCCTTCCCTTAACCTCTCTCTCCCCCTCTTCTTCTTCCCTGCGTTTCTTTCTGTTGGTGGGCCTGTCGACCATGGAACTCTCATGGGTTGAGGTTGTTAAAAAGAAAAAGAAAAATACTTCTGAGTGTAAAGTCCCTCTCTCTGGGCCTTTTCACTCTAGCCGGCCCACTCAGGCCATATCCCATACTGGTCTGACGAAGCTTCCTCCCAGCTTCCTATCGTACCGCTCCCGCCCTGTCTCTTCATCTCCCACTTCTACTTCTCTCCATTCTCCCTCTGGTCCTCTCCTTAGAACCCTGGTTTGTTTTCGTTGCCTTCAAATTGGCCACTTCAAAGTTGATTGTCCTTTCAAAATGAAGTGCCTATTCTGCGAGCGTCCTGGGCATGCTAAAAACAAGTGTCATGCGCTTCAAAGAGCTCTTGGGCTTCCCTTAGGGGTTCCGATATCAGATCAGATTCTCAAAGTGGTTGATCTTCAGCCTCTGCGCAAACAGCTTCTCGCTTCTAAACCTCCCAAAGTGCAGAAGCAATCTTCATCTTCTAGTGCTCCCTTACTCCCCACCCCTCCATCGGGGCTTAAACCTGCCGATCCTCTCCCCCCCACCCCTGCTGTGGTCAAGCAGCCTCCGCGTTCTGGTAAGCAGTTGATCCCTCAGGTTTTCATCTCCAAAGCTGAGCTTTCTGATCGTTTGAGGTACTTCGGTAATTTTGGAGCCATTTCGTTCTCTGGAGGTGCGGCCCCCTTCTTTACAGTGAACTCTTTTCTTAGTAACCACTGTAATGTAGTCGATTGGGATTGGGTGCTGTATAACTGTTCTAATGGTGATTTAGTCATCCATTGTCCTTCCTCTAAGATCCTGGAAGATCTTATTGCTGTGTCGCCTTTATCTATCGGCAATATTTCCCTGGCAATTAGACAGTGGGTGAAGATTCCTTCCTCATCTCATGTTCCCCCCTCTCCTGAAACCAAAGTCTCTCTCATTGGTCTGCCACCGTTTTGTGATTCTCTCCGTCTTGTTGGAGATATGGCTAAGTGTATTGGAGAGGTTGTTCGCATTTCATCTAAAGCTAGATTGGCCTCAGGCTACTTACAAATTGACGCGATTTTTCGATGTATTTCCTCCTCTGCTCGTACTGAAGCGTTCTGCCTTACTGATGGTACTTCTTCGTTTGATGTATCTGTGCTTTATCATGATCAGGCTCCTTCTTCTCAGCGAGAGTTTAACCCCCATCCCAAGCCTCTATCTTTTGGTACTGATCTCTCATCTCAATTTCATCCCGGTTCCTCCTCCTCTGACAAGGCTAAATTCACTAAATCAAAAAGTAGTGCAGTGGCTCTTGTCCGCAGCAGCAACCCCTCCCCTTTTAAACCTCCGGTTCCCCTTCCAAGCTCCAAAATCTCGCCTTCGAAATCCCCCAACCTTGTTTGGATCAATCCGGAACGTCAGGGTACCAAAGGATCTTCCGGTGCGACTTCCTCCATCCCTCCTACTCCATCTTCGGCTTCTCAGCCTATTTTCTCCAAGAATGCTGTTTCTGCGGATATTCCCTCTCCCTCTATTAAAGTCAAGAGTACATCATCTCCCTGGCCTGCTTGGGAGGTTAACCCTAATTTCGCCTCAGATTGGGAACAATTCCAGCAGTTGGCTCACTTCCCCACGCCGAAAAAGTCGGACCCTGCGTTCACTCCGTCTAAAACTACTTCTAAAAATTCTGGTAAGGCCTCGGATTGGACTGAGCAGGATTCCCTCTTATCGGAAGAGGAAGCGGAATTACCCAGTCATCAGCCGGACAAGGTATTTCTCTCCTTTTTGTCTTCGCACTTCGATGTTAATTATTATCTATTATCGGTTTTGTGTTTTAAGCTTGTGTACTACGGTTTATTCTCCAAGGCTAGTTTCTTTATTATTATTGCTCATTCCAACACAAGTTTTGATGTTTCTTTAGCTGCTTCTCTTAAATGGACATCCATAGCTCTTGCTGTGAAAGCTCGAGAGCTTGTGGAGTCTCTTTCCTCCCCCCTTCTGTACTCTTCTGATACTGCCTCTATCTTACCTTCTGGACCGGTCAAGGATGTCACTGCCCCTTGTTCTCATCTTTTGATGGATGCTGTACGGGTATCACCTCCTCTTCTTCAGGAGGAGTGTTATCCTGTTACCAATAATTTGGTTTCTCCCATCTCAAATAAGAGATTGATTAGGACTAGTGCTCGTCTTTTAGCCAAGTATCCTAATCGCTCTTTGACAGCTAGTTCGCCTGCTTCTTCTAGCAAGCTCGGCCCTTGCCTCCAGCAGACCCCTACTGCGCCTTCACATTTAGTCCCGCTTAACCATCTTGGTTCCATTTTCATTCCCATTTTTGATTCTTTTTCCGACTCAGAATTAGCTGCTAATGCTCACAACCTTGGTTTCTTGCTTGATCCCTTAGACTCGCCTCGCATCCGCTCTATTAGGATTCAGGAATCCTCCAGAGTTAATGAGCACCGTCTTTTTAAATAATTAGTGCCTCTTGGAATATCCGTGGTTTGCATTGCCCTGTTAAGCAAAGGGCTATTTTCGACTTCATAAATTCTTCTCATTGTGACATGATCTCCATTCAAGAGTCTAAGTTGGATTCCCTTTCCCCGGCGATCTCTAGATCCTTAGGTGGATCCATTATCACCAAATGGATCTCTCTGGATGCGATCGGATCTAGAGGAGGGATCATCTTTGGTTTCAAGGAAGCCCTATTTTCCTTGGTTTCGGTTCATCGCCTGAACTTCTTTTTAATAGTTCATCTCCACTGGAATCTTCAAAATTGTCCACTCACCGTTATCTCTGTTTACGGCCCTTCTACTTCTGACAGGCGTCAATTATTTTGGAACGAATTCTTTTCTTTACAGCAATTCTCCGCTCAACTCTGTGTTTTGTGTGGGGATTTCAACGTTACTCGGTTTATTTCTGAAAGATCGAATTCAGGTTCATCCTCATCTCAATCTAGCTCTTTTAATGATTGCATTCGCGATCTTCAATTATCCGATTTGCCGATATCCGGTAGATCCTTTACCTGGTCCAATCTTCGCGAGAACCCTTCTTTTGCCAAGCTTGATCGCTTTCTGGTTTCGCAGCTTTGGATTACTCGCTATCACCGATCTTTCGTCCAAGCGTTTCCTAACCCTTCTTCTGATCATGTTCCGTTAGTGCTTTACTCCGACTTTAACTTTCACCACCAGCACAAATTTCGTTTTGAAAAATTCTGGCTTCAAGACCAACTTTTTATCAACCTCGTCTCAGAATGTCTTGCGTCAGTCACCGGTTCATCCGGACTGGGCAATATTTTACTTAAGATGCACGCCATTAAATATGGATGCAAAATTTGGCGTTACGAGAGGCATCGTAACACGAACTTTCTCAAGGCTTTTCTTTTGCAAACCATTGATTCCATTGATAAGATGGAAGAAATGGGCACCTTATCGGAAGCTTACCGCTCGGAACGTCGATCTTGCAAGCAAGAATACGCTGATATGCTCCACCTAGACCACATTAAATGGGCTCAAAGAGCTCGGATTAAGTGGTTGAAGGAGGGGGACGCGAATACTGCTTTCTTCCATAATTTTGCGTCGCATAGACAACGTTGTAACCACATCTCCTCCATTTCTGTCCGAGACAGGGATCTTTCTTCCGATGATTCCATTCATCAGGAATTCCTTGCTTTTTATAAAAACCTGATAGGAACTCAGAAACACCGTTCTATCGAGCTGGATTGGGATCATCTCTATGGTGTCCAAAATCACGACCTTTCCTCGTTAGAGGCGCCTTTCTCCTTGGAGGAGATTAAGTCTGCCGTTTTCGCTTTAAAAAGTGATTCCGCGCCTGGGCCCGATGGCTTTCCCGCCTTCTTCTTCCAAAAATTTTGGGATCTACTCAAGACAGACCTTCTTAAGATGTTTCAAGATTTGCATCAAGGAAATTTCTCTTTTGATCGTATTAATTACGCGCACATTGTGCTTATCCCCAAAGTTGCAGGGGCTCACCTTGTCTCTGAATTTAGACCGATTAGCCTGATCAACACTTCCTTCAAAATTATTATGAAAGTCTTGTCTTCCAGACTTAGTGTTATTATCCCTCCCTTAATAGACTCAGCCCAATCTGGGTTTATCAAAGATCGATTCATTCTTGACAGTGTGGCTTCAGCTCAGGAAATTATTTCCCACTGTCATCGTACTAAGTCGGAAGGCATCCTTCTTAAGCTTGACTTCCAAAAAGCTTACGATAATGTTAATTGGGATTTCCTCCTGGACCTTCTCGTTTTTCGAGGTTTTGGCCCCAAATGGGTCGCCTGGATTAAATCTAGCCTCTTTTCAGGCACCTCCTCCCTTTTCATCAATGGTTCAGAAGGCCACAAGTTCAAAATCAGGTGTGGACTCCGCCAAGGAGATCCTCTATCTTCTCTGCTCTTTTCTCTAGTCGCAAATGTCTTTAGCAAACTTCTGCGTAATGCTTGGAACTTGAATATGGTCGAGGGACTTGGCAGTTCCTCTTCGTTCGAGGGAGTGCTTAATCTCCAATATGCTGACGACACTATCATATTCACCAAACCGAATTTCCACTCCCTTCGTAACCTCAAGCTGCTCCTTTACTGTTTTGAATTGGCTTCCGGTTTATCGATTAATTTTCAAAAGTCCTCAGTTCTATGGTTGGGGGGTTCACCCAACCGTCAGACGGAAGTATCCAACATTTTTAACTGTCCCATCGCTTCCTTTCCGATTTCCTACTTAGGTATCCCCCTTCGTTGGGGCAAACTGCATAGATCGGACTGGTTTCCTCTGATCGATAAAGTGGAAGCCAGGCCCAATGTTTGGTCTAGCAAGCTTTTATCCAGAGGTGGTAGACTTACTCTCATTAATTCGGTTATTTCTGCCATGCCCCTTTACTTTATGTCGTTCTATTTCTTACCCGCTTGGGTCATCAAAAGAATCGATCAGATTAGAAGTAATTTCTTCTGGAATGGCTCTTCTTCCTTCAAACCTGGCTCCCACCTGTGCCATTGGAAGCTGGTCTGCACTTCAAGGAGGAAGGGGGTCTTGGTGTCATTGACATTCGTAATCATAACTTAGCTCTTCTAGGGAAATGGTTATGGAAGTTTCATAATTCTGACCATTTGCCTTGGGTCCAATACATCAGAGGCTTTCGCTCGGCTTCTTCCAACTGGTGGGAATTTCCCGAGGCGACCCATCGCCGTGCTTCCCCCTTTTGGAAAGGCATTTGGAAAGCCTCTGCTGCATTCCAGTGTGGTATTTTTCGCATCTGCAAAGATGGTTCCAGGGCTAAGTTGTGGACTGATCTATGGATCGGCAACACCACGCTTGCTTCGGCTTTCCCTTCCCTTTTCCGCCTTACGGTCCTCCCTTATGCTTCGATAGCAGACTCTTTCATCTTGATTGATAATAATCGATTTTGGTTGATTCCTTTCACTTGCGATCTCTCACCTGCTTTGTCGGAGGTCTACGATAGGCTCATTCTTTACCTTAACAGCTATGAATGGCGTCTGTCCGAGGGCATTGGTTGGCGGTGGTCATCTGCTGGGGTATTCTCGGTGAACTCTTTTTATAAGTTCCTTAACTCGAAAGGAGTGAAGTCTCCTTCCGCCAATCACTTCTGGGACTCGCCGGTTCCTTTAAAGGTTAAGATCACTTCATGGCTAGCTTTTAATAATAAGCTTCTGACTGTCGATGTTTTGAACAAACGCAACCTGGCCTGGGGTCAACTTTGTGTCTTGTGCGATCAGCACGAGGAAAACGTTAACCACCTCTTCATTCAGTGTCCCACTGTAATTCCCTTATGGAAGATTTGTTCTCTTGCTTGGGGGACTACTTCTATCCCCCTTCTCTTGGACTACGTTTGGTCTGCTAAGCTCTCGAGCCCTTCTTTCAGTTTTCCTTGGACTCTATCAGTCCATGCTATTATATGGATCATTTGGAAAGAAAGAAACACTAGGCTGTTCCGAAATCATAGATCCTCTGTAGCGGTTTTAATTGATGAGTATTTATTACTTTTCGATCTGTGGTCTTCGGTGTTAGATAACAAGGGCTTAACCTCTCGCTTCTCTCACTTATTAGGAAATGCTTATCGATGCCTTCGCACTCTTAATGCTATTTAATTCCTGGTTTTGCACTTGTTTCTGATATTAACTTATCTCCTCATCTCCCTTGTTCATCTTGCAGGATAAAGCATCTTATCCAGATGCGGCTACCAGCTCTAATCCCCAGTGAGCATTGCTCTCTTTTTATCGGGGCTTTTGCTTATTTTGTTTGGCTAGTTCTGGCAGTGGTAGCACCTTACTTATCTTTTGGTGGCTGATGTTTTTTGTTCGTTTTGGGTCGCGGCTGTTTGCTGCGCTGCTGTCTTACTGTACCTACTTCGCTCCTCTTTTCTCCTATGTTATGTTTGCATATGCTATATTATATGATGATCCTGGTTTATGTCGGTTGATTGTAGCCTTCTGGTTTTCTTATGTTTGTTAGATCTGTGCTTGCTTATCTCTGGATGTTAATTTGGCCTGCTCTATTGCTGTCTGTTTTTTTGTTCTCGCATGGCTGGGCTTTGTGGGATGATTGTAATGTTTTAAGCTCTTCTTATTGAGGTTACTCGCTTCGGCGGTTATTTTCTGCCTTCGGCAATTTTGGCTGGTCATCTATTTTCCTGTTTGGTATGGTGTGTTTCAAGATTAGTTGAGATCTCACTTAGTGATTTGTCTCTTTACACCTGAACCTCTTTTTTCCCTCTCCTGGATTGAATGTTTCAGCATGTTTTTTGCTCTACTATGTTTTAGCTTCCGTTTCCTTTTACTTTATCTTCCCTGTCTCTCTATTGATCAGTGGTGATTCTGTTATTGAGTTTCATCCCATCGATTGGGAGCAAGTAGGGTATTAGCTTTGATGCTACTGCTGTCCGGCCTGTTGCTGGTATGCTGGAGTGACCACTGTTGAGGATCAGTGGTGTGCTACTGCTAGGATGGTGCGGGAGGCCCTATCCTTTTTCTTCGGTTGGGAGTCCTCGGCTGATGAGTCCTTGCCCAGTCGGTGTCGGTTCTTCATCGAGCTATCCTCTGATCTGCTGATGCTTGCATTAGTTTAGAATTTTATCTTTTTCCTGTAATTTTGTTGCTATGTGCTTGATCATTCATTTTACGACTTGTAAAATTTCTGTTGACTGATTCTATATATAATAATTTGATGGCTGGGGTCGCAAGATCCTATCCGATTCATCAAAAAAAAAACATTTCGTATGATCTACACTTCCTGAGAACGATCACGACGAGCTACACAATTGCCATCTCACATGTTAGGCTTGTTAGCACTCATGATCAGTACACCATTTTGATCACTACTCAATGATTTTCTCAGGCATTCTCAATTACTACGATATGCATCCTCTTTATTAGTACTGGAGATTTCTATATGAGATAGCATGAAACTGTCACGATTTCCAAAGAACTAACAAATAATTGAGATATGTACCGGATCCTATGTAGTGGGGGAAAGGGAATAAAGATTCAAATCCTGATCATCACATATCACACTTGGATATCAACATGGACAACAGTCTTTTTTGTTTGTGTGCGTGTGAACCTCTTTGGCTCTTTGTGGCTCTATGTGACTAATATTTATCATATGACCAAATTGTTAGATAAACACACTATCTCTGTATGTTGTGTAATCATTAAATGACACATGCCATGAATATTAATCATGTGACCAATTGCTAGACAACTCATTCATGCAAACCTCTCGTGCCTATAAATTGAGTTCATGGAGAACCTTTGAATCCGTAATCTAACCCTGGATACCAGATGTACTAGATGCAACACAGAGGACACGACTCGCATTCTCTTTGCTTGTCCTAGAGCCACATTGGCTTGGGAAGTAATTTGTTTGGGTTTTGGTATTGTAAACCGGTCTTAGGTCATGTTTAGATTTATGGGGTTCATGGAGAGGTAGATTGATTAAGAAGGAATATAGGATAGCATGGAATAGTGTTGGAGTAGCTACCTTGTGGAGTCTGTGGCCAGATCGTAATGAGTCTTGTTTCCGTAATTTTTAAATTAGATTCTCTGTATTGATGCATAAATTTTTTGTTCTCATTGATGGTTGGGCATGGGCAAGCAAGTGCGAGAAAGAAGCTCTGAATGGAAGGCGAGGAGTAGTTTATCTTGGAGTGGGAAGGGGGTGTTGGGTTTGTATGTCTTGCATACACATGTTCGATGAAGAAGGCGATGAAGCGATAAGAATGATTGAAGATAGAAAAGAAAAACAGTCAGCAATAGCAACAACAGCAGTTGCGATCGACCGATCTTGAGGTGCGGTCGACCGTCCTTGAGGTGTGGTCGACCGTCCCCTGTACAGGGTCTTCCTGCGAGGAGGACAGTCGACCGCAAGTATAGTGCGGTCGACCGTTTGCGGCTGATGGGTTTATTTGGGTCAGGTCTTGGAGATTCGTGAGAAGCCCATCTTCTTCTTCAAGTCAGATCGTGCGGCTCTCAATGCAGGGTTATCTCTTCAGCAGTAATCGAGTGGTTAATGTATCAAGTGTATCAAACTATGGTTTCTCTGGATTTATATAATCAATTGTAACGGCTCATAGAACAGCTTGGGTACCAAACAAAAGTGGGTAGGTCTACGGTTAATCGAATCTAAAGCAAGGAAGGGATTCGTTTCCAAAAACCCGTGTCGAATAGAAGAAGAGAGTACTTCATCTTCTGAGAGGGTGGGACATTTTTCCATTGAAAAAGCAAGTAAGTTACAATTAGGCTTGAGAGAGGGTTGTTATGAGAATTGTAACATTCTTGTATCTTCTCTAGTTGAAATAACATCTCGGTTCTTTCTCTCTCGGATTAAGGCGAAAGCCAGACAATTCTCCTGTACTTTGTATGATTGGTGTGAATTTGCTTGGTGGTTTGTGTTGATTGTGTCGAAGACTCAATAAGATCCTCAATTTTCTAACAAGTAGTATCAGAGTATCACTTGTTCCTAATATGTGGCATCAGAGCAATCAGGTTCGTGGGTTTGTTCGAGTTCCTTAGAGAAGATGACAGATCAAAAGACAAAGATCAAGCGGTTTGATGGTAAGATCAACTTTAATCTATGGAAGGTGGATATATATGATGTTTTGGTTCAGAAGGACTTGCACCTTGCCTTAGAAGATAAGAAGTCAACCGACATGAAGCAGGAGAAGTGGGATGAGATTTGTTTAAAGACCTTGAATTTAATCTGGTTGCAATTGGCGGACAAAGTCAAGTATAATATTCTTGAGGAGAAAAAGTGCGGCGAGTCTATAGGCGAGATTCAAATCTGACTACTCAGGGTCGTCGTTTCTAGATCGAATGTATTGGAAGAGAAAGTTGTTTAGATTCTCAATAAAGGAAGGTACCCCATCTTCAATATCACATTGTGGAGTTCAATAAGGTAATATCTGAACTGAAGACGATTAATACTGATGATCTTAGCGAAGAGGATAAACCTTTCAACTTGATTTATTCACTGTCAACTTTTTATGATCACTTGATAACTATCATGCTACATGGGAAATCAGCTAAGGAGACACTTACAGTAGCCGGGGTGATTAAGGCTCTGAAGGAAGATGAACTAAGAAATGAGACTTGTTGAGAAAATAATTAGCAGACCTGAATGCCCAAGTTAACCTTCGGATAGCACCACACGGTTCTGGAATGGGTTGATCGATTGACTTTAACTGCAACAGGAAGAAAGTGTGAGAACGGCTCAATGCGTAGATTGCACTTTCTTTAAGAAGCTATTCGGCCAATTCTGGAGATAAATCATTGATCACCAAATACTTCTCCCAGGATACAACGAGTTTCTGTTTACAGTGTTGCCCAATACTGGCAACACGTATCAACTTGCACCACTCAATGTAAAAAAAAAATCTCAATAATAGGAAAAACTATTTGAGAAGAGAGGATGAATGTAAAAAAAAAATCTGCACACTTATACCTTTTGACATAAATCCTCTTTTTATAATCAAAAGAAGAGAAAAGGTTTACTGATTTTGTCATAAAAATGGGAATTAATTTCATCATAAAAGATCCTTTAAATGCCATAAAAACATTTCATTGTTTTTTCTTTACTGGTAAAAAACGGCTAGTAGCATTTGATGAGAAAAACGTTTTTGATTTGTTCAAAATCTTAAAATATGTTTTGTTTTTCAAGAGACCCCAAGTCACTAAGGCCCTAAGGCCCGGTTCGGTCAAAGATATATATATATATATATATATATATATATATATATATATATATATATATATATATATATATATAATATGTGGAAGATGAGAATTGATCCTCCACCCTCATGTGAGCCCAAAACTTTAACCATTGGGCCACAAGACAATATTGACAGTAAACAATAAATTAAGTGTTTTAAATGTATACTAAATTCCAACAAGACTCATAAAGGAGAGTATATTTCTGTCGGATGTTTTGCAATGGATGGTGATACTTCTATTAGAAGGGATGCGGCACACAAGGGTAAGTTTTGTTGCCACTATTGTAAAGGAGTTGAGCATTACAAGAGAGACTGTCGTACGTGGTTGAGTCAGAAGAGTGCTACTAAAGGAGGTGATTAAGCCAATGTGGTCAACGCTGCTGATTCAGATAAATCAGGTGAATCTGATAACTTCGATCTATGTCTTCTTGTTTCAAGTTCTTCAAATGTGGATTCAAGTAGGTGTCTTGATTCGAGAAGTTATTCTCATATTTACTCCAAGAGGGAGATATTTCGTCAACATGCCGTAGTGTGAGAACGGCTAGATCTGAGATTTGTGAAGTAGTGGGTGAGGGAACAGTTGAATTTGAGACGCCAGATGGTGAATGGTTCACACTAGAAAAGGTCATGCATATTCCTTCAATACAGCAGAATCTGATATCTTTGGGGACTCTTGATGCTTGATGTGGAGTTTTGACAATTTGGGATAGTCGTCGTAAGGTGATAAAGGGTAAGAGGGGGATTGAGTAGGGTCAGCACAACCCCTATCAGCTTTGTGAGAGCAGAAGAACTCGGCTGAGTGTATGCAAGCTCATTGTTCCTAATGCATCATCTAGTAAGTCGTTACTAAAATTACCGAATCGAGACTGCAACGTTCGAATATAGTTGGAAGTCTGGAGAGAGCCTTGATATGGTGGAGTTCGTGTGGAGGGTGACACCTCCATGATTACATCTTCAGGGATGTGCCCTTGAGGGGGACATACAGCTGGAGGAAAGCAGGTGCAGGTTTGTTCAACTAGCAGAAGAAACCATAGAAACTTATTGTTTATAAAGCGGAGATGAAAGATCTGGAAGAGTTTTAACTCACACATGTATGAATTCATGAGTATGCAATTCATGGTGGAGATTGTTGGGTTTGTATGTCTTGCATACACATGTTTGATGAAGAAGACGATGAAGCGATGAGAATGATCGAAGCAAATGATTGAAGATAGAGAAGAAAAACAGTCAGCAGCAGCAACAACAGCAGTTGCGGTCATTCAACCTTGAGGTGCGGTCGACCGTCCCCTGTACAAGGTCTTCCCGCGAGGAGGATAGCCGCCCGCAAGTGTGGTGCGGCCGACTGTTCGTGGCTAATGGGTTTATTTGGGTCGAGACTTGGAGATTCGTGAGAAGCCCAACTTTTTCTTCAAGTCAGATCATACGACTCTCAATGCAGGGTTATGTATTCAGTAGTAATCGAGTGGTTAGTGTATCAAGTGTAGTAAGTGCATCAAACTAGGGTTTCTTTATATCTATATAATCAATTGTAACTGCTCATAGAACATGATGATTCTATTGAGTGCCAAATAGATAAGAGAGTACTTCATCTGAGATGGTGAGATATTTCTCCATTGTAAACAGCAAGCAAGTTACAGTTAGGCTCGAGAGAGGGTTATGGTGAGAACTGTAACATTCTTGTATATTCTCCAGTTGAAATAACATATCGGTTCTTCCTTTTCCGGATTAAGGCGAAAGCCCCAACCGGAACAATTCTCATACTTTTGTGTGATTGGTGTGATCTAGTTTTGCTTGGTGGTTTGTGTTGATTGTGTCAAAGACTCAACAAGATTCTCGATTCCTAATAAGTGATATCAGAGGATAATTGCATTGATCATGGATGCTGGTGAACAACATTGACTGAACTATCAGCAAATTGATATATTCTGATGAATTTTCAAAACTTTTCTATGCATTTGTAGCTTTATTTTTTTGTGCATACAGGTCAAAATAAATAGCGTTTTTAAAATGCTGGAAGAAAAAAAACACCACTCTTACAAACGATAGCATTTCCGAAACGTTATTAAAGGCATAGCGTTTGGAAAACACTATAAATACGATAGCATTTCGAAAAACGCTAAGGTATTTATAGCATTTTCAAAATTCTATATAAACCATAGCGTTTCGACAAACGCTATTGTTTATATAACGTTTCGAAAATGCTATATAAATGATAGCGTTTTTCGAAACGATATGGTTTATATAGCATTTTGAAAACGCTATAACTACCATAGCGTTTGTAGAAATGCTATCGTATTTATAGCGTTTCGAAAACGCTATATAAACGATTGCATTTCGCCAACGCTATAAAAAGCACAGCGTTTCGCAAACGCTATCGTCTTTATAGCATTTTCGAAACGCTGTGCTTTTTATAGCGTTTCGCGGAAATGCTATATACATTCCATAGCATGGGCATTGACAGCGTTTGTAAAACGCTGTCATATGTCTTTAATAGCATTTACAAAATGCTATCAAATGACATATATGTTGTAGTGTAACTTTTTCCTAATAGGCAGAAGGTAGGGTCGAGTTGGGATTGGCCTTCCCTATGGATTGGAGACTTTTATTTTGGCGCTCATAGGATGGAGATTTGAGTGGATGTATCTCTCTTTTATTGCTAATCTCTACTACTATAATGGGAGAGCCCCTTAGTCAGTAACCCAAGTCAGTAACCCAACCCGTGCAACGCACGGGTTGGGTTACTTTGGTAAATATTTTCGAAAGTGGACCTGTTTGGTAAATATGTTCGAAAGTAGATCAGTTTGGAAATTATTTTCTTTTTCATTATGGACTAACTTTGTTAAATATTTTAGAAAGTGGACCTGTTTTGTAAATATTTTCGAAAGTGGATCGGTTTGGATATTATTTTCTTCTTACCCTTTTCATTATCCTTCAATTTGCACGTGTGCACGTGTCTTATACTAGTAGATTATGTTGTAATAGGTTTTATATTGGAAGTATATTGTAGTAGAATGTATTTTTGACTTTGTTTCATTAACTCGTCATTAATGAAACTGACGACAGTTGTCACCTTATTCAAAATTTAAAATTAAAAGATACAAAATTGAGTTCATACTTCCACCTGAGAGATCCAATCAATAACCCACTTCTAGACTTACACAATCATACAGTTCCTCTTATTTTTATTGACATATAACATTCGAGAAGGTTCCTTGGCTGTGGCCTCCAACATCACTTTGTTTTGTAGGTCTGTAGGTCTGTCTTATATTTCAGAAGATCTTGGACATTCAACAAATTCGGCAAAGGCTCAAGATCATGCTACCCTTAAGGACAAACATTGAGATTGCAATAACACACCTAAGAGCATCTGCAGTCGAGGTCTAAAAAGTCTTTTTTTTTTTTCGAAAAAACAAAAAATTTGTTGTAGTCATTGGCTATATACCCAAAATTTAGGTTTTATGGAAACAATGGTATGCTATATTTGGAAGAAGATATAAAAAATTGGAAATTATAGCCGACGAAAGATGATTTTTCGTCTGTTCATTTTAAAAATAAAAAAAAACAAAACGGATGAAAGATCATCTTCCGTCGCTTAATTTTTATATTTATTTAAAATATCGGACAAGAAATGATTTCTGGTCTGATCATTTAAAAAAAAAAATCCATCAGACGGGAAATCATTTCCCGTCCGATCGTTTAAAAATATATATATATATATATATATATTTAATCTCGGACGGTAAATGATCCATTGTCCAAACATTAATTTCTCTCTCAAAAAACTCCAAGAATGTTTCTATGGAATTATCCCTATAGGAATTATTATGCAATCTTGTAGCATTGAGATTTGTATACATTTGGGGGTCAAGGGCTGAGATGCAATGGGTCTATAGAAAATGTTATGCATACATTTGTGTACAAATTTTTTTGCTGTAATCTATCTCAGAAATCTTCTCGGACGGGAATTCATCTCCCGTCCGTCGAATTTTTTTATTTTTAATATAGATAGGATGAAACGTAATACCTCGTTCGTTACTATTTTTTTTTTTTTAACTCAAATTTTGGCTTTTGACGCCTATAGCTTAAACCCAAAATTTATACTCTTATATGCTAAATATCCAAAAATTGAGATTGAGCTCTAATCCATGTCATTTTGCTCTATATTTTGTTATCTCAATCAACTCAATTTGCACCCACCTTTCCTATTGTTGATTTTGCATTGAATAGTCAAATTTGCTCAACCGAAGTAATGTCATTTCCTTTTCTTTGTGACAAAAGCGTTTTTATTTCTTTGTGACAAAAACGTTTTAAAAACGCGCGCACACACACAAATCTTTTAAAATGAAAGAAGATAAATTTTACAAAACACCTTGTGGTATGGTTCTGAATAAGTAACCATCTTATGTTTTTTTCGTCATCAATGGAACACCCTTGGTTTTACTGCTAATCACAACCATCCCCCAACTAGTTTTTTTTTTAACTTTAAAAATATATCCTCCATCAATTTGACACTATCATGTATATGTTTGTAATTTAACTATTAGTTAGTGTTTGATGTTGAAAATTAGAAGAGAAGGTTGAAGTTTTTAATACAAAGTGAGGAAGCCCGAAGAGAGTAAAGAAAAAGAGTTATTATTTTGGATTTTTTGGATATTCATCCATTTTGAAATGTATATTTTCATATTAGTATCTATTTTTACATTGTTTGCTATTAGGTCCCCTAATTAAGCTCCATCAAATTAAATAAGTTCATCATTTATGATTTCCGTCTAAATCTGCCTTAATCATAATTAATAGGTTAACTAGGGTATTGTTTTTTTTTTTTACCACTTATAAGACAGTAAGAGCCTCTTTTTGAGATGTTCTTTTTATATAAAAATAATCTCTTATAAGAACCTCTTATAAGAACCTCTTATAAGAAATTTCTGTTCTTTTTTTACCTCTTCCAAGAGCCTATATTACCCCAAAGTAATATAGTGTTGTTGACACAGTGTTGTTCTCTTACAAGGTTGACAACGTTTAAAGGTTTCTAAGCAATGTGGAGGGAAGTTTGAGTTTTTGCATTCACAATATGTTTTATAGGATTCAGATGATTGCTTTCTGGCTTATTATAGGATACAGGGAAAAGGGAATTAGCAGAATTGAAATGAGGGTAATCCTGCATACTACAAAAGTGATTATTAGTTTGTTGGACTGTAGAGGAAAAGAGGATATGAGGATCAGGAGGACTGGGTGTTCGGAATTTGAGAATTAGTCTTTTTGTTGGGGATGCTCTTTTGAAAAAGACGTGCATTTATGAGCTCCAGAAGTGTCAATGACTCAAATAGTTATGCAACTGTTTAAACTGTGTCTGTGTGCCACTCCTGTAACTTCAGAAACATACTTCGGCACTTGCAACAAGTTTGGGGAAGAACCTGAACACCCATGCTCCACTGAGTGAGCTTGATGTTGAGTAGGAGGTGGTGGTTGTTGCCAGAGAGAAGGCAGAAAAGCTCATCATTATCATCAGTTATGGCAATACAGTTTAAAGCTCCACCCATATGATACTGGTCCAGGTTGGCTGTGCTGTCCAGTTTTTGTTGGGATGAGGATTTGGCTACGTACACAACGTGAAGTCTCACTGAAGTGCACCGATGGAGACAAACCTCTGGCCTGATCTCTGAAGCCAGCGAGGTGGAGGCAGGGTGGATAATAGCCAAGTTCCAAAGTAACAATTATAATATAGACTTTGGGATAATATAGACTTTTTAAGTGATAGAAGGCTTATAAGAATTTAAAAGAGACTATTAGAAACCTTTTAGGCTTATAAGCGATTTTGGAAAAAATTGCTTATAAGAGCATCCACAGTGGTTTCTTATAATTGGCAAATTGCCATTTTATAAGAAACGAATGGCTGCAGCGGTTTTGCCATATGCCATTTTATAGCATATTTGCTATACTGGTTTCTCATATATGAGAAACGAAATACCAATTCTCAAATTATAAAGGACGGTATATCATATACCGTCGCTCCGATTTAAAATTTTTTTAATCGAGTGAGACGGGATATCATATACCGTCGCTCCGCTATTTTTTTATTTTTTATTTTTATAAATGGGTCAGACGGGGAAACATACCCCGTCCTTCCCTTTTATTTATTTATTTTTTAAAAAAATCTCCTCAGACGGGGAATGATATCCCGTCCGGGAGATCATTTCGCGTCCAGCTACAGTAATTTATTTATTTTTTTTTTGGATTTTTTTCCCAAATTGCCCTTCAATCCATCAAACCACTACATGTATGGGTTCTTTGCTGAGGGGGTAATTTGGTCTTTTAATATGTTATCCCAAATGAAAAAAATTTAACAAAGCATCACTGCATGATACTCCCCCATATGCTATTACTGTAGCTGCCATATAATAGCATATGAGAAATACCACTGTGGATGCTCTAAGAGGTAAAGAAAGCGCTAAAAAAACTCTTTTAAGAGGTGGGCCACCTCTTACAAGAGGTAAATCGCTTATAAGAGGAGAAAAAGAACACTACCTAGGTGTGACAAAAGACTCACATTTCTCATATACTGCATTTGTTATGGTATTGTGGAGGAATAATAATCGTTGAGTTAGTGATTTTTTTTGGGAGAGAAACTTGTTTATAATGGATATTTTATTCTAAACTAGTTTTTGGTGATAAGACAATATGAATAAAACGGATTGTGACGAAAATAAAAAAAAATTATGTTAAGTAAGCCGGCAATTTGAGAAGAAATCCATAGTTAATTTACTGTAGAGTCTAATTTTATAATTATTAATTCAATTAAGGGAAATACATGTTTTAAACATGACTAATATCTTTAAAACCCTATGATTATTAAAAAGATTTATTATTCTTAGTACAATATTATTAATAATAACAACAACAGTATTGCAAAACCTTAATAATTTCATTCCGACATAAGGACCATACACTAAAGAAATGGAGGATGAGAGAAGCTGGAATTTAGGTCATAATACCACGTTCTCGATGGCGTCTATGCATAGGTGGCTTAACGATTGGGGGATTAGAAGTAAGGCGACAAATATTATATGGAGTACCAAGCACCTATGAAGGTGAAAGTGTTTCTTTGATTGATGGTGAATGATGATATCTTATCAAAGGTCAACTGCAGAAACACACTATTCTGCAGCTTGATGTTATATGCTCTAGATGTGCGGATGACAACAATGACACAAACCACATTTTATTTATTTGCCTTAAGATCAGGTTGGCTTGGGAAGTTGTGTTTCTGGGTTTTGGGAGTTTAGAGTGTTCTAGTTCGTATATAGAACCTTGGGAAGTTGTGTTTCTGGGTTTTGGGAGTTTAGAGTGTTCTAGTTTGAATATAGAGGTTTGAGGTCATTGGAGAGTAAACATAGTTAGGAAAGAAGATAGAGTCACCTAGGATGTGGGGCTTGTGGTTGGATCGTAACGAGTTTTGTTTCCGTAATATTAATAATAGATTTTCCCGTTATGATGCATAAAAAATCTTTGTTTCTATTCACGTGTGACCAGGTTAGGCAAGAGCAAAGAAGAGACTATATGTATGAAGGCAAAGGAGTAGATCAGGACAGAGAGTGAGTCGTTGGATGGATGATAATGCTTTATATGTGTGTATCTTCTTTTGAGCAGTTGATGTATTAGTATGTATTGTCGTGTTGAATTATGTTTGAATTTTGAGTATCAGTATTGTAATATGTTTTACTTATTTTCTTCAAAAGAAAAAAAGATGTTTTACTTATTTCGTTAATTTATTAATAATGAAGCGACCACGAAGCCATCTTTATTTTCCAAAAAAAAAAGAAGATGTATTTCCTCAAAAGAAAAAAAGAAAAAAAAAAGATGTAGTAGTACTTAACAGACTACATAGGTAAATCACACAATTCACTCTCTAATCACAGTGTAAAAAGACCAGATGAGGATAAATTCTTTGACGACAAAAATATAAGATAATTATATGTCGGGGTCATAACGCAGGGTTCCTCTCTCAAATTTACGAAGAAAGATACTAAGTATAAAATGGTTTTTTTTTTTTGATAAAAGATGGCCGAGGCCATCGTTTCATTAATGAACGATTAAGGAAACAAGGTAGTACAATCCCTGAATATTACATAAAAGTAACTAAAAGAAGAAGAGCAGTAAACATAAACCATCTAATACATCAACTCCCTGCATTCAGACCATAACCATAAATGGACCTGAAGCCAAAAACCCCAAAATGCAAATAGCTCGCCCCATCCCTGTATATACTGTAAGGGGAGGCACAGCAGCTCCCACCAAGTCTACTCTCCGTCCGTAATCCTGGTTCTCTTCGCCGCTTCCTGAGCACCTGCCCAATCATGTATAAAAAGAAAAATCTTATGCATAGAATGAGGAAATCTGTACGAAACATTGCGAAAAGCAAAATCATTTCTTTCTAGCCACAAATTCCAAATTAAAGCTGCAATTGCTATATCCCAAGCCCTCCTATCTTCTATCTTAATAAATGCCTCTCTAAATGATCCCCAAATATCGGTGGTGGAATTCAGAACTTGGCTACACCCGAAACCCCTACAAACAATCTCCCAAGTAAGACTAGCTCTAGGGCAACTGAAAAGAATGTGATTTGTGTCTTCTTCTGCAGAGGAGCATCTCCCACAAGCCGTGTCAATTTGCATGCCACTCTTCGTAAGGTTTGCTTTAGATAGTATCGCGTTATTATAGGCCAGCCAGCAAAACACTTTGACCCTGAACGGGACATGGGCCCCCCAAATGACCGCTTGAGCTGGACATCTCGTTCCTCCGTCGTTGATCCACTTATACATGGATGACACCGAGAAAAGTCGACAGTTATCTCTGTCCCACCATCTCTCGTCTTCTGACCTGTCGCCCTGACCCTCTTCCTGAAGAATAAGTCTGTTCATAGCTTCGAATTGAGTCAAACTTTCCGGGGTAATATTCTGGGACACTGTAAAGCTTAGTTTCCCCCTCTTCCGCACGTCTGCAACTGATAGGTCTAAATTAAGGGTTGCTTCTGCTGCCTTTGGAAATTGATTTTGAAGGGATGTCTGCCCGCACCATTTGTCTTTCCAGAACCTAGTGTTCAACCCGTTTCCCACCTTACATCTAGTGTTGGAGTAGAACAACTTGCCTTGCTTTTCTATTCCTTTCCAAATTAGTGAAACCTTCGCCGTCGGGCTTTTTCCTCCGTATCGAAATTTTCGTCTCTTTCGGAATTGCGCAACCGAGTAACTCCACCACCCTTTGTGATTATTAGTAATCTTCCACCACCACTTGCTAAGCAGGGCTTTGTTCATATCATGGAGATCCATGATGCCCAGACCCCCAAATTCCCTTCTCTTGCAAACTCTTCCCCACATAACTAGGTTGAATCCCTTGTTCCCCTCGTCTGAGCCTTTCCATAAAAATCGTCTTCTAAGTTTGTCTATACTATTGATGACCCACTTAGGAAGTTCGAAGATGGACATTAGATAAAGCGGGATCGCACTGATGACCAAATTTAACAGAATAATCCTTCCTCCAAGAGAGAGGAACCTACTCTACCACCCTGTAAGCTTCTTTTGAATCTTTGTGATAAGAGGACTCCAATCCTCCCTCAAGAGAGCACCTGGCCTAATTAGGGTGCCCAAATATTTAATGGGATAACCACTAATCTTGCAGTCGAATATCTCCGATATCTCCTTTAGCAAATTAGACGGAAGATCAGACATCGGAATAATGCTAGTTTTAATCAAGTTAACTTTGAGACCAGACCATCCTTGGAAGCAGGCCATCAACCCACTCATGGCCCCAGCTTCTTCCACCGTTGCTTTACCAAATAGAATTGTGTCATCAGCATATTGAAGAATCATCATAGGCTCCTTGATGCCCTTAATCTGAATTCCTTTGATTGTGTTGTTGACCCTGGCTCTACTGATCATTTCCGCAAGGCCATCTGCCACGATGGCAAAGAGTAGGGACGACAGAGGGTTCTCTTGCCGCAGGCCCCTCTTACAAACTATCTCTTTTCCCTGCCATCCGTTAACTTGGATAGCCGATTTCCCCCCTCGAACACACTTGCTCATCCATGACCTCCATTTAGTGCCAAAGCCTTTTAAAGTTAGAGCTTCCTCCACACAGTCCCAAGATACCGAATCATAGGCCTTCTGGAAATCTAAATTAAGAATGAAGTCTTCCGCTTTAGTTCTGTGACCTCTATGAACAATCTCGTGGACGGATGCAATGCTATCCATGATATCCCTTCTCCTAATGAACCCGCTTTACGATTGAGCGATAACCTCATTGAGATGCGGGGCTAGTCTTTGAGCCATCACTTTCGTGATAAATTTGAAAGACCCATTTAGCAAGCTTATAGGTCTAAGATCTTTCTGAGAGACTACTTCGCTTTTCTTAGGCACTAGGATAATAGTAGCATAATTTAACCGATCCAAGTCAGCCTTCCCTGTGTAGACCTCGTGGAAGATGTTCATTAGGTCCTCTTTGATGATGCTCCAATATGTATTATAGAAGAAAATTGGCAATCCGTCTGGCCCTAGAGCCTTGTCCTGGCCTAGACTCTTGATAGTGTCTAATACTTCTAATTCATCAAAGCTCCCTTCGATGCCCTCACTCCCCTCTAGTCTGGAGGACCCCCACATATCTTGGGACAGAGAGCATCTGCCCACAGGATTGCGGCCTAATAAGTCATGATAAACCCTGTCCAGGTGTTCCTTGATCATATCTTCGTTTTCAGTCCAGGACCCGTTAACCGAGATGCCCATGATGTGGTTATGCCTTCGTCTTCCGTTAGCCATCTTGTGAAAATATTTTGTGTTGGCATCTCCTTCTCTAAGCCATTGAGTCCTCGCTCTCTGTTGCTAGTAAATTTCCTCCATCTTTGCTATCTGCTGCATCTCCAATCTTTTGGTGGCTAGTTCGTCTTTCTCTCCCTCCTCGAGATCTCTATCTTCTTGTACGGTTTCCAGGCTAGCGATTCTAATAGCTAGCTGTTCTCTTTGGATGGAGATGATGCGCGCTTTTGCTCTAGCCCAGACCTTTAATTGCCCTCTAAGCCGCCTGGTCTTTTCCACCCAGATTCCGAGTGCAGACGTCTGCTTAGTGCTTACATTCCAGGACTCGACTATGATTTGACGGGGCTCCTCGCACAAGATCCAAGCTATCTCGAATTTGAACCTAAATACTTTCTTACTTCCACTGGACCCACTCTCGATGACCAGGGGCAAATGGTCAGAGGTGTAACGAAGTGCTATTTTGACCTTAGCTACGGGATGCACGTGCTCCCATTTGTGTGACACCAACACTCGATCAAGCTTGGCTAGCGTCGGGTTACGCTGCATGTTCGACCAAGTGAATTTCCTGTCGGCCATCTCTAGTTCCAATAAATCTAGGTCGTCTATCATCTCATTGAAAGAGTCTTGCTCCGCCTGACTGTGACCCCTTCCCCTATGTTCGTCTTGGAATCTTGTGATGTTAAAATCTCCGCCTACAATCCAGGCCCCACCCCATTTATTCCTGATGACTCTTAATTCCCTCCAAAATTCTTTGCGAAGTCTACTGTCGTACGGCCCGTAGACGCTTGAAACATTCTAGGTCCAATTGTCACTCCTCCGCTTAATTCTAATCGACACCGTGAAATTCCCGATGAATTCATCGACAATCTCAAAAGTCGTAGCGCTAGCCCCTACCACTATCCCACCAGAATAGCCCCTAGCCGGCTTAAATCTCCAGTGGAAATCAGCCTCATCGCTGATTGTTGATGATTGGCGTAATAATACCCACAGGAGCCTCATCGCTGATTGGCTTCGTTGAACCTTGACCTATGGGCCCAATGTCGATCGGAAGCTGGCTTTTAGAGTGAATTAGAGCGCAAACAGCATTTTTGACAGAGAGCTCTATTTCAGCATTTGTAAATCCCATCCAAGGCTCATTAACAAGGCCCAAAGAATTAACAAGACCCGGGCCCACTTGCTCATTAACCTTCAGAATACCACTATGCTTGTGTAATTTGGATGCCAATGACCCATCAATCTTTGCCAGCATGTCACCTCTGTCCATCACATCGCCGCGTAAGGTCTCATCGTCTGCAGTGGAGGAGTCTCTTCGACCTGTCAGCTTGTAGCCAAGAAGCAGGGGAACAGTTGCTGGGACCCTACGCCAGCTAGACCTGTTAGCTTCTGATACCGAGGCTAGATCGAACGATGTGGGATGCTGCTGGCTCCGAGAGATTGAAAATTTTCGAATTTGGCGCTCATCCATCTGGGGCTTCGAAAGGGCTTGGACTTCTCCACGCACTGAGCCTTCACACGTCAGATCCCCCACATCCAACCGCTCCCCTTCATCGTCAACCTCTGGCCTCCAATCTCCACCCTTGAAAATTTTCTTCTCTGCTAATGAAGATTCTCTGAAGGAAACGTTTTTCTGAACCTCTACAATCATTCTAACTTCATAGATGAAATTGTCGAAATCAACGAGGATCTTGAACGGGATGTCGGATTTGTTAGCCACACCTACCTTGACTCTGGCGAACTTCCTCGCAGAGAGCATCAAAGTCTGTCTATCGATGTCTATTAACATACCAAACGGACGAACCACATTTTGAAAACCCGAGCGGACCCAACAATGGAAATGTAAATTGTATAATCTAATCCAGACTGGAGGGAAGTTATCTGCCTTCAAAGCTCCATAATCTCTAGTCCACCATTTAAACGTGACAAAGAACTCTAAGCCCTGAGAATCTCTTCCTTCTAACCCCTTCACCCTAATCGTCTCTTTGGCGAGAGATTCATCGTTGCAATGAGCATAAAAAACATTCGAAGCAATCTCTTGAATAACCCAGACTGGTGCTGACGACGTGGTGAACGCTGCATGAAGTAACTCCGAAATGTCGTTTGCTGTGGGAACACCTATCTGGGCCTTAATAACAATGCCCCTATTGAAACTCCTTTCGAACTCAGCGATAAGAGGGGTCGGTATGATTGTAGCTTGGATAACTCTACGTTCTCCGGCGACACTCTCCTGAGTCTTGCTCCCTTCCGTGACAGTAGGCAGCGCTCCCAGCTTCGCTTTCGAGTTGGTCGAGGAGGCAATGACACGCTTTGGACAAGCTGTAGAAATGTGGCCAGAACTTCTACAGAAGTAACAGAACCAATCATAAGTACACTTACTAATAGAATGGCCAGGGCGAGCGCATTTGTGGCAGTTTTGCCGTCCATCAATACGCGAGCTTTCCGACTCGTCGTTGCTCCTAATGGACTTTTTGTTCTTTCTTGACTTGACTAGGATCCATTCTTCATCGTCCTCCTCTCCGACCTTTCGACGCTCTCGCTCTGGGGATGGTGATCGGTAACGAACTCTATGTTCGTCAACATCGATCGCTTTGCCTCTAGTGACATCCGCGTACGACCTAAGCTTTTTGTTGCTCTCTTCGATAGCTGAGTGGGGATTGACGAACCTGATCGAGCTCTTCGACCGCTTCTGAAACTCCTCTACTTCGCGTCGGGGACCATGGCGAGATGATCGACCTCTCACGTCCTCAGCGCTCTCCTTCCTGTCTCTTGGGTGAAGCGAGGACCTGTGAGCGTCTCTGGTTGGACTCCTCCACCTTCTCCGCTCGTCTACTCGCTGGTGCTCGACACCTTCTCCTCTGCTTCGCTTCGACATCAATGGAGACAGACGTCTTACTCTGTGGTTAGGGAGAGAGGGGGAGGAGGTGGGGTTGAGTTTTGGAAGAGGAGCTCTCATTTTTGTTAACAACGTTATTGTTTAAGTATAAAATGTTATCTGATATAAAATGTTTTTTTTGATGAAATATCTGATATAAAATGTTATCTTATCTATCAAGCACAGTATATGCACGTGCATATTGGGTATTTAGATTCTGACACCACAAAACCCGACTCTTATCCCCTCCCAAACCCGTACCCATTGTCTCCGTAGCGGCGGCGCAAAAACCCTAAACAATAAAGAGAGGCCAATCTTTCTCTTTCACCTTATGTTGGACGGCTGCTCTTCAAATTCCGTTCTATCCAAAATCTTCTTTTCCTACTATCCAAAAAAAAGAAGAATTAAAAATGTCGGACGAAGAGCACCACTTCGAATCAAAAGCCGATGCCGGTGCTTCCAAGACTTACCCGCAACAGGCTGGTACCATTCGCAAGAACGGTTACATTGTCATCAAAGGCCGCCCCTGCAAGGTATAATCTCTTTTTGATTAGTTATTGTTCTATTTTTTCGTAAAAGTAGTAGATCTATGAATTTTTGTTTTTTGGAAAAAATTCAAAGTTCCTTAAGTAATTTAGATCTGTTGATTGGAAAGAGGGTTTTTATTTCTTTCAAATATAGAGTGTTAGAGTTTAGGGGATCCTCTTTGTTTGCGGATAATTTTAGGGAGAAGTTGGGGTTCCAGTTTTTTTTCCCGAAATAGGTCTCTTTTTGAAATTAATTATCAAAATAGGTCTGTTTCGAAACTAATGCCCAAAATAGGTATGTTCTCATAGGTCGCAGTACTCAACTGCGGCCTTTTTTATAACCAGGCCGGAGTTTTGAAATGCGGCCTCAGTACATGACATATAATGCTAAACTCCGACATTTGGAAAATTATTTTCTAAGTGTAAAATATAAAGCCGCAGTTGGGTACTGCGGCCTCGATATAACATAGGCCGCAATCCACAACTGCAGCTTCAGCTGTATGCTAAAAATTGAGTCCTACTAAGTATATAACTGAGGCCGCAGTTGTGAACTGCGGCCTATGTTATATCGAGGCCGTAGTACCCAACTGCGGCTTCGTATTTTTCACATTTTACACTTGGAAAATTTTACCCCAGGTCTCAGAGCATATTAACTATGATATGTAATTATGCCGCAATTGTGAACTGCGGTCTCGAAATCGAAGAGGCCAGAGTTCGGTATTATGGCCTATGGTATATTGAGGCTGCGGTACCCAACTGCGGCCTCATATTTTTCACATTTTACACTTATAATTTTTTTCAAGTGTTGGAGTTCAGCATTATATGATATGTACTGAGGCCACAGTTCACAACTGCGGCATCGTTATCGAAAAGGCCGCAATTCGGTACTGCAGCGTATGAGGATAGACCTATTTTGGGAATTAGTTTCGAAACAGACGTATTTTGGAATTAGTTTTAAAAAGAGACCTATTTTGGGAAAAAATCGGGGTTCTATAGCAAATTTTTATTTTTTATTTCTAGTTTAGAAAATTGGGTTAGAGGACACATCATGTTTCTATTGAATGGGTTTTACTTTGGATTAGTAACATTGAACTGTTTAAATTAGTTGGCAAGCTTTGTACTTGTGTTAGATGGGTAAACTTATTAGAGCATCCACAGTCGTTTGCTATATTTGCATAATATGCATATTTTAGCATTTCTATTGTTGCAGTTGTTTGTTATTTATGTATATTTTTTCATAATCGCTACAGTAGGTTGCTATATATGAGAGAGGATATGGCAATATGCATATTATACATGAAAACTTCAAGTTTCGTCCGAAATATTTTATATTATTTTTAATCCATTAGACGAAACTTGAAGTTTCGTCCCAAATATTTTTGATTTTTTAATCGATTGGACGAAACTTGAAGTTTCGTCCGACCAAAATTAGCTTTTTTTTAACCCAGGAAAACAAAAAAAATCATAGACGAAACTTCAAGTTCCGTCTGGGTGTTTTTTTAAAAAAATTTTTGATTTTTTTTAGGATTCTATGCATTGGATTTTATATGATTTCTTATGTATTATTGATTGGCTCATATGATTTTCTATGGGCTTATCCTAAAATAACACCTAAAAGGGGGGAAAATAAAAATTTATAAAAAATTAGCTGAACGTAACTTCAAGTTTCGTCAGCCATTTTAAATTATTAAAATATTCAATTCAGCCCAAAAAATATTAAAAATATTTATTTTTTAACGGGAAGTTTCGTCCGATCAAATTTTGTACAACTTTGCTATTTTATAGCATTTGATGACTGCAAGAAACCCCACTTTGCTATATCTATTTTATGCATTTTGCTATTTTTTACCTTTCACGACTGTGGATGCTCTTAGATCGTTGATAGTTATTGCAATTTTGAGAGCCATTTTAGATGAGGAAATCAAGATTTTGGGTTAGAGGGTGTTTGGATTTGATTTCTTTAGGAAATTTTGGTTTTTAATGCAAAATTTGGGAAATTTTGGTTTTTAATGCAAAATTTGGGAAATTTTCATTTCCCCATTAGTGCAAATGCCTCATTTTTGCAAAATTGGCGTGGGCCCCCACATCTACCTTAGATAATTTTGCAAAAACAAAAAATACCAGAAATTGCAGCTCATAAATCATTGAAATATCTGTCAAGTTCTTTTTTCCAAAATTGGCTTAAGGGGTGTCTGGAATTGAATTTTTTGGAGAAATTTGGGTTTATGCAAATTTGGGGATATTTTCATTCCCCCACCAATGCCTTTGGCCTAGGCAGCCACATCCACCTTAGCCAATCTTGCAAAAAATAACTTGCTAGAAATTGCAGCACATTGTGAGCTGCAATTTCTGACAAGTTTTTTTTCTGACATTATGAGCTGCAATTTGGTGGATGCAGTAGCCCATGCCAATTTTGCACCAAAAAAAGAGTTGAACAAGTGGGGAAATTAAAATTTCCCCAAATTTGCATAAAAAACCAAGTTTCCATAAATAAATCAAATCCAAACATCCCCTTAGGTGGATGTGGGGGGACATGCCAATTTCCCCCCCAAAAGACTGCTAATGCCTTCGGCCTGGGCGCCCACATTTTGCAAGATAACTTGTTAGAAATTGCAGCTCATGGCCAGGCCAGGACAATTTTGCAAAAGAAAGGAAGAGTTGAACAATGGGGAAATTAAAATTTTCTCAAATTTGCATAAAAACCAAGTTTCCCTAAATAAATCAAATCCAAACACCCTCTTGGTTGGATGTGGGGGCACATCCCAATTTTACAGAAAGGGGTCCAAATGTCATTTGCACAAGTTTAGAAATGAAAATTTCCCCAATTTTGCATAAAAACCAAATTTCCCCAAAAAATTCAATTCCAAACACCCCCTTACTTGCAGTATACAGTATTGAGCAAGTGCATATTTTATGGACAAGCTGACAAGGTAAAATTTGAAAACATAAAAATAAGTATATGTTTATGTATCTTTGGGATATCTGAACTAAAGGACACTTTAAAGAGCTTGTGATGAACTGTATTTAGGCCTATGAGAGACATAATCATAAATCGTGCGTATCTGTTAAATATATTCACTTGGTGTTATTTTCTCAATCTTTCTATGTGGTAGCTTTGTGTATTGTTTTATGTGTTATTTTTCATATTAGTATAAACTTAATAGTTTTAGTGAGAAAGTGAAAAAAATTCACAGTTTAATGTGTTTTACGCCATATCATGAAAGATTTAAAATGTTTTGCAAGTACTTGAGCATTTTCTGTGACAACAATATCTTAAAGTCAAGGATACATAACAAATTTGCCTTGTACATTGTCAAGGGGTATCTAAGTGTTCTTGACTCCTAATATCTATCCAACACGGACATCCATGTTCATGCTAATTCAGTATTTTGAAGTGTGTGGCTATTTTGTTGACAATTTGGATGAAACCCATTTTTTTCATTAGTAACTGTGATTCTTTGACATTCTTGTAATCGTATTCTTTACCTCGTGATAGGATGTTAGCTCAATTTATGTACACTAGGATGCATGGTACCTGAGATATGATAGTATTGAATCAAACTTCATATTCATCTAACGCTAGATTGCTGATAAATGAATGTCTAATAGTCAATTTCGATGCACATTTGTTGAACAACATATTTGTGTCTCACACTCCAGCACCATTAGTTGCTAGATGCCTAGCTCCACAGATTTCTTAACCTCACTTTTCAAAAAAGATTCTCGTATCATACATTGATTTAAATTTAGCCTTGCATTACACCTTTTACAGAAATCACATTGCTTCACCTCTTCTTTGGGGCAAGAAAATGAACTCGCGCAAGATTATGACTTCCAACTACCAAAACATCAGTTTATGACCACTGCAAATCTTCCCATTCCAGATTATTCTCAATTATCTGCATCAAGACAATACATTTTATTAACAAATAAATATTAAATACACAACAATTAAAATTTAAGATCCCCTTGATCATATACTTCAGTGATAGTAGATCATTTTAGAATTGCATTATAAGTTTATAGCATTTTAGACATTTTGTACGTTTTGATGTAAACTTTTCATATGCAATTTCTAATATTAACGACCGAACATGTACGCCTTTTATACCTTAGTTTTTTTAAGTATATGGTGATTGTATGATACATATTTTTCTGGTATGATGCTATCTTGTTTATAAAATCTTATTTATAAATTTTAAAAATTCCAAAAAGTAATAGTGTGCCTTGGTTAAGTGAGGCTTACCCTTCAAATTTTGCCTTGCGCCTCAGGTTTTTTACGGGGTAGTGAAATTGCTTTGCGCCTTTCGCCTTTAGCCTTCGATTACACTGCATAGGAGTTGCTTTAGTATGAGTATCAGAGATATTGACACGGCCCAAAAGGTTGGTTATATATTTTCGATGAGAAAGAAAATAAACATGATCACTAGAGGTAACTTCAATTCCAATAAAATATCGAAGCAGGCTAAGGTTTGATTCTACAGATAGGTTTTCAGAGTTTGAATATGGGTAGGGTCGTCACTTGTAAGAATCATATCAACATATAACACAAAATCAAGCGACCTTTGTTAGAGGAGTGAATGAACATAACCGGATCATGTATGATGAAAATTAGTAGAGTTAACTGTGTAACAATAATGCTCAAACCAAGCCCGTGAAGCCTGTTTGAGACCATGGAGTGCACGTCAAAGACGACATAGTATTTGGGGGATGACGTAGACCAAGTGAAGGAGCATATAAACTTCACGAAGCTCGCCATGCAAGAAGACATTCTTCACATCCAACTGTCACAGAGGCTAGTTACAAACTGCAGCTATAGCAACGAGAGTCCTAACAATGGTCATATGTGTAACATGAGCAAAAGTCTCCTTGATATTCAATTCCATATTCTTATTGAAAACCTCATGCAATAAGACGAGCCTTGAAGCGCTCAATAGTGTCATCAGACTAAGTTTTGATCTTTTATACCCACTTGCATGTAATCGATCGTACTCCTGAAGAAAATGGAACAATTTTTTAAGTACAGTTCTGCTTAAAGCATCCAATTCATCTGCCATAGCATGTTGCCAATGCTTTTGTGAAGTTTTGAGGTTCATTGTTAGAAAGAATAGAAACAAGGAAAGCAGAGGACTCCAGATTATTTGGGATGAGTACGTAATTCGAAGAGGAGGACGATGGGACCTCAAAGGATAGCGAGGCTCAGGGGATCAATAGGTGGAGGCACTGTAGGAGACGGTGGAGGCACTAATAGTTCATGTGTCATGGGTCGTGGTCGATAAGTAAAGTGATGCATAAGCGGTTGAATACGATGACAAGCTAATGAAAGAGAAGATAGGGGACCAGACACAGAGGACAACACTTGTGTGGGTGTGGGTTTGATCGGAGGCCATACTGTTGGAAAGGAATCAAGGAAGATGAAAGAAAGATGTGGAAAGTCCAAAGAGTAAGTACCAAATGTAAGAGTCAATTTTACTGAAGTATAATTAATTTTCTACAAAGTGAACATCACGAGACACACAAAGACGTCTTGCTTTAGGATCATAGCAACGATAGTCCTTTCGCTTGGATCATAACCATGCGAGGTTGAAGGGTTGAAGGGGAACATAACAAAATCAAAAACCCGATGGTGGTTATAAGTTGGTGGTTTAACTCTAGAGTCGAGAGAAAGGGGTATTGCCACCAATGACAGTCGAATGTTGGATATTAATCAAGTAGATGGCGGTAAGTGCAACTTCAACCCAAAATTGAAGAGTAATGGAGGCAAATAGAAGCAAGGTCCTAGTGGTTTCAATGATATGCCTATGTTTTCTGTCAGCCGTGTCATTTTGAGCATGAGCACTAGGATAAGATAGTTGAGAAAAGTTCCTTGAATGGCTACGAAACTTTGAAACTCCGTAGACATGTACTCTCCACTAGAGTCGGACCGAAATGTTTTGATCTTACGATTGTATTGTGTGGCAATCATTGTGACAAGTTTTGTAAATGTTAAAAAATTGACTACGAGAGTGCATGAAATTAATCCATGTAAAGCAAGAGTAGTCATTATGAAAACATCATAATATTTATAGCATAATTTGGATGCATGAGAAGGCCCCAAACATCAGAATGCACAAGCTTGAATATGCGGAACTACAACTCTTACCCAAAGGATAAGATAACTGGGTTTGTTTGCGGAGATTACAATCAAGATAATCATTAAGATTTCGAGTATAATGCTTAGACACACTACCTAAGACATCTGACTGAAATAAACAACATAATATTTATGCATAAGAAGGCCCCCAAACATCAGAATGCACAAGCTTGAACATGTAGAACTATAACTCTTACTCAAATGATAAGATAACTGGGTTTGTTTGCAAAGATGACAATCAAGACAATCATTAAAATTTTGAGTACAATGCTTAGACATTATCTAAGACATCTGACTGAAATAAAGAAGATTATCTCGAAGAACAAGGATGACCTAAACGCTGATGCCAAACACTCATGGTAGGAATAGTGGAACTTAAGGCTTTGGCAATTGGAATGTGCAAGTGATCCATGACATAAGTACCATCATGCCTACAACCAACCTTAAATAGTACCCCCATCTTGCAATCCTGTATGAGACAAGAAGAGTCAAATGTAATGGTGCAATTATGGTTGACAATTTGTCCAATAGAAATTAAGTTCATAGATAAATTAGGAACATGAATGACTAAGGGAATAAAATATATTGTAGATGAGAGATCCCCCCTATTGAGAAATAGGGAGATCTCCAGAAGCATTGCTCATAGAATTAAAAGATAAACAAGGTGAACAACTGAAGAATAGAAGAATCAAAAGTCATGTGATAGAAAACGCCTCAGTCGAACAACCATGTAGGCTGCGAGGACGAGCTAGGAGTGGTGGCAGTCATGGCTTGTGGTGGATGATAAGTTGGAGTACGAGAAGAAGAGACAACGAGAGCAGTGATGCCTATCTGATGGAGCTGACGACTGAGCTGGGTGAGTTGGTCAGGAGGATAAGCAGTAGGGGTCTCAACAATAACATATATAGGATTTCTTTAATTCAAGCTCTTGCAACACTGATCTATGATGTGGCCATAAAGATGACAATAGTTACATTGTTTTTTTTGGCTTCCTTGGATGAAAGGAAGTTGGAGCAGAGGGAGAGCTATGCTGCAAAGGTGGTGGTGGAGGGACAACCAGCATTGAAGGAGTAGACTGTGGTGTAGGAAGAAGAGTAGTAGTTCAAAGATTGGTCTCTTCGGTTAACACAGCTGATTTGACATGTTCCAAGGTAGTAATTCTCTCAGGACATAAGCTGTCTGCGAACAACTGTAAACTTTGGACAGAACCTCATCAAAAATTCATAAAGTTGTTTTCTATTACGCGATGTTATACACTTCTTCTCCTTAACATGGCTCCTCAGTTTCATCAATTTATTGCCAAAGATTCTGAAGAGAAGCAAAGAAATCCGATACAGATTGATCAGCTTGACCATTTGCAGCAAGTTTCTAATTTAAGACATACTCACGAGCATGACTAGAATGCTCATAGATATCTCAAAAATGTGTCCAATTCACTGTTTTAAATTTCCTCCGATGCGGTCGAAATTTTGGCCAAAATTTTTGTTTCGGCCAACTTGCCGATACGAAATCACATATTTTATACTCCACATCGTTTTGGACCGAAATGTGAAGATTTCAGCCGAAATTATCGAAATATCGATCAAAATATTACCGAAATTGGCAAAATATAAGTCGAAATAGACACAAATGTTATTGTGAATATATTAAAAAATTTTGTTTTACTTTTTGCATATGTCTTTCAATATAGGACTTTAAGCTAAAATAATGTGAGGATTTCGTATCGCTATTGTTTGTATATATGCAAAGTCAAGTAAGTTTATTAACTAATACATTATTCTAATTAATACAAATTCGATTTAGTTATATACTTATATTACATTCTCTTCTATATTATTGTTAAATTATGCGAAGATTTACCGTAATTGAGTCATGTCATTAGTTACATTATACAGTATTTTATATGATAAATGATATGTAGGACATATAGTAACAAAAAAAAAGAAATTTATTGAGTATAGGAAATGAACATACAATATGATCACATTTCCTCGAGATCTCCGATATCTCTGATCTGAGACGAAACACTCCTTGCCGAGACGAGCCGAAATTCGAGATTTAAAACCATGGTCCAATTAGCATTTGCAGATGGGAGAATAGAAGCAACACTGGTATAAATACTCGACCCGGACCCTATATTGGACCGGAATCGATCCGGTCTATACGGATCCGGATCCAGGCCCTAGAACAGGACCCGTTATACTTTCGGGTCTGGATTCGGGTCTGGGTCCGTTCAAAATAGACCCGACCCAACCCGAACCCGTTAAAAAATTCCAAAATTTCCTTAAAAATAAATATCTTACCCTCCCTCCCCTCCTTCCTCAATTCTAAATCCTCATTTTCCAAACCCAAAACTCATGCCTTCTTTTCTCATCTATTTTAAATCCTCCGCTCGACGCATCTGCTCGCGCTCCTACCCATTCGGGTAGGAATCTTTTAACAGGTCCGGACCCGGTCCTCGCGGGTCCTGGTTCAGGTCCACTCGCACTCCTACCGGAATGGGTAGGAATCGTTTAACAGGTCCGGACCCGGTCCTGATTCGGGTCCAATTTTTGGACCCGTAGGGGTCTGGGTCCGTGTAGTGAAGGACCCAATCCGACCCGATACCATTGCTATATAGAAGTTGGTTGATTTATGGAGACCCCAGTGGAATAGTAATAATACCCCGTACTCGAGAATCTAGAGCTTTCCACGCCTTACGTGTTTGAGGGATGTAGTAGAAGAGGTAATGGTGGAGTCCTAATTTAGAGTATGAGGTGTTGTCGAGGTTAAACTAGGAGCCATCGTCGATGGCGGATCCTCCTTGAGGAAGAACAAGTATGTGTAGAGACCAAGTTTGGTAGTTTTCAAGGCCAAATAATTTTTTGGGTGTAGTGGGAATGAAGTGAATAGGCGAAGGAGAGGAAGAGAAAACCATGTGGAGAAGAAGATCCTGATGAGAAGGTGGTCAGGACTTCATTGCAAATTATGTCATCACCATGTGCATTGCTTTTAGGTTTCGTGCCATGCAAGAGCAGTATGAAGGATTACTAGGAGTGCAGTGCAGTCACCGTCGGGACAGGAGTTAAAGACTCGCGATCGAGATTTGGGATGGATTTTGGATTTGGAAAGTGGATTTAGATTTGATTTTGAAGCAGGATTTGGATTTTGGGTTTGAACTCAAATAGAAAGAGAAGATTTAGGTTTGGATTTCTCAAATCTGATTTAGGTTTGATTTAGGTTTGAGGATCATACCATGATAGAGAGATAGAGAAAGTGTAAATCCTATCTATTAGGGCATAGAAGGGCATAGAAGCCAACAATACGAGTCTATACAAGATGGAAAAAAACATGTGTCATACACATACTAGAGAGTATATACATATTAACACTTTTTAGATTGTCATTATTTGTTTATGTTTGATTCTTAGTGATACTTATTATCATATATTTTATGATACTGCCTAAAGAGTAGTGCTAATTGTGTAACTTTGGTAAGTCTTACACATCCCTAGACTCAATACGGTGGTTTCCAAAAGCGATAAATGTAAAAGTGTTTTGCATGGTTCCACCTCTTTTAGTATAGGATGTGTATTTCAAAAGTAGTACAAAGTAGTACACTTAGCATTTTCTTGCTTATATTCAAACCCAACTTTCATCTTTCATGCGAGTTTTGTGTTGTACCAGCACCTATTATCTCTATCCATGCTTCAGGGTTCAATTTTGTTCTTTGTTAGGCCATAGGTGCCATTTTACATTTTTAAATTTATGCTGTCTTTATGCATATAATGTTTTTCTTCTTTTGTTCCCTTGCCTTTATTAAGTTCATGTGTTTACTCTATGGTATTCACTTATTCTTGTTGTTGGGCAGTGGTGTGGTCTGAATGATTTATAGCTGCATCGAGAGTATATCTGACAAAAAGTATTTTGCATTGTTGTTTGATACGACTTTGCGATCCATCTATTGAAGATGAAAAGAATTTTGGACTAGTGATATGCTTCTGTGTATTCTATGCATGAACAGTTGTAGTAAATAGTGTTTGGTATTGGGTTGATTCAAAATAAGATGACAAGCACTCATTTCAGTTAACTTTGTAAATAAAAGTTGTCATTGATCACAATCTGCAAAATTTGCATGCATGCGGAAGCAGTATATAGTGCTCTATCTCCGTCTAACTTTGTCATGTTAGTAATTATCTAATAATATCAGCACTCATCGCTTTCTTTAGGATATGTCAATTGATTTACCTTACTGTTTCGGTCATGAATTCACTACCGTTCCTTTGTATTACCGTTCCTTTGTATGATACGGCTTTTCGTTTTGCAGGTTGTTGAGGTTTCAACCTCTAAAACAGGCAAGCATGGTCATGCTAAATGCCACTTTGTAGCAATTGACATCTTCAATTCCAAGAAGCTTGAGGATATTGTGCCATCCTCTCATAATTGTGATGTATGTCATTTATGAAATTTCCCCCATACAGAATTCAGAACCTTATATCCTAAGATTTACAGCATGTTAACCATACTGGCTATCAACTTATGACTTCTATATTTGCAGGTTCCTCATGTTAACCGTACTGACTATCAGCTTATTGATATATCTGAAGACGGTTTTGTATGTCCATTTTTATATTAAAACTTGTTTGACACCTTTTTAGGGTTTGCTGGTCAGCCTTGTCCCTTGTGCTTATCAGCTCTGATTATAATTCTTGCAGGTGAGTCTTCTGACTGAAAATGGCAACACAAAAGATGACTTGAGGCTTCCTGCTGATGAAAGTCTTCTCAGCCAGGTATGCTTGATATTGTTTTTTTGTTCTTTTAAAGAATTGATGCAAGTATTTATTTTGCAATGTAAGATTTATGTCCCACATTCCATTACACTTTACACAACCTGCTGCGAGACTGTTGGGAAGGGACATACAACCAAATTAGCTGCATGTTTTCTTACAAGCAATTTGGCTTTATGTAATCTGCAACTTCTTATGCGGGTTTTTTAAGAAACAACTAAACATTGGTTTAGGCCATGTTTGTCAGTGAAGTATGATAACTGTTGAGTCTCTTACATAAGTTATCAGAATTTTGGGCTGTTTGGAGCCCTTTGTGGAGTTGAGATGATTCAAGATATCTTAACTCGTAGGTGGGATTAGGAGTTATCTAAACTCCGCTACAACTTATTTATCTATCAATTATTATGTATTCTTTCTCCCTTTCTTTCTTGTTGTCAAATTTATAAGTTTACTAAAGTAAAGATTCAGTAATGCTTAACTGAATTTAGCATACATCAACCTCCACTTTAAAAATGATTCTAGTTATCTTAGCTTCATTTGCAGCAGGGCTTTGAAACTCTTTAAAATAGTACTACAGTAGTGTGTGTCCATCATAGGCTTATACAAGAGAAATATTTTGAAATTAAACTCTGAAAGTGCAATCTGTCGTCCAACCACCGATTTGGGTGTTACTTCATGTAAGAACCACACATTAGTCATATGTTTGTAAGTTTTTGTGTAAATAAATCTTATTCTGTAAGACATTAATTTTTTGTGGATTGCTGAGATTTTATTTGGAATGCGCAAAGTCTTTGAAACTAATTTATATTCTTCATTGACAATTTCTCTTGACATGTCATGATGACTGCATATATTAAGATGCTTTTCTAGGTGTCAAGGATTCTATACAATATATTATGCTAAGACCACTTTTGGTCCAATGATTTTTCTCCTTTTTTTTAAACAAAAAAGGAGGGCAAATGTAGGAGGCAACCCCCCACTCTTTGTCCATCCAAATATTGAAGTGGAATTCTATCCCGTAATCAAACTTCAAAAATCGTGCAATATTGTATAGATGTTACTAGTGTTTTGATTATTGGGTTTAGGTTTTCGAATACAAGAACTCAACCATTCGTTGGTTGCCTGCTGGATCTTTTCTAGAGAAGTTGCTAAATATTTTAACACGATGAAAATAGTCTCTAGAACTCAACATCAACAATTTTCTCTCTTTCAATCTTGTATCGGTTACTAGTTTAGTTAATATGTTTTGTTGCGCCTGTTATTTGCAGATCAAAGATGGTTTTGGTGAAGGAAAGGATCTTGTGGTGACCGTCATGTCTGCTATGGGAGAGGAGCAGATCTGTGCTCTCAAAGACATTGGACCCAGGAATTAAGTTTTCGATATTGCATCTCTTGTTGTTGCTTACTTAAAAAGAGTCTTATATTATTTAAAACTCAAGTCTTGCAGTAGCAGCGGATATAATAGAGGATTTATGAGTTTGGTATATAGCTATCCGGGTTTCTGCATGTTATTTAATCAATCAGTGTTACCTGGGAAGTCAAATTTGCAACTGGTATTTTATTAAAATTCTGTGATGGTTGTATTGCGCTTTATTATCTATTTCTGTTGTGGGTATTGCAAGCATATTTTTGAAGTGATATAATTCGATTATACATATTTTAGTAGTTTGCCTTCTGATGGAAGTTCGGTGCTGGAAGTAGAACACCAAAATGATAGAACAATCAATTGAGATTTTCCTTGTGATGTTTAGCTCTTCTTCAGCAAATTCTCCAGATAGAATCCTGTTTTAATCTTTGCCAATCAAACCCTTTATGATATTTCTTTCTTCTGACATAATTTGAACTCTCTATTTCTCCTTATCTGAGCATCAGGGTTGGCTTTGTTTCTTGATTTTGAGTATATTTCCTACTAGAAACTTTGAGGCTGAACTTTCCAGATAACATCAGTAGCCCTAAAACGTGTGTATTACAGAAGAGAGAAAGAGAGGGATGGAATGGATGACTTGCGATGACAAACTGCTGGCGGTAACCACAGGGCTCAGGTGACTGCGTTGGATTCAAGCCTCGGGGCCAGAACAGAGAATAAAAGGAAAGGTTTTTTGAGCTCTCTAAATAACTGTTGAATATCAATAATATGTTTGCCCTTTCTTTACAATTTTTTCTTCTTTTTTTCTTTTATTGGTCAAGGTCAAAGAGGCATAATAGGGTGGCAGACGGGCTGGTCCAAAACCTGCCAGGACAGAACCAGTCCCGGGTCATGGCGGGCCGGGCTGCAAAGAAATCTGGGCTGATCCGGGCAAGTCCCCGGTCCGGACCTGACCCTTAACCCTTCGCTTGTGGTCCGGGCAGGGCCTTGGTGGGTTTGGATTTTTTGATTATTTTGAAATTTTTTTAAGCAATAGAGTAGAAAAAAGAAATATATATATATAGACTATAATTTAAAGACCATATAGAATAAAGAGAGATTCATATATTAATTTTTGGCAATGAATTACAAAATTAAAAATAGAGTCAAATAGAGTTATCATATTTCATACAAAATGATAGAAATTACAAGTTGAGGGGATGTTTAAACTTTAGAGTTTGAGATTGTCTAGAGTTAAATTTAGCATTGGTATAAATACCGATGCCTGGACTCGATCTGGACTTGGCATTGGACCGGAACTGACCCAATCTATACGGGTCCAGGTTTAGATCATAAAATAAGTCTCGATGCACTACCGGGTCTCACAATAAAGCCGACCGGACCCCTTAAAAAATACCCCCAAAAAATATGAAATTTTAATAATAAGGTTATAGGGATATACATGAATTGTTGAAGATAGATGTGTAAATATAATATTTATTCATTACTTAAGTGCCAAAAATGTTGGAACTTATCGGGTGAAAAAATACTTAAGGGGGTGTTTGGTACATGGATTGAAAGATTCCCAGGAATTAGAGGATTTCCGAGAATGTGAGGGTAGGAATGAAGATTCTCGGGAATATTGCATTATCACGTTTGGTATAGTACATTGTATTTCCGATGGTCCTTTATAATTGTATTTTTTTATTCTAATTTTTTTGGTTATTTTATTATTTATTATGGAAATCTCATTAGAATCCTCAAATCTCATGATTTTAGGGGGAAATTTTTTCTAGTTATTTTATTGTTTGTTATGGAAATCCTCATAGGAATCCTCAAATCCCATGATTTTTTAGGGGAATTGAAAGTCTTCCCAACTAAGGATTTTGAAACCCATGAGAATTCACCATTCCTTCCAAAACTATACTTGTCGTATACTAAACAAGGTAATCTAAGGGGGAATCTGAGATTCTCTTGCACATTCCTACGTACCAAACGCTCTCTAAGTGTAAATATTTATTCCCAGCTACGGACCCGACTGGTAGGTTTTTTAAACCCGGACCCAAACCTATTTCTCGCAAGTTTGGGTTTGGGTAGTGGAGGACCCGACCCGATATGACCCAATACCAGCTCTAGTTAGATTGAAGAGAATGTATTGGACTACTGTCGTGGACTTCTACTTGCCCTAAATTTAGAATTTCATTGTGCTAAAATTTCCCCATTATTTGAACTACTTGAACTGTATGGTTTTCAATCTTCATTCGTCGCCACTTAATCCGTTTTGTTCCAATTGGATTAAACCTTGGGTCTTTTCTTCTGCTTTTATCCATTCTTCAGTGCATACGTATTTTAGTGCATCTTGTACACAAAGATTTAAATATGACAAACACATCTAACATGAAATATATCGGGTTATATATGATTTACATAATCTTTAATGTAGAAATTCTCATAATATTATTAGAGGCATTATCAAAACTAATAGCAAAAACTTTATTATAAATATCAAATTTAGAGCATGCATTCATGATGTGTATCGCAATAATCTCACCCTTATGTGGGCATCTAACAAATCCAAATGACATAATCATTTTTTGAAGTAACCAATCAGAATCTATCCAATGACACGTTACACACATCATTGGTATATTGTTAACGCCTACCTAACCATCGGAGGTCAACGAAACCCTACAATTTAGTGATGTCAGTGTTGCAACTAACATCTCTTTAGCCTCTTCATAGACTGATCTGCCATCTCTCTTCACAACGTTCTTAGCAATCCGTTTGTAATGGGGGTGTAAGGTGGTTTGGTTAAAACTCACTAGATTTCTACTTTCGGAATTGGAAAATGATAACTCATCCTTAATTACAAGTCTAGTCATTTCCCTATGAACGGTTTCATGATCATAGCTATGGCTATTTACGTGACCGGTCCTAGGGCTTATCTTTTGTTGGGTTAGAGTGTTTTGTGATAGTTCGGGTCGACATCTATCTAAGTGACGCTTAAGTGTACCCGTCCCCTACCCAATTTAAACTTGTATGCAATTTTACACTTATTACATAAGTCCTTTTTTTATTGGCTTGAAAAGGAACATAAGTGTATTATTTGTGGATTTCGGAAATGGGTCCTCTATATTTACGGGGTTGAGAAGGAGCTTGTTCATTGTCTTGTGATTCTATATCTTCTACTATTACTTTATCTATGTGTGTGTCGGGAATATCATTAAAATCGAGAATACTATCAACATTTCTAAATGTTTCTTCACTATCTAATTGTGGAATAAAAGGAGTTTGACGAGATAAGGACTCTTGGTTACGCCCGCTACTGCGTGATCGGTTTGATGTCATCTAATTATGAACTAATGTATGTATATTAATAAAAAAATCTAAAACAAAGAAGAAATAGTTCAAAAAAATACCAACAACAAATTATGAACTAGTGTATGTTAATAAAAAAAATCTAAAAAAGAAGAAGAGAGAGTTCAATAAAATAACAACAATAAATTATGAACTAGTATGTATTAATTTAAAAAATCTAAAAAGAAGAAGAGAGTTTAAAATAACCCCAACAACAAATAATGAACTAGTAAAATCTAAAAAGAAGGAGAGAAGCGAATAATAATAATATAAAAGTTAAACAATTAAAATGATACCAAATGAGTGTAAGAGATGAATGAGAGTAGAGAGAGTTGAGAGAGCCGATCTTACAAGATTGAGAGCACTTGAGAGAGTTGAGAGAGTTGATGTTGATCACTTTCATAAATTGCAAGAGAATAATCTTCTAAAAATTGAATGAATATGAAGATTTGTGAAGAAAATTAAATGAAATAGGATGGGTATTTATAGATTTTGTTTATTTCGGATTTTCCATTTTAACCCCCCCGAGCCCCCCCCCCCCCCCCCCAACTAGCTAGTATATAGATGTTAGGGGGTACTATTGTAATTCAATAATTAATTTCAAAAAATAAAAATTCAAAAAATAGCAAAAAAATTTCATAATTTCTCGGGCCCAACGGTAGGCCCGGATCGGATCGGACCGACCCGGGTTTGGTCGGGCCGAACTTTTTTCGGGCCGGGCCAAGTGGGTTTTCCCCACTATTTTGGCAGCCCGAACCAGCCCCAAGGGCGGAGGTGGTTCGAGGCCAACGCGGACCAGGCATGAGGCAGGTCGGGCTGGCCCGAACCTGTTGCCACCCCTAAGGCATACCTGACCATAACTGTTTATCCCCAACCATCACTTGATGGGTCATCTGTTTCTGGTAAATGAGTGTGAAAAAGAGTATTAGTATGTCCTATCACACAAGAGGTATTAGATGGGTTTTGAAATTGCTCTGTTATTTTGAATACAAAACTGTCTTGAATAATCATAGACAATACGCCAATGAGAAATGTTACACATACATGAAATTCAATTCCAAACTTATATGAAGCTTGTCTTTTAGTGATTGGTGAGTCCATTAATCACTAAAAGATAAATAGGTAAGATGCAACAATTACTAAAAGACAAGCTCTATGTAAATTTGAATTTTTTGCCTTCATAGGCCACTTTTTGAAATTATTTGCGTTTAAAGGTCAGTTTCCAAATTATTAGCGTTTGTGGGCTACTTCGTCAGTAGCGGCTGCTATTCCCAACAGCGGCATCTTCATTTTTGAGGTCATTAATGGGAATATCGGCCTATATTTTAATTTTTTTGAATTTTTTGTTTGTTGTCGCTATTCCCACTAGCAACCTTATTATAAATGAGGTCGCTAATGGATTAGCGACCTTAAATGAATGTATTGAGACACTTAGCGATATCTAGATAGCTTTTGATCTTTTGGGAAATTTGTTCAAAAACTGAGGTCACTATTGGGAATAACGACCTTAGTATACTTCAGTCGCTAAAATTGAGGTCGCTAAGATCGCTATGCCCAATAGCGACCACCGTTTTAAATTTTTTTTCAAAGAGAACAAAAACTCTTTAGAAATAGCTAAGTGTTTTAATACAATCATTTGAGGTCGCTAATCCCATCAGCGACATCATATATACTAAAGTCGCTAGTGGGAATAGCGACAACAAACAAAAAATTTAAAAAAATTTAAAACATAGGTCGCTATTTCCATTAGCGATATCGAAAATGAAGATGCCGCTATTTGAAAATAGCGGCCGCTGCTGACGCGGCACAGAGTAGCCCACAAACGCTAATAGTTGGAAAACTGGCCCTTAAATGCAAATATTTTCAAAAAGTGGCCTATGAAGGCAAAAAACGAAAATTTTGCCGTGCTGACCCACTTTTTGAAAATATTTGGCTCCTTGCACCACTTCCGAAAATAATTAGCGATCTGCCCTGTTTAGGACACATCAGCAAGAAACGTTATTGGGAAAAACGGCATAGGTTATTTCGATGTCGTTCTTCCCAATAACCACATCTGTTTGAAAAAAAAGTTTCATGTCGTTATTCCAAATAACGACATCTGTTGCTTTTAGTCGAAAGATCTAACAGTCTCAATTGTTAGCTGACAGAGAGTTGTAAAAGTAAAATAACCTATGCCGTTCTTTGAGAGAACGACATGATTTATACCGATGCCGTTATTTTGAATAATGGCATCAGTTATTTTCTTTTTGCACAATTATCTATACTCATATTCCCCCAAACCTTTCTCCTACCCCATGTCATTCGTTTTTTTTTTCTCTCTCTCTTCACTCCCATAACCCACAAACCCTAGATCCCTAAATCAAAAAATTCTAACCATTGGAGTGCTGTAAAATTTCATATATCCTACCTCCTTACTCCCGCTCTCATTTCATTCTTCATTCACAACGATTTTTCAAGCTAGCGGCGGTACAGTTTAATTTGAAGGTATTATTATCTTAACCGTATGTTTGATATGTATTCCCATGTTATGCTTATTATGAGTAGTGAATGACTTGAACATGTTTGAATTTTTATGGTTAGGTATGGAATTTGATATCCCTATTTGGTTATATTTTGGGGGTGAAGTAATTAAAGATCCTAAGACTGGATATTCTTATAGTGATGTTGAACCGGTAATTATTTGGTCTCTCCGCAACTTTATGTACTCAGAATTAATAGATAAGATATATAAAGTCACCAATTGGGATAGAAGTGAAATGAGTATGAAAATCAGAGCCCGTTATGCTTCTGGTAAAGGGGATGTGCAATATTTCATGTTGGTACCCGTAGACAATGACAATTCTTTGAGGTCCATGATGGGTAGGACACTTGATCCAAATTATAGCTGAAATGCAGTTGAGTTATATATCGACCAAACGAGGCTTCCAAATACTAGACGGGTTGTTATTGAAAGTCCAAGGCCCGCATGGACATTGAAACCATCTGCCCGAGTCACATGCTAGAATTTCAAATATAGAAGAAGATACTAGCACAACTCCAATGGAACCTGTTTCCTTCGAATACGAGCAGGTACATCCGCCGATATTGTCACAAAATATTTTGGTAGCCGGCATGGCAATGGAAGACTTTGACAATACCGTTGTAAATAACGATTTGGTCGAAGAAGAAGAAGATGAGGAATGCGGTCTCGAAGATGATGATGAGGAGGTTGCCGTTAAAGCTCTGGTTGTTGATGTCAATGTTAATGTGCCAGTTAACAATGCCCGCGTATTGCCAAGTCAGGACACAAGTGCAGCTATGTACGGATCTCAATCCAATGAATGGATGTCTCGTGCCACCATACATGAACACGGACAGTCTTCCGTTGGCTCTTCCAACTTGGATGAACTCTTCATAGGTTAAAGATTTCCAACCAAAGATGCTCTACAACATCAAGTGAAGATGTACGCCATGAAGAACCACAGAGAATTCGTGACGGTAAAATCAGATCGTGGTCTATACTATGTGAAATATAAATACGCACTCATCAACCATTCAGTCGAGGACATTGCAGAAAATTCGTCACTTCAAAATGTAGTTGGTTGTCCATGGCGGTTGCATGCAATTGTTCCAAAAGGCCGTAATTATTTCGTGGTAAAGAAGCTTGAAGGTGCACACACATGTGTGAATCCTACATTGACTCGGGATCACGGCAAAATTGATTCCACGGTTGTATCGATGGTCATATTGGATGTTGTGAAGGAACAACTCGCAATAACACCAAGAGCCATAATTGGAATAGTGAAGGGTAGGTTCTATTACACAATTTCATACTGGAAAGCTTGGCAGGCTAAACATAAAGCAATTGAGCGACTATATGGTTCTTTTGAAGATGCTTACACTAAATTATATCTACTTAATGCAATTCAAGCTTCAAATCCGGGTATGGCTGTACATTGGGCGAAGATTGCATCCGGTCCGGGCAAAGAAACTTTTAAGGGTATTTTTTGGGCATTCGGTCCTTCTATCGAAGGATTTAAGGCATGTAGACCAGTTATAAGTGTAGACGACACTCATTTGTACCAAAAATATAAAGGCTGTTTGTTGATTGCTATTTTACCAGATGCAAACGGTAGGTTGTTTCTATTTGCGTTTTCACCAGATGCAAATGGTTCATGAACTGTATTTGGTGCTTCGTCACAGATCGTGCAGGTCTGTGTATCATTTCTGATTGGCATGCCGATATTTTATCAACAATGCAAAATGAGTTCGGTACATGGAAGAAACCATTTGCATATCATCGGTTCTGTATGCGGTATTTTGCTAGCAATTTCCATAAAAAATTTGGTTGCAAATTTTTGATGAGTAAGTTGAAGGTGGTCGCGTGTCAAAATCAGTGGAAGAAGTTTGAGGAAAAGATGGCACAACTTGAAGTGGGCAATGCTGATGGGGCTAATTGGTTGAAGGAGAAAGCGATTGAGAAGTGGGCACTTACTACCGATAGAGGTCGTAGATATGGTATAATGACAACAAATCTATCGGAAGTTTTCAATTCGGTTCTAAAAGGTGTTCGTAGCTTGCCTGTCACCGCAATTGTAGAACAGATATTTTTCCGTCTAAACATGTATTTCACTGATCGCCGTGAAGCTGCGCAGACGCTTATCAGTGAAGGTAAATTATAGGCACCACACATTCAGGATCTTATTGATGTACGCCGTGAAAAATCCAATTCACATGAGGCAATAATGTTTAATAATCGGTTAGGTGTTTTTAGGGTGAAAACGGGCATTACAATGGATAGTGGATATCAAAAGGGTGGACATTGGCACACGGTAGACCTCGAGAGCCGAACTTGTACTTGTGGCAAATTCCAACTATATCACATTCCATACTCTCATGTGTTAGCGGCTTGTACTTCTCGTGCGCTTGATTATCAACCATACATCGATGCCTTTTACTCTACTGGTTCGTTAGCAAAAACGTGGGCACCAACTTTCAATCCTATACCAAATGAATCTTATTGGCCGACACAAAGTGGACCGGTGCTCATAGCCGATTGAAGTCTTCGTCGGGTAAAAGGGCGAGAAAAGAGTACTCGCATCCGCAACGACATGGATGTTCGAGAAGGTGGGAGCACTAGAAAAGTTTGTTCAAAATGCGGAGTGAGTGGACACAATAGACGGAGTTGTAAGAATGTACAGAGTGTGGGGACTTCACAGTCTACCGACACTTGAACTTGTATCCGGTTATTGTATTAATGTTGTAAAATCTATCATTAAGTTAGTATGAATTAGAGAGCTATTGTTTAATCCTGAGTAATTTAAGTTTAAATAGTTAAGCATGAGATTTGTGGAATGAATGGTTGTTGAATTTGAGTAAATTTGATTTTAGTAATTTATCTCCACAAAACATGCACAAAAAACATGCACTACTATTCATATAACAGATGTCGTTCTTCTGAATAACGACATCTTCAGAAGATGCCGTTATTCAGAGGAACGACTGTGAAGACAGAAAGAATGGCAGAAGTCACAAAAATTTGGAATAAATTCAAGATAACGACATCCTTAATTAATGCCGTTATTTTGGAGAACGACTGTGAAGACAGAAAGTTTGGCAAAGTCCCAACTTTTCGAATTTTGCCTTTTAACTGATGTCGTTATCTTCAAGAGCGTTACAAGATTCAGATGTTGTTATTTGCAATAACGGCATCTGTTATTGCTGTTTTTCAATTAAAACATGCACAGACATGCACGGGCCTCATACTCCACTTCAATACATGCACAGACCACATTTCGTCAACATTTTTCCCACATTTCAACACATCAATTCATCACTTCGCTTCAAGTTTTTTCAACTCATGAACTCATCAATCAATCAATTATTTCCATACACTTTAATTGAACAAAAAAATTACTTTAATTCTCTTCAACAGATCAAATTCAAGCACAAACTTGATTTTCGATTTTCTCATACTGTAACCCCTGTTTTCATTAATACGTATTTTCAAAGTATTTTTCCGTATTTAAATTCTCAGTATCTTATGATTATTTTTCCTTAATTGATTTTTATTATTTTAACTATTTTATGAACCCAATAGTTTGACTATTTATTAAAAGCCAAGTTTGTATTCTGATTTTACTATTTATTTGATATGAGCCCAGGTTGTATTTTGATTTTATTATTGGTTAATATGAAAACCAATTATTTATTCTAAGCCCAAACTCGTGTTTAATTTTATTTTGGCCCAACTAAATTCAAGCCCAACCCATACCCTTATTGGATATTGGATCCAAGACTTAATCTACCCTAACCCACAAACCCATACACACACCCGTATAAAATTTCTCCACCTTTCTCCACCTTTCTCCACTCTTCCCACATCCCCTTAACCACATCCCCACTTTCTCTAACTACCCACAATTTTAATAATTATTTTATTAAAACCCTACCGTTACTCTTTCTCTCCCCCCGTTACTCCCTCTGTGTTTTCCCCCAACCAAAACAAAACGAAACCAACCAAAACAAACAAACCCAGAACAAATCCTCTTCCTCCCGCTCACCCCTACTGTCGAACCCACTCCGATCGCCCTCCGCTCGTCCCCTCATCACCTTCGACCTCGCTCCTCATCAACCCACAGCACCACCACAACCTCTACACCTCCGTTGCCTCCGCCATCAGCCAACTCCGAACCCATCCTCGACCAAACCCACCTCCGCCATTGCCCATCGCCTACCACCACCCCGTCGCCTCGTCAACTCCTCAACCTCCATCACCGTCGCCACCGCCATCTCCCCATCCATCGAACCCAAACTCCTTCGCTCGCTCCCCTGTTTCGAAACCATAGCTGCGCGCCGTCGTCCTCATTGCCGTCGCGCGCCGCTCGTCGCACCCCAGTCGTTCGTCCTCCTCGTCACCGTCGAAGCCATCGTCGTGCCGTCGCCGTCACACCTTCTCTCTCTCGCACTCTGTTTCGAAGAAGTGAACAAAGAAGAAGAAGAAAGAGGAAATGGCAGGATCAAATCTCGACCGTAGGATAGCGCCAAGATTCACGCCCGTGATCGCTGTCCCGTGTTCGTCCACAGCGAATCCCAGATTCGCTGTTTACTGTTCGGCCAGATCCGCTGCGTTGAAACGATCTGATTCGCTCGTTTGGCTGTTCCGTGTTTTGGCGCAGCCGATCCAGTTCGCTTTTTGCTGTTTTGCCGATCGGGTGTGGGGAAATTTTTGGGCTCTTTTATTGGATCTTCACACGTGCTTTTGGGGGACTTCTTCCAGGATTTTTCAACCCAATTTTCTACAACAAGTGGATCTAATCGTCGTCAAATTAAGGCAAGTATCCCTTGTACAATTTATTTGTTCTAGTACAAGCATCCCTTGGAAAATACTACAAATAGTTAGAATTGTGACTCCTCCTTTACTATCGTTGTTGATCAATATTAAACCTCCAAATTTATAATTCTAAGAGTCACAATAATTTCGTTGTATTAAATTATAATTACTTGGACTCTTTTACCCCTTGAACACGTGAACATATGAGATTAAGGAGTCTAAATTTGTAGACACACGGTATATTTTGTATTTGATGAACTTGCAACCATTTGACTTGGAAAATAATTATTACTTGCTGTTTGGACCACCAATATTATGTAATTATAACACATAATAACTTAGACGCCTAATAACAAATTCCCATGTAATCTATACTAGTAAGTTATTCCCACATGTTACTGTCCTGAATCTTCTTTTGCTGTTTCGACCAATTTAACATTAGAATCTGAACCCGAGCCCTGAATAGAAAATGTAGCTCTAGATGTCTAGATGTTGATAGCCTCCAGAATTTTCGAATTCGGAGCTGCGGTCTAGGAGTTATTGCAGTTTTACTGCAGCTGTGTCGGTAGACGCAGATTCGTAAAACTGCTGCACACCTTTAGTTGCGAATTAATTTAACTATGATTTCTTGACTTGTTTCGCACACATGTATGCTTGCTTGATAAAAAAAATAATAAATATAACAAGCCGGGGTTTAAGGGAAAGACCATAGTAGTGGACAATATAGTTAAGTGTACTCAGAAGGGGGCCGTGTTTCCCAGTACTCGGTTCATGAACCTGTTGCACTTGATGTATTCATGGAGCCAGTTACTTGGCTCATGAACCTGTTGTATTCATGGACCCACTGTGTGGTCCTTGAACCTGTTAGTATTCACGAACTCGTTTCGTGAACCTGTTATTTAATTTCGTATTCATGAACCGTGCCTGCCTGATACCTGCTACTTGATACTTGAAACCTAAGTACGCCGCCCTATAGACTCCATTACTAGGCCTATACGAAATTGATTTGACTATAGCAACCATGTAGTAAAAAGATGGATGCATGAAGTGCTACCTAGATAGTAATAACTACAAGACTTGAACATGAAACTTGAACATGACACCTGTTACTTGATACTTGATGATATGATACATGAAACATGATACATGAGACTTGAAACATGAAACTTGAACTTGACAACTTGTTACCTGATACTCGACAACTTGTTACTTGAGACTTGACACTTGAAATAAAATGTTGACACTAGACTTGGCACTTGTTACATGATACTAGATTTGAGACTTGTCACTTGATGTTAGATACCCCTACAGGTTCACTTGTCATGTGTTTTATCATTAGCAGTTGTTATCCAACCTGTTTACTAAGATGTCCCGCTTGCTAGCTAGTTCTTGATTTTTCCATTATTTTTTGTATCCCTGTTACATTCTTGATTCCAGTTCCTGTTCCCCATACTTGTACTTGTTTTCACTATTTGTGGCCCAGCTTGCACTAAGGGCATCTTCTCTTGTTTTTCCCTATTTTCGCTTTTTATATTTATTAAGCAGACTTTGGAGACGAGTTGCCTGCTGGAATTAGCGAGCAGACATTTTAGGCTTCGCTTGGAGCAAGAACTTGTTTAAGTAATTATTTTCCTTAAGGTATTTATTTCTTCTGCTGTATAAGACTTGTTTTCGAGTTTACACTTGATCCAGACATGGAAACTATTTGAATATTATTATTTGTTTAAACTGTTTCTGTTGCTTTATAAATTATTCATGCATGCTTGGTTATATATATTTCTCTTGTATATTCTTGTTGTGATGCTGAGTCGATCCTACAGCTTATGGATGATGTTAAAATCATTCGCTGGGCTTCGTCACGCGCTCGTATTCCATGTTTTTGAGAAGCGGGGCGTGACACATACACTTCAAATTCAAGCACAGAATTCATACAACCCAAACACTAATCAAGTTAATTCAATTTTTTCAAAAACATACATTTACAAAATATCTAACTAGTAGTCATCAACATTTTCCTATAATTACATGAAAACTCCATTAAAAGTACAACAACCTACGCATAAAGTTGATTCATGAAAAAAACTAACTAGGCGTAGGTTATTTTACTTTTACAACTCTCTGTCAGCTCACAATTGAGATTGTTAGATCTTTCGACTAAAAGCAACAGATGCCGTTATTTGGAATAACCGCATGAAACTTTTTTTTTCAAACAGATGCCGTTATTGGAAAGAACGGCATCGAAATAACCTATGCCATTTTTCCCAATAACGTTTCTTGTTGACGTGTCCTAAACAAGGGCAGATCGCTAATTGTTTTCGGAAGTGGGGCAAGGCGCCAAATATTTTCAAAAAGTGGGTCAGTATGGCAAAATTTTCACAAAAAACTGTGTAAATTTTAGGTAGAATCTTATGTGTAGCATCTCTCTAGGCCAATAGCCTCTCTCTATCCCATGCCTTCTTTGCTAGCTACAGACCTGGTCTTTGTTTGGAAGGGGGAGGAGCGGCAGAGCCCACTATTAGTGGACTATCTCCTCCTCCTCAGTCCCTTCCTTCTCACACATAGTTAAAATAATGGAGGAACTTTAGACACATCATACCCTTCTAAGCAAGGGGCTGCCCCCAATGACTATTGCACCCGCACAAGGAGACGACCATCGATTTGTCGAAGTGGCTTGTGTAGACGCCAAAGCCGCAATGACATCGAGACGTTGAAGTCGAGAGGTGGTGCTAGAGGTGCACCACCGAACACGACATCTATCCATGACGCACTTCTACAAGAGGAGCAGTGCCATTGAGCGAACCAAAAGACATGGCTACCGAGGAGGGTGGTCACCCTTTGGAGAAGAGCGAAGGTTTGCCAAAGGGATGCCACTGCCCACTGGCCATAATCGGTGTCCAACACTGATTATCTCTTGTTGGGTTTATTCTCTGATATGTGATACACAACGATGTCCATCGAAATAATTATAGTGATCAAGGTTGTTGGAGAGATTTTTTTTTCTTTTCTTTTGCGTGTTTTTGAGGTAAAAAGAAAAGGATTTTTGTCCACTTATTTTTAGTAGCATAATTCTCTTAGGGGGCGTTTGGTACAAGGATTATTTTTGGTTTCCTGGGAATCTTAACTTGGGAATCTAGTTTCCCATGTTTGGTCTGTTAATTTTTAAATTCAGATTCCTAGGAAACTAAGGTTGCGTTTGTTTTGTTATTTTGAAAAGAGTTTTCTGAATAGAGTTTTCTGAAAACTGTATTCTGAATAGAGTTATTCTGAAAATGAGTTTAAAAGCTGTTTGGTTATATTTTTTCTGAAAACTGTATTCTGAAAGCTGTTTATCTGAAAAAGAGAGTTTAGAAGCTGTTCTGTTATATTTCTAGCTGAAAACTGTTATCTGAAAGCTGTTTTTCTGAAAAAACGAGTTTAAAAGCTGTTCGGTTATATTTCTTGCTGAAAACTGTTATCTGAAAGCTGTTTTTCTGAAAAAACGAGTTTAAAAGCTGTTCGGTTATATTTCTTGCTGAAAACTGTTATCTGAAAGCCGTTTTTCTGAAAAAGAGAGTTTAAAAGCTGTGCTGTTATATTTCTAGCTGAAAACTGTTATCTGAAAGCTGTTTTTCTGAAAAAACGAGTTTAAAAGCTGTTCTGTTATATTTCTTGCTGAAAACTGTTATCTGAAAGCTGTTTTTCTGAAAAACGAGTTTAAAAGCTGTTCGGTTATATTTCTTGCTGAAAACTGTTATCTGAAAGCTGTTTTTCTGAAAAAGAGAGTTTAAAAGCTGTGCTGTTATATTTCTAGCTGAAAACTGTTATCTGAAAGCTGTTTTTCTAAAAAAACGAGTTTAAAAGCTGTTCTGTTATATTTCTAGCTGAAAACTGTCATCTGAAAGCTGTTTTTCTGGAAAAGACAGCTGAAAAGCTGTTCTGTTATATTTCTAACTGAAAACTGTCATCTGAAAGCTGTTTTTCTGAAAAAGACAGCTTAAAAGCTGTTCTGTTATATTTCTAGCTGAAAACTGTTATCTGAAAGCTGTTTTCCTGAAAAAGACAGCTTAAAAGCTGTTCTGTTATATTTCTAGCTGAAAACTGTTATCTGAAAGCTGTTTTCCTGAAAAAGAGAGCTTAAAAGCTGTTCTGTTATATTTCTAGCTGAAAACTTTTATCTGAAAGCTGTTTTTCTGAAAAAGACAGCTGAATAGCTGTTTTGTTATATTTCTAGCTGAAAACTGTATTCTGAAAGCTGTTTTGCTGAAAAAGAGAGTTCAAAAGCTGTCCTGTTATATTTGTGACATTTTTTAAAATCAATTTGCATTCATCATTTGCTGACATTTTTTTAATTGTTGCAGTTAGATTGCAATGTTGTACAAGTATTGGAACAAGAAACTTGAGCATGCATGTGAATGGAGCAAAAATCAGACGCCATCATCTCCAAGATTGATTCGTCACGTTAGAGTACAAAATTAAAAGAAAATCTTGTATGGAGGTTTTTGTGAAGCAACTAATCTCAGTTCATGTATTAGTTATGCAATTTGGATAAATGTGTTGATGTTATCACTGCCTCTTTTGGTAATTGCAGTACTACAGTATTAACTGAAGAGTATTTTTTGGTTTGTTTTCTTGAGATTGCATGTGAAAACAAATAGGATCTATTTTTGCCTTTTTTGGATATGATCAGTATTTGGATTTCTTAGAGGTAGTGCAGTGTCTGGATAACTCTAACTAGTTGGATAAACTGATTCTGCTCAACCTGTAGGTTGCAGTTTTTCAAAAGATTATATCATGGATAATTTCTAAAGGCTGAGCCAAACAATTTATTCAGAAAAATAAGCACTACATATTCAAAATAAAAACAATCCCATTCAACTATACTCAACCAATTTATTCAACAAACCAAGCTTACTTCATTACTTTTGTTTACATTGTTCAACAATCTCACGTAAACTATCATTAATTGCATGGGATCGATACATATATTATGAGAATAAGTTCTACAATTTGTTGTCAGCAATCATTACAAACAAGCATGCTGTTAAATCTCCTATTTGTTGCCTACAGTCATTGCATGCCACCTGGAGCTGCTGCTGCTGCTTCTTAACTCCCTGATTTAAAAACTGTATAGCAGGCAGATCTATAAACAAAGAAACAAAATGAGAAACTTGCTGCATTAGAATTCAAAAATATTCAAGGAAGAATAAATTGTGCAGCAGAAACTTGCTGCATTAACCATAGGAGGAAAAGGAAAAAGATAACCAAAGTTGAAATTTGCTTCCAAACATTTGCAGAGTGAGGCCCATGCTGAACAATAAGGAAACCTGAAACCTGAATCATTCTGAACCATGCTAAGAAGATTATATAAAGTGTAAGATAACAATGTTAACAATGCTAATAAGAAGCTGGACACCAGCTTAAGCAGATAACAATGGAGACTTTGTAAAGAAACTGAAAGCAAACATTACAAAATAAAATACGGGAGGGGTGCAAACATTACAAACTTTGTAAAGAAACTTTGTGAAGAAAAATTTTCTGGGCATGTCTTCCCACTTTGTATTGACTTGGAGGCATAGACTACAAAATAAAATACGGGATCAGCTGCCATCATCTCCCACTTTGTATCTTCCTTCACAACAAAAATATGTTCAAAAACTTCATACTGAGCCAGCTCAATTGCACATTTGTCGCATACCTATACAGCAGTATGCAATCTTTTTTTTTTGTAATAATCTCCCACCATTTTTTATGTACTCATCACAGCATTGTATCAGTTTGTGTGCAGTATAAACCATCAGTGTGCTAACAATCTTCCACCATATTGTTACTAATATATAAACCATCAGTATGCATTAAAAAACCACCATGATGGGCACCCACACTCAGCACAGCACTGTATCAGTTTGTGTGCAGTATAAACCATACAGTGTGCTAACAATCTCCCACCATGTTGTTACTAATATATAAACCATCAGTATGCATTAAAAAACCACCATGATGGGCACCCACACTCAGCACAGCACTGTATCAGTTTGTGTGCAGTATAAACCATACAGTGTGCTAACAATCTCCCACCATGTTGTTACTAATATATAAACCATCAGTAGGCATTAAAAAACCACCATGATGGGCACCCACACTCAGCACAGCATTGTATTTGTTTGTGTGCAGTATAAACCATCAGTGTATGTAACAATCTCCCACCATGTTGTTACTAATACATAAACCATCAGTAGGTGATAATCTTGCAACATGATGGCCACCAATACTCAGCACAGCATTGTATTAGTATGTGTACAATATGGAAATTAACCAAGTTAAACACAAATTGCTTTCTCATATCACAGAAGAAGTCATCCTCAAATTTGATATAAAATTAAGGCCTTACTTTCGTTTAAAGCAAACAACAATAACTACTCCAAAGAGTATTAAAGGATCAGAATTTAACATCATCACTTCCAAAATTTGAAAGTGGGTAGTATCCATTACAAAATTCATCATATCCAGTAATTGCCTTATTTGTCAAATTCCAACATTATTCTGATGGCTACCTGAAAATATGTGATGAGTTCTTCTGGTTTGAGGAAGGTATCAGTTTAGCTGGGTATAATTTTCATTAGTGTACACAAACCAATACAATGCTGTGATGAGTATTGGTACCCATCATGGTGGGAGATTATTACCCACTGATGGTTTACATATTAGTAACAACATGGTGGGAGATTATCACCTTCTGATGGTTTACATTGTACACAATCTAATACAGTGCTGTGATGAGCATTTGATACACATCAACATGCTACCCAAAACCATGGAGCAAACCATTTTTTTGGAAAAACACAACAACAAATACTGCCCAAGTCATCAGAACATATCAGATGCTGCCCAAAACCATAAAAACAACAAAATCCATGTTTTAACATTCAGGGTAGCATGAATAATACCAACAAAATTGGATAAGAACATATCAGATGCTACCCACACCATGAAAACATGCTGATCTGTTTGTTCTAGGTTCTTTTTTTATAATTTCCTGAAGTAATAACTTGAGTTGGCATTTGTTAAGAATGTTTTTTTGGAAACACTATTCAGAATACTGAAACCCCACACTCTATTAAAGCAAAAAAGCTCCTTTGCCATTTTCCTTTTTCACAAATAAAGATTCACAAATCCTGATGCATCATAATACAATTTGCAGAATCATAAAACACAGTAGAATATACTGAATACAAGTGCAATTCATCTGAACAAATCAGATGCTCCCCAAACTTTGAAAACATGCTGGTCTGTTTGTTCCAGGTTCTTTTTCTTAAATTTCCTGAAGTAATATCCTGAGTTGGCCTTTGTTGATATTTTTTTTTTTGTAAACACTATTCAGAATGCTGATACCCCCACTCTATTTTGCCAAAAAAGCTCCATTACTCCCTTCTTCCATTACAAATAAGGATTCACAAATCCTAGCCTTGTCTACTAAACATATATCACAAACAATGCAATTAAACAAAGTTACCCACCCTTTTAATCCCCATCTTTTCATCTCAAACAATTTCAAACACTAACTTGGAGAGACTTTCGAGTACTTGTAGATAACAAAATGAACATCACGCAGTATTAGAGTATTTTTTTATCTTATTTTTTGATAAATTAACCACTATCATATCAACACCATTACTTTTTTTCCTGACAAATTGTCACAACTGACAACTCTATTGTTTTTGCACCCTAATGGAAAATAACCATTATCCACCAATCCAGTGAAAGGGGAAAATGACCTTTTCGCAGAAACCCTAATTTTAAGTAAAAAATAGGGAAATAAAAGTAAAAACAGAACAAAAGGGGAGGAACGAAAGTGCATACATCGTTAAGGGCCGGGCCCACCATCAGAAAGCAAGGAATCGAACTCTTTTCCGGCCAATCGACTATTACGATCAGAGGCTGCCTCGTCGCGAAAACCACGACCTTTGGTCTTTTTAGGCCCAGAAAAAGCGGCGGCGACAGCATCGGCGGCGGCGGCGCCGGTAGTGGCAGATCTGAGCTTGGGAGCGGGGTGGTGGTGGTCGTCCATGTCGGCGCCGCCCTCCTCGTCCATGAGATCGTCCTCGTCCGGCTCGAAGTCAACTACATCCACGTCGCCGCCGTTGGTCGCCATGGTTGGAATCTGGTTCTGGGTCAGGGTTTTGGGGAAGAGGAGGGAATTGGGGGTTGGGGTTTATGAGTTCTTGGTTTTTTTTTGGGGGAAGAAGGAGATAGTGTTTCGAAAAAGAGGGGGTATCAGTATTCTGAATAGTGTTTGGAAAAAACACTCAAAACAAACGCCAACTCAGGATAGTGTTTTCAGAAAAAAGAAAAAAAAAACTAAAACAAACAGACCCTAAGATTCCTGGAAATTTTTTTTGCCACATTTCCCACAAATTTTTTTCCAAGGGGGATACAATTATGCCCTAAAAAAACCCTCTCCCTTCTCTCTGCCATGCCCCCCCCCCCCCCACCCACCCACCCTTACCCCAAATCCATCACCCTTCCTGTTCATCTTCTCCGACGTGACTCCCCCCCCCCCCCCCCCCCCCCCCCCCCCGCGTCGCCATCCTCCGTTCGTGCCACCCTCGTCGGCGCCCAGCACATCCCCAACCACCCCCGACGCCCCCCTGTCTCCTTTCCTCTCTGTTTCGCTCGACAGCCAGAACCCAAACGAACCCGGCCTTTTAAGTTGATGCAACTCTGATTTGATGGTTTTTTGTATGTTTAGCTAGAACTCAGAAAATTAGCAGGATTTGGGGACTGGGTTGTTCTAGGTTTCTTTTCTATTCTTTTGCATAGTAAAAAAACACTCACATTAATGGGGTTAATGGCATTCTCTCACATGGGTTTTGTTTGCTTTGTTTGTTTCTGTTGCAGAATGTCTCAAACGATCTACCATTTGGTAGAAACAACAATTTTTCTGATCTTTTTAAGTTGGACTAAAATGGTTTTTATATGTTATCCTAGAATTATATAGGAAGTAAACCAGATTGGGTTATCCTTAATTCCTTGTTCTTTGAGGAAAGATGATCATTCACATTGAATGCCCTATTATTTAGTTGGTATTGAATTGGTGGACTGAGATTGCTATGATAGATGAATATCAGTTTGATGCACTTTGTACCACATGGCTTTACTTCCTCTCCCAAAACATTTTACCTGATCCTCCAGTTTTTCTCTCTCCATTTTGGTTGAAAAATGACATTTCTGTGATTCATGGGTTGCATAAAATTGTTTGTTTAGTTGTATGTTTTACACACCTAACTGTTGTCGACATAGTTTTATGGATGGGTAACATAGAGTTGAACACCTTATGGATGAGAGGGGTATTTTGGACAATAAGATTAAGATTTCCAGAAAATATGTATCTCAACCAAACATAGGAAATTAAGTTTCCAACTAATATTTTCAGAGATGTTTAAGACCTACCAAACATGTTTTATGATTTATCCAACTAACATTTTCAGAGATGTTTAAGATCTACCAAACATGTTTTATGATTCCTAGGAATCATAAATCTCAGGAATCAGGATTTAAGGATTTATGATTCCTGGGAACCAAAAAAAATCCTTGTACCAAATGCTCTCTTAAGAATTTTTATATTTATTGAGCTAAAGAAGATAGCTCTATGTTAGTATTTAGGTCATACATTTTTTCTCAAATGCTAACAATAATTTTATCTTTTAACGGTATGAATATATACACCCTCATAACCAAATATGGTTTGTCCTAGTTGATATTTTGAACTTAACAAGTACCGCTAATAGACCACTAAAAATTTCAGGAAAACCAAAATCATATTTCTTACAGTTTGCATCAGTATATTTTCTGAAGAACAACACTCGGTGTTGAATAGGAAGAATAAAAAATGCTACAGATATCTCAACTTTATTCCAAATTTATCCCAACCACTAAAAGACAAATCTTCCATCACTAAAAGACAAATAAAAAATAATTAAAATATTACCAAAATCTTGTATTTTAGTGGTTGGGATATGTTTGGAGTAAAAATTGAGGTGTGTGTAGGAAGAATAAACCAGCATATTGATGGCTAATTTTCAGATGTTGTTGAAGAATAGATGCACAATTATTTTTCTAGGAATTTAATCCGGTTTTCGAGTGCAGATTGCAAAATCATTGTGAGGAAGGGGGAGGGAAGCACCTCCTTTTTATAAAAAAAGAGGAGTAATGCTTTAGCCACTACCAATTTCACTACCATTTTCTTCACTACCTTAGGTGGCATACTCCTATTGGAGAGTTCTCCCACCTACTCTCTCATCCCCTACCTATTGGAGTGTGCCACCTAAGATAGTGTAGAGAAATGTAGTGAAATTGGTAGTGGCTCTAGCATTACTCATAAACAAATAATTGGGACTCACTATTAAGGATAAAAATCGGTACAACATTGATTCTGGTACAAAATTGGGGAAAAAATTTGTTGCACGCTGCAAGTTGCACCACAGGTCCACAGTGTACATTCCGCTAGGGGTGTACATGAATGTGCTTTGAAATGCATGCCCCTTCGTTGATTACCCTACTAGAGTATACACCAGTAGGTTGCAACAAATTTTTTAATTCAGTTTTATAGTTGGGGTGTAGTGAAAAAGGGAAACAAATTTGTTGGGTCATGGTTGACATGATTCATGTAATCAGCAGTTTTCACCCTTGAATTTGCTTCGAAAAAACGTGCCACCTTTAAAGGATCTGGGCTCGAGTGGATCTTGTAGGGAGCACGTTTTGTGAAGCAAATTAAAGGTTAAAAAGTTGGAGTGATCTATATTCCATTTCCCCCCAATTTCCCCCCCCCCCCCGAAATAAGTAGGACTCACATTCTATCCTGAGGCAAATTCATCTAAAGCAAATAAGGGATTCAGTGCTGATATAGGTAAAAATAGAACTAAATCGGGACCGTTTAAATCGGACACGAATCTTAAAATTTTCAGGAGTAAAACGATAATTTCAGCAGACACAGGCCCAACAAGATAAGCTGGGCCGTTCTCAAGCCCGGCAAACTGATCCAGCCTGCAATAAAGACTGTTACAACAACCCTACCACAAAAGAGTCCAGATTCGTCGAACCCAGTTGAAATCCCCTTATTCTACGGGGTAACCGACTCTATCCTATCCATACACAAGAGAGGATCTGAAAACTCTATCTCTTTACCAAGAGAAGAGTCCAGTCCCAATCCCTTCACATGGATGGCATAACCGACTCTATCCTATCACTGGGAAGTAGAGATTCAACCTCATCTCGAAACTGATTCCGGAGGCGACCATATAAACCCTCTCCTCCCACCGTTGCAAGGTAATCAATCTTTCTACACCAAAAGCTCTTTCATAATCATTCAAATTACTGACTAGAACGTCGGAGGGTGCATCACCGGAATCAACCCCGGTCTCGCACTTTTTGCAGGTCATGGCAGCAGCGGAAAACCAGTCAAACGCCGGTGAAGGTATACAGGTTTGACTCATTTGATTTCTCCGAACTCACAAATTCTATCTGTTTGCTCACACACCGAAAAAAGCAGCAACAGATTGGCGCCGTCTGTGAGAAAGTCGAATAGCAATCCAGCCTCTTCCACCAGTCAAGACAGTCCCAAGCCATGCCTCCACGGAAGGGAAAGGTAGCGGTCTATGGCCGTCGGGCCACTACCGCTCCTCTTCCTCCTCCGCCTCCAGAGGTTCCGCCTCAGCCCCTCCAACCGGTTCAGCAACAAGGACAGCTTCCTCTTCAACCTGTCCAGCTGCTGCAGCAGGGGCAGCCTCCTTTTCAAGATCTTCAACCTCGACCTCAGCAGGCCCCCCGGGGCCTCAAGAAGTTGGCGCAGGGACCTCTCGTCCTAATCCCCAAAAGCAACCTCTCCACCGTGATCATGTCTCGGTGCACAACCCTTCCATCGACTCCATAGCATTCCATAACCCTAGGGCGTCGGAAGATCTCCGCAACATCATCATCACCCGACAGAGTGAGGAAGATCTTCGCCACCGCTTGGATGAGAGGCGGGCCCTTGAAGGGGGCTCCCGTCCAAAACGTCCAAGGGCTCAGTCTCCCCATAGACACGATCACAGAAGGTCCGCTTCTCCCAGGAGGCGGAGGGAGTCCCCCCGACACCGTCAAAGGAGGGGTCGTTCTCCTACTGGTCGACCAGCCCTAAGGGACCAGAATGCACCCGTCACAAGGGCAGAGTTTCAAGACTTCCAAGCGACAGTCTTGCGGGCCCTCAATGCCACCCCCAACAACAACAATAACGACCAGAGGCCACCTACACCTGAGCCAGCTAGGAGCCGCCGCCGTTGGTCCCCTAGTCCTCGGGGGGCTCCGAGCCACCATTATCGCACTCGCAGTCCTCACCAGTCTCCAAGCTACCATCACCGTAGCTCCCGTTCCCCTTCATACGAAGATGAGTCCCGAGGCTCGGTGAGATACGATCGAAGGGAGGATGCCGTCTACCGCCGTCTCCATGAGATGGAGAGGCACCTCGGCCGGCTCGATAGGGATGTGGAACAAAGGGGGGGGGGGAACCTCTGTCCAAGTAGGCCTCCATTCTCCCGTGCCATCATGGAGGCCCCTGCCCCAGCACATTTCAAACCACCACAGTTCGAGTCATACACGGGGAGTCGGACCCCGTGGATCACATAGAGAGTTTCAAAACTCTCATGATGATCCATCAGGCCTCCGATGCCCTCCTTTGCAAGACCTTCCTGGCTACTCTCAAAGGTTCTGCCCAAAAGTGGTACTCCCGACTCGCCCCGTCCTCTAGCTTCTTTTTCGACCAGTTCGAAACCCTCTTCATAACTCATTTCGTGAGCCACCGCCGCTCCAAAAAGACGAGTACCTCGCTACTCTTCCTCAGTCAGAAGAAGGATGAGAAGCTGAAAGACTATGTCAAGCAGTTTACTGCGGAGGCCAGGTCCATCGCCTCCCTCAATCAGTCGGTTGCTTCAGCCGCCTTCCAATTCAATATCTTCAACTCCGACCTCAGGGCATCCTTGGCCTAGAAGCCCCCTCGGGACTTCTCAGAGCTCCTCCTCCGGAGCGAGAAGTACATCTGAACGGAGGAAGCCATCCACTGCCCCACCTTTGAGGGGTCGTCTTCCGGGAGCAAGCGGAAGACCACAGAGGACGAAGGAGCTAAGAAGCTCCAGAAGGACAACGGAGGCCAGCATTGCCCTCCTCCCCGGTTTGAGAGGTTCACTCCTCTCAATGCCAACGTCTCGGCTATCTTGATGGAGGTCGAGAAAGAAGGACTTCTCCCTCCTGCTCCTAAGATGAACACTTTCGGGAAAAAGAGGGACAAGGAGAAGTGGTGCCGCTACCACTGCAACCACGGCCACGACACGAACAATTAACGAGTCTTGAAAGACGAAATCGAGGCCCTCATTCAGAGATGGCAGCTAACTAGATTTGTGAGGAAGGACCGGGCCGATCCTCCTCTGCCCCTAAGGGAGGCTAACAAGCTACCTGAACGGCACGAGGAAACCCCGTATTATGAACAAGAGCGCGTCTTGCACCTCATCCACGGAGGCCCTATGGGAGGAAATTCTAACTCCTCCCGAAAAGCCTTCATCCAGGAGGTGAACTCCGTACATGGTCATCCCCCTCCCAAGGGCCTTGGAGTCTCAGTCGCTTTTTTAGATGAAGACCTGGAGGGTGTCCGAACCCCCCACTGCGACGCATTGGTTATCAGCCTCCACATAGCCAACTTTAAGGTGCAGAGGGTCCTAGTGGATAACGGGAGTTCAGCCAACATCATTTTTCTTGAGGCCTTCCAAGGGCTCCAGTTATCAAGGGACTGGCTAAAGCCTGTCGGCTACACTCTCCATGGGTTCACGGGAGTGCCAGTGACGATCGAGGGTGTCATAACTCTCAACGCAACCGCTGGCAAATCTCTTACTACCCAAACCGAGCCGATGGATTTCATGGTGGTTAACGTCAAAGCCGCATATAACGTCATCCTAGGTAGACCAGACCTATCGGCTCTACAAGCCGTCCCCTCGGCTTATCATTTGAAGATGAAGTTCCCCACCACGGCGGGCATGGGAGAAGTGAGAGGAAGCCAAGAAGCAGCCCGCAAATGCTATATGACCTCGGCTGGAGGACCCGTCCTCTCTCTCGAAGCTCTTTAGATTCCCCAGGGGAGCACCCAACCTATATCAGAGTCGGACGACGAGTTAGAGGAGGTGGTCTTCTCAGCAGAAGATCTGATCCACAAGTTCTTGATCAGATAAGCGTGCCCCTTAGTTCTCCCGAAAGCATGTTAACACCTTTTCTTTTTATCAAATGTAATAAAGGCTCGCATCTCTGAGGCAGCCACCTAGTTTTTCTTTCAATAGAACTCAGTTTGCCTTTCTCAAAGATCATTCTGTTGCCCTCAAACATTTCCACTAAAGTCTCGACTCAATTACAACAAGCTAGTTCGGAGTCTAAGATCCAACAACTGGCGAATACTTAAACAACAAGTTCGGAGTCCAATACTTGGTTCGATTCTGCTTTAACTACTCGCTTACAAGCGAGTACGAAGTGGTTCACTATTCGAAATTTCTCTTGCCACGAGTTGAAACATCTCAACGACGAGTTCGGAGTCTAGCATTTGGTTCTACGTTGCCTTAGCCGCTCGCAAACAAAAAGTGCGGGGTAGCTCACCATTCGGCATTGCTCCCACAACCGTTGATGAATCTTAAACGACTAGTTCGGAGTTCACAATCATGACCCAAAATTGCCCTCACAACTTGCAAGTATGTGGGTTCGGGGCTCGAACACGGCCATTTGAACTACTCCCAAAACTGGTTGACTCCAACAACAAGTTCGGAACTACAAACTCTCTCAAACCGCAAATAAACGGTACGAAGAGAAACAAACAAATACCACGCCTCAACACAAAATCTTTTTCCTTCATTCAGATGCGGAAATAAAACAAGCAGTGGCCAGTCCGCTATTAGGCTACTACAAAAGGTGTCGTACTAAATGCAAAGAGAAAGACATCAAAATGGAAAAAGAAATGAGGCACAACAGCTACAAGATCAGGCTCCCTCATCATCAGACGAAGCCAAGGGGGTGCCGCCACCACCTATGCCATCCCCTCCTTCCTCGTCGATCTCCTCAGCTAATGGCTTCATACCCGGAAGAAGCTCAGGCCGATAACCCTTCCCATCAAAGTCGGGGACGCGCTCCACCACATCGACAATGGCCTTAGCATACGACTGATCCATCACCTTAATGAGGTGAACTAACGCCTTTGCCACCGCAGCTGCTACTGCGTCTTCCAAATCCTTCGCTGCCTGCTTCTTCCACTTCTTCCTCTCTTCCTCGAAGCTAACAAGGAGGGCCGCTTTCTCATTTGTCGCTGCCTCCAACTCCAAAATGGTTTTCTTCCTAAGCCTGTCGGTTCTAGCGGCCTCATTCCTCCACTCATTCTCTTCGGTCTGTATCAGCTTGATCAAGTTTCCGGTTCGACAAGCAGCCTGCAATAAGAAAAGAGACAATGGCTTAGGAGAACTGAAGGCCAAAGGAAAAATCTAAAGCCAAATCTAAAAAACGGAAAGGTAAACGACTCACAGAAACAACACACCGAGAAATCTCCATGAGAGAGCCGTCAATCGACTCCTTTGCTAGAGCCTTTTGGTCCCGAGGAGTGGGGAGATTCTAAACCACGTCAAGGCACTTCACAGAGTCCCCCAGGATAGCGTCACACCATTTCAACCCCCAGTCTGGAGAATACACCTTCTTCTCCTCAGAAGTAAAAATAGCATCAGCTGTGGCAGTGAGTGGGGCGTGTTGGAGCGCCAAGAGGACATCCAAGCCAGAACCCCCCTCAGCAAGGCTTGCAGACACATCTGTAAACACTGGCTCTATCCTGGTCGGTGCAGAGGTAGAAGAGCCCTGATGCTGTTTATTTCTGAGACACGTGTGGAAGCACCAGGTGTGAGTTCGAACTCAATTTGTATTGAAGGAGATTGCCGCTCGTCCGCCGACCTTCGGTTGACCTTCTGGGGCCTACGATGAGCTCGGAAAGGCGTTGAAGGTTGGGCTCGGATCGGAAGGGTCGGATCCGAGGTCTTGTGTACCTGCAGACGGTCCTGAAACACCGGGGTTTGTCCCGGTGGCGGACCCTCCGACGCTCTAGTCAGTCTCTGTGAGAGAGTAGCAATAACTAGGTATATTTAAGTGGCAAAAGATTGATTACCTTCAAAAGGTGGGTGAGGGTCTAGTATTTATAGAGAATCCCAACCGGGTTTGGTTCCGCTTGGGGGCCGGGTTTGGATCCGAAAGCCCATGGGCCTGACGTGGCGGAAGGCCCAGGGGGTTTAGGGCGGTTGTGGTGATACCAGGAGTGGTATAGGGCTGACGTGGCGAAACCCTTGGCGGTATTTGGAGCTGACGTGGCCCATCGTGAGTCCTCTGTGCCTCTGGGGGAATCGGAGGGCCTAAGCTGCGCCAGGTCATCCTTCTGCCCCGCCAGAGAGGGGGGACGGCCTGAGGGACTGCTCCGGATCGGACTCCGGGGGGTACCGAGGCTCGTCAGCCCGAGGAGGCCGGCACTGTGAGGGGAAACACGAGGTTCGGCGCTGACCCTGAAGTGGTCCGGAGTCGAACCAGGTTGTAATTTTTGCTTTTCTGAGTAGGAATTGTATTGGGCCCTGGTTGGGCCTCAGGTTATTTTTACACTGTCACACAAGCCCCCCACTCCTGCAGGGGGTGCGGGAGCTAGCCGTGGAGGAGTGCTCCTGGTTGTAGAAATGGGATGGTAAGTCATTGAGCCTTCCTGAGAAGGGTACCCGGGTGCCAGACAGGACCTCGAGCTGGCGAGGGATTACGGGCTGGTAAGGGGGAAGGCGGGCCGTTGTTTCTTCCTGAGAAGAGTACCCCGGTGCCAGACCGAACCTCGTGATGAGGGGAATTACGGGTTGGTAAGGGTGATGACCAGCCGGTGGATCTTCCGAAGAAGAGTACCCAGGTGCCGGACCGGACCTCGAGCTGGCGAGGAATTACGGGTCGGTGAGGGTGAAGGCGAGCCGTTGTTTCTTCCTGAGAAGAGTACCCCGGTGCCAGACCGAACCTCGAGATGAGGGGAAATTATGGGCTGGTAAGGGTGATGGCCAGCCGGTAGATCTTCCGAAGAAGAGTACCCAGGTGCCAGACCTGACCTCGAGCTGGCGAGGGATTACGGGTTGGTGAGGGTGAAGGCGAGCCGTTGTTTCTTCCTGAGAAGAGTACCCTGGTGCCAAACCGAACCTCGAGACGAGGGGGAATTATGGGCTGGTAAGGGTGATGGCCAGCCGGTGGATCTTCCGAAGAAGAGTACCCAGGTGCCAGACCCGACCTCGAGCTGGCGAGGGATTACGGGTCGGTGAGGGTGAAGGCGAGCCGTTGTTTCTTCCTGAGAAGAGTACCCCGGTGCCAAACCGAACCTCGAGACGAGGGGGAATTATGGGCTGGTAAGGGTGATGGCCAGCCGGTGGATCTCCCGAAGAAGAGTACCCAGGTGCCAGACCCGACCTCGAGCTGGCGAGGGATTACGGGTCGGTGAGGGTGAAGGCGAGCCGTTGTTTCTTCCTGAGAATAGTATCCTGGTGCTAGACCGGACCTCGAGCTGGTGAGGGGGAGTTACGGGCCGTTTATGGGGCGAACCGTTGTGCCTTGGGGTTGTTCTGAATAGTGTGGTCCGTTGTTTTCGCGAAGCATTTTGGGGGCGCCTTGGGACCTGTGCAAGATTCCCATTTCCTAGGTGCGTTAATGGCGCCGCTAAATAACGGTATGGCGCATGGTCTTCCGTCGTTTGGTTTTCCCCACATCATAATGGCTGGCCCCTGGGGGGGGCTTATAAGTACCCACCTCCCCCTTTCTCGTTGTGGTTCAAATCCAGGCAAAGGTGGTCTGTTTGGCCCATAAAGGTGTCTGCTTCGGCGGACGCCTGCTTTTTGCAAATTCTTGCCCCCGGTTTTGTCGGAGAGGTAGTTTCTTTGTCGCCCGATCTTCTCTTGGATCTGATGGCCCTGATGCGGCGGTCAGATCCAGGGGGGGTCCGGGCGAGAGGGATAACGACCGAACGTCGAAGGGTGAGCCGTCTGCAATAGCGGAGGTTCTATCCTTCCGAGAGGGATGAAGGGCATTCCGGGCCGGTTGTTTGCAACTGCGAGGGTTCGGTTGCTGGAGTAGGCTGGACCTTTGCAGTTGCATCAACTGGCTCGGAATGGAGCACTTCTTTCGGCCTTCGGGTGTTGATCTGCTTTTGGCCGGTGTGCTTTCTGAGGGGGGCGTCTTGAAGCTTTGGGCCCCGGGTAGATGAGTAGTTCTCCGATCGGAGGCTGACTATTCTGTGTCCCAATAGGGCTCCAGGTTGAGGCGGTTTCTGTCTCAACCGGGAACAGTTCGGGTCTTCGGCCGATGACGCTGTAAGCCCCGAGCTGCTCGCGGGTGAAAGGGGAACCGACCCAGTCTCTGAGCCCGGGGCGTCTGTCTGAGGACGGCGCCTTAAATCTTAAAAATAAAAATGTTTCCTCTTCCGAATACTTCTTCCACGCTGGCCTCCTTGACTGGCTGCCCGCCTGTTAATGGATGATGTCAGCGTCGCACGTTTTGAGGATGTGGCGCGAATTCTTAGGCGGCAGTTGCATGTTGGATAGGTGAACAGTATTCGCGGGAATCGAGGAGTCGCTTCTATCTCCTATAAATAGTCCCCCCTCTCCCCTATTTGTTCACTCCTTTCTCTTTCAACATAAAATTTTTCAACACTTCAGCGCTCATCTTCGCGTCTTGCTGTACCAGACTTGCCCTTCCGGAGTGACCCCAGGTGAGTTAGCAAGTCTACTTGGCCTAGGCATAGATGGACAGGGCTCAGTCCGGCTCATCAGCGTCGACGTCTCGGGGGGAGGTGGAGCCTATCTCTGACTCGACGTCCTGGGAGGAGCCCGTACTCGAGGAGGAGTCAGTGTACGTTGACGAGTCTTCTGACACGGTTTCGGGGGAGGAACCGGTGGTTGAGGAGGTGGCATATGGTGCGAGGCGGTCGCGCTCCCGTCGTTCCTTCGTGGTGGAGAGCAGTGAGTCGGAGGAAGCGACTGACGGTTCGGACGATGTCCGTGTTTTGGAGCCGGCTACCGAGGGTGAGAGAGGCGAGGGCGGCATTGTAAGGAGATCCACGGTTCCGGGGGCAGGCCCGAGTTCCATGCTGACTGGTCGGGGGCCCTTATTCACTCCCTCGTCGGAGCGATCCGAGAAGAGGAAGAAGGCTCCGAGGAAGGTAGGGTTGGGGACCGGTGGCTCGAGCCAGGGGACTGGTTCGCCCGCGCAACCGAAGCATTTCCGTCAATATCCGGACGACCTGTCCGACCAGGAGCTCTTTGGTGTGCAGGCCTCTTTGCCGAGTCGACCGAGAGTGTTGATGGACGCGATTCTGACCGCCTTGGACGGCGGGGATTTGGAAGTCTTGCAGTTGGCGTACCACATAGGTCCTGGTTACGAATTGATGCTGCCGAGCTCTACTCTTCGCCCAACCGATCCCCTGTCTGCTTGGTATTGTGTCTTCCCCGTGGACGCGTTTTTTTTCTGGACTGAGTCTGCCGGTCCATCCGTTTGTTCGGGAAGTGTTGAACTGGGCCTCCTTGGCGCCGATGCAGTACGGGCCGAACTCTTGGGAGCAGATAATCAGCTTTGTACTGAGGTGCGAGGAACAACGGGTACCCTTGCGCTTGAACGTGTTCCGAGCGATGCTGATGTTTTGTTCGGCAGCCGAGGGGGTTTACTATATCTCCCCCCGAAGCAGGAGGAAGGTTGTTCATAGCCATCCTGATTCTATTAAGGACTGGAGGAAAAAGTATCTGGTGATCCGGAGTGAATGGCCCTGGGACATTCCGACTCGATGGAATTACTCCAAGCCGAGTTATCCTGCGCCGGGGCAGGGGGATCTGACGGTCGAGGAGTGGGGGTTTGTCGAGCGTCTTCGTTTGTCCCCTAGTATTAATTGGTCGAAGGTGACGGAGGTTCGCCTGGCGAGCGTTGGACTGAGCCCCGCCGTTCTCCGTATGTAGTTGTTTCTTTTCCCTCGATCCTTTCGTACATTCTTGCTCATTGCCCTTAATGGCTTTTTCTGCAGATATGGATGAGGCATCAATCCAAGCAAGGCGGCTCGTCATGAAGAAGGAAAATGCCGAGAAGAAGAAGGCGGTGAAGAGGCCGAGGGAGCTGCCCCTTGTTATCTCGGAGGTACCGCTTGAGCCGAGGACTAAGAGGACTCGTTCGGAGACAGGCAAGGGGGGTGCCTCTTTGAGGGGTAAGGGCCCGGCGAGGGCGTCCGATCTTGACAAGGGGAAAGGTCCCTTGGTAGGGGTCGAGGAGGAGGACCCGGTGGTGGAGTTGTTGCGGCAGCGGTGGGTGCCGGACTGGTCGGTTCGGATGAGCGACTGTCTGACCGAGGAAGCCCAGGCCGTAGAGGTGGTGGAGAAGCTGGCAACGCCTCGCGATCGCCAGATGATGGAGAACGAGCCCGTGGAGGTGGCATTCACGCGCCTGGCGCAGGCCACCGTGTCGGTAAGCTCGTCGACCTCCCCCTCTCCGTTTGGTCTTGCCTTAGGAGTTTGCTTCTAATCCGTTTCTTTCGGCCGCAGGCTTGTATGCAGGGGGCTAATGTAAAGAATCTCTACGAAGCGTCCCTGTTACAAGAGCGTGCTCGGGCGGACAAGAGCGGACGAGAGATGAAGGAGATGCGGATCGAGCTCGAGGGTTCGCGTCAGAGGGAGCAGCAGATGAAGCTGGAGCTCGAGGCCAAGGACACCGAGTGGGAGAAGGGGGTGGCCTCTTTGAAGAGGAAGTTTGCCAGGGAGAAGGGGGAGCTACTGGCCGCGTTTGCCAAGGAGAGGAAAGAGCTGACGGATGCGGGCCAGCGGATGGTGATAGCCGCCCAGGATGAGTGCTACGCGAAGGCGCTTAGTCACGTGAGGCATTTCTATCCGACCCTCGATCTGTCGAACTTCGAGTATGACATGGAGCTTGACGGGACTCCGAAGGTCCCTGCCGTAGAGGAGCTCGTGGACCACCCGGCCGATGATCGTTCTGTGAGCCCGATCGGCGTCGAGGAGGGAAACCGAGATGTATAGTTTTGCTTTTCTTTCTTCTTTCCTCCTTTCGATTGTATTTGCCTCCCGCGGACTGGCCCCCGCCTTTTTGTGCTTATATATAAAAGTAATTCGGACCTGCCATGCGTTTTGATGCCAGTCGTTTCCGGATTTCCCCGCTTAGGTGCTTCGGGTTGGCTCACTTCGTAGGTTGCAGTTTCCCTTCCCGTGGTGGGTCTCCCGTAGTTTCCATGTGGCGTGGCTCCGGGGTAAGGTTAAGGTCCTGGAGGCCGCACTGGCTTGTCATCGAAGGGGGGCTCGGAACACTGATGAGGCTTGTAACTTTTATCGGAACAAGTTCGCCGTCTTAAGCGCGGAGGCGCGCCGGTTGAGAAGAGCGGTGTGGGATCGGGAGCTCGGCGGCGCGGACCTTAGACAGGCCGGGCTTAGTACTTTGGTGCCGAGGTCCTCTCCTGGGGGGTTACCCCGCGACGTCTTTGCGGAGAAGGAGATGGGGATGCCTTGTTACAAGGCGATGTCGGGTGCCTCGTTCTCTTCCTCCGTGGGTCGACAGGCGGAGGGGGTTCCTTCTGCGCTGCTGCTGTTGCAGTGGGCGCGACCGGATGACGCCCTGAGCTCTGTGGCTGGAGGGTCGAATGTGGCAGAGGCTAAGGAGCACCATAACGAGGGGAGGGGCCCCTAGTTGCTTGGCCGAAACACTCTCCGTGCCTCGTTGGGCCCGAGGGGCCCTGATCTTCCTGATTTGAGATAAGTGGAGCGGTCTGGTATCGGTCCTTGTTTTTCTTTCGTTTTATTTTTTCTCTTTGGAACGAGAGTAAAGGGGTATGAAAGGAGAATCCTTTTCCTTCCTCGCTCCGGCCAGTAGTGTAGTACGCAATGTCGGAGGTAAGGTCTGGCTCCATCGTTCCGCAAGGGATCGAAGAGGGGCTTTAGGAAGGACTTTTGGTCCGGACTCGTATTGAGATTATCGAGACATTTGGGTTCGGACAAAAAGGGATATTTTTAGCATAAGGTAGGGAGGGCCGCTAAGGCCGCCTTTTACAAATGAGGGTTTACACAAAAGCAGATTTACATTTAGCCGGGTCATAACCTATGCTCGTTCGGCGTCGAGGGGGAACACACCTCCCCCGACGGTGGTCATGTAGCATGATCGCGCCGCTTCTTGGCTGCCTCGGACGATGCCGACTCCTTGAGGGGTGGGGAACTTGAGTTTCAGATGGTAAGCCGAAGGCACTGCTTGTAGGGAGCATAGTCCAGGCCGGCCAAGTATGGCGTTGTAGGCTGTCTTGACGTTGACCACCATGAAGTCCATGGATTCGGTCCTCTTGATAGGAGTCGATCCGGCGGTAACATCGAGGGTAACAATTCCTTCTATCACGACAGGGACGCCTGAGAACCCGTGTAGGGTGTACCCGGCTGGCTTGAGTTTGCCTCGGGGTAACCTGAGATCTTCGAAGGCTTCGAGGAAGAGAATATTCACCGAGCTACCGTTGTCGACGAGGATCCTGCGGACCTCCCAATTAGCCATGTGAAGGTTAATGACGAGGGCATCGCAGTGGGGCAGGCGAACTCCTTCAAGGTCTTCCCCTGAGAAGGAGACCGGCCTTGATTGTAGTTTGGGCGAGGGGTTGTCTCTGACAGCGTTCACCTCTCGGATGAAGGCTTTTCTGGAAGTTTTTGATTCACCTCCCGTCGGCCCTCCGTGGACGCAGTGCAAGATAAAAGGGATATCTGCGGCTCCCTCGGAATCGGGGTCCCGACTCTGGGTCTGGTTTGGAGGAGGGTTCGGAGTCGATTGCCTCCGGTTCCTAGCGTCTCGCCGATCCCGTGGGCCTTCTCGGGTAAATTCTCGGAGGTACCCTCTGGAAATGAGCTTTTCAATTTCGTCTTTCAGGGCTCGGCATTGGTCGGTCTCATGCCCGTGATCTCTCTCGAAGCGGGGGACTGGCGGGACCTTCTTCATGGCCCCCGGGTCCCTTGGAGCTTTCTTTGGTGGTTCGACTTCCTCGGTCTTCCGCTTTCCTTTCCCGGTGGGATCCCTGGCATCTTCGGGATTTAGGGCCTCTTCTGCCCTAATGTATTTCTCGACCCTATTAAGGAGGTCGGGAAAGTCGACGGGGGGTCTCTTGGCCAGAGAAGCCTTCAGCTGTCCGGGGCGGACGTTGTGTCGGAATGCCGCTGAAGCGACGCCTGGGTCGAGGGAGGAGACCGACCTTGCCTCTGCGGTAAATCTTCGGACGAACACCCTGAGTGATTCCCCCTCTATCTGTTTGAGCCCGAGTAATGAGGCGCTGGTCCTTTCGGTCTTCCGGCTAGTGACAAAATGGGCAAGAAAACTCCCCTCGAGTTGGTCGAAGGAGTAAATGGAGCCGGGGGCGAGTTTCGAGAACCACTCGCGAGCAGGACCCCGAAGGGTGGCCGGGAAGGCTCGGCAGAGCAGGGGATCCGAGGCGCTGTGAATCATCATGAGGGTTTTGAAACCTTCCATGTGATCAGCAGGATCCCCTTCGCCATCGTAGGTCTCGAATTGAGGGGGTCGGAAATTCCGGGGTATTTCTGCTTGGAGGATGGGGGCGGAGAAGGGAGGACGGACAGGCCTGTACCCCTGAGGCGCTCTTTGGCCGTCGTCCCCTATGTGATCGAGGCGGTCCTCCATTTCTTGCAGGCGCCTTAGGAGTACGTCGTCGTCTTCTGGTTGGATCGTTGAAGGGCGGGACGCGCTGGCTTCGGCGTCCGACCCTGTTTGGGAATGGAGGGTTTCTTCCTTGGGGGCCCGTCGGAGGGCTCCCAGCATTTCTCTTCGGAAGTCTTGAAATTCCTTATGAGTGACGGGGGCTCCTTCGGCCCGGTTTGGTCGGTCCGAGGGTTGTCTTCCGACTTGGCTGAGCGTGGGTCTGCGTGCCTCGGGCGGTGGCCTCGGGTGGTTCGGGACCGGGTTGGAAGCGGCCCTTCCCCTGCTGCGGGTAATCTTGCGGTTGAGGATTATTCCCCGGAGGTCGGGCTGGGCTGGCCGACGCTCCCTTGGGACTCCCGAGAGGGAGCCTTGTGTTTCGACGGGCGTGGCCTGGCTTCATCAGAGGGTGGGGGCGGGTCCCGTTGGTTGACGGAGGGAGCAGCCCCCTTGCCTTTGGAGGTCATGAGGATTCGGCTGTCGATGGCCTTCGAGGGTCTGGGTCGGATCGGCTTCTGGAGCAGCGTTTCCCACAGACGGCGCCAACCTGATGCTGTTTATTTCTGAGACACGTGTGGAAGCACCAGGTGTGAGTTCGAACTCAATTTGTATTGAAGGAGATTGCCGCTCGTCCGCCGACCTTCGGTTGACCTTCTGGGGCCTACGATGAGCTCGGAAAGGCGTTGAAGGTTGGGCTCGGATCGGAAGGGTCGGATCCGAGGTCTTGTGTACCTGCAGACGGTCCTGAAACACCGGGGTTTGTCCCGGTGGCGGACCCTCCGACGCTCTAGTCAGTCTCTGTGAGAGAGTAGCAATAACTAGGTATATTTAAGTGGCAAAAGATTGATTACCTTCAAAAGGTGGGTGAGGATCTAGTATTTATAGAGAATCCCAACCGGGTTTGGTTCCGCTTGGGGGCCGAGTTTGGATCCGAAAGCCCATGGGCCTGACGTGGCGGAAGGCCCAGGGGGTTTAGGGCGGTTGTGGTGATACCAGGAGTGGTATAGGGCTGACGTGGCGAAACCCTTGGCGGTATTTGGAGCTGACGTGGCCCATCGTGAGTCCTCTGTGCCTCTGGGGGAATCGGAGGGCCTAGGCTGCGCCAGGTCATCCTTCTGCCCCGCCAGAGAGGGGGGACGGCCTGAGGGACTGCTCCGGATCGGACTCCGGGGGGTACCGAGGCTCGTCAGCCCGAGGAGGCCGGCACTGTGAGGGGAAACACGAGGTTCGGCGCCGACCCTGAAGTGGTCCGGAGTCGAACCAGGTTGTAATTTTTGCTTTTCTGAGTAGGAATTGTATTGGGCCCTGGTTGGGCCTCAGGTCATTTTTACACTGTCACAAGCCCCTAGCGGACTTCGAAATCCCGGGACGACCAGCTCCTTTTTTCTTCCAATCCTCCGAACCCTTGGTTTGTAAAGAGACTCAGTTCACGAGAAGACCTCTGAAGTCCATGCTACCTGCACACAAGAAAATAAAAGGGAGTGAAGACAGAAAAATATATAAGTGTGAAACGCGGGAAAATGCAGAAACGAAAATAAAGGTATGAAAATGCAGATAATGAAAAGCCGTACTAGGGTCTATCGGGCTTAACCCCCTCGAGCAAAGGACCTCCTCCGAGATATCCTGCCACTTCATCTCGCCAGCAAAAAGAAGAAGGTCACTAACCTTCTCCTCTTCCTCCGTCAACTCCGGTTCGATGGTTAACTTCTTCGACACTGAGCCCCCCACCTAGTTGGAAATCCCCATGGTTTGGAACTCCGGATGATAAAATACCTGCTTTTCCAGTTCTTGATGGAATCCGGGACAGTGATCACCCCTCTTTTGAGATGAGGGGAAAAGTAGTACCAGTTGTCACATGCCTGTTGCCTATGGAGCCTAAAATGTCTGCGCCACAACCGAAGATTTGGCTTGACACTGGCCTCGTAACACCTCAAGATGAATCCTGTGAGATGCCTCCAGGAGTTAGGCGCAAACTGAACAGGACTCAGTCCATACCAGTTAAGCACCGTCGTCATAAAGGGAGGCATCGACAAATGTAACTCACCAAGGAAAGCATCGAGAGAAAACACACAGTATTCGCCCAACATTCAGGAAAACGCCCTAACCCCAGGACCGGGGAGGAGCAACTCGACCTCACAAGGAATTCCGAAGCAGCTCCGAATGGCCAGGATGTCCTCCTTCCACAAAATAGTTCTCACATGGTCGTTCTAAAAAATAAGATAATTATCGTCGGGTCGCTCACCTACAGCCCTGTAGTGGATCAAATTCGATACATCCTCTGGGTACTGACGGACTAGGAGCGGAACAAGAGGAAGATGAAACCGCGAAAGGTGACACCCCCTGTCGTCCCTTGTCTAGTCGATAACCTCTACGATAACAGAGGGACCGACCACCTCTTTTCCCTTACAAGGAGGGTCAGAGATCACTTCTACTCCGTCACTACCGGAAGAGGAGGAGCTACCCAACGGTACCCTAGTCATGGCTCGAGAATAAATTACAAACTGTAAATGTTACCTGACCGTCGGGACAGAGCAAGATGAAAAGATACCGTGCAATCCAAGCTCTTAAAGAAGAAAATAGCCTTTGGGAAGTGAAAACAATGAAAGATGGAGTGAGGAGCAAAGAGTGAAGAGTCTCTGAATTTATGGGGGACAAAACAGCGGTAAAAACGTGTTCAAAACGCGTGAAATACACGAAAATGCATAAAAATACGCATTGCCGCGTATAAATACGCGGCCTAGACAATGGGAGGGAAATGACCACGCAAAAAAATTTTCGCGCTAACCGCGTGAAAAATTTCACGCGCTCAGCACGTGTTTGACGCGCTCAGAAAAAACAGCAGCGGAAGTGGACCCCCGAAGCAGCCACCTGTCTCTGATCGCTCACGTGAGGCCGGGCCCACCTCGTTGTAGCAGTAGTGGAAGCTGCCATGTCAGCAGCTGGGTCCCGCCTGTCCCCCCTGTCTCTGAGTGCCCATGTGACGGAGGAGAGAGAGAGCACCTGCAGCGCCACGTGGTGCTCCTGCACGGAGAGGCGTGGCGATGGGCCCCGCCTCCGCTGTCTTCCCCCTGTCCCAGAACACCACGCGGCGTTGAGCCCCACAAGAGCTCCTTAACGTTCAACGCCTGCAGCCTTCGCCCACGTGAAAACTGCCACATCATCGTTGACCGCCCACTCGAGCGACGCCACGTAGCGTGGTCCCCTTGCTCCAGACACCTGCGAACCGAGTAGCGAGCGAAACGGGGAGAGCGGCAGCTTTTCAATTTTTTCAACCGTTAGATTGCTTTGAGATTCGCGCCAAGCGACATGGACGGCCCAGATTCAAAAAGAAAAAGGAGGGCTACCCGGTTTCAAACCGGGTATACCCATAACCGGGTATAGTGGTTACTTTGGCATATTTTTGACCTATGGATCTCTTTAAAAAGCGTGCTTCTCTCAATCAACGACCCAGATTAACTCAGGTATTGTTTATTACTTAAAATTATTTTCTTATTAATGAATTCCAGAAAAATGATTAAAAAATCCGAAAAATAATATTAAATTCTGGAAAATTCTAAAAAAAATAATTAAAAATTCAGAGTATTATTTTTAATTTCCGAAAAATAATTATTATTTTAGAAAAATTATTTTAAAATCCCAGAAAATAATATTAAATTCGGATTAATTATTTAAAAAATATGGAAAATATTTTTAAATTCTGAAAAATATAATTAAAAATTCATATTATTATTTTTAAATTCTGAAAAATAATTATTACTTTAGAAAAATTATTTTAAAAATTCAAAAAATTCAGAAAAATCTGGAAAAATCACTAAAAATCCAGAAAATTCTAAAAAACATTTTGGGCATTTCTCAAGCTCAGAATAACATCGTTACACCCCGAGCAAGATCCAAACTCTTTCGAAAACTCCAATAAACTATATAAACCATTGAAAATAGGCGAACTACTCCTCGAAGGCTGTAAAACTCAGTCTTCAGGAGTGGGGGCTCGTAATATGGGTAAAAATAGTGCTAATTTGGGACCATTTAAATCGGACACAGATCTTAAAGCTCCCAGGGGTAAAACGGTAATTTCAGCAGATACAGGCCCGACAAGATAAGCCGGGCCGTTCTCAAGCCCGGCAAACTGATCCAGCCAGCAATAGGGACTGTTACAATAGTCCTACCACAAAGGAGTCCAAATTCGTCGAACCTAGTTGAAATTCTCTTATTCTAGGGGGTAACCGACTCTATCCTATCCATACACACGAGAAGATCTGAAAACTCTATCTCTCTACCAAGAGAAGAGTCCAGTCCCAATCCCTTCACATGGATGGCATAACCGACTCTATCCTATCACCGAAAAGTAGAGATTCAACCTCATCTCGAAACTAATTCCGAAGGCGACCATATAAACCCTCTCCTCCCACCGTTGCAAGGTGATCAATCTTTCTACACCAAAAGCTCTTTCATAATCATTCAGATTACTGACAAGAGCGTCGGAAGGTGCGTTGCCGGAATCAACCCCGGTGTTTCGTACTTTTTGCAGGTCACAGCAGCAGTGGGAAACCAGTCAAATGCCGGTGAAGGTATACAGGTTTGACTCATTCGATTTTCTCCGAACTCACAAATTCTATCTGTTGCTCCTACACCGAAAAAAGCAGCAACAAGTGCCTACATATAGAGGAGTTAGGTTTACCAAAATTCAGTTTCCACATTGAGAATTAAACAACCTCATATTGAGTGACAAAGTTCATCTACCATTTAATCCCCTCAAAAAAACCCAACAAACCCTAAATCTGAAAAATCCTGGGGGCAACGGTGGCTAGCCCTCTTCACCGCCGCCCCAACATGAATACCCCCCTACCATTCCTCCCCTTCCTTCCCGTCAAGCTACCCAACCGCAACCCCCACTTCCACCGTGCCTAACCGTCCAACGTTCCACGACAACGAAGCGTGTCAGGGACGAAGCTGATGGTCGGAGATGGCGAGATCCCACGGTGGGGAGCTTGCGTCTTCGCCATCCTTAAGATCCTTCGCTGCCCTTCAGATCTTAGTCGTCCTTCCCGTACCTTCCTCACGGCGTGTCGAAGCCGGGGACACTGTAGATGGCGAGCTCCTACGGTGGGGAGCTCGCGTCGACGCCGCATCCACCTTCGAGCCCGGGGATGAAGAATCTTGCCTAGCTGGGTGGTATGCTCTTGGTATTTCTATATCTATTTCACAAGACTTCGTGTTGGGGTAAATGTGATGTGAATATTTTGAATACCTTCAACTTTAATTCCTTTGAAGAAAGCAATGTGAATTGTTTTGTTGATTTTTTTCACCCAAGGAATTGGTTGATTGAATTTTTCCTCATTCTGCATAGCTTGATTGCCAAATTTATCTTTCATATGGTCTAATTGGGAGAGCTAATGGTATTCTTATCTCAAACAAAGAGGATAATCTTATGAGTTGAGTCTTATATGTGGAGGAAAATGACATTTTCTTGGATCTGGGCGACGGCAAGAGCCCCCCCGCCTCACATCGCTATCCTAGACGGGGACACTGAAGATGGCGAGATCCCACGGTGGGGAGCTTGCGCCGACGCCGTATCCACGCCCGGGGAAGAAGACCCAGATCTGACCTTCTCGGATCTGAGCGACGGTGAGTGGTGCCCCCCCCCCCTTTTCGTCCGTCCCGTCAACTCCGACGATGGTCGACGTCAAGCTTCCCATTTCGATGATGGCTGACTTCGGGTGTCTTCAGTCCCGATAGCTCAGCGAAAAGGTATACGTTGTGTTTGTTTTTGTGTAGGTGGTGTGGAGGGTGAAGTATGTTGTATGGCATGATTGTGGAGATTGGGCCCGAAGATGGGGTCTCTCCATGATGTGCGCTCACTTGTTTCAACTTTCAGGATGTCCAACGATGTTGTTGGTGCAGTCTTAACAGCGTCTACTATCATGCTATTGAGCTTCATCCAGCTTAGGCCACTGCCTCTTACAACGTCGCCTCTGTGTGTCTGTGTGGTGAGAAATCACCTGAGAGAGCAAGAGCATGAGAGAGGTGAAGGCATCCTCTCCACGGCTCTCTCTTGGAGCGTGATTTTTTTGGTGGGGGAGCGAGATAGTTATTTGGTGAGAAATCGCCTGAGAAAGCACAAACATGAGAGAGGTGAAGGTATCCTCTTCACGGCTCTCTCTTTGGTAGCGGATGCGGGAGTTGTTGGCGCGTTTGTAGGATGAGTGGAGGAGATTGTGGGAGGGTGCGGTGGATGTGTGTTGTTTTTGGGTTTGACGGGTGTCAAAATTCTGCCTGTAGGAGAATGAAGATTTCATTTGCTGCAGCACGGCTATGGGGTTTGGGCCCGTAGAAGGGGTCCCCCCATCGCATGGCTGCGGGGCATGGGACCATAAGGCAGGGCTTGGCGGGTGATAAAATAGTGCCAGACTAGTTTCAGGAGGGTGTGCATGTCCGTGAAGGCAGTGTACGAAGCTAAACAGACGTACATACAATTTTGCTGGACAGAGCTTGTTTGTCGGCCCACCCTCCAGGGTTGTTGGAGGGATTTGTTGTTTGTACGGGTTATGTTGCTTCATATATATTCTATTTTCTGTCTGTAGGTTGTAACTTGGCCCAGTACTTTGGGTTTGTTTCTTTAATTTCTTATTAATGAAACAGGGTGGCCATATTCCACCTTTTCCTTCAAAAAAAAAGTTCATTTACCATTCGTTTACGATAAATCACGAGCAGTAAGATTTTTCAAGGCTTAGAGCATCCACAGTCTTGATTGCTAAAAATAACAAGCTTTATATTATACATATAGCAAAGTCTCGTTTGCAGCAGTGGTGAAATACTATAATATAGCAATAAAAAATAAAATATGATCGGACGGAACTCTAAGTTTCATCCCACAAAAAAAAATCTGCACATTTTTTTAGGAAATAAATTGAATATTTTATTAATTTTAAAGCTCAGACGAAATTTGAAGCTCCGTCGGAGGAGGGAAAAAAAATTAAATTTTTTTTTACCCATTGAAGTTCCGTCCCTAGGGGAAGCTGCCATTTTCTGCCATATTAAGTCCCACTTAATTATCCCTAAGTATAATTAATCATTTATATGGAAGTTGAAGTTAACTAAGCCTAAGTATAATTAGTTATTTAAGTATATCTAATATTTCATGGGACCGATGGTGAAGTTCGTCCTAAAGGTAAAAAGGTAAAAAAAAAAAAATTATATTTGGGACGGAACTTTCGTCCGATAATTTTTTTTTATTTGGGACGAAACTTGAAGATCAGTCCGATATAAAAAAAAATTAATTTATTATTTGGGATGGATCTTAAGTTCTGTCCGCTATAATATGCATATTCTCATATCTATTCTCAAAGATAGCGATCTGCTGTAGCGATTTTGTCAAAATATGAATAAATAGCTAACAACTGTAGAGACACGTTTGCTATTTTATGAATAATATGAAAATTTAGCAAACGACTGTGGATGCTCTTAGAGCGGTGAAATTTCTCCCTCTACTTAGTTACGGTAAAATCCCATAGAGCAAAGGGGATGGGTACAATGTAATCACTCTGGGTGCACAATGCTTTAGGTGATCGTCACGTGAGTTTGAAAGAAAAACATATATATAAATATGGTCGCTCGCTTGTGCATGCTAGTGAGTTTTTTTGTTGGAATCTATCAGTTTGCAGCTCACCTTAGTACACAAGAATTTTCATATATTTATTCTTAAATAAAGCAAGTGAATTTTATGGTCAGAACTTCTGTATACAAACTTTTTAGCAAACAAACTGACACAATCTATATTACATTGTATAGGTTTGAGAAGTACAAGGGGGCAAAGAGAATGTGACACGTCATAGTTGCAAATTAAACTTCCTTGGGATTCAAATTCTCTACCCTCACAAATTATACGTAAACTAGTATTTAACTCATGCGATGCATGTTTTAATCAATATATAGTTTTTAAAATAATATAATATAGTACTTGTTAATAAATATATATTTTTAAAAGTAATATAAAGAATACAATGGGAAGATTTGAGTTGTAAGTGTAATGCACGTAAGCGGGTAGATTTAAATAAAGTATATAATGAAAGAGTTGGAGTAATAAATGCTTTTCTAATTAATACTCATTTAAACGTGCGTTGCACGGATTGGGTTATGGACTAAGGCCTTCTCCCATTATAGTAGTAGAGATGATATATTTAATATCAAATCCATTGGACATCAAGTTTGATAAATTGTCAAAATTAATTACATTCATATATATATATATATGGGTGTTGTTCGGTTGCAAACGGGCCGGAACGGGTCGGTTCGCACGGACCCGTGCGAACCTCGATCTGGACCGTTGGATCGATGATCCAACGGTTCAGATTTTTTTTCATAAAATCTTGCCTTAACCCGTTCTTGCCAACGACGGGTTAAGGCAAAATTTAATAAAAAAAGTTGGCCTTAACCCGTTCTTCGGAATAACGGGTTAAGGCTATATTTTTCATTTTCGTCGACATACAGTTCGTCTTCTTTCTTCTGCTCTCTTCTTCTTTCTTCGACGAACCCAGACCCAAACGACGGAAAAAAAAAAAACCCTAAAAAAACCCTAGCTCCGACGATCGAAACCCTAGAACTCCATCTTCTCTCCCAACTCCGAAGATTGAAACCCCCTAACTCCGACGTTCGAAACCCTAGCTTCTCTTCCCCTCTTCGGAACGAAATCGGAACCCTAGTTCTCTTCCAAAACCCATTGCTTGGCTCGATTTCGACCTACTCCGTAAGGTATACACTATTTCTTTACCCCAATAATGTACATTTGTATTTTTTTTGAATTTGTGTGTAGTAATTTATTTAGAAATTGGGAAAAAATTTAAATGCGTTAGTAGATTTTGGATGTAGATTCGGGTTGACCTTAAGTATATTCAATTGCCGAATTACGTTGCTTGCATTAGTAACTAGTAGAATTAGAATTGTATATACGAAATTAGTTATAAACTTTTCAGTGCGGTTATGGTTGAAAACCCTGCAAACGACCGTAAAAAAATACGAAACTTTCCCAGTAGGTTCGTCTCACGTAGTACAAGCCAAACCCACTTGTAGAAGCGAGTTTCGACTCACGGTTCGAGAGTTACGGCCGCGTATTGCTTACGGTTGGAAAAAACCAAGTATTGCGGTGCACGGCCGTATATCGCAAACCGTGACTCGAAACTCGCTTCTACAAGTTCGGGTGGCTTGCCCTATGTGAACCTGACCAACTCTGAAAGTTTTAAAATTTTCGGATGCCGTTTGTGCGGTTTTCTCAACTTCCTCGCATTATAAGTTTCAGACTTAGAATTCTTTAAGTTTTTGTAGATTAGAAAACCCTCCAAATGGCCTCCAAAAAATACGAAACTTTGCGATTTGGTTGGTGACACGTACGAGAAGTGACCCGAAGTTGTAGAAGTGAATTTCGACTCACGGTTCGAGAGATACGGCCGCGTATCGGTTTTGGTTGGAAAAAAACAACTTAAGCCGGTACACGGCCGTATCTCCCGAACCGTGAGTCGAAACTCGCTTCTACAAGTTCGGGTGGCTTGCCCTACGTGAATCCGACCTAGTCGGAAAGATTTATAATTTTCGGGTACCGTTTGCGCGGTTTTCTCAACTTTCTCGCACTACAAGTTTTAGACTTAGAATTTTCTAAGTGCGGGTAGATTAGAAAACCCTTCAAACGGCCTCCCAAAAATACAAAACTTTGCGAATTGGTTGGTGTCACCTAAGGGAACCCAAACCAACTTGGAGGGTTGTGTTTTTCGACTCACGGTTCGAGAGATACGGTCGCGTATCGCATTCGGTTGAAAACAACTATTATAATGCGGTATACGGTCGTATCTCGCAAACCGTGAGTCGAAACTCGCTTCTACAAGTTCGGGTTGCTTGCCCTACGTGAATCCGATCAATTGGGAAAGTTTTAAAATTTTCGGGTGCCGTTTGCGCGGTTTTCTCAACTTCCTCGCATTATAAGTTTCAGACTTAGAATTTTCTTAGTGCGGGTAGCTTAGAAAACAATTGAAACGGCCTACAAAAAATACGAAACTTTGCAATTTGGTTGGTGTCACCTACGAGAAGTGAACCGAAGTTGTAGTAGTGAATTTCGACTCACGGTCCGAGAGATACGGCCGCGTATCGGTTTTGGTTGGAAAAAAAACAACTAAAGCCGGTACACGGCCATGTCTCGCAAACCGTGAGTCGAAACTCGTTTTTACAAGTTTGGGTGACTTGCCCTACGTGAATCCGGCCTAGTCGAAAAGTTTCTTAATTTTCGGGTGCCGTTGCGCAGTTTTCTCAAGTTCCCCGCACCACAAGTTTTAAACTTAGAAATTTCTAAGTGCGGGTAGATTAGAAAACCCTTCAAACGCCCTCCCAAAAAATACGAAACTTTGCAGGTAGGTTGGTGTCCCCTATGAGAAGCCCCCCAAACTTGTAGAAGTGATTTTCGACTCCCGATTCGAGAGATACAACCGCGTATCGCTTTCGGTTGAAAAAAACTATTATAAAGCGGTATACGGTCGTATCTTGCAAACCGTCAGTCGAAACTCCCTTCTACAAGTTCGGGTGGCTTGCCCTACGTGAATTCCACCTAGATGGAAATTTTTGTAATTTTCGTATGCCGTTTGTGTGGTTTTGCTCTATTTCCTCGCATTTTAAGTTTGAGAATTAGATATTTCTAAGTGCGGACCGTTTACAAAACATTTCAAACCACCTCCAAATAGTACGAAACTTTTCTCCTTTTCAAGTTGTGGTGGCTTGCGCAGTTACAAAAACACCAAATACAGCGGTTTAGTACCCCTAACTATTCTCCTCTTCACCGTTTCTTAGGTATGGACAGTTTCGAAGGAAGTTCTGTTGCCGGGGATAAATTTGTTCGTGCACAACCACTTGGCGAGTATCTTCCTCATGTTGACGAGCACCTAAAACCGAAGATTGGTATGACATTTCCCACCCTTGATGATGCGGAAAAATTTTATTCATCATATTGCAAATGTGCGGGATTCGCTATGCGTAAGGGTGGAAATAAATATAAGGGAAACGATGTAGTGGATAAATCATACGTCTGTAATAAAGCCGGGGAGTCACCGAATAGCTATAATGAAACCAGACGAGGTACAACTTCTAGAACGGGTTGCAAAGCTTTTGTCCGTGTGAAAATAAACCCACATAGTAGTTCACAAAGTAATACATGGATTATTTATTCGTTAAATGAAGCGCACAATCACGAATTCACTTCACCCGGTAGACGTCACTTGCTACCTCGAAACCGTGAATTGACTAAGACAGTTAAAAATGTAATTGGTCAAATGACCGAAGCTAATGTCCCTGTATGCAAACAAATGCTATTCTTTGAAGCTGCAAGTGGAGGTAATGAGAAAATTGGATTCACCGAAACCGATGTAAGAAATTTCAAGAGAGACGAGATGGAAGGTTTAAAAGGTCACGACGGACAAATGCTACTTGAGTTTTTTGAATCGAAAAAGGCGACCGATCCCTTATTCTATTTTGACTACCAATGTGACCCCGAAGGGCGATTGACACATTGTGTGTGGGTGGACGGTATCGCCAGAAATAATTACAAAGTATTTGCGGATGTTCTTTGCTTTGACGCTACCTACAACACAAACCGATACGGGATGTTGTTCGTACCATTTGTTGGATTCAACCATCATTGGCAATCAATATTCCTAGGTTGTGGGTTCATCCCCAATGAGACGGCATCCTCATTTGAGTGGTTCTTTGAAAAGTGGCGTGCTGCAATGCCTTTTGATCCGATCAACATCGTGACAGATGAGGATCGCGGGATAACTTCTGCAATTTCCAAAGTTTTCCCAATCACATCACATAGATATTGCATTTGGCATATTTTGGATAAGCTACCGCATGAAGTTCGAATGTCGAATAACGTTGATGAGTTCAGGGATGCTTTGAAGACTATTATTTATACGGCGGAATTTAAAACAGAATTCGAACAGAAGTGGAAAAATTTGATCTGTCAGTACAAATTAGAAAATAACAGATGGTTGAAGGAAAAATTTGAGATCCGTGAAAAATGGGCCCCGGTGTACGCAAGAGACTCATTTTGGGGGGGCATGCTGAGTACCCAACGTAGCGAATCGCTACATTCATCCTTGAAGCACCATACTCATAAAAAGTACTCACTACATGAATTTGCTATCATCTTTGACCGACTCTTAGTAAAACAAAGACACGATGAACTTAAAGAAACACATCGTAATCGCGAGGAGCGGCCAAAATTGAAGACCGAGTGGGCATTGGAGTCACAAATGGCAGGGACATACACTTTGAAGATTTTCTACAAATTTCAACAAGAAGTGGTCAAAAGCTTATTACTTAATGTGAGTTTAATTGCGAGTATGGATACACCGGATAGTGCAGCTTATTCTGTAACAGTTTGTGGAAATTCAGAACCGGGGAGGGTGATTTCTTATTGTAAAATCAGTAAAATTGCTAAATGCCCTTGTTCCATGTACTACTTCGTAGGCATTCCCTGCAAACATCTACTTGCAGTTATTCGGTTCACAGATCACACCGCACTACCTGAACAATATATTTGTAGGCGATGGACCAGGGATCAAATGAGGAGAAGCAGTATACCGGTGGGCAATAATATGGGCGACAATTTTGCATCGCGTTATTGCGAACTTAGTATGCACTCAAGACATATGGTCGATCTTGGTTGTTCTTCAGAGCGAGGATACAAGTACATGCTCGACCACATGCTGAAGGGAATTGAAGGCTTTGCGGAGATTGATCCAGTGAACAGCACACCACACGAAGGTAGCGCACAACCTGAGAGTGGTGGACAAGCACATACACATGCACATGTAGGTGACCCTGTACAGTGCACCACAAAGGGTAGGCCTAAAGGGAAACGGTTGAAGTCGGTAAGAGAATGCCAAAAAACGAAGAGGCCAAGACTTTGCAGGACATGTCTTCGTGTCGTAGGTCACGATTCACGGAATTGCCCCAGAAATTTAGGAAGGTATTATATCAGACATTTTGTATTTGTTTATTCAACTCAAACTTTGTTATTTTTGGTCAGTACTAACTCATTCTTCCTTCTTTTTTTAGTGGATCGGTGGGCAATGAAGAAGCTCCAAACGCGGTAGAGAGTGATGCTGACGAAGGCGAAGGTTCGTGCTAAGGGGGCTTTAAGAAATTTATTAATATGTATGTCATGTCAAAATTTGGAAATAATCACCGAATAATTGCCAAATTTTAAATTGATTCGTGCCGATTTATTTGAATTTCGACTGGATTGTTAACCTTTTTTTTTCCTCCCTGGTATAGGTCCGGAATGAAACAAGTTTAACGCGCCCAAATGGAAAGACGCAATGCCTTGAAAAGTTGTGTTATTTTTGGTTTGTATATATGTGTGGATAATTGCCGTGTTCTTGTTTGGTACAAGTAAATTAACCATGTTTTTAATTATAATGCAATTTCTGTACGTCAGTGTATTTTGTGTATTTGTGAACAAAGTTATATTACTATGCATTTTGACCAGGCAATTTGGTTGTGAATGCTTATTGCAGTCGGAAAATGTAAAATTAGTAGATGTATACAATTTGGGGAACTCGTTCTGTTTGGGAATTTTGTGTTAAGGAAAATTGTCTGCCTGCTAATGTGAACAGTTTTTTATTTGTGTTGGCGATTGTGTATTTCGTGCATAACCAATGCTGCACCTGTAAGTTCGGCCAATATCTCTTTTCTTAACCCGTTCTTGACGATAACGGTTTAATACAATCTAACCCGTTATCGGAAATAACGGGTTAAGGAGATAGACATTGGCAGTACTTTGGTTCAATACTTCACATACGGTGGTTTTAGTTCGGCCAATATCCCTCTACTTAAGCCGTTCTTATTGGTAACGGTTTTATACAATCTAACTCGTTATCAGGAATAACGGGCTAAGGAGCTAGATATTGGCAGTCCTTCGGTTCAATAATACACATGTAGGGATTTAGTTCGGCCAATATCTCTCTACTTAAGCCGTTGTTGGTGGTAACGGTTTTATACAGTCTAACTCGTTATTAGCAATAACGGTCTAAGGAGAGAGGTATTGGCAGTACTTCGGTTCGATACTTCACATATAGCGGTGTTAGATCGGACAATATCTCTCTACTTAATCCGTTGACACATTTTAGAAGCAATACTAAAACTGAGTTGTTCCAAACGAAATAAATACTGTGTAGTTGGCATCCAGATGATTGGTACTAAACTTGTATGGTTAGTGATGGTAACTATCTAGTTGATGTTATCCAATCTTAAATAACAAATGTACGTACACACAGCCAGAATTCAAGTGTTGTGTGAATGCATTACTATGTAATTTGCTTTCAAGATGATGTTAGTAAACTGTCAATGTTAGTGATGATATTCAAGCTCAATTTTTAAATCGATATTCAATTCTCACTGTCAATGTTAGTCCTGTGTGATGATATTCAAACACCAAGGTTGGCCGTTATGTTTTACACAAAGTAAATTCACTTTTCTCCTGGCAACTCATATTAGTCCTGTGTGAATTCTATTCGCTGTGCCATTTTGGAAATACTAACTCTGTTGCGGATTTTATCTATTGTTCTACCATCTAATATGAAGGTTGGCACTTCTCTTATTGCTTGAAATATACATAAAATTTATCTTTCATTATTCATAAAATTTATATACCATTACCTTCACTTAAACTTATATACCATTACCTTAACTTAAATTTATATACCATTACCATTACCTTCATTTAAATACGTGCCGTACGCACGTCTCACGGGCAATCCTAGTCCTCACATACAATCCAGAAAACTCATTCTCACAATCTCTTAAAAGTTCACAATTTCACAATTCTACAAAATGTACCACTTTCGCAATATTCAAGCTTCAAGTGTACCACCTACAAAATCTTCACGCTTCAAGCCATTAATGATCCTACAAAATCTTCAAGCTTCAAGATACAAAATCTTCATCTTCACTGAACCTACAAAATCTTCATCTTGAAGCTACAAATTTAGAAAATCTTCAAGCTTGAATCCTGAAAGCTTCAAGCTTCAAGTGTACCACCTACAAAATCTTCACTGAACCTACAAAATGATGACAATTTCACAATCTCAAGTATTAGGAAAACATAATAGATTTAAAAAATTTTTGACAGAACCTCCCCTAAAATATTCGCCCTTTTACAAAAATTCCTTACAGAATTCTGCTAACAGTTAAATATATGACATCACACGCAATAAATATAAATCCTCCCCAGGCTCAACCGAGCAACATCACACATGCAACATATATATATGGCTCTGGGGGAAAAAATCAGAATATAATGCAAGATACAAAATATAAACCAAATATTCTTTTGAAAATGTAATAATTTTTTTGTAAAACCTTCGAAAAACATTTAAAAAACCAAACAATATACCCAATACTCCACAAAATTGCGGGTACGGGTATTAACATAACTATATTATATCATTATTATATACAGTTACTTACATCATCTCCCAAAATGCTAAATATTACAATTTTTACAACCTCCACCATACTAAACACCAACCGAATGAATGAAAAAAATAATTACAGGGTTGTAGAAGAACACAATGGTTGAAGTCTTCAAAATAGAACACAATGGCTGAAGTAAACATTACAATGAGAACAACTTATTACTAGTATCTTCGTGTTGTAGATTTTATTTAAAAAAAAAGAAGATACTTATATGGCCATATTGGCAGTGATGTCATCCATTGCTGTTCTTTCATTAGAGCAATTGACCTGTATATAAAGGAGGGGAAACATATTAACTAACCAATTGAAGTTCTTCAATTGGAGCAATTGATGTTGTAATTATTTTAACAAACCAATCAAGAAAACATATTAACTACTATTGATTACTACGACCTATCTTCTTTGACGATTAACTACAATGAGATACTTGTGTAAAATTGTGTAGATTATTTCAGTTTTAGAAGTGTTATAGAGAAAGATGGAGCTATACAGAAAGATCGGAAGAAGCGGTAAGACAGTAAAATTGTGTAGCTATTTCAGTTTCAGAAGTGAATCTGACAGTCAGGAGTTTTTCAAAGATCACTTTCTTCTAAGAAAAGTATGTAAATGCGAAGAATTCAAAGGACAGATTTGAAAATATAAATCATTTTAGGGGACTGTGTAAGAAGCCTTTTAAGTATAATGGAAATAATATGCAATAGAAGCACAGTGAGCATTGGAACAAATTTTGGGCACGGTAACATAGTTAACTGAATTCTATCATAAGGCAATCTCAAACGAGACCAAAGTACTGCTTTGTTATTAATACCATCATACTATTCTCGATTAAGTATCCATGTGACCTAGTTCATATCTAAAATTTAAATTTAGTTAATCAACCTTAAAGTAAAACTCTTCCACCTCAGAAATTGGATCTAAAAAACATTTACAATTGACAAATATGTCCTTTCTGAAGAGAAAAAACTAAGGTGTGCAGACAACTCCAAATGCACGGGCAACTTCTTCAGACTGAATGAGAAGGACAATCCGAGTTTTTATGAATGTTGAATGCTTATGAAATAGGTTAGATTTGTGATGTATACATCAATGTTTACCACAATTGCAGCCTCAATGTGTTTTTCTTTACAGAAAATTACCTCGACGTTTTTTTCAATATACAGTTTAATAACTTCAGAATATACCCATATGATTACTATGTGATGGAAATTAAACAACTAATAATGTTAATGTTGAAATATACAGTTTAATAATGTTACGTGTATATTACGTGTATGTGGGGGGGGGGGGGGGGTTGTTCTTCGGTCCATTTAAAATTCAAAAATACACAAATTATTATGCTAAAAATAATGTTAATGTTGAAATAGCAAAATTCAAAAAATGTGTGCATAAACGATAATAATGCGTGCATAAGAGATAATATTCAAAGGTACATGTCTAAGAAAATATTGCTTAATTTAAGCTTGTTAATTTTGTGTAATCTACGTTTATCAAATTTTCTTCACCTAAAAACAAAGTATTATCATAATATCATACATCATAATTGGAAAGTCAAATAATTCTGAAGTATTCATAAATAAGTATAGAATTTTGTTTTTAATAGGTTCTTTATAAATGAGAAGTTATTGCTGGTATTAGGATTAGTATTTAGGAAGAATGTGACTAACAACACTAAACATAAGCAACAACACAAAACGAAGAAATACCGAATATTTAAAATAAGAGCAGACTTACTTTCATGTAGTTCTCAAAGCGCTCACTGAAGAAATGATACGCAAACTCGGTTTCCAAAAATTCTTGCAACTTATTACTTGGACCTGTGCACAAATTAAAGTGCATTGGTATCAGAATCAATCTGTTTTCATAGATAAGTGAGATTTTAGATTTTAGATTCTCAAGTGAGATTCTCAAGTAATATTTTGAATAGATAAGAGTCCTCATACTGATCATGGTTGACCATGCAGACATTCTCAGGTGAGATTTTAGATTTTAGATCTAGATCATGGTTGACCATGCAGACATAATTCTGAGTATCTAGATCACTTCTAAGCCAAGCTTCCAAGATCAAACCTCATATGGGCATATCGCGATGCGATCAAACTCTACCTAGTTGATCTATAACTCTCATATTTACAATCACACCACACAAAATCATCACCAATACAGATACTCTTCCGAAAAAATAATGTAATAATCGAAAACTAAAACTAATTCCAACTCGATATGAATGTGTCCATGTTCTTACCTGGGTCCAAACAGAATGTTTTCGAGCTCCAACAACTCCTCATCCGTCGCCAATTCAAGTACCGATCTCAATTCCGGATCAAAATCCCCTGAAAAAAATCCAACACAATCAAAACTTTTTCACGACCCCTCTCAAATCCTTAAAAACCCAGAAGAAAAAACAACCAAAGATGCGAACTTTGTGAGGTAGAAGTGATCGCGGCCGCCCGCTATAACTCTCATATTTACAATCACACCACACAAAATCATCACCAATACAGATACTCTTCCGAAAAAATAATGTAATAATCGAAAACTAAAACTAATTCCAACTCGATATGAATGTGTCCATGTTGTTACCTGGGTCCAAACAGAATGTTTTCGAGCTCCAACAACTCCTCATCCGTCGCCAATTCAAGCACCGATCTCAATTCCGGATCAAAATCCCCTGAAAAAAATCCAACACAATCAAAACTTTTTCATGACCCCTCTCAAATCCTTAAAAACCCAGAAGAAAAAACAACCAAAGATGCGAACTTTGTGAGGTAGAAGTGATCGCGGCCGCCCGCTATAACTCTCATATTTACAATCACACCACACAAAATCATCACCAATACAGATACTCTTCCGAAAAAATAATGTAATAATCGAAAACTAAAACTAATTCCAACTCGATATGAATGTGTCCATGTTGTTACCTGGGTCCAAACAGAATGTTTTCGAGCTCCAACAACTCCTCATCCGTCACCAATTCAAGCACCGATCTCAATTCCGGATCAAAATCCCCTGAAAAAAATCCAAGACAATCAAAACTTTTTCAAGACCCATCTCAAATCCCTAAAAACCCACCTCAATTCTCTTAATTAAAAAAAAATCAACTAAGCTAAAAATGATAAAAGCAAAGAATGGTTCTGTTGAGGTTGGCGACGGGATTAACAACTTAGGCTTAGAAAGATAAAACCCAAAATCATCACAACTAATCATCACAACTAATTTCTGTTGAATGGAAGCAAATCAACTAAGCTGAAACTGATAAAAGCAAAGAATCAACTAAGCCAAAAATTAACAGCAAACCCTTTCCTCGGACAGGGAATTCACAGCAAAAATTCACAGTAATCAAGAAATCAAAAACATCCTAATTCCAATTGAAGAAAAAAAATTCTGCTGATGTTGGCGACGGGAAGGTGAAATCAATGGAGAAATTTTGTATACCTGAGAGATGAAATCGATGGTTGAGTGCGGAAGGCGAAGGGAAGGCGACGGGACTTCGCGGAAGCGACTGGGAAGCTGCGAACGGCGCTGGGAGGTCTGAGGTGGAGAGACGGTGTTGGGAAGCTGCGAACGGCGCTGAGACGACGCTAGGAAGCTGCGAACGGAAGCTGCGATGGAGAGACGGGCGCTGGGAAGTTGCGAACGGCGCTGGGAGATCTGAGGTGGAGGATGAGAGAGCGGAGGAGAGAGTGAGAGAGCGGGAGGTCGGGAGGATGAGGGGGGGTTGGGATCGGGAGGTTGGGGGGGGGGGGCGGGCGCCGATGGAGGAGAACGGAAGGGCGGAGGAGGGAGAGAGTGACGAGCGGGGAGATTAGAGAGTGGGCGGGAGAAAGAGGGAGAGAAGGGGGGGTGTTTTTGGTTTTTGGGGGAAAAGAGAGAGAGAGAGAGAGAGAGAGAGAGAGAGAGTGTGTGTTTTTAAATTTGTGGAGTTTGAAATTTGGTTGGGAAAATATGTTTTGTGAGAGTAGATCTGGTCCATTGATTTTGGGATAGATTGAATGTGAGCCACTTGATAGCTTTTTTTGTGTTTTATTATCTAGATATATAGATAATATACAAATCTACTAATTCACAACAAGCCATTTGCAAGACAAAATTTATTCATATAAAGGAACATTACAAACTGGTAATAACATATTGTTTGAAGAATGATATTAAAATTGTACATGATCCGCATGCTAGTTGACATTACAAAGTCATCCCTTGATACCGGATTTTTAAATTGAAATTAATTTAGTATACAAGTACATGCTCGCTTTCTTCTCGAATTGGAAGGAAGGACTGCTGACTCTGCCTGATTTTGGATAGATAAGTAGTTCCGGTTGTAGGCGACCATCCTTGAACGGAAGAGGCTTGCCTTGAATGTATAAATAGCCGGTTGCACCCCCCTGCATACAAGACCCGTTCTCTACTGTTACACAGAATGCAAAAATCCCCTGCTTTCGTCGGCCGGAGTAGTAGTGGGTGTAACCGTATATTCGAAGTACTTAACGACTTCTTGACACGCACTCCTCATAATCGTGAAATTTGTGGCACGATTGTGAGGTGTGCATGCCAAGAAGTCGAAAAGTACAATGAATACACCGTGACACCCAGCACTACTCCGTCCGACAAAAGCAGGGAATTTTTGCATTCTGTGTAACAATAGAGAACGAACTTGTATGAAAGGCGTACAAATGCTACTTATGCAAACACATCTAAAAGCTAAAAAAATAGAAGACCAAGAAAAACATTGTGGGAAAAAAAGGCAGAGCAAGCGGCCCTCCCAAGAACGGGTGATAGAAACCGAGCATGCACTTGTACACTGAAACAAGTCATCTCTACTCATGCATCTTCATACACAAGAACAATTGTAGGCGACCATCCTTGATCTCAAATTTCTCCTGCATCTCATTTGAGTTCTCTTGAAGAGAAGAAGAGAAGTCATATTTGAGTTGATGAGAGTCTAACTCTCTCAGTTATAGGCAATGAAAAAGAAAAAGTGTAGAATGATATGATAGCCCACTTGGGTTTCTCACTGCTCATCAATAGTCCGAGAGATACGGGTCAATACAAGGAGAAGGCAAAGGCTATATGGATCACTGCTCATCAATAGGGAGGAGATATGGGTCTCTCAGTTAAGACAATGAATGCTGAAACATGAAGGTGAAGAAGACAATAATGATAAACTTTGTTAGTCTTAACCTAATCCTAACCCTAACCCTAGACTAACCCTACTTTAACCTAACCCTAACCCTCGTTCCAAAAAACCCCGTAATTTAATTTTTTTTATTTTGTAAGACTTAATATGGTAACAAATTTAGAGTGCTTAGTTATTGGAGAATAAATGGATAATTATAAAAATAATAAACAATTTATGGACATATGAATGTCACCTTGCACAGTTCTGGAGACAGTTCTCGCAAAGAGTTAAGAGAAATTTTTAGAAAACCCAATATTAGCTGAACACCCTAAACCGTGATTCACGAGAACGGCTTATCTAACCTTTAACCGTTGTTCCCAAGAACGGGTTAAGTACTTCCATTTTTGGGGGTATAGTTTGAAAACTTGGATAGGGCCCTGGTAATAATACTCTCCATAACCTGTTCTTGCGAACAGCGGGTTAAGTTCGTTCACACGTTATTCCCAGCGACGGGTTAAGTACAGTGATATTAGCAGGACTTTGATCTAAGGGCGATTAAATGTCTGCCAACATCGCTATACTTAACCCGTTGTCATGAAGAACGGATTAAGGCAATATAACCCGTTGTTAGACGTGACGGGTTAAGTATATCCATATTAGCAGAACTATACCAAGACTTGGTCTGTACCAAGACTAGGTTTTTAATGATCTCGTAAGCGATACGCGGTTGTATCTCACAAACCGTGAGTCCAAACTCACTTCAACAAATTGGTTTGGCTTCTCGTAGGTGACACCAACAAAACCTGACAGTTTCGTAATTTTTTGGGACACCATCAAGTTAGACATATTTTCGTTTGTTGATACATGTACAAGATATTGCATTCACAACAGGCTATTTGCAGAACCAAATTTTATTCATATAAAGGAACATTACATACTGGCACTAACATATTGTTTGAAGATACAGAAAATTGAAGTTGAAATTAATTTAGTATACAAGTGCATGCTCGCTTTCTTCTCGGAAGTGGAAGGAAGGACTGTTGACTCTGCCTTTTTTTGATTGCATAAGTAGCCAGCTGTACCCCCTGCATACAATTTCGTTCTCTACTGTTATACAGAATGTAAAAATCCTCGGCTTCCTTCGAAACTTAGTGGTAGTGGGTGTAACCGTATATTCAAAGTACTTAACGACTTCTTGACACGCACTCCTCATATTCGTGATATTTGTTGCACGATTGTGAGGTGTGCATGCCAAGAAGTCGAAAAGTACCATGAATACACCGTGACGCCCACCTCTACTCCGTCCGACGAAAGCCGAGAATTTTTGCATTCTGTGTAACAATAGGGAACGAATGTGTATGAAAGGCGTACAGTTGCTACATATGAAAACACACCCGGTCTTGCAAAAAAAATAGAAGACTAAAGAAACGAACACTGTGGGGAAAAAAAAGGCAGAGCCAACGGCCCTCCCTACCGCTTGAGAGAAACCGAGCATGCACTTGTACCCCCTGCATACAAGACCCGTTCTCTACTGTTACACAGAATGCAAAAATCCCCTGCTTTCGTCGGCCGGAGTAGTAGTGGGTGTAACCGCATATTCAAAGTACTTAACGACTTCTTGACACGCACTCCTCATAATCGTGATATTTGTGGCACGATTGTGAGGTGTGCATGCCAAGAAGTCGAAAAGTACCATGAATACACCGTGACACTCACCACTACTCCGTCCGGCGAAAGCAGAGAATTTCTGCATTCTGTGTAACAATAGAGAACGAATGTGTATGAAAGGCGTACAAATGCTACTTATGCTAACAATTGTAAAAACTAACAAATTAGAAGACTAAGAAAAATATGAAGAAAAAAGAGAGAGAGCCGGCAGCCATTCTCTAATCTTGAGCTTTGTCTTCTACAACTTCAGCTTCAACTTCAGCTTCAGCTTCAGCTTTGTCTTCCCTATTGGGAAGTAAAGATGGGTTTTGAAGAGAAGAGGAGAACATTGATAGGGCCCTGGTTGCAAACAGTTAGAAGAGAAGAGGAGACCACTTATGAAGAATGAGGAGACCCCATTTGAGTTCTCCAAATAGAAGGAGAGGAGACTCCCTCTTGAAGTGCATGTCGGAGATCCAAGGTCCCTCATATAGATGGCTAACCGAATAATTGGGGAGCATGACATGACCAAAGATTGTAGAGAGGGGTGTTGATAAATAGGGAATGGATTAGCAGGGAACGGATGATCATGGTTGGATTAAAAATAATTAAAAGATGACAAGATGCCATCAAATGTTAGTCAACGAAGTTTTGACACATTATTTGAAAAATTAGCAGCAAGGACAACAATTGTCCCCACCAAATTGATACACATCTCAACTTGTACAGTGTCTGTAAATTAGCCCTAGTTAACCCGTTATTGGTGATAACGGTTTAAGTTCAACTGACCCGTTATTGGTGATAACGGGTTACGTACAAACCAAGCCTTGATATAGTTCTGGTAATATCGATGTACTTAAACCGTTCTTGGTAATAACGTGTTAAGTTAACTTAATCCGTTCTTCGCAAGAACGGGTTATGTAGAGTGTTATTGCCAGGGGGCTCTCTAAGTTTTCAAATTATACTGCCAAAAATCGAAGTACTTAAACCGTCCTTGGGAATAACGGATTAAGTTAACTTAACACGTGATTACCAAGAACGGTTTAAGGTGTTGAATAAATTTTGGGTTTTCCAAAAATTTCTCTTCGCTCTTTGCGAGAATTGTCTCCAGAACTGTGCAAGGTGACATTAATATGCCCGTAAATTGTTTATTATTTTTATTAATTTCTATTTATTCTCCCGTAACTAACCACTCTAACTTTGTTACCATAATAAGTTTTGTCAAAGTAAAAAAATTTCCTTAAACGGTTTTTTGTACGAATCGTTAACTTGTAGTAAATTAACAGGCCGTTCTAAATTCCCACACTAATCAATCCATCAATCCATCAGTCAATCAAATATATCTACTCCCACATGTTAAGGGAATCTACATGTGTTATTTCTTCAATATGGGCCACATGTGAGATCTACATTCGATTTTGTTCTAATATGGGCTACATGTGAGATCTACATGTGGTTTTTCTAATAATAAACTTGTTCTAATATGGAGAAAAGCAGAAGTGACAGCCTGTCAACCGCAAACTAGAATGAGGACCAGCAAGAACCCATAAAATGATTCTTATACTTGCTTCCACAATAAGTGCATCCCTCATGTACCAACGTTAGGCAATCCACATATAGTTTTTACCATACATGGACTACATGTGGGGATTTAGATGTGGTTTTTCACCCACATAGGCTACATGTGTGATGTACATGTGGTTTTTTGCCAGTATAGGATACATGTGGGATTCTACATGTGGTTTTTCCCCATACAGACTACATGTGGGAATCTACATGTTGTCTGTACCGAATAGGCTATGTTGTCATCTAAAACAAGTGACAACCACAAGCCTTTAAAAAATTCACATTAAGTAATCTCATCACATGTACAGATCCAGTTCTTGATAGCCAATTAATCTCATCTGAGGACGAGATGCGGATCACGTGACGCGTCTGGTTAGGCATATTCATGAGGGATCTCAGCACCGCAATTTTGTCTGAGGACCAGCAACAAAATAGCAAAATGATTCTTATCCGGCCTTCCACAATTTAGATACACAATTCTGTCAGCTTTGGTAAGCAGACTCTTTCTCGCTGAAGAGAACTGTAAGATATATGGAACACTAACAGGTTTAACAGTCTTACAAACTGTAAGTTGTAGCAGAGATTTTACCGTTTCATATCTCTCCATTAGGGATACCATCATCATCACAGTTGATCCAAATATGTATTGGAATTTTTTTACATGCATGTGGGGATCTACATATGGCTTGCTCCATGTATAGGCTACATGTGGGGATCTACATGTTTTTTTTTTCCCATGTGGGCTACATGTGGAGATCTAAATATTTTTTTACATGTGTTAAAGCCTACATGTGGCATGTAAATGTTTTTTTTTCACACAATCTTTACATATGGGGATGTACATTTGGTTTTTACCCCAAATAGGCTAAATGTGGGGATGTACGTGTGGTTTTTGCTCCATATAGGCAACGTTTTTTTTGAACATACACCTTAGTGGGAAAACGCACCAAGCTAAACAAGTAGAACTCAACACCCGCCTACAACATCACATGTACCTCCCTACATGTAGCTTTTCCATAACGGCTACATGTGCGAATCCAAATGTGGATTTTCCCCCATTTATTAAACAGGGGATCTTTTGCACAGACAGTGGAAAACATATTTGTATTGTCATTTCTGGTAAAAGATGGCAGTTTTTGTTAGCCCTCTATATTAAACCTGGAGGCACTGCGCTCAATAATAACACAGAGGGGCTTTTCCATTAGGAATATTTTCATCATTACAATTGTTCCAAACCCTGACTTGGTCTTTTTGTACGTTGATGTGGGGATCTACATGTGGTGTTTCTCCCACATGGGCTACATGTGGGATCTAAAAGTGGTATTTCTGATATTAAACTTGTTCTACTATGAGAAGAAGCAGAAGTGAGAGTCTATCAACGGGAAATTAGAACGAGGACCGACCAGATAACCTAAAATGATTCTTGTCAGTCCTTCCACAATAAATGCATACCCCATGTACCCACATTAGAGAGTCTACAAGTTTTTTTCCCCTCGTATAGTGTACATGTGGGATGTGCTCAATTTTAATAAATTTGTCTGGATTTGAATATCCGTTTGATGTGGTCAATTTTATATTGGTTAGTTACGTGGCTAGCCAAGAAATTAAAAAAATAAATATAAACAGGGAAAAAACAAATACATATGACTTTTTTTTTTTTTTTTTTACAACAGAACTCGTAATTTTTTTTTTTTTTACTTTCACAAAACTTATCATGTTACAAATTTAGAGTGGTTAGTTGCGGACGAATAATGGGAAAATTATAAAAATAATAAACAATTTATGGGCATATTAATATCACTTTGCACAGTTCCGGAGACAGTTCTCGCAAAGAGTTAAGAGAAATTTGTAGAAGTGGTTAGTTGCTGCCAATATCTCTCTACCTAAGCCGTTGTCGACAAGAACGGATTACTTTAACCTAACCCGTTGTTGGCGACGACGGGTTAGGATGACCCATATTGGCAGCACTTTGGTCTGTATGAATTATATTGCTGCCAACCTCTCTCTACTTAAGCCGTTGTCGCCAAGAACGGGTTACGTTAACCTAACCCGTTGTTGGCAACGACGGGTTAGGATGACCCATATTGGCAGCACTTTCGCCTGTATGAATTATATTGCTGCCAATCTCTCTCTACTTAAGCCGTTGTCGCCAAGAACGGGTTAAGTTAACCTAACCCGTTGTTGGCAGTGACGGGTTAGGAAGACCCATATTGGCAGCACTTGTTTCATGTACTACTTGAGTAGTTTTCCAAAGGACTGACAATATCTCTCCACTTAACCCGTCCTTGCTGATAACGGGTTAAGTAGAGAGATATTGGCAGCAATATAACTAATTAAATGTGGTTCACAAAATAACAAATGAAAGCACATCAAAGTAAATAAGACAACATATATATTCAAAAGAAACTTGAAGGCGTACAAAAGTCCAATAACGACCAACTACTTAATTACTTGAACTGAATTCAATATTCACAAAATCCAAGAGTTTACAACAAAATTATACATATAAGACTGCACATGGCCAAAAGACAATTATTCACAAATGAAGCCGTTCTCGAATTTGGCTTGCATCCGGCGCACCAAAATTCACCTACAACAGTTTATCAACGTAGAAACAAACAATACGTTAGTTACTGCAGTGACAAAAACACCAACCAAAAGATACGCTATTACAGAGTATTACAGATTACCGTCTACGGCCAGTCCGCTTGCGACCGCTTAGTGTGAATTGATTGGGAGGTTGCCTGGTCCTTTTAGGATTTCGCCGTGCGCGATGTGTTTGGGGAGAGTCAGAATCATCCGACGACTCTTCCTCATCAGTACCCTGTTGACGACCAGGGATTATAATTGCCCTACTAACAACCTGTTTTCGCCTTAAGGGTGTTGGCGGCACATTGGCGCTCAAATAGGCCTCAACCTGTGGACCTTCACCCGCGTCCTCCAGAGTACGACGGCACGGGGCTAACATCTCCCGGATTACCATCTTTAAGCTCTCGGGTATTCTAGTCTTCAGGTGGCGGGCAGCTGTTCGGACAACCTCCCATGCGTTGTCAATCTATAGTTGGTGAAAAATTCCAATTTAAACATCATTCAAAATTAGTGTACATCAATTGAACACAGTACAAATATACAAACTATATGAAATTGGACTGACCGCTTTTCGATGTGCCTCAGCCCTCGGTTGGTACATCGGCTGGGAGGAGGAATATGCTGGAGGTGGTTCTACCTGGGCTTCGGGAATCGGAAGTTGCACCCCAGCTGGTATGGCGACCATTGGAGAAACGAACAACCGGGTTATTCGCTTGTACCACATCATGTATGCCTGCTGGAGGGACCCATCGTATGGTCTCGCGACAAACATCAAATTCAGTGTCATTTGATGTCGCATGGTGTTCCAGTTGGCTACGTGGTAACGATGAAAATCAGCCCAATCGAAGTTGGGCACCCGTCCCGTTCCCCTAACCTCGTGCAACTTTTTATCGTACGACCTGACATCGGGAATCTTCTGTTGATATCCGAATTGCCGCAAGACCCGGTCAGGATACTGGAACTCCACAACCGAAAAGTTCACAAGAGGTGCTGCCGTCAACCAAAGGGATCTGTCTAGGCAGACTGGAGGAACGCGTTGCAACCTATCGGCCGAGTACGGTTCCCATGTGACGAACTCGTCCCGCATGTTGTCCAACTCATCTCTGTAGTAGGTCAGCGAATGACGTGGGTTATCGGTCCACGTGTGTCGGCCGGCCCAATATGCTCCTACAGGAGGTAACAACTCTGCTGCCCCTGGGTCGGCCAAAAATTCCGGTATAAGCTGAGTAATACGGGGACGTCCGATGTGGATGCGTTCCCAACTCCATATCTGCATCAGCACCATTGGGCCACCCATCTGTGCGCCACCTAAAGAACATATGCACAAACTCCTGTATAGTAGCACCAGTGCCGCACTCCCCCAACTATAGCGACCCGCATACTGGAAATCCTCCAACAACCGTAGGTACATCAATGGCACGGTTGATCCGGATGAGTTCGGGAAGATAAGTCCCCCTATCAAACTAAAAATGTATGCACGTGCATAGCACACTAGGTCAGCCTCACCCGACTCGGGGTTCAAATATCCCTCCTCGAACTGGTATTTTAACCAGGTGATGTAAAGTGATTTACCCTCGAAAGCGTCATCCATCACTTCTTCCTCCGCTTTTTGTTTCGCAGCTTCTATTTGTTCATTCAATACATCTTCATCAGAATCTGCGGGGGCATTTTCGCGGATATTTTTTTCGGCCTTCTCTTGTTCTTCAAGAACTACCAACTGCAAGTCGATACCGAGTAAGTCCCGAACGACTTCAACTCGATCGAAGTCCATGTTTCCCGTCACGGCAACCCCATCGATTGGTAGTCCTGTTATCATTGCCACATCCTGCAGGGTCACAGTCATCTCACCCACAGGCAGGTGGAATGTGTGGGTCTCCGGCCTCCATCGCTCGACTAGAGCTGTGAGGAGTGGCCGATCTAGCTTCACAGAGTGAATGAATCTTGCTCCGTAGAAATCGGCCTCTACCACATATGGCGTGATACGTTCATCCCAAGGAAGAACTGTGTGCTTCCGAAAATTTAGTTTTCTATCGGACCCATTCCACACGGCTTCCGATCGGTGTTTGCCCTGCAGGGTGAGTACACTTGTGTCCACGGGTCCGGGTGATGTAACCGAGGACGACGGACCTGCCTCAGCCGATGTGGATTGACGGCCACCAACCTACACGAATAAATATAACAAATGTTATTATTGAGATAATGTTACATGTTTGTATTTAAAACCAATAATAGTAATCGATCTTACCTCAGTAGTTGGTGCGCCACTGGTATTCCCGGACTCGATTCTTGGTTGCCTTGTTCTAGCCATTTAGATACCCGTCTGTAAAAAATTAAAAAGTTGTTAATAAAGATGACAACAAAACAAACATACCGAGATTATACTGAAAAACGCATGAATGAAAACAAAAAAATCTATAAAACTTTACGACTATGTCGGATTCACGTAGGGCAAGCGACCCCAACTTGTACAAGTGAGTTTCGACTCATGGTTTGCGAGATACGGCCGTATACCGCTTAATTAGGTTGTTTTCCAACCTCCAACCGATACGCGGCCGTATCTCTCGAACCGTGAGTCGAAATTCACTTCTACAACTTCGGGTCAGTTCTCATAGGTAACACCAATCAACTCGCCAAATTTCGTATTTTTTGGAGGTGGTTCGAATTGTTTTCTAATCGGCCCGTTTTTTAAAAAATTCTATGTCAAAAACTTCTCACTTGAGCAATTGACGCAATACCCCACAAACGGCATCCGAATATTTTAAAACTTTCCGACCAGGTCCAATTCACGTAGGGGAAGCCACCCGAACTTGTAGAAGCGAGTTTCGAGTCACGGTTCGCGAGATACGGCCATCTACCGCTTTACTCGGTTTTTTTCCAAGCATAAGCGATACGCGGCCGTATCTCACGAACCGTGAGTCGAAACTCACTTCCACAAGTTGGTTTGGCTTCGCGTAGGTGATACCAACCAAATCGCAAAGTTTCGTATTTTTGGAAGATCATTTGGAGGGTTTTCTAATCTACCCGCACTTAGAAAATTCTAAGGCTCAAACTTGTAATGCGAGGAAGTTGAGAAAACCGCCCAAATGCCATCCGAAAATTATAAAACTTTCCGACTTGGTCGAATTCACGTAGGGCAAGCCACCCGAACTTGTAGAGGCGAGTTTCGACTCACGGTTTGCGAGATACGGCCGTCTACCGCTTTATTTGTTTTTTTTCGAACCAAAACCGATACGCGCCCGTATCTCTCGGACCGTGGGTCGAAATTCACTTCTACAACTTCGGGTCACTTCTCGTACGTGACACCAACCAAATCGCAAAGTTTCGTATTTTTTGGAGGTCGTTTGCAGGGTTTTCTAACCTACCCGCACTTAGAAAATTCTAATTATAAAACTTATAATGGGAGGAAATAGAGCAATACCGCGCAAACGGCACCCGAAAATTTTAAAACTTTCCCAATTGGTCGGATTCACGTAGGGCAAGGAACCCGAACTTGTAGAAGCGAGTTTCGACTCACGGTTTGCGAGATACGACCGTATACCGCTTTATAATAGTTTTTTTCAACCGGAAGCGATACGCGACCGTATCTCTCGAACCGTGAGTCGAAACTCACTTCTACAAGTTGGTTTGGCTTCTCCTAGGTGACACCAACCAAATCGCAAAGTTTCATATTTTTTGGAGGCCGTTTGAAGGATTTTCTAATCTACCCGCACTTAGAAAATTCTTAGGCTCAAACTTGTAATGCGAGGAAATTGATAAAACCGCCCAAATGGCATCCGAAAATTATAAAACTTTCCGACTTGGTCGGATTCACGTAGGGCAAGCCACCCGAACTTGTAGAAGCGAGTTTCGACTCACGGTTTGCGAGATACGGCCGTCTACCGCTTTACTCGGTTTTTTCCCAACCGTAACCGGTACGCGGCCGTATCTCTCGAACCGTGAGTCGAAACTCACTTCTATAAGTTCGGGTGGCTTATCGTAGGTGACACCAACCAACTCGCACGGTTTCGTATTTTTTGGAGGTCGTTTGAAGGGTTTTCTAATCTAATCTAACCGCACTTACAAAATTCTAATACGAAAAACTATCGTGCGAAGAAGTTGAGAAAACCGCGCAAACGGCCTCCAAAAACCCTCAAAACTTTCCCACTTGGTAGGATTCACGTAGGCGAAGCCACCCGAACTTGTAGAAGCGAGTTTCGAGTCACGGTTTGTGATATACGGCCGTGCACCGCTATACTTGGTTTTTTCCAACCGAAAGCGATACGCGGCCGTATCTCTCGAACCGTGAGTCAAAACTCGTTTCTACAAGTTGGTGTGGCTTGCACTACGTGAGACGAACCTACTCGGAAAGTTTCGTATTTTTTTACGGTCATTCGCAGGGTTTTCAACCATAACCGCACTGAAAATTCTAACTAATTTCGTATATACAATTCTAATTCTACAAGATACTAATGCAAGAAACATAATTCGGCAATTGAATATACTTGAGGTCAACCCGATTCTACATCTATAATCTACTAACACATTTTAATTTTTTTTCCAATTTCTAAATAAATCACTACACACAAATTCAACCAAAAAAATACAAATGTAGATTATTGGGTTCAAGAAATAGTGTATACCTTACGGAATAGGTCGAAATCAAGCCAAGCAATCGGTTTTCGAAGAGAACTAGGGTTCCAATTTCGTATCTAGGGTTCCGAAGAGGGGAAGAGAAGCTAGGGTTTCGAACGTCGGAGTTAGGGGGTTTCAATCTTCGGAGTTGGGAGAGAAGATGGAGTTCTAGGGTTTCGATCGTCGGAGCTAGGGTTTTTTTTAGGGTTTTTTTTTTTTTCCGTCGTTTGGGTCTGGGTTCGTCGAAGAAAGAAGAAGAGAGCGGAAGAAAGAAGACGAACTGTATGTCGACGAAAATGAAAAATATAGCCTTAACCCGTTATTCCGAAGAACGGGTTAAGGCCAACTTTTTTAATTAAATTTTGCCTTAACCCGTCGTTGGCAAGAACGGGTTAAGGCAAGATTTTATGAAAAAAAATCTGAACCGTTGGATCTTCGATCCAACGGTCCAGATCGAGGTTCGCACGGGTCCGTGCGAACCGACCCGTTCCGGCCCGTTTGCAACCGAACAACACCCTATATATATATATATATATATATATATATATATATATATATATATATATATATATATATATATATATATATATATATAGAGTAAGTCTATTAAGAGCTGGGAAGCTGGAATCCTTATCGGGAGCTGGAGATCTCAGCCATCCGATCGATCTTGATCGCGATCGGACGGCTGAGATCAGTTCCGCTTATCTTCAGATATAGTGAGGGGTAAAAGGGGTATAATTGAAGGCCCCTTTTATCTCTTATCTTCTCACGCTCTCTTCTCTCCCGCTCTCTATCTATCCAAACCCTAATCCCAGCTCTTATCTTCTCGCACTCTCTCTCCCACTCTCGAAGATCGTCCTGTGGCTCACAATCGTTCCGCTCATCTCCCTTACAATGATGGCTATTTTGGTCATTTTTCTTACCCTTCTCCTCATCCCTTACATTCGTTCCGCTCTATCTCTCTCATCGAAGCCCCCAAAAATCGAAACCCTAGCACCAAATCTTCCCAAAACCTGAAATCGAAATCGAAATCGAACCCTAGCTCGAAATCTCTAACTTGGATAGAGGTAAAATTCCAATGTTAAGTTTTTTTTTAATTGTTTATATACATCCAAAATCAGTATTGTTTTGAATCTTTTTAGAATCTTGATTAGAAATATATGTTGTTTATGCCTAATTTATATAACTGTATGGTGTTTGTAGGTATGGAAGGACAAGATGGAAGTGCTAATGCCATGGATAATCCTATAATCGATAATATGAATTGAGGAAAGTATTTGGTTTTGTCTAAATTTTTTGAGTTTTCCCCTTCGAATGAGGTGGGGGTTCATTATGCTTTTATGTGTAAATTTGGGCCGAAGGCGAACTGCTTCTTTTAATGCTCATGCTTTGAACTCAATATTTTGGTTATGGCTGTGATGATATTCACACTATTGTGCTTTGAACTGAATATTATGATATTCACACTACTGTGGATATTCACACTATTATGATATTCACTATTATGCTTTGTGTCTAAAGGGAATTATTAACATATTGGTGTTACTGCATTGATTATGCAATGCAATCTTGCACGTTTGATTTTTTTTTAAATTGCCAGGAGTAAACCAACGTTATGAAACATAGATTAGAATTTTCTAAGTTCATGAAATGTGATGTTCATATAGTTCTGAGTCCAGATAGTGAAGAAAATGAGTGATTCTAAGCCATTAAATTTACTTGCATTTATTTCTTGTTTACAATTGCAATATAAGTAATATTTGTGTTATAGTGTATGTCAAATATCATTTTTATCGAGTACCCATTGCTCCGAGCCTACTACGCTTTGAAATGAAGATTTTGTTGAATTAGTAGTGTTTGAGTTATTGCTAAGGTTTCTCTGTTTTTTTCAGCATAAGAAGGAGAAGCATGGTAGCAGAAGAACAAGTGGAAGCTGAAATAGTTATCGGGAGTGGTAAAAGGGGTATAATTGATCAACCCCTATCTCCTCTCTCTCTCCGACGGAAAACCCAAACCGCGATAAGGGGTTTCGATTTCTCGGCTCATTGGGTTTTGCCTCTCTCAGATTTCGGAGGGAAGTGTTTGATTCTCATAAATGCTTTTATGATTTCTGTTTAATTTCTTGTATTTTCATTTGGTTTTGTGTGTAGGCAATGATGAGATTGATTTTGATATAAGGTTGTTACAAAATTTTTGGGCATTGAAATTATTGTTTTGAAGCGTATTTGGTTGTGTGCCATGATAATTATTGTTTTGAAGCTGAATAGAGCTTGGGGTATGAGCCGGAGAGTAGATGGTGAAGATATGAAATAAAGGTGTTTGAATGCCCAATGCCCTCAAATCTTACTTTACATTTATGTGATTTGAGACTAGCTCAATTCATCAAATTTTTGGGCACCGATGACACACAATGATTGATAGTATCAGTATAATTTTTGTAACTGACGCTGGATACGTATGTGTTGGATACTCATTTAAGCCTTTTGATGTTTGCTTCTCTCATTCGGTGTGTTGGTGTAGGCAGTAATGCAAAACACTATATGATCTGAATAATTATTTCAAGCTTGTTGTATTTATTCTTGATTATATATCTACCATATCTTAGTTGGCGCGGCACCCCAATGCAGCCCTAGTTATGAATAGTGTGTTCTAGCCTACCGGTTTTTTGAAGATAAGAGCTGGGATTAGGATCTCGATAGATAGAGAGCGGGAGAGAGGAGAGCGTGAGAAGATAAGAGATAGAGGGGAATTCAATTTTACCCCTTTTACCCCTGATATTTTCTAAAGATAAGCGGCTATCGATCTCATCCGTCCGATCGCAATCAAGATCGATCGGATGGCTGAGATCTCCAGCTCCCGATAAGGATTCCAGCTTCCCAGCTCTTAATAGACTTACTCTATATATATAAGACAGTTGATGATAAGCTCCAAACAACATAAACAAAACATGAAGTATCAAATTTTGTACTGCTCAGAACAAACAGAATCTATATTTTTGTTGGTAACTGACGTTGGATGCGTATGTGTTGGGTACTCATTTAAGCCTTTTGGTGTTTGATTCTCTCCTTCGGTTTGTTGGTGTAGGCAGTGATGCAAAACACTATATGATCTATGAGGAATTATTTCAAGCTTGTTGTATTTATTCCTGGTTATAAATCTATCATATCCTAGTTGGCGCGGCACCCCAATGCAGCCCTAGTTATGAATAGTGTGTTCTGAGCCTACTGGTTTTTTTTAGTCTATATATTCAGTGTCTGTTGTTCTGAGCTTACAAACTTTAACACTTTATGCTCTGTCTCTGATTGTTTTGAGCTTACAAAATTTGATACTTCATGCTGTGTTTCTGTTGTTCTGAGCTAACAAATTTGGATACTTCATGATGTGTTTCTGTTTGTCCTGAGAATACAAAATTTGATACCTCATGCTCTGTTTGTGTTAGTTCTGAGCTTACAAAACCTGATACTTCATACTCTGTCACTGATTGTTCTGAGCTTACAAAATTTGATACTTCATGCTGTGTCTCTGATTGTTCTGAGCTTACAAAATTTTGATACTTCATGATCTGTTTCTGTTTGTCCCGAGAAGTCCAAATTTGATACTTCATGCTATGTTTGTGTTAGTTCTGAGCATACAAACTTTGACTCTTCATGCTCTGTCTCTGTTTTTTATGAGCTTACAAACATTTGATACTTCATTACATGTTTCCCATTTGTTCTGAACGAACAACAACAGATACACCATTATCTGTTTCCCATTTTCTGCTACTTCGAAACAGTTTATGATCTAAATGTTCTGCTCTTCTGAGCCTACTATATTTGCTGAATGATATTTTGTGTTCTGAGCCGACTATATTTTTTAATTATTTTGTCTTTTCCAGGTTTAATGAGCTATGTTTAATTTTGATTTCAGGTTGATTTAAGCAAGAAGTGCTTCTTGGAGCTATTGAATACTGGACAACTCGACACATGAGCTATTTTTGGAGTTAATACCAATGTTACCGAAAAGGCCTATGGTTGATGCTAAGAAGAGAAACAGCCGCATAGCAGCAGCAGTAGAATGAGAAGAAGTAGAAGGGGTAGCATAAGGAAACAACAACAACATAAGAAGTAGAATTAGAAGAAGTAGAAGGGGAAGCAGCAGTTGCAGCAGCATATTGTATATGTGTGATGAAGTATTTTGAATGAGATGTAAATGTATGCATAGCTTTATGCTTAGTAAGAATGGTGTAATTTGCTTAGCTTGATCAGTATTTTGTAGCTAAGCAATATCAAAGTACTTGCGTTATCTTTGATGAATGAAAGTTTTAACCTTTATACACCTTTGATCAATTTTTGTATGTCCATATGTTTCTGAGTTAAATTTGGATAAATGGTTGTGTCAATGTGTTTGGTTTAAAAAAATTGTATCAAAATGTGATTTGGATTGTGATTGAGAGAGCAAAGAAGCTACAAGCTCTGTAATCCATACATAGCATTTTTTTATGCATTGCTTTACCCTCCCTAAACAAATGGTATTGTGGCAGTGTCTATGTAGCACAAAAGATTTGAAAGAAACAATCTTCAGAAGTTTGTACATGAAAAAATAGTAACAATAGAATTATAACAGTTTTCAGGTTAATAATCCCTGCACAAGCTAAGTTCGAAATGAAAACAACGGAAATCAACACAAGTGCAACTGGATGCTCAATTTTATCAAATCATATGAAATTTTGTCAAATCATATGCTTTTTAGTTCTGAAAACCCCCTAGTGAAGATATACCTATAAATTGAAATAGGGCCTAAATGTTTATGCTCTCAAATTTTACCACCTACCATGCATAACATCAATATACACAATATTTATGTCTCAAGATTGAAACAAGCTTTGTTTAGGACCTGCTCAGCTACCTGCAGTTATGTTTTGAAAAGCTCACAACATTGAACACAAACAGAACATGTAGATGACCATCATTGTAACTACCCAGACGCATACATCGAACAATAGCATGAGAAATTTTAATCTTTGCTCTTCAGAACAATACAATTATGAGAATTCAATTATTTTAAATGATGGAATGCCTGATCTGATTGACCAAGTAGATGTTGCAGCATACACAAATATAACCGTCAAAACAAAGCATAACAAAGGCATTCGCATAAGAAAATTTCAATGAACAATATTAACAATGAAAATTATGGCATGAAGGAAAATTTGACAACAATATAATCAACCACCACAATTGTAAACAGCCAAACAACTCCTGTCAATATACACACAATGTTTCTATAACAATACATAATAATTCCAAATTCAAAAGATTGGATCATGCACAAAAAAAACATTTGAAGACAGACACTTCATATGATTTGGCAAGTATAGCTCGAGTCTCCAATGCCGCAGTTTCCCCCATCATTTGAAGAACCTGGAACTTGAATTCGGATTGAGATGTAAAATTTTGACGAGTATAGCTCAATTCTCCAGTTAGAATAGAATTTTGAAGAAGAACAAATCTGACATTTTTCTTATCGGTACAGTGGTCCTGACAAAAAAAAAATGGTAAAGAAACAAAATTTTCAAGTAGATTAGAATAAAAAAAAGTATGTTAAAACCAATCTGAATACAACTATATGGCTCAGCATCACACTAATTTTCTTCGCTATCTAGGCTCAAAACTTTTTGAATATCACATTTCAGCAGCTTTAGAAAAATCTCGGAGGAATAATAATGAATGCATCACCAATAGTGTAATATACCATGTCAAAACCAATCTCATATTCAAAGAAGCAATGCCAAAACTAATGTCATATTGAGAAGCAGCAGAAGTATAATTGTAGATGTCAAAACCAAATCCAAAACTAAAAGAGACCCAAAATTAATTAACTCTATATGAGGGATGATCAGGTGTGAACCCAAAATTTATTAACTCGTTCGCCATCCGTTGGATTTGCAATTTGATCATAATCGTGATCCAATGGCTCTCAATCATTCCGCTCAACTCATTTACAATGATGGCACAATAAGGATATTTTGCAAGAAACACAAATCTGAATACAACTGTATGGTTTAGTATCACACTAATTTCTTCACTATCTAGGCTCAGAACTTTCTGAATATCACATTTCATGTACTTTAGAAAAATCTATGAGGAAGCGTAATGAATGCATCACCAATAGCGTAATATGCCCATGTCAAAACCAATCTCATATTCAGATAAGCAATGTCAAAACCAATGCCATATTAAGAAGCACCAGAAGTATAATTTTAGATGTCAAAACCAACTCCGAAACTAAAAGAGACAAGTTCATCATTGCCCAGCTTCAGAAAATCTTCAATCACTAAAACCTTGCAATTTGAGTTCATCTTTAGTCCAGATTGAGTGTGAATATCATCAGAGCCATAAGGTTGTGAATATCATATATATATACCCAAATTAAATTCATCATTGCCCAGTTTCAGAAATTATTCAATCACTAAAATATGAATGAGTTCATCTTTGGTGCAGAATGAGTCTGAATATCATCACATCCACAGTAGTGTGAATATCATAATATTCAGTTCAAAGCATAATAGTGTGAATATCATCACAGCCATAACCAAAATATTGAGTTCAAAGCATGAGCATTAAAAGAAGCAGTTCACCTTCGGCCCAAATTTACACATAAAAGCATAATGAACCCCCACCTCATTCGAAGGGGAAAACTCAAAAAATTTAGACAAAACCAAATACTTTCCTCAATTCATATTATCGATTATAGGATTATCCATGGCATTAGCACTTCCATTTTGTCCTTCCATACCTACAAACACCATACAGTTATATAAATTAGGCATAAACAACATATATTTCTAATCAAGATTCTAAAAAGATTCAAAACAATACTGATTTTGGATGTATATAAACAATTAAAAAAAACTTAACATTGGAATTTTACCTCTATCCAAGTTAGAGATTTCGAGCTAGGGTTTCGATTTCGATTTCGATTTCGATTTCAGGTTTTGGGAAGATTTGGTGCTAGGGTTTCGATTTTTGGGGGCTTCGATGAGAGAGATAGAGCGGAACGAATGTAAGGGATGAGGAGAAGGGTAAGAAAAATGACCAAAATAGCCATCATTGTATGGGAGATGAGCGGAACGATTGTGAGCCACAGGACGATCTTCGAGAGCGGGAGAGGGAGCGCGAGAAGATAAGAGCTGGGATTAGGGTTTGGATAGATAGAGAGCGGGAGAGAAGAGAGCGTGAGAAGATAAGAGATTAAAGGGGCCTTCGATTATACCCCTTTTACCCCTCACTATATTTGAAGATAAGCGGAACTGATCTCAGCCGTCCGATCGCGATCAAGATCGATCGGATGGCTGAGATCTCCAGCTCCCGATAAGGATTCCAGCTTCCCAGCTCTTAATAGACTTACTCTATATATATATATAGAGTAAGTCTATTAAGAGCTGGGAAGCTGGAATCCTTATCGGGAGCTGGAGATCTCAGCCATCCGATCGATCTTGATCGCGATCGGACGGCTGAGATCGACAGCCGCTTATCTTCAGATAGATAGAGGGGTAAAAAGGGTATAATCGAATTCCCCCTCTATCTCTTATCTTCTCACGCTCTCCTCTCTCCCGCTCTCTATCTATCCAAACCCTAATCCCAGCTCTTATCTTCTCGCGCTCTCTCTCCCGCTCTCGAAGATCGTCCCGCTCTCTTCGAAACCCTAATCCCTATCTCTTCTCTTCTCATGCTCTCACTCCCGATCTCCATCTTCGAAACCCTAATCCACCTCTCTTCGAAACCCTAATCGAAGAGAGCGAGGTTCTCCAGCCGCTTATCTTCAGATCTGTCGAGGGGTAAAAGGGGTATAATCGATCAGCCCCTATCTCCCTTGCTCTTATCTTCTTTCCCCTTCTCTCTCTCCCTCTCAGTCTACCCTCCAAATCCCGATCTATCTCCAGCATCGAAGCCCCAAATCTCGCAACCCTAGCTCCAAATCTTCCCAAAACCTGAAATCGAAATCGAAACCTCGTTATACGCTCGAGTGCCTAGAAACTCTAGCTCCAAATTGATGCACCGACGCTCTCCTAGACACCGCGCTCGATCCACCCAATCTGAATACGACTTTCGAAACCCTAAACGATCTCCCCTCGACATCTCTAACTTGGATGGAGGTAAAATTCCAATGTTAAGTTTTTTATTATTATTATTGTTTATATACATCCAAAATCAGTATTGTTTTGAATCTTTTTAGAATCTTGATTAGAAATATATGTTCTTTATGCCTAATTTATATAACTGTATGGTGTTTGTAGGTATGGAAGGCCAAGATGGAAGTGCTAATACCATGGATAATCCTATAATCGATAATATGAATTGAGGAAAGTATTTGGTTTTGTCTAAATTTTTTGAGTTTTCCCCTTCGAATGAGGTGGGGGTTCATTATGCTTTTATGCCTATATCTGGGCTGAAGATGAACTGCTTCTTTTAATGCTCATGCTTTGAATTCAATATTTTGGTTATGGCTGTGATGATTTTCACACTATTATGCTTTGAACTGAATATTATGATATTCACACTTTTGTGGATGTGATGATATTCAGACTCATTCTGCACCAAAGATGAACTCATTCATATTTTAGTGTTTCAATAATTTCTGAAACTGGGCAATGACAAATTTAATTTGGTTATATATATATGATATTCACAACATTATGGCTCTGATGTTATTCACACTCAATCTGGACTAAAGATGAACTCAAATTGCGAGGTTTTAGTGATTGAAGAATTTCTAAATCTGAGCAATAATGAACTTGTCTCTTTTACTTTCGGAGTTGGTTTTAACATCTACAATTACAATATGGCATTGGTTTTGACATTGCGTCTCTGAATATGAAATTGGTTTTGACATGGGTATATTACGCTATTGGTGATGCATTCATTATGCTTCCTCAGAGAATTTTCTTAAGTTCATGAAATGTGATATTTAAAAATTTCTGAGCCTAGATAGTGAAGAAATTAGTGTGATATATTCAGATTTGTGTTTCTTGCAAAATATCCTTATTGTTTCGTTTGTAAATACTTTACATAGACAACAAAATATTTTAGTTTCAACTACTTTCAATTAAATTTAGTTGAAGTTGTTTCTTGATAACTCAACATCTCGTAATAGCTCATTTTCAACTTGGGTGTTATAATTTTTCATTATTATCAACTTCAATCTCAGGAGTGAACTGGTTCACATAGGTGTGAACCACTCCGCCATTCGTTGGATCTGCAATTTGATCATGATCATGATCCAGTGGCTCACAATCGTTCCGCTCATCTCTCTTACAACGATGGCTATTTTGGTCATTTTTCCTACTCCTCATCTTCAGCTCCTTCTTTCTTCTCTCTCTTATGGTTGTGATGATATTCACACTATTATGCTTCATTATGAGATTTAAATGTGATGGTATTACATTATTATTGTTATGACTGTGATGACATTACACTGTATGCTTCATTCATATTTTAGATATTGAATATTTTCTGAATCTGGGCAATAATGGACTTAATTTGAGACTCTTTTAGTTTTGCACTTGGTTTTGACATGGTGTATTACACTTCTGCTGCGTCTCTGAATATGAGATTGGTTTTGACATGGTATGTTACACTATTAGTTCTCATAGAATTATCTGAGAAGAGGTAGAGCATTATGCTTCCTCAGACATGGCATATTACATTATTGCTTCTCTGAATATTATGCTTCCTCTGAGATTTTTCTAAAGTTCATGAAATGTGATTCAAAAAGTTCTGAGCTTAGATAGTGAAGAAAATTAGTGTGATGCTGAGCCATACTGTGTTTCTTGCATCTTTGATAATTTGAATTTATCCCCTATTTTAACATCACACTTTTAACTATTAATGTCTATGAGTGTTTTATGAGTTTCAGCTTCAAGATAAGTATTTGATGATTTTGAGATGTGCTAGAGGCTAGAGCAATTGAGAAGTGGCAAAGCATCATCATCCGATAGTTACAAGCACAATACTACAAACAAAGACTTGACTTATTGTTGTTCTGAGCCTACAATGTTTAGAATTTTGTTTAATCTTTTGTATAATCTTTAGAATTTTGTATAAAGATGAAAAGTCCAAAGATGAGTAAGACATGTATGAGAATTTTTGAAGTTATATCATTGAGTAAGCCTAATGTTATTTCAGTTATATCATTGATTGATATTTGTATCAAGAATGGGAGGAATGATACAACTTTGAGTCGTAGGCTTTTTCAAAGTTGAGAGAACTTGGAAGAATAATTACCATAGTCTTTTGATTTTAAAAGAGAAACTGCGGGCAGCTTTTTAAAGCCTAAGAAGAACTAAGTAATCTGAATATGATCTCATTCAATCTATGACATGAGTTATGGAAATCTGTAGCAATTTGTATAGTACTTATATGCATTCCAGTTGGTAGTTTTTATGATGCTACTAGATCATCTCTTCTCATAGTGTCCACTTCCATAGTAGCCTCTATTCATTTTTCATAGCGAGGAGATGAAGATATGGGAAGAAATCCATGCGATGCGAACCATTGTGGGTTGTAAAGATGCACTATAGTCATCTCTTGTAGAGGAGCTCAAAGCTCTCTATCTCTTCACTAGAGTGGAACCACCTGCAACTCTTTAAGGACAACCCTGATCTTGTGGAGGTTGAGAATAAGCTTGAGTTCTTAAAATATATATATAATTGGAGTTGAATAAAGGAACGCTTGTTTAGGATAGTTACCATGTTAATTTATAGCTAAAGGCAATTAACAATAAAATGATCTTTACATCTTTCTGTGAGGATAACTATTTACAACTCGATATTGGACAACTTGGCAAAATGAAAAACAAGTCGCAAACAACAATTACAGTACATTGAAAAAGGGGAAAAAATTATGTGGCAATTGAAAAACAAGCCATACAAGCTAGAACATGAAAAATATGGCACTACGTAGCTAAATTTATGCGGTTTTCATCTGCCAAATCTTCAGGATTTAGACAGTCACAGGTGCCTGTTGCATTGTTAAACAGGAAAACTCATGCTGCATTGTAGATTGCTTCTGTTGGGTACCCGCGAGACGTGGCACTGGCCCTTCCTCCTTAAGCAAAACATTCCACAATGGAGTGATCCACCTAATAGAAGAACAAAGTAAGATCATACAGAATAAAAGAAAAATAACTAAAGTGAAACTAGACAAAGGGTTCCAGTTAAGAAAAAATGACTCACCAAAATTCTAAGGGATAACATTTCACCAAAATTCTAATGGATAACATTCTAAGGGATAAAATTTTCAAGTAGATTAGATTAAAAAAAGTTTCTTAAAACCAATCTCAATACGACTATATGGCTCAGCATCACACTAATTTTCTTCACTAACTAGGCTCAGAACTTTCTGAATATCACATTTCATGAACTTTAGAAAAATCTCTGAGGAAGCATAATGAATGCATCACCAATAGTGTAATATACCATGTCAAAACCAATCTCATATTCAGAGAAGCAATGTCAAAACTAATGCCATATTGAGAAGCAGCAGAAGTATAATTGTAGATGTCAAAACCAACTGCAAAACTAGAAGAGACCCAAATTAAGTTCATTATTGCTCAGATTCAGAAAATCTTCAATCACTAAAACCCCGCAACTTGAGTTCATCTTTAATCCAGATTGTGTGTGAATATCATCAGAGCCATAATGGTGTGAATATCATATATATATTCCCAAATTAAGTTCATCATTGCCCAGTTTCAGAAATTATTCAATCACTAAAATATGAAAGGTCATCTTCAGTCCAGAATGAGTCTGAATATCATCACATCCACAATAGTATGAATATCATAATATTCAATTCAAAGCATAATAGTGTGAATATCATCACAGCCATAACCATAATATTGAGTTCAAAACATAAGCATTAATAGAAGCAATTCATCTTCAGCCCAGATCTAGACAAAAAATTTAGACATAAAAGCATGAACCCCCATCTCATTCGAAGGGGAAAACTCTAAAAATTTAGACAAAACCAAATACTTCCCTCAATTCATATTATCGACTGTAGGTTTATCCATAGCATTAGCACTTCCATCTTTGCCTACCATACCAACAGACACCATACAGTTATATAAATTAGGCGTAAAGAACATATATTTCTAATCAAGTTTCTAAAAAGATTCAAAACAATAAACAATAATTCACAAAATTAAGATGAAGCAATTGTCCTTCTGAGGTGGAGCACAAAGTTAATTAAATCAACCCAAAATTAATTAAATCAACATCATGATTGAAGAACCCTAAATGAGGGCTGAACCCTAACTTAATTAACTCTATATGAGGGCTGATCAGGTGAGAACCCATAATTAATTAACTACTCCGCCATCCGTTGGATATGCAATTTGATCATAATCGTGATCCAATGGCTCACAATCGTTCCACTCATCTCACTTACAATGATGGCTATTTAGGATATTTTGCAAGAAACACAAATCTGAATACAACTGTATGGCTCAGCATCACACTAATTTCTTCACTATCTAGGCTCAGAAATTTTTGAATATCACATTTCATGAACTTAAGAAAATTCTCTGAGGAAGCATAATGAATGCATCACCAATAGCGTAATATACCCATGTCAAAACAAATTTCATATTTAGAGACGCAATGTCAAAACCAATGCCATATTGTAATTATAGATGTCAAAACCAACTCCGAAAGTAAAAGAGACAAGTTCATTATTGCTCAGATTTAGAAATTCTTCAATCACTAAAACCTCGCAATTTGAGTTCATCTTTAGTCCAGATTGAGTGTGAATAACATCAGAGCCATAATGTTGTGAATAACATATATATATAACCAAATTAAATTCTTCATTGCCCAGTTTCAGAAATTATTGAAACACTAAAATATGAATGAGTTCATCTTTGGTGCAGAATGAGTTTGAATATCATCACATCCACAAAAGTGTGAATATCATAATATTCAGTTCAAAGCATAATAGTGTGAAAATCATCACAGCCATAACCAAAATATTGAATTCAAAGCATGAGCATTAAAAGAAGCAGTTCATCTTCAACCCAGATATAGGCATAAAAGCATAATGAACCCCCACCTCATTCGAAGGGGAAAACTCAAAAAATTTAGACAAAACCAAATACTTTCCTCAATTCATATTATCGATTATAGGATTATCCATGGTATTAGCACTTCCATCTTGGTCTTCCATACCTACAAACACCATACAGTTATATAAATTAGGCGTAAAGAACATATATTTCTAATCAAGATTCTAAAAAGATTCAAAACAATACTGATTTTGGATGTATATAAACAATAATAATAAAAAAAAAACTTAACATTGGAATTTTACCTCTATCCAAGTTAGAGATGTCGAGGGGAGATTGTTTAGGGTTTCGAAAGTCGTATTCAGATTGGGTGGATCGAGCGCGGTGTCTAGGAGAGCGTCGATGCATCAATTTGGAGCTAGGGTTTCCAGGCACTCGAGCGTATAGCGAGGTTTCGATTTCGATTTCAGGTTTTGGGAAGATTTGGAGCTAGGTTTGCGAGATTTGGGGCTTCGATGCTGGAGATAGATCGGGATTTGGAGGGTAGACTGAGAGAGAGAGAGAAGGGGAAAGAAGATAAGAGCAAGGAAGATAGAGGCTGATCGATTATACCCCTTTTACCCCTCGACAGATTTGAAGATAAGCGGCTGGAGAACCTCGCTCTCTTCGATTAGGGTTTCGAAGAGAGGTGGATTAGGGTTTCGAAGATGGAGATCGGGAGTGAGAGCATGAGAAGAGAAGAGATAGGGATTAGGGTTTCGAAGAGAGCGGGACGATCTTCGAGAGCGGGAGAGAGAGCGCGAGAAGATAAGAGCTGGGATTAGGGTTTTGATAGATAGAGAGCAGGAGAGAGGAGAGCGTGAGAAGATAAGAGATAGAGGGGGAATTCGATTATACCCCTTTTACCCCTCTATCTATCTAAAGATAAGCGGCTGTCGATCTCAGCCGTCCGATCGCGATCAAGATCGATCGGATGGCTGAGATCTCCAGCTCCCGATAAGGATTCCAGCTTCCCAGCTCTTAATAGACTTACTATATATATATATATATATCTTAAGCTGATAGGCCTACCTTATCTTTCCTTTCTCTATTTTGAATAGAGAAACGAGAGCAAAAGTAGGAACTGACATGTGCAACCCACACCAATTGCCAAAACAGAATTAATTAAAAAAAAAAACATTTCCTCTTCTACATCTCCCCAAAACCCACAAATCCTAACTCTCCGTACCCCAAAACCCACCCACATCTCCGCACCCGTCTGTCCCTACCGCCGCTGCCATCCACCCCACCCCGATCCCGCCCGTCTCTACCCTCCATAGTCGTCGTCCGTCGTCGATCCCGCCCCGACCCCGCCGTCGGAGGCGAGGGCGAACTCGCTGTCTGACCACGTTAGGGTGTGGGTCGAGAAGAAGGTGGAGAGCGGAGTGGATGAGAGGGACTGTGAATTGCCGTTCTTGACCGGCGCCCCCAAACTGGTGAGCATTTTTTGATTTCTTGAAGTTTTTTCCTAAAAAATTTCTAGGGGTTTTGTCTACGGTTTCTTAGAATTGGGAGTTTGGGAAATGAAATGTGAGGGTGGGAAGGTGTGACGTAAGCAATGTGGACTAGGTGGAGGAAATTCATGGACTTTGGTCTTGCAGACTTGCAGTTACAGCGCTTTTGGAATCATTTAGGGGTCGTTTAAAAATTTTCAATTGTGCATCATTTCTCCCAAAAAAAGTGATTTCAAACGCCCCCTAAGTGATGAATGATTTTAAATTTGTAAAATTGCAGGGTTTTTTTTGGGTGTGGAATTTATATTTATTATATTTATTTATATTTATTTATTTATTTATATATATCTTAAGCTAATAGGCATACCCCATCTCTCCATTCTCTATTTTGAAATAGACTGACACGTGCAGTCCACACCAATTGCCAAAATAGAATTAATTAAAAAACACAAAAAAAAACCTTTCCTCTTCAACCCTCCCTACCCCAAAACCCACAAACCCTAACTCTCCCTACCCCAAAACCCATCCACATCTCCTCACCCGTCCGTCCCTACCACCGCCCGCCGTCCACCTCGCCCCGATCTCGCCCGTCTCTACCCTCCATCGTCGTCGTCTGTCGTTGATCCCGCACCAACCCTGCCCCGACCCGCTGTCGGAGGCGAGGGTGAACCCGCTGTCGGACCACGTTAGGGTGTGGATCGAGAAGAAGGTGGAGAGCGGAGTGGATGAGAGGGACTGCGAATTGTTGTTCTTGACCGACGGCCCCAAACTGCTGAGCATTTTTTGATTTCTTGAAGTTTTTTATAAAAAATTACTAGGGGTTTTGTCTACGGTTTCTTAGAATTGGGAGTTTGGGGAATGAAATGTGAGGGTGAGAAGGTGTGACGTAAGCAATGTGGACTAGGTGGAGGAAATTCATGGACTTTGGTCTTGCAGACTTGCAATTACAGCGCGTTTGGAATCATTTAGGGGTCATTTAAAAATTTGCAATTTTGCTTCATTTCTCCCAAAATAAAGTGATTTCAAACGCCCCCTAAGAGATGGGTGACTTTCAATTTGTAAAATTGTAGGGTTTTTTTTGGTGTGGAATTTATATTTATTATATTTATTTATATTTATTTATTTATATATATATTAAGCTAATAGGCCTACCCCATCTCTCCTTTCTCTATTTTAAAATAGAGAAAGGAGAGCAAAAGTAGGAACTTGCACGTGCAGTACACACCAATTGCCAAAACAGAATTAATTTAAAAAACATTAAAAAAAAAATCTTTCCTCTTCCACATCTCCCCAAAACCCACAAACCCTAACTCTCCCTACCCCCAAACCCACCCACATCTCCTCACCCGTCTGTCCCTACCGCCACCCGCCGTCCACTCCGCCCCGATCCCGCCCGTCTCTACCCTCCATCGTCGTCATCCGTCGTCGATCCCACCCCGACCCCGCCGCCTCTACCCTCCATCGTAAGTTTTCCTTTTACTTAAGATTTTTCTGCAAAAAAACTGAAGGCAACATCTGATCGCATGCAGCTAATGACATCGATTGATTGTTTTTAGCTTTTTATTGATAGAAGGGAAGGGATAAAGAGCAAAGGCTGTAGCTAAATTGTTTGTTCTTAACACTGCACCGAAGGCTGAGAGTTGCGTTAATGCACTTGATTATCTCTATCAGCAAGAAATGAAATAATGTGGTTGTTATTTTGCTTAATAGTTGTAAAATGATTGGGGTTAAATTAGGAAATCATTAAATTTTCCAATATGAACTTGAGCTGGTTGAATAATTTTTTTAAATAAATATTTTTGAATAAAAATCGACAAATCTCCATTTGAGTTGGTTTATGTCGAGAAAGAAGAAGAAGAAGAAGAATTTGTTAAAATGCTGCATAAAAGGAGGTAATTTTATTTTATTTTAGCAGATTGATTTAGGTGGAGTTAATAAACTCGAACATGATTATCCATTGTTACATGCCTCTGTAATATCGATTGTTGTTTCCATTTGGTGAGGAAGGGTGGAGAATTGACATTAAATTTAAAGATGGAAGGCACGTTGGTCGACAAACAACTGTATATATTCGAGAGTATTATGCATTTCGCTTGCAATCACGCAGATTTGAGGATAATGCCCTATTAAGAAGTGGTTGACTAACTCAACAATATTTTGTTGATTCATATGCCGCAATAGAACAAAATCGTCTCAACTGGATGATGATGATGAATCAAACAAGTATACGAAATGAGCTGTTATGTGGTCTTTAAGATGCATTCACCGCAGGGAAAATAGAAGCAGGGGCAGTGGGTAAACGATATGTTCTTCTGTCTTCTTTTACTGGGACCGCGAGATATGTATCAATAGTATCAGGATGCTATTGCAATATGTCGTTGGGTGGAGCACCCAATTTTTTTATAACTTTCACATGTAATCCTAAGTGGACCGAAATCATTGAATCACTACAGTGTTTTCCAAATCTAAAACCCGAAGATAGACCAGATATTGTTACCAGAGTGTTCAGGCTAAAATTAAAGGAGCTTATGAAAGATATCAAACAACGAAATATGTTTGGATCAACTATTTCAGGTACAAAATCTAACAAATTTAACTATTTTAAAGTGAATTTCAATTAAATTAGTAGAATTTGACTTATATTTCAAATGAGCATATTTTAAGAAATCTATTTATTTTTGTTGAAAATTGATCTACATGTAATTGAATTTCAAAAAAGAGGGCTTCCTCATGCTCACATCTTGTTTACTGTTCGAAGAGAAGACAAGACTGCTAATATTGAAGATATTGATAGATTAGTATCCGCTAAGATTCCAGATAAGGAACAATTTCCCGAAGCTCATGCAATTGTGCTTCGGTCTATGATTCATAGGCCATGCGGGGAGTACAATCCAACATCTCCATGTATGAAGAATGGTGTGTGCACAAAAAAGTATCCAAGACAATTTATAAATGAAACTATTATTGATAAGCACGAGTATGTTTAATATCGTCATCGGGATGACGGTCGGATGTTTGTAATAGGTGGCCACAATCCGAAGGTTGTTGCCAATCGATGGGTGGTACCCTACAATTTAGATTTAACAATAAAATATGATACTCATATCAACATTGAGATTTGTGCCAATCCTAAGTTGCTCAAGTACCTTTACAAGTATGTGCATAAAGGTCATGATAGAACTACAATAATCATAGAAGACAATGGAAATCCGGTCTCGGGAAATTCCGAACCTCAATACAAGCCAGTTGATGAAATTTAGCAATATTTAGGTTGTCGTTATGTATCCTTTGTCGAAGCATGTTGGAGAATTTTTGAATTTAGTTTGTATCGTCATCATCCTCCAGTGGAACGTTTACAGTATCATCTAGAAAATCAACAAAGTGTCTATTTCAATGAAAATGCTAACTTAGGTGATGTTGTCTCAAGAGCTGAATATCAGAAGACGATGTTAGATGGTTGGTTTGAGGCTAATCAGGTCTATGAAAATGCTTGAGATCTTACATACTCTGAATTTTCGGGAAAATGGGTATGGAAACCGGTGGATAGGAAGTGGTCAAGAAGACTTCGTGGTCTCGCAATTGGAAGGCTGTACTATGCACCTCCAGCTGCAGGAGAGAGGTTTTATTTACGGATGTTGTTGTGCGTGGTACGTGGAGCGATTAGCTATGCACATTTAAGAACCGTAAATGGAGTGACCTATCATAATTATCAGTCTGCATGTTGTGCACTTGGGTTGCTAGAGGATGACAACGAATGGCACCAGGCACTAACCGAAGCATCCTTTTTTGAATCAGGTCGTTGGCTAAAAAACTTTTTTGCTTCGATATTGATGTATTCTGAGCCAACTAATCTGATCAATTTATGGAACAAACATTGGAGCAATCTATCAGACGATATATTGCATAGATGTAGGACTGAATCACATGATTTTGGATTAGAGCTGACAGAAAACGAGTTGAAGAATTTAGCTCTTTCAGATATTGAAAGCATTTTGAATCAGAATGGGCGATCTCTTAAAGAATTTCCATCGCTCCCATTTTCCGAGGATGTACATGTACATGTCATTAAAAATCAATATATACGCAATGAATTGTGTTATGATGTTGACAAGTCGAAACAAGAGTTTGAGCAATTATTCCATAGATTAACACATGAGCAAATTCAGATATTGGAAGCTGTGGTTTCAGCGCACTCAAGTAATAGAGGTGGTGTTTTCTTTGTTCATGGTAGCGGCGGTACAGGAAAAATATTTTTATGGAATACATTAGTTGCAAGGTTTCGAGCGAAAAGAAAAATAGTCCTCACTGTAGCTTCTTCTGGAATAGCTGCTCTGTTATTATCTAGAGGTCACACTGTGCATTCGAGGTTTCGTATTCCAATAAAAGTCTATGAAACTTCTACATGTTCTATCTTCCAACATGATGATTTATCTCAACTCATTCAACAAGCAGATTTGATTATTTGGGACGAAGCACCAATGATGCATCGCCATGCATTTGAAGCTATTGATCGAATTTTCAAGGATCTAATGAATTTTAATAATGAAAGTGCAGCCGATGACGCATTTGGCAGAAAAGTTGTTGTTCTCGGCGAGGACTTTCGACAGATTTTGCCTATTGTGCCAGTGGGTGGGCGACCTCGTGTTGTATCTACATCATTACAAAGGTCACATATTTGGTCTTCATGTAAAGTGTATGAGCTGACGAAAAACATGAGATTGATGGGGATTTCACTCGATCAAGCTAGCAAGAATGAACAAGAGACCTTTGCAAAGTGGATTTTAGATGTGGGAGAAGGTAAAATTCCAGGTGAATCTAATACTGGAGGTTCTACAAAGGATTGGATACAACTACCAAATGACCTTCTAATTAAAGCTTCAGATGGTCTAAAGGGTTTGATAGATTGGATTTATCCTAATATTGAATCTAGATATAATGACCCAGTATTCCTTGAAAACCGTTCTATTCTAACACCTACTAATGAAGAAGTTGATGCCATTAATTCTCATATTTTGTCTATGGTTCCTGGACAGTTTGTCAACTACTTAAGTGCAGATTCAGTTGAACATACCCCGAATGGTACAAATGAGTAGGATATGCATCCGCCGGAATTTCTACACACAATTAAGATGAGCGGGCTACCAAAACATTGCTGAGAATTGAAGCAAGGAGTACCAATTATATTGCTGAGAAATTTAAATCAGTCTATGGGATTTTGCAATGGAACACGTCTTATTATTCATACTCTGGGAGAACATATTATTATAGCTACAATTATTTTAGGAAGGTGTGCAGGTGAGACAGTTGTGATTCAAAGAATGAGCATGTCCCCTACAGAAACCAAGTGGCCATTTGTCCTCAGAAGAAGACAATTTTATATAAAGTTGGCATTTGCTATGACAATATGTAGTACCCCGTATTTTTAAATATTATTTTTAAAGGTTTATAAATGATTAAAATGATTTTTGGGGATTTAATAAATATTTTCAGAAAAATTTATCTTTTACACTTGCAAATATTTTTTGAGAAGTTCAGAAGCCAAAATTATTTTATGGAAAATCATTATTTATTATTTGGGATTTATTTATAATTTTTCTAGATTTTTCTGAAATTAATTGGATCTATTTGGAAATATTGAGAAAAAGAAGGACCTTTTTGCAAATTTGTCATTTTGAGGGGTGAAAGTGCAAAACTATTTTTCTGGGCTTTTAATCAGTGCCGGCTGGAGTTGAGGAGTTATTTTGCTTTTAAATCTCAATTTAAATGATTTTGTCGAGTTTCCAAATATATGGTTCTATTTATGTAAAGTTATATTTTCAAGGGGGTATTTTGTAAAAGTGTTTCGAAACCCTAAAACTTCTGTTCTGGGTATTTAAAAGAGGTGCGCAGCCGTCATTCGCTGCACAACATAAAACCTTGTTATTTTATCTTGGAGAATTTGGGAGAAGATTTTGGATCTCGCGAAGGAGAGGATTCTTATCAAGGTTTCTTCATTCTAAGGTGAGTGATGTAAATTTATTTTGTTGTTTTGATTTAGGTGAGTGACATGTTTGTTTGCTTTGTGTATTTTGCATGTAATTGTTTTGTTGATTTGTTTATGTATGTGATTTGGTACAATTTGATTGTTTGATCTATGAATGTTTAATGGATCTTGGATATTGAACTTTATTGCTAGAAAGTATGTTTAGGGTTGAATATGATTATGCATATTACGAATTGGATGAAAAATTGGATCTTGTGAAACCCTAGTGGTATGTGATTACAAATTTGATTATGGTTATGAGTTGTGGTAGAAATTCAGATTTTTGAGAAAAATTGAATGGAAGAGTTATGAATCAAGAGATCGTGCCTTAAGAATTGAAATTTGAGGAATTAATTGAATTGAGGAAATATATCCAAATTGGAGATTTTCTTTGAGATTGGTATTTACATGTTTTGGGATCTGAATATGAAGAAATTTCAATGAGTAATTGATTTTTTAGAAAAACTTTATTTTGATGATATGCACAATTTCATGTTTGATTGAAGGAAATCAACAAAACTCTATTTTTATAAATTTAAGTAGTTGATCTAGTTTTGTGGACTATTATATGTCCTACCAGTTATATTTGAACATATAAGAAATATGTTTTTTGAAAAAATTGTTTTCATAAAGTAAAACTACGTATCGGTTGAATTGTGCACAACCAAAACTATACAGTCTGTAGGCCGACAGTCGACTGGCACGACCTTTCAGTCGACTGATACGACCCGGCTGCTACGTTCTTTAGTTGTATTGAAATTTCTCTCTGGTAAGTCGACCTATGACTTTTATAAGTCGACTTATAACACTTAGAATATTTTCTTAAAGATTACTGGAATTTCTCTCTGGTAAGTCGACCTATGACTTTTATAAGTCGACTTATAACACTTAGCTTATTTTCTTAAAACCATGGAATTTTCTTTCTGGGCAGTTGACTTATGCTTTCTATAGTCGATTGATACTGATGTATCTTTATACCTTTGAATGTCCTTTCAAATAATTCGTTCTCTAAATGTTTTACTCTATAACTTACTATTCTATACTATATGTTCTATTGAACATATGTTTTCAAGATGTTAAGTTGAGCAATTTATGTTGGAAGGTTGGTTTGGATATTTGAGTTTGAGACTCTAGAGGGTGTGTGTGACCCTAGTATACCGGCAGTTGAGTTGTTTATGTTTTGGGCCTGTTGAGGCATTTTAGTTGATCAGTTGTTGAGTTAAGTCCGGTAGGGTGCACCAACTCTAGGAGATTTGTTAAGTAATTAAATAACCTAAATGATAAGGACAGGCCCTAGTGGTGATATGATGAACGAGAACATGGGTTATGGACCTCAGTATGGCTTGCGGTGTGAGATAATCCCTGGAATTATCCAGGTGTGAGTGAAATAGTCTCCGGAATTACCTGTGGTGTGGGATTGATCTCCGGATTTATCGGAGTCGAGGCAACGCACATGTGGTATTCATGTGATGAGGTGCCATTGCTTGCGGTGTGGGATATTCTCGAAGATTCCCAGGTGTGAGTGAAATAGTCTCCGAAATTATCTGTGGATAGAGATTGACCTCCGAAATTATCGGGGCATGGGCTAATACTCACAGTTTATCTTTATCTCGAAGTAGTCATCGTAGTAGGATTAGTTGCATATCGGGGATTGAACCCTATAATGTGGAGACGTTAAGGGCTTGCACCGGACCTATGTAGAGTGGGATGCATAGACTCTGACAAGTACGCATTAGAGAGTCAGCATATAGACTTGTGTTTTCTTGATTTGGTTTCACGCATGTGTTTTCCTGTTTTCTACACTTGACACTTAGTTTAGTTCCACTTGATATTTACATGTTTCCTTGCTGTTACCGCTAAATCTGGTGTGGGGGCAAACAGATAGTATTTGTAGATTCTTGAAAAACCTGAATAGCAAACCTGAACCTGTTCCGCCGGAGTTTGATCGCTGACTTCCGCCGTTCACCTGCAAAAAGTGTGAGACACCGGGGTTGATCCCGGCGATGCACCCTCCGATGCTCAAGTCAATAACCAGGAAGATTATGAAAGAGCGTAAATTGGCAAAAGATTGATTACCTCTTAATGGAGATGGATGGGGGGTATTTATAGCTGCCTTTGGGACCGAATTAGGCATGTAATCCCTGTGTTTAGATAAGGAATGTAATCCCTAATTCCCAGTGAAAGGATAGATATGAATCAGGGCCGTTGATTAGGATTAATCAAAAACCCTAATTCTATCCTGGTGGACCGGGTTTGCTGCGGGTTGAAACCCGCACCCAGTTGAGGTGGATCCGTTCGCGGGTTAATGGATCTTTGAGGAAGAGAACCAGTACCCGCTTCAGACCCATTGGTAGGTGAAATTACCATTTTACCCCTAGGCTTTAAGATTCGTTCTTGATTTGGACGGTTCTGATTTAACCCCATTTTTAGCCATATCACGAGCCCCCCACTCCCGAAGACTGAGCTTGATCAGCCTTTGAGGAGTAGTTTTACTGTCTTAATGGCTGGCGGAGTTGTATCGAAGTCCAAATGGAAGGTTTCGAATCTTTGCAGGAGGCAGTATGGTGATTTTCTAAGTTAGTTGCGTGCTCTGAGTTGTTCTTGAGCTCTTCTGGACATTTGGTGATTTTTATCTATTTTTTCGGAATATTTACTTAATTTTGCGAAGTGTCGATTCGTCGTTCAGGGGTCTTAATAAATGGTCCTAGGCAATAATTATTCACCCAGGGGCTCAAAAATATTTCCCCGGCTTTATAATTATTTTCCAGGATTTTTAATTAATTTTCCCGAATTTTTAACTATTTTTCGCAATTTTTAAATAAATAAAATGATTTTAATAAATAAAATACCGAATTATGCCGTGGCGCGATCTGGACCGTTGATCTTGTGCGAGCGCAAATTTCTGAAAGATCGGATGGACAGGGTTGCTCGGCAGCAATTTCTCCGCTTTTGTGGGTCGGATGGGCACTTGCTCGGAATCCGAGCGAAGTGGCTCGGTTTTTCCCTCGCGCGAGTGGCTCGGATCGCTAGTTGCTCGGCTCGGAATTCCGAGCGACGTGGAGCGATCTGCGCCGTCGGATCTCAGTGCGGATCTCGAGGCGGGCACAGTTCCCAAGAAAACACTATCTTGTCGTTTAGTGGACGTGGCGTAATCTGGACCGTCCATCATCTCAGGCGCGATTTTCGCAATGATCCAACGGTTGGAGACGCTCGGCGGCGTTTTTCTTCACTTTCGAGGGTCAGATTGGCACTTGCTCGGAATCTGAGCGAGGTGGCTCGGGTCACTAGTTGCTTGGCTCGGAATTCCGAGCTATTCTCTTTGTTGTGGAGGTCGGATCACCTGTCGCTCGGATTTTGGTTCCGAGGGACATGGGGCGATCCTAGCCGTTGGATGATGGCACAGATCTCGATGCTGGCTCAGTTCCCAAGAAAACACTATCTTGTCGTTTAGTGGCGCTGGCATGATCTGAGCCGTCTGATCAAAATCTTACGCAAATTTTGAGGGGACAGTCATTTTTCTCCAATTCGTAGCTCGGATTGGTACTTGCTCGGAATCCGAGCGAGGTGGCTCGGGTCACTAGTTGCTCGGCTCAGAATTCCGAGCTATCCTCTTTGTTGTGGAGGTCGGATCGCCTGTCGCTCGGATTTTGGTTCCAAGGGACGTGGGACGATCCTAGCCGTTGGATGATGGCACAGATCTCGATGCTGGCTCAGTTCCCAAGAAAATACTATCTTGTCGTTTAGTGGCGCTGGCATGATCTGAGCCGTCTGATCAAAATCGTACGCGAATTTTGAGGGGAAAGTCGTTTTTCTCCAATTCGTAGCTTGGATTGGTACTTGCTTGGAATCCGAGCTATCCTCTTGAATGTTGAGGTCGGATCACCTGTCGCTCGGATTTTGGTTCCGAGGGATGTAGGGCGATCCTAGCCGTTGGATGAGGGCACAGATCTCGATGCTGGCTCAGTTCCCAAGAAAACACTATCTTGTCGTGTAGTGGTGCTGGCATGATCTGAGCCGTCTGATCAAAATCTTACGCGAATTTTGAGGGGAAAGTCGTTATTCTCCAATTCATAGCTCGGATTGGCACTTGCTCGGAATCCGAGCTATCCTCTTGAATGTTGAGGTCGGATCGCCTGTCGCTCGGATTTTGGTTCCGAGGTGCCGAGCGATTTTACTTGGATCGAAACATCGCTTCCTTTGTCGATAGTTGTGGCTCTTCGTTATTTAGCCGTTTGGGCTTTTGTAACGCTTCAAGGGAGGCCCAAGAGTTGCGCCCTTACATTACAAAGCCCAAGAGGCATCATTTTTACTATAAGTTTTCACCCCCTCAACAGTATACCTCATTTCTCACTTTCACTTTCTCACTCTTGGTTTTTACTCTTTAGCGAAGTTTTTAGCTCTTGGGTGGCGCTGCTAATTGTGGCGGCAAGGCGTTTTACGCTCCGGCGATCTTTTCCGGCCGTTCTAGTCACTTCAAGGTCAGTCCCCCTCCTCATCTTTGTAAAAATGGTTAAGTTTTCTTCCACGGATGAGACCCCCTCCTCGGACCTAGGCGTCAGCCGAGCGGTCAGGCCGAGCAAGGGTAAAGGGAAGGAGGTCGTGGAGCCGACCGAAGAGACAATGGTCAGGCCGAATACAGACGAGGAGGTTACCGAGCCTCTGCAGGAGGTAGTGGTCCGATCTAGCAAGGGCAAGGGTGTGGAAACGATAATCGAGCATCCGAAAACTGCAGGGGAGTTGGGTCGGCATCCGAGCATTCTGTCGAGCGTTGGCAGTGTGCGGAGCTACCCCGGAGACCTGTTGGAGAAGGTGACGCAGGGCACCGCCAAGTCGATCGAGAAGAACGAGCCGAGGGAAACTTCGGAGGTGGATCAGATCTCTTCGGTCCTGACCGAGGCGGATTTGCATCGTATCCGGAGCGGGTTCCGAATCCCCACGGAGTACGTGCTCCTTCTCCCCGGCCCTGGCTTCCGAGCGTGCACATCGTCCTTGGCCGATACGTGCATTTTTCCTGCCGATTCATTGAATGCCGGACTTCGGCTGCCGCTGCACCCTTTCGTAATCGAGGTGCTGCAGTGGTACGGCTTGAGTTCGGCTCAGCTAATGCCGAACACCTGGCGGCACGTTATGGCGTTTGTTCTTCAATGCTAGGAGGTCGACGCTCTGCCCACTATGTACATCCTTCCGAGTCTGTACCATCCTTGCCAACCAAACAAAAATGAGCAGAGGTACTACCTCTCACCGAGGAAGGGTATGAAGCTGATCGAGAATCCGGACTCGATCAAGCATTGGAAAGAGAAGTACTTCCTCGTCCGAGCTCCCGAGCCATGGGTGATCCCGACCGTGTGGTCGAGGGATGGCATTCCGAAGCGGGCGAAGAAAGAGCCCGTGCTCAGCAACGAGGAGGCGGAAATCGTGGAGAAGTTGCTCGGGCTTCCGACCCTCAGTTGGAAAGACATCACCGAGGAGGCATTATTCCGAGAGGGTCTCAGTCCGATCGACCCTAGTACGCTTCTCCTATTCTTGTTTTTGTCTTTGAGGTTTGGAAAATTTTTCTAACTTTTTTCACTCGATTTGTGCAGAATCTCCCGGCATGGACTACAAAGGTCTGATGGCTAAGGCCCGAGCGGCTAAGGAGCAGGAGGTGAGGAAGAGAAAGAGGACCGTATCCGGGCCCCTAGGTGGCCGAGCGCCCAAGATCCCCTCGGTTTCTCCGACCCTCGAGCAGCAGGTTGTCGAGGCTCCTCTGGTTGAGCCCGATCAAGGCCTCGTGGTGCCGTCCGCCCCACCTACCTCGGATGCACCGACCCCAACGGCGCGAACAGATGCCACAGTGTCTTTCGGCGGAGCGTTCAACATTAGCGCAACGTTGGCTCTCGATGTTCCGCCCCTCACTGCCGAGGCGGAGGCAATCCTGACCGAGGAGCACAAGCGCATCTTCATCCCTGACTGGCGGGTGATGAAGGTCGACGGGTTCTTAGGGGACGGTAACATCTGCATGCAGGCGGTGAAGCACCTGCCGACCCCTAAAGACCGGGCGGCGCTCAAGGCGGGCGAAGTTGGTGATGCCGCGATGCAGATCGCTCGGAACACCATGTCGGTAAGTAGTAGACGACTTTCTTCAAAATTTTTCCAAGTTTTTGTGCTCGTGCTTGACTGCTTCTTGTATGGCTTGTAGACCCTCTGCCACTTCAATTATTTGCTCGAGGAGTTCGCGAGCAAGGAAAAGGAGATGACCGTTCTGAACGACCGGGAACGGTCGGAGCGGTCTAAGGCGATGAAGCAGCTGGAGGCCGAACAGTTGCATTCTGCTTCGCTCGAGGCCAAAGTCACCGACCTAAAGGTTCAGCTCGCCGAGGCGCTGAGGTCCTCGGCCGCCGAGGCCTCCAAGGTCGAGACCCTAGAAAAGGAGACGGCACGACTCGAAGGGAAGCTGTCTAAGGCCCAGAAGGCGTCAGAGGAGGCCCTGAGCGATCACACGTTGAAGGTGGCGGCCGCAGAGAAGGCAGTTCGGGATGAGGCCAAGGCTCACTTGTTGACCAACATTGAGGAAGCGTACGGCCGAGCGCTGAAGCATATCGTTGCTCGGAACCTCGGATTCGACGTCTCGTCCTACTACTTCTACGACCCCGTAGAGGGTGAGGAAGAGTTGCCCTTGGCCGAGCTCGCTCCGAGGCCGGAGGGCGAAGACTCCGAAGGCGAGGGTGGTGCCGAGGGTGCGATTGTAGCTGTGCCGAGCGATGATGAGGTCGACCCCTGACTTTGTCGCCTCTTCTCATTTTCTTGTTCTCTTTTTTTTTTTCTTTTTTCTTTTGTAATGCCTAACTGCGGACTGGCCACCACTTTTTGTAGCTCTTGGACTTTTAATGAAATGGTTTCTTTTTGGCTGAATATTACAAAGTTTCGCAAAGTTGTTCAACTCTTTTTGCTCGGATTGTGTCTTCAAGTATTGAAGACTTCTTTTGATATTCCTCAACTTTTCAGGTCGAGTTGGGCCCGATTACTGAGGTCTCCCATCTTCGTACTGAGCTGAAGAAAACGAAGCGGGCTCTGTCTCGCGGTCGGGATAAAGCGTTTTATGACTTCTTGAAATTGGAGGACATCAAAGCAACTGCGAGAGGGTATTTTTGTGAGTAGAGGGAACTGCGGAAACTACCTCGAGAGACTCGTCTCGAAGGCGAGATAGAGTTGCTCCGTGAGGAGCTCTTTGATGTCAACCAAAAGAATAGTGAACTATTGGCGGAGGTTCGTCATTTGGAGGTAACGGTGAAAGAACATTCGGCGGAGGAAGAGGAGTTAGCTTCAAGGGTGGGGAAGTTGATGTTCGAGCGCGATGAGTTGACGACCAGAATTGACAAACTGAGGAGGATCACCATCGACAGGGGTATCGAAGCGACTCATTTTCGTCGTATTGTGGCCGACAGTACTAACGTTGCAGGCTCGTCTAAACTTCCTCGTTTCAAAGTGTCGGCGGAGAGCGATATTATGAGAGATAGGATCGTCGAGCTAGAGGAGGAGATTGCATCGCTGAAACCTCAACCCGTAAGGGTCAATGTTTGCAGTACGTCGTTACTCGCGAAGAGAGCGAAAGAGGAATTTCATTCTACGAACTTGCAACTCGTTTGCCTGCCGTTAGGCGGAGCCCAGCTGACGCTCAGAGTGGTGTAACTGTTTCGTCTAGTGACGCCTCGGTTGGGGCCACAGCTAGAATTAGCGGTGAAGGGGGTTCTCGCTTCGCTGGTTTGGAATCGAGCTCAGAGGTAAGGTGATGCCGCCCTCGTGTGTCTCTGAACCGAAGCATTCCCCTTCCAAGGAAACGCTAAACAAGTTGTATTATGCTCTTCAAGTTATTGTAAAAATCTGTTGTAGTGTCAGCCTTGTCCGGGCTCTTAATAAAAAAGTTTGTTTTGCTTTTGATGTTCGAATGCTGCGTTGGCTAGTATTAGTTGAAGTATAACTCTTCCAACTTTTGACAACTACTCAAAATCAGAAGCAAATCTTCCTTCTTATGTGCGAACCACTTTTGGCCTGCTTAACACGATTGAGAAGTGGAGTCGAGCCAAGTGTTGGACTCCGAACTCGTCGCTAGAGTTTGTTCAACGGTTGTGGGAGCAATTCCGAATGGCGAACCCCTTCTAGCCCGCTTAAGAGCGAGCTCGCGAAGAGGAGTCGAGCCAAGTGTTGGACTCCGAACTCGTCGTTAGAGTTTGTGCAACGGTTGTGGGAGAAATTCCGAATGGCAAACCCCTTTCTAGCCCGCTTAAGAGCGAGCTTGCGAAGAGGAGTCGAGCCAAGTGTTGGACTCCGAACTCGTCGTTAGAGTTTGTTCAACGGTTGTGGGAGCAATTCCGAATGGCAAACCCCTTCTAGCCCGCTTAAGAGCGAGCTCGCGAGGAGGAGTCGAGCCAAGTGTTGGACTCCGAACTCGTCGTTAGAGTTTGTTCAACGGTTGTGAGAGCAATTCCGAATGGCGAACCCCTTCTAGCCCGCTTAAGAGCGAGCTTGCGAAGAGGAGTCGAGCCAAGTGTTGGACTCCGAACTCGTCGTTAGAGTTTGTTCAACGGTTATGGGAGTAATTCCGAATGGCGAACCCCTTCTAGCCCGCTTAAGAGCGAGCTTTCGAAGAGGAGTCGAGTCAAGTGTTGGACTTTGAACTCGTCGTTACAGTTTGTTCAACGGTTGTGGAAGCAATTCCAAATGGCAAACCCCTTCTAGCCCGCTTAAGAGCGAGCTTGCGAAGAGGAGTCGAGCCAAGTGTTGGACTTAGAGTTTGTTCAACGGTTGTGGGAGCAATTCCGAATGGCAAACCCTTTCTAGCCCACTTAAGAGCGAGCTTGCAAAGAGGAGTCGAGCCAAGTGTTGGACTCCGAACTCGTCGTTTGGGTGAAGAGTAAAAGCAGAGAGATACAAGCAATTTTACAATTAAAATATGAAGAAACTTTTTTTTTTATTGATAACTAATAGTTGGCTGCTTCTAAGTTGCGAGCCGTTATTACATGAGAGAAATAAAGGGAAAAAAATACAAGTAAAAGGAGAGGAACTGTTCGACATCCCAAAATACTTAGAGATGCGTTAATGCTTTCTCTTGGTATTTCAAAAGATGGTCGGCATTCCAAATCCTGGGGATCTCTCTGCCTTCGAGGTCTTCTAGACAATATGTCCCGGGCCGAACTACTTTGGTGATCTTGTAGGGTCCTTCCCAATTTGGAGTTAGTTTACTCTTCTGACCGGGGAAAGAGATTGCTAGCTTTCTGAGGACCAGGTCCCCTTCTTTGAGGTCGGTAGGACGGATTCTCTTATTGTACGCCAACTCGATCCTCCTTCGATAACTCTGTTGGCGGATTGACGCTCTTTCCCGTAGCTCGTCGACCAGGTCTAAGTTTGCCCGAAGTTCTCTGGCATTCTGTTCTTCTTCGTAGGCAAGAAGGCGATGAGAAGGAATGCCAACTTCCAATGGGATCACAGCCTCGGACCCATAGGTGAGGTTGAATGGCGACTCTTGTGGGGGTCCGTTTCGTGGTGCGGTAGTTCCACAGCACGTTAGGGAGTTGATCGACCCATAAGCCTTTAGAGCACTTATTCAGCCTTTTCTTAATACCAGAGAGGATCTGCCAGTTAGCATTCTCCACTTGACCATTCGACTGTGGATGGGAGATGGAGAAACGTTGTTGGATGGCGAGGTCTTCACATAGAGCTCGGAAGGCAGCCCCGGTAAACTGGGTTCCGTTGTCTGTTATAAGGACTCGAGGGATACCGAATCAGCAGATAACGTTCTTCCAGAAGAACTAAAGTACTTTGTTCTCTGTGATTGTGGCCAAGGGCTCGACCTCTATCCACTTCGAGAAGTAGTCGATAGTCACGACTAAGAATTTGAGCTGACCGGGAGCTGGTGGGAATGGCCCTAGTAAATCCATCCCCCACATTGCGAAAGGGATAGGACTTGATAGGGAGGTGAGTGGAGCTTGTGGGAGGCGACGGACGCTGGAGTATTTCTGACAAGAGCTGCATTGCCGAACGTGTAGTTCGGCATCTTGAAGGAGAGTAGGCCAGAAATATCCATAATTCAACACTTTCCGGGCTAGGGATCTGGACCCTGAATGTGTCCCGCCGATGCCTTTGTGGAGTTCTTGCAGGGCGTATTCGGCTTGTTCCGGGGAGAGGCATCTCAAATAAGGCCTGCCGTCTACTTGTGTGAAGGAGCGCTTGTATAGGATGCCCTCGATAAGTGTGTATCGCTCTGCTTGGGTTCTCACTCGGCGAGCTTCTTTAGGGTCTTCGAGGAGGAGCCCATCCCTTAGGAATTCTACCAGGGGCTTCATCCAGTTATCTTGAAGCAGGACAGGTAGCGACTCCAACGAGTCAAAAGTTTCATCTTCTATACTTGGCTTCAGGAGCACCTCATTCAAGACGGTCTGCTCGAGACCTTGGAGGGAGGAGGAGGCTAGCTTGGAGAGGGCATCGGCTTGGGAATTCTCCTCTCGGAGGATTCGCTGGATGAGAGCTTCTTCAAATAGGGCCATGAGATTCCTGACCTTGGCTAGGTACTTAGCCATTCGGTCATCTCGTGCCTCGTACTCGCCTAGGACTTGATTTACGACCAGCTGAGAGTCGCTAAAGATCCGGAGGTGCTGCGCCCCTGCATTGTGAGCCATTCTGAGGCCGGCTATGAGTGCCTCATATTCTGCTTCATTGTTAGAGGCCTTGAAGTTGATCCGGAGGGAGTATTGGAGGATGAAATCATCTGGGCCGGCCAGAATGACCCCGGCTCCGCTTCCCCTCGTTACAAGAGGATCCATCTACATAAACCGACCAGACAGGCGGTCCCTTCATTGCTTGGCTGACCTCGGGGATGGTACTTTTAACTATGAATTCAGCTAAGACCTGAGCCTTGATCGCGGTCCGAGGCTGATACGTTATATCATGCTGGCACAGCTCGATAGACCACTTCATGAGGTGACCGGAGGTCTCTGGTTTGTGGAGAACTTGCTTCAGCGGTTGGTCGGTAAGAACGACCACCGAATGGGATTGGAAATATGGGCGAAACTTTCTTACGGCCATGACTAAGGCGTATGCCATCTTCTCTATCCTCGGGTAGCGGAGCTCGGCATCTGGAAGTACCTTGCTCACGTAATAAATGGGCTTTTGAGTCCAATCTTCTTCCCTCATGAGGACGGCGCTGAGGGTCTGCTCGGAGGCTGCTAAGTAGAGGTAGAGGGTTTTCCTGGGAACAGGTTTGCTGAGGAGAGGAGGATTGACTAGGTAAGCCTTCAGCTGATCGAATGAGTCTTGTTGCTGTTGACCCCACTCGAAGCCTTTAGCCCCCCTGAGAGCCTTGAAGAAGGGAAGACACTTCTCCCCTGACTTGGAAAGGAAGCGCCCTATGGCTGCCAGGCGACCCGTTAGCTTCTGAACTTCTTTAACATTCTTTGGGGGAGCCATGTCTAATATGGCTTTGATCTTCTCGGGGTTGGCCTCGATTCCTCTTTGGCTGACCATGAAGCCTAGGAATTTTCCCGACGAGACTCCAAACGCACACTTGTTCGGATTGAGCCTCATATCGTGCTTTCTGAGTACGTCGAATGTTATGCAATCTAGACTATCTAAATAAATAGAGTAACTAGACACAAATTAAAAACTTTGCAAGTGTACGAATCGTTTGGAGAAGCGTAGTGGCAAGCAAGGGTCGATCCCACAGAGATTGTAGATTCTAACTTACTAATCAATAAAAAAAATGAGAATGATAAAGGGTTGTTCTAAAAGTCTAAAAGAAATGAAAAGATAAAAATATAAATAAATAGCATCACAAGTTGAGTCACAAATATCTATTAAAGTAGTTGGGCATTGATTTCCACCTATAGTCAGTAATGCTAAGTTATATACTACTCCAATTACTCATGTTTGTTCTCTTCAAGGGCATGGTATCTACTCCTTAAAGTAATGTTTCCCTAAGCCAAGAATTAGGCATGGTATCTACTCTAATTCGTTTCTTTCATTAAGTATTTAGCATGGTATCTACTAAGTTGCACTTAAAGAAAACATAAGAACAGTGGAAACGAACAAACACTCAAGGTTCTAGAAATTGGTATCAGATCTAGATCCCTCAAGTTGATTAACCCAAGAACTCCTAGAGATTCCCTTGTTACAAGTTATGAGCACGAGATACGGGTCGTCTCAATATGCTCATATAACAGCTTCAGATCTACACTGCACAACTTGATAATCTTAAGTTCTGTATGTCAGTCGACTGGCTGTCACTTCAGTCGACTGCCCCTAGAACATCTGAACAAGTTTGATTCATGTAAATTGTTATTCGTTTAATCAGGTTTAATCAATAAGTAAAAGAGTAACATTCAGAAGAACTTAGCATTACATAACTACGGTTTCAATCTACCCAACTATGGAAGTTAGTTGCACATAATACAACCTTTATTGATTAATATAATAGAGTTCATGACTACAATAGAAATAAAAACTAAAGAGAAAGAACAGAAGAACACTGATTTGTATGATGTTGAAATTGCGCCCAATCAGTCGTCTTGTTCTCCTTCTTTGATGCTTGCTGTCGATGGTCAGTTGATGGATCCGGCCTCCTCTCCAGAGAGAGATAATTTAGCCGCCTGGTTGATATTTATAGAACACGACTAGAGATTTAGGGTTTGCACTCTTTGCAGAGAAGTCCTCTTCTTTTGATTATTTCTTTCCTTATTTTCATCTGCATTTTTATATCTTTCTCTTTTCTTCTTTTCTTCCTTATCTGCTCACCACGTGCTCTTGCTTTGATTGTTGGAGAAGTTGTTATTCGCAGAAAACACCTGGGTTTGGATAACTTAATTTTTGATTCGGATTTGGATGAGGATGCATCTGTTCTTATCTTCTGACTCGCCGCATACCAGTCGACTTGTCTTCGAACTAGTCGACTGTATCGAGACATGTAGATTTCCTCATTGATCAGCCAAGTCGACTGGTGTTGGAGTAAGTCGACTGTGCCGAGACATCTGCGTAAACTTGATTTCTCTGTCCAGTCGCCTGTGTGGGGAAACCAGTCGACTGATGCTCTGTAATATTCTGTGTATCATCCTTAAAATCCTGAATCTGCTTCGTTTCGCTGTTTTAGGCTGTTTCCTATGGAAAAGAGAAAATAAGAGTTAAATACCACATATAGAGCTTTTAAATGTCTAATCGCATTAAGATTATTGCTCTAAAATGTGAATAATATTGTGTTCATCAAATACCCCCAAACTTAGCTTTTGCTTGTCCTCAAGCAAAAAGTGAATTTATGAACAAGGGGAAAAATAATAGTCTCAACCACCAAGATTTCTTATTATGTGAGCATCAACATATAAAAATATAAACAACTTCAGATAAAGTAAAAAACAAACATACCCACTTTCTCTAGTGCAATTGTCTATTCATAACTCTAAACTCAATCATATTTGTCATGCAATTAATGTAGTTATGTTATGCAGCTACTCAATCTGTGATTATCCCCTTTTCTCTACTACAAACCGAGTAGCAAACTAGAGTGTTTTTTTTTTTTTTTTTTTTTTTTAGTCTCTTCTTTAAGTCGTCACTTGCCTTTTGACGCGAATGCAAAACATTTGTGATGAATCCACCCGATTACTCAGCAAGTCACAAACCTTAAAGTGCTTTGGTTACTCATATTTCAAGTTGCCGTTTGACGTAAAGGTAAACATTGGTGATGAATACCCCTAGTTACTAAGCACCCAAAACATTGGAGTAGATTGACTTTATTCGAATATATATATATATATATATATATATATATATATATATATATATATATATTTTATCACTCTATTTACTTAAACTCAATTTAGGACTAGATCTAAAGGGAATAATCACCAGAAAAAGCATCACATTTGTTTATTATGTATAACCGCATGACTCATATAATTTTGCAAGTCATTATGAAACTCAACAATCCCAAAGTAAATAAGTATCCTTCCTCTTATTTTATAAGAAATTGTTTATTTTTAAAAAAAACTATAAAAAGAAATATAAAAAGAAAAATCAAAAGACTTCAAATGTAACTAACTAATACCCCCAAACTTAGATGGAACATTGTCCTCAATGTTCGCACAAAACTTAAGTATAGGCATGTGTTACCAACTAGTTTGAAGGAAAGAAAATAAAGAAATAAAGAAATGATTAAAGAAATAAAATAAATAGAGAGTGTAAATACTCCCCTGAAAAATTGGGTTGCCTCCCAATAAGCGCTGTGTTTCCTGTCTTCAGCTAGACTCGATGAGTTTGTGTAATATATTGAATGGCTTGCGGCTCAAAACTCATCTTATTATAAGGTTTCCCCCCTCTGCCCATTCACCTTGAACGTTTGATTTTTCGCCAACGCTCCATGTGGGGGAAACCTGTGCAACAATTCATGGACCGTACCATCTTGACATTAGTTTATCAGCAATGGTCCATCTTAATGCACCATTGTGCTTTTGAAAGACCCCCTGCAGCCTCTCTTCTTCCTGCATCCTGAAAGTTGCAGCAACCGTCACAGGTAATGTCTGGTTTCCTCCTACATATTCAGACTTCAAATGGTCATGTAGTGGCTTCAGCTCCATGTCTGGGATCCTGGTAGCAGTCGACTTATTCTGGACACCAGTCGACTTATCCTGGCCAGCAGTCGACTTGTCTGCAGAAACACAAGTTTTATCAGACACAAAATTTTCAACTGCAGGTGCAAGCTTACCTGTATATGACTTTGGAGTTTCAAGGTGATGTACTGTCTCTGCAATCCTCCAGTCATAGTGTTCCTGTTCAACATGAGATAATGTTAGAGGGTGTGTAATTGTTGCTTGTAATGGATCAACACCATGTTCCTGAAATGTTTGGTCGCAAATTTCCTGAACCACATTAACATTACAACATTCATTATTATCGTGTGGAAATTGTGGCCCATCAAACATTGTAAACTCAATCTCTTCTTCTAATGTTGCCCTTGATTGGAGCTGTTCTTGTCCTCTAGGGTTAGGTATGGTTTGTGATGGAAATTCTCCTGCCTTTCTTTCACTTAACTCCGTAGCAATTTGACCAATTTGAAATTCCAATTTTTGAATGGCCTGTCTTTGTTGATTGCTTGTTTGCTGTTGCTGTTGGAGTAACTGCAGAATGGTGGATTCGAAATCCAACTTCTTTTGTTCTTGTGCTGGCTCCTCATATCCATTCCCACCCTGGAATTGTTGCGTATTCCCTGGTGCACATTGATTGTCTTGATGGTTTTGCCACCCTGGGTTATACGTGTTTGAAAAAAAATTGTTCTGGGGCGGGTACATTCCCTGTTCTACGTAGTTTGTGTGCTCCTGATTTGCGAAAGAAAACATGGGACATGAATTAGATGCATGATTAGAATGAAAACAATTTGCACAAATTTCTTTTGGTTGGCTTTTTATGCCACCCAACTTTGAATTTACAAGCATATCAATCTTTTTGTTCATGGTTTCCATCTCTAATTGCATGTTATTATTATGAGACATTTCGTATACTCCCTGTTTTTTCGAAAGACCCCTCCTTGTGGAGAATTGTTGTGAGTTCTCGCTGAGTTCTTCAAATAACTCTATGGCCTCCTCAGCACTCTTCCTCATCAACATTCCATTGCAACCTGCATCTACAATTGCTTTGTTAGCGTCATTTAAACCCTCATAAAATGATTGTACCTGATCATCCTTAGGTATGTTATGCATAGGACACTTGAAAAGCTTGTTCTTAAAGTCCTTCCATGCCTCGAAAAACAAATCGTCATCTTTTTGTTGGAAGAGTAGAATCTCCCTTTTTAGTTGTCTTGTTTTCTGGGCTGGAAAGAACTCTTTCAAGAATTTTGTTGCCAATTGCTCCCATGATTGAATTGATCCTGGTTCCAAAGAATTATACCATAATTTAGCATTAAATTTTAATGAAAATGGAAACAAGATTAACCTGATTTGTTCAGGGGTAAGCCCTTGGACGCTTTGTGTCCTGCAAAGATCATAGAAGTCTTGCAGATGTAGATGCGGATCTTCGTCTAGTCTACCATTGAAGTGGGGAACCATGCTGAGTAATTGGGGCGATAGATGCATATTCCCTGTGACTTTGAGTTGAAAAGCTATGCAAGACGGTTGTTCAATATTCTTTGGAATGAATTTGTCTTGCATTGGTACTCGATTTGATAATTTCTCACCCATTGTTGCTTTTTGAATTCTTCGCTGTACAGTCGACTGGTCCGTGGAGACAGTCAACTGGTCTGAGTCTGTGCAAAGTTTAACCTGAACGAAAATATAAGAAAAGAAAAAGAAGAAATAAAATAAAAGAAAAAGAAAAAGATTTTACTGATTTGTAAGTTAAAATACTAAACAATCCCCGGCAACGGCGCCAAAAACTTGTTGTGCAATCTAGACTATCTAAATAAATAGAGTAACTAGACACAAATTAAAAACCTCGCAAGTGTACGAATCGTTTGGAGAAGCGTAGTGGCAAGCAAGGGTCGATCCCACAGAGATTGTAGATTCTAACTTACTAATCAATAAAAAAAAATGAGAATGATAAAGGGTTGTTCTAAAAGTCTAAAAGAAATGAAAAGATAAAAATATAAATAAATAGCATCACAAGTTGAGTCACAAATATCTATTAAAGTAGTTGGGCATTGATTTCCACCTATAGTCAGTAATGCTAAGTTATATACTACTCCAATTACTCATGTTTGTTCTCTTCAAGGGCATGGTATCTACTCCTTAAAGTGATGTTTCCCTAAGCCAAGAATTAGGCATGGTATCTACTCTAATTCGTTTCTTTCATTAAGTATTTAGCATGGTATCTACTAAGTTGCACTTAAAGAAAACATAAGAACAGTGGAAACGAACAAACACTCAAGGTTCTAGAAAATTGGTATCAGATCTAGATCCCTCAAGTTGATTAACCCAAGAACCCCTAGAGATTCCCTTGTTACAAGTTATGAGCACGAGATACTGGTCGTCTCAATATGCTCATATAACAGCTTCAGATCTACACTGCACAACTTGATAATCTTAAGTTCTGTATGTCAGTCGACTAGCTGTCACTTCAGTCGACTGCCCCTAGAACATCTGAACAAGTTTGATTCATGTAAATTGTTATTCGTTTAATCAGGTTTAATCAATAAGTAAAAGAGTAACATTCAGAAGAACTTAGCATTACATAACTACGGTTTCAATCTACCCAACTATGGAAGTTAGTTGCACATAATACAACCTTTATTGATTAATATAATAGAGTTCATGACTACAATAGAAATAAAAACTAAAGAGAAAGAACAGAAGAACACTGATTTGTATGATGTTGAAATTGCGCCCAATCAGTCGTCTTGTTCTCCTTCTTTGATGCTTGCTGTCGATGGTCAGTTGATGGATCCGGCCTCCTCTCCAGAGAGAGATAATTTAGCCGCCTGGTTGATATTTATAGAACACGACTAGAGATTTAGGGTTTGCACTCTTTGCAGAGAAGTCCTCTTCTTTTGATTATTTCTTTCCTTATTTTCATCTGCGTTTTTATATCTTTCTCTTTTCTTCTTTTCTTCCTTATCTGCTCACCACGTGCTCTTGCTTTGATTGTTGGAGAAGTTGTTATTCGCAGAAAACACCTAGGTTTGGATAACTTAATTTTTGATTCGGATTTGGATGAGGATGCATCTGTTCTTATCTTCTGATTCGCCGCATACCAGTCGACTTGTCTTCGAACCAGTCGACTGTATCGAGACATGTAGATTTCCTCATTGATCAGCCAAGTCGACTGGTGTTGGAGTAAGTCGACTGTGCCGAGACATCTGCGTAAACTTGATTTCTCTGTCCAGTCGCCTGTGTGGGGAAACCAGTCGACTGATGCTCTGTAATATTCTGTGTATCATCCTTAAAATCCTGAATCTGCTTCGTTTCGCTGTTTTAGGCTGTTTCCTATGGAAAAGAGAAAATAAGAGTTAAATACCACATATAGAGCTTTTAAATGTCTAATCGCATTAAGATTATTGCTCTAAAATGTGAATAATATTGTGTTCATCATCTAACGCCTCTTGCAGATCGGTCACATGATCGGCCCCGTGGATGCTCTTCACAAGCATATCGTCAACATATACCTCCATATTTCGGCCGATCTGTGCTTGAAAAACTTTATTGACGAGGCGTTGATAAGTGGCACCTGCATTCTTCAAACCGAAGGGCATTACCCTGTAGCAGTAGAGGCCTGATCGGTTACAAAGGAGGTCTTCAGGATATCCGGAGGAAACATATGAATCTGATTGTAGCCTGAGAAGGCGTCCATGAAGCTGAGAAGTTCATGGCCTGAAGTGGCGTCAATCAAAGTATCGATGCTTGGAAGAGGGAATGGATCTTTGGGGTATGCCTTGTTGAGGTCGGTAAAGTCGATACAAATCCTCCAGGTCCCATTGGACTTCTTCACCATTACTACATTCGAGAGCCATTGGGGATAGTTTACCTCCTGTATGAACCGAGCCTTCAAGAGCTTGTCCACCTCCTCTTTTATAGCTTGCTGGCACTCGGGAGAGAACTTGTGCCTCTTCTGTTGGGCCGGTTTGGACCCCGGAGCGACGCTGAGGTGGTGGAATAAAAGCTCTTCGGAAATTCTGGGCATGTCTGCGGCCGACCAAGCAAAGAGGTCGCAGTTCCTTCGGATGCACTGGACTATGTCAGAGCATAGGGCAGATGGGAGGGTCTTGCTAACAAAGAACTTTTGGCTCGGATCCTGCTCAGAGAAGAGCACTTCGTCCAACTCATCCACCGGCTCAGACGTCGGTTGGACAACATCTTGGGGGATTTCAAGAGTTTCGAGGGAGAGGACTGGACCCATAGTAGAGGTCATGTAGCATTTGCGGGCCGTTTTCTGATTGCCTTTTACTTCCCCTACTCCTGCCTAGGTGGGGAATTTCATCTTGAGGTGATAGGCGGAAGGACCGGCTTCGAGAGCGGCTAAGCCGAGCCGACCCAAAATGACATTGTAAGCTGCAGGGACATCCACGACCATAAAGTCCATCGACTTCGTTCGGGTAGTAGGTGTTTTGCCAGTGGTTACGTCGAGGGTGATCACCCCTTCAATAGTCACTGGCACTCCCGTGAACCCATGGAGTGTGTAGCCGGCGGGCTTAAGTCTGTCCCGAGATAGTTTGAGGCCTTTGAAAGCGGCGAGGAAGAGGATGTTAATGGAGCTGCCATTGTCCACTAGGATCCTTTCCACTTTAAAGTTCGCCATATGGAGGTTGATGACGAGTGCGTCACAATGGGGCGTTCGGACACCCTCAAGGTCTTCATCTGAGAATGTGACGGGCACTCCGAGGCCTTTAGGAGGAGGTGTGGTGCGGACCGAATTAACTTTCCTAATAAACGCCTTTCGAGAGGAGTTGGAGGAGCCCCCCATTGGGCCCCCATGAATGAGGTGCAGGACACGCTCCTCTTCGAATTCAAGCGTTTCATCGCGTTCAGGATGCTTGTTAGCCCCCCGAAGCGGGGGAGGAAGATCGGATCGGTCCTTTCTCACGAACTTGGTTAGCTGACCCCTCTGGATGAGGGCTTCTATCTCATTTTTCAGAGCCTGACAATCATTGGTATCGTGGCCATGGTCCCCGTGATAGCGGCACCACTTCTCTTTATCCCTCTTCTTGCCAGGGGTGTTCATTTTTGGTGCAGGGGGCAGCACCCCTTCCTTCTTAACTTCCATGAGAATTGTGGAAATGTTGGCTTTAAAAGGAGTGAACTTTTCGAATCTGGGGGGAGGTCGGCGCTGTCCGCCATTGTCCTTATGGAGCTTCTTGGCTCCTTCTTCTTCTGTTCCCTTTCTCTTGGACCCGGAGGAAGGCCCCTCAAAGTTGGGGTGGTGCTCAGCTTCCTCGGCCCGAATATACTTTTCGCTCCGGAGGAGGAGGTCAGAGAAGTTCTGCGGGGGCTTCTTGGCGAGGGAGGAGCGAAGGCTGGAGTTGAGGACATTGGATTGGAATGCTGCTGCAGCGACTGACTGGTCAAGAGATGCTATGGACCTGGCTTCCGCTGTGAACCTTTTCACATAGTCTCTCAGCTTCTCACCCTTCTTCTGGTTGAGTTAGAGTAGCGAAATGCTCGTCTTCTCGGTTCGACGACTACTTACGAAGTGGGTGACGAAGAGGGTCTCAAATTGCTCGAAGGAGAATATCGAGGATGGGACAAGACGAGAGTACCATTCTCGAGCCGGATCCTTGAGAGTAGCGGGGAAGGTCTTGCACAGCAGAGCATCGGAAGCTTGATGGATGAGCATGAGGGTCTTAAAGCTATCGATGTGATCGATGGGGTCAGACTCCCCGGAATAAGTCTCGAATTGAGGAGGTTTAAAGCCAATTGGTACGGGTGCCTCCATTATGGTTCGGAAAAAAGGAGGTCGACTCGGGCGAAGGGTCCTTCCTCTAAGCTCTTCTTCTCTGTCTAACTGACCCAAGCGCCTCTCCATTTTGTGGAGACGGTGGTAGACAACATCATCCCTTCGACGGTAATCAACTGAGCCTCTAGACTCGTCTTTGTACGAGGGAGAGTGGGGGCTACGACGACGATAGCTCCTGGAGTGGCGAGAACTTGGAATGTGCTGGGGGTTGCTAGGAGCTGGGGGAGGAGTTAGGGACCGTCGGTGGGGACTTCGGACCGGAGGAGGAGTGGGAATCCTTGGAGCATTGGTGTTGTTGGGTCGGAGATTGAGAGCTTGTAGGATGGTTGCTTGGAATTGCTGAAACTCGGCACGAGTGATGGGTGCCTCATCGTTCCTCGGATGCTGCCGACCGGCTAGGGAATAGGGTCTTCTCCTGTAATGCTCGGGGGACTCTCTTCGCCCTCTTTGGGTGGGGGACCTTCTGTAGTCTCGGCGGTGAGGAGATCGCTCATATGGACGTTGTTGGCGGGAGGCTCCCTCTCGGACCCGCCTCTCATCCAAACGGCGGCGAAGATCCTCATCCTTCTGCCGATTGAGGATGGTATTGCGAAGGTCGGAAGCTCGGGGATTGCGGGAGGCCATAGAATCCGTAGAGGCATTATGTACTGAGACGTGGTCCTGATGGAGAGGTTGCTTCTGCGGGTTGGGATGCAAGACCCCTGCACCGGCATTTTGAGGATCGGGGGGACCCTTAGGAGGTTGCTGATTCTGAAGAGGAGGCTGGTCCTGTTGGAGAGGGTCCTCTGCCTGATGAGGAAGTTGTCCCTGCTGCTGAGCGGGTTGGATGGGAACTTCCTGTTGCTGATCGACGGGATTGGGTCCACGGTTGGACCCTCTGGATCTTACTTTCCTAGGAGGCATGGCTGGAGAAGATCTGACCAACGGGAAGAGGGGAGGCTGCTATTCGTTTGATTCCTACAGACGGTGCCAATCTGTTACCGCTAAATCTGGTGTGGGGGCAAACAGATAGTATTTGTGGATTCTTGGAAAACCTGAATAGCAAACCTGAACCTGTTCCACTGGAGTTTGACCGCTGACTCCCGCCGTTCACCTGCAAAAAGTGCGAGACACCGGGGTTGATCCCGGTGACGCACCCTCCGCGCTCAAGTCAATAATCAGGGAAGATTATGAAAGAGCGTAAATTGGCAAAAAATTGATTACCTCTTAGTGGAGATGGATAGGGGGTATTTATAGCCGCCGTAGGGGTCAGATTAGGAATGTAATCCCTGTGGTCAGATAAGGAATGTAATCCCTAATCCCCAGTGAAAGGATAGATATGAATCAGGGCCGTTGATTAGGATTAATCAGAAACCCTAATTCTATCCTGCTGGACTGGGTTTATTTTGGGTTAGGACCCGTACCCAGTTGAGGTGGATCCGTTCTCGGGTTAATGGATCTTTGAGGAGGAGAACCAGTACCCGCTTCAGGCCTATTGGTAGGTGAAATTACCATTTTACTCCTAGGCTTTAAGATTCGTTCCTGATTTGGACGGTTCTGATTTAACCCCATTTTTAGCTATATCACTTGCTATGTCATATTTTATGTATTCTTGTTTATTACATGTTATTTAAGAATCTATGCTTAATGTTTATTTATGTTGTTTTTTTTATGTCACTCACACCTTTATGGCTGACTCCTTTAGTTTTGGGGGTTAGGAATCATCTCTAGCCTCATATTTTACAGGTGATTTCTTAAGGCTCGGATTTGGATGCTTGAGTTCGAGTGATTTAGTGACATATGTAAAAATGAAAAGTGTTGTAAAGAAAAGAGAATTATGATTTGAGATGTTTTTGTATTCCGCTGTGCTATGTAATTGATTATTGTAATGAAAGTTGAAAATTTTTTATTGGTGTTAAATTGTGTTTAATATTACATTGAAGTTGATGCTGGGAATTGTGCCACGTATTTTCTAAGATATTATATTAGAAATTCGGGGCGCTACACAATAAACAAGAGTTAGGGTCAAACTCTCCATAGCGCTGGGGTCTATCTTAAAAAACATGTGTTTACGCATGGTCAATCGTATGTAGCATTATCGCGTTGCACTTCCCGTTCTGGCTTGAAGATATTGCTAATAGATAACTCAAATGATCTCCAACAGATTAATGATCATACACGTAATGTGGTATATCAAGAAGTTCTTCAAGAAGTGCGTAACTCCATGATAATCAATTGAAAGGTAAATATCATCAACAATCTAATAATATTCAAATGATTAAAATAGTATTTATTAGCACGCAATGTTTTTATATTTTAAGAATCTCATAATCTCATCTTAGTAGAGTTTATCAAAGCCTTATTTATTCTTTTTTTTTATGTAACGTCTTATATCAATTCGCATTGGTTCATTCTACAATATAAATAATTATTTTTTAATGTGATGCACCTAATTAAATTTTCATTTTATATTTTTTTTATTGTAGGCCGACATATGATGTTCATGTGTGGAGAATTCCGTCGCTCGGTAATGTGATTCCATGTTGAAATTACTAAAATATTTTGATACTACAATGTTGAAATTTGTACACGTTTTTGTTTTTATTTTGTATTTACGTAGCTATAAACAATAGTTGTTTAGAAAATAAATTTTGCATTTTAACTGTTTGGATTGAACTCTTTTATTATCATGAACAATTTATTTAAGGCATCTGTTGTATATATAATTGTGATTTAAGTATGAAACATTATTGTGATTGAGTTTGGATGTGCCTTATTAATCATTAAATATTTGCGTTTGAATATTGTGTTTTATGTGCAAAGCTTTACTACATAATTGTTGAATATTAATATGTTGGATTATAATTATACATGAAACAAGTTGTAAATATGGGGAGGTTCTACCGAATTTTTAAAAAAATGTTATTGATGTTTCAATTTATCTTTTGGTAAAGTCCGTGCAATTTGCACAGGGGATATACTAGTTACTTATTATTAAAATCAAATATGTTTCAATTAAGTTAATTGGAATAGTTTCCATTTAAGATAAATTTAATAGCCTAAATAAGAGACTCTCTTATGAATTTTTGGGAAAGTTTTTTTAAAAAATAAAAAGTACCCTACATATTTGGCCAATATTTTGTTTTCTCTAAGGTTCCTTAATAAAAAAGACTTGACTCTAATCCAATGAGTCAAAAAATAACTAACAATCATCTAAGATCTTTTTTGTGTGAAGAAAACATGATTGTACAATTGAATCAAACAGTATACAAACAATACCACTAATACTTAATAGAATTTCAATTCCTTCCCTAATAATTGTAATGATATCCAACAGTAAATAACATTGACTGCAAATTTGAATCAAACAGTATAAGGAATAGCTATAAACTACATATTTTCTCAAATTCATCGAATATTAATAAAATTGATTAATCTGGTCAATTTTCTCATTAAGATCAGTGCTTCATATTCAGGACGTCCGCTTTGAGATTCATGATTTATGATGTCTGTTTCAAGATTTAACGCTAAAAAAGTTTTAAATAACCACTCAAATGATGGAAGTGTCTCATCATACATTAATGCAGCACACAAAATTGTTGCCCCGTGTGATGATTGAAACCAACAAATGCACCAAGCGGTCTATATTCCTTGTTTGTGTCGTATGTAGTGTCAAAAGTGACCACATCACCGAACAAGACATAATCTAGAATCATTCTACCATCTGCCCAAAAGATGTTCGTAATTTATTCTTCATCGTCAAGCTGCTCGGCATAAAAAAATGAAGGACCCCTTAATGATTGATCTTGAAAATATCTTAAGAAAATTTTCAGAAGAGGCATAGATAAAAAAATAAGTTGCTGTAGGGGTGTTTTTTATATATAAAAAAAAACTTACTAAAAAATTCATGGGAGGATCTCTCATTTAGGCTATTAAATTTATTTTAAATGGAGACTATTCTAATTAACTTGATTGAAGCATATTTGATAATAATTATAAGTAATGTAATTAATTTTTACCATTCATCAAACTTGATTTACGATGGACGGTTGATATTAAGTAAGTATACCATTCACTCATATTTGTTAGTGTAGAGGATTCGAATCCAAATTTTTAGCACACATCACTACCAAAATTAGTATCCAATACCCAACAATAAATGGATTCCCCCTCCCCCCCCCCCTCCTCAAAAAACTGACCAACTTTTTGAAACTAATTTCCAAGATAGATCACTTTCAAAATTAATTATGAGGATAAACCGGTCCTCAGAGGCCACAGTTGTGAACTGGGGCCTCTTCGATCATGAGGCCGCAGTTCCCCAATTGCGGCCCACGTATATATCACATCAGGCTAATAGACTATGAGACCTGGAGAAAAAAATTTCCTAAGTGCGAGGGTGATATCACCGAGGCCGCAGTTGGGGCCTCTAGATTACCTAGGCCGCAATTATATCGTGAGTTAGGCCCATTTCTTTATAACTCTTCAACTCTCCGTTCTCCCCTTCACTTCATCTCTCTCTCAAAACTCTTAACTCTGAAACCCAATTCGTGGAAAACCCTAGAACGCTCATTACTCTCCTCCTACTTCTTAAAATCGTTCAACTAATCACCCTTTCAACTTCACTTCATCTTTCTTTCTCCATCTCCATTCAATCCTGAAATCCCCAAACCCTAATTTTTCATATGTGTCCAAATTATCCAACTCTCGCCATCACATTCAATCTGACAACACCAATGGTGCTTAACACCTCCCTTCATCAGCATTCGACATCATCTCCGCCCTCATCTCTGTGCTAAAACTTTGGGGTGTTTATTAAGGTATTAATAGAACACTATTTATAGTATGCGTGTGTTATGTTTTTTATTCGATAATCACTCACATACTCATCCATCTACGTATAGGTATGGAATACAAAATTCCAATTTGGTTATATTATGGGGCAGAAATAATTTGAGACCCAAAGTTAGGTGCTTGTTATTGCGATGTCGAATCAAAAGTAGTTTGAGCTCCCCGTAATATTCCAAAGTATGAACTAGTAGATAAGGTGTTCGAAATTACTAACTGGGATAGATGTGAATGAAGTGTTAAAATCCGAGCTTGATATGCAGCAAGAGAAGGAGAATCACAATATTTTATGGCGGTGCCCGTAGTTGATGATGAGGCTCTTACAGCCATGATTGCAAGAACCTTTGATCCGAATTCTAGTTGGACTGCATTGGAGTTATATATTGAGCAAATCAATCTTGGTAATAGTCCGCCACATGTTAATCGTATTTTAAGCCCAGTACGTGAAGTGTCCACCCATGAGACCCATGAAAGAATGTCGTGCCGACAAGAAAACATGTTCATAAATCCATCACAAACAAATTCTCCTAAACATGACTTGCCACCATCGAATTCAAGCTTTCTACGCAATCTTGTTGATAATCAAAACATTATAGAAGAATTCAATAATGCCGCGGTTAAACAATGAGTTATTAGAAGATGAAGAAGATGAAGAATGTGCGGTAGATGTAGAACAAAAGTGATATAGCTAAAAATGGGGTTAAATCGGAACCGTCCAAATCAGGAACGAATCTCAAAGCCTAGGGGTAAAATGGTAATTTCGCCTACCAATGGGTCTGAAGTGGTTCAGCGGTCAAATTCCGGCGGAACAGGTTCAGGTTTGCTATTCAGGTTTTCCAAGAATCCACAAATACTATCTGTTTGCCCCCACACCAGATTTAGCGGTAACAAAAAGGAAGATGAAGACGATGATCATCCAGATGATAATGTTAATGACGTTTGGGAAATGGGAGCTAATGTTGATCATGCGGGGCCCACTGCTCAATTCATGAATCTAACTGTACTAGGTTAATAATGCATGGGTATATCAAATTCTCGAAGAATCATGTGGTTCATCGGCGACCGGAAAATTATACATTGGGAAAATTTTTGAAAGCAAAGATAATATCCATCATGCGATGAAGATATTCTCCATTAAGGAACATTAAAAATTTATCACAGTGAAATCGAACAAAAGTCAATATGTCGTACAATGTATTTTTTCACCAAAAGTACGTACAAGAGAGGGGTGGACACAAAATCCCGAAGGTGTTGCTAAGCCCGGTTTTCCGTGGAGATTACATGCGATTGTTCCGAAAGGGCAAACACACTTCATTATGAAGAAACTGGGAGGGTGCATACATGTGCAAATCCGATGTTAACTCAGGACCACAGTAGAGTTGATTCGAAGCATGTTTCAAATATAATTTTGAATGTTGTCCAGGCACAGTTAGGAACTACACCGAGGGCCATAATTGAGATAGTCATGCTTCAATGCAATAAGATTTCGTACAAGAATGCTTGGATTACAAAACAAAGAGCTATTAAAAAGTTGTTTGGAGGGTTTGAGGAAGCATATACGAAGTTGTCAGCTCTTTTATCAGTAATAAAAGCTTAAAATCCAGGAACTTACGTAGATTGAGATAAGATTGCATCTTGTCCTGGCGAGGAAACATTCAAAGGTGTATTTTAGGCCTTTGCAGCTTCAACTGAAGGTTTTAAGTCTTGCCCGCTCATTATTTGTATAGATGAAACCCATTTGTATGAAAAATATAAGGGTTGTTTATTGATTGCGGTTGCACCCGACACAAATAACAGGTTATTTTTATTTGCTTTTGCAAAAGTAGATGAAGAGAGTATGAATAGTTGGGCTTGGTTCAGGAGTTGTATTCGATATTTTGTTTCTAATTGCCAAGGGTTATGCATTATTTCTGATCGGCATACGGGTATTTTGTAGTGCATGGAGCTTGAAAACGGAGCATGGAATGAGCCACATGCATATCATCGTTATTGTATGCGATATTTTGCTACTAATTTCTATACCAAATTTGGTAGCAAAACTTTGATGAATAAGGTTAAGATGGTTGCATGTCAAAATCAGACAAAAAAGTTTGAGAAAAAATTGTCGGAGATTGAAGCTATGAAAATCGAGGCTACCGATTGGCTGAAGGAAAAACCAGTCGAGAAGTGTGCACTTGTTGCAGATGGAGGGCGTTGATATGGCATGATGACTACGAATTCATTAGAATTATTTAATTCTGTTTTAAAAGGTGTTCATAGTTTGTCAGTAACGGCAATTGTGGAGATGATATTCTATTGTCTCAATTCCTATTTTACCGAACGTCGTCAAGCGGCAGATAAGCATATAAGTGAAGGGCAGATTTGGGCTTCGAGAGTTCAAGAACTTATCCATGTATGGAAGGGTATAGCTAATTTACATGAGGCTATAATGTTTAATCATAATCCTGACGTATTTCAAGTCAGAATAAGTATTAGAGTTGTGGGTCGTCACCGTAAGGGTGGACATTTGCAGATTGTCACTTGGGAGCATGCACATGTACATGTTAGAAATTTCAGCTCTACCACATACCATGTTCACATGCATTGGCGGCAGTGCATCGCAGACCCTCGATTACCGACCGTATGTTTATTCATATTATTCTATGGTATCCTTAGCAGCTACTTGGATGCCCACTTTCCATCCTGTGCAAGACCCAGGGTATTGGTCTATTCAAATTTGTCCGAAACTAATAACTAATGCGAGAGTCAAAAGATGTAGGAAAGGGCGGCCGAGGACTACATGCTTTCGCAATGACAGGGACATCGGATCAAGAACTTGCACTGGGCTAACTTGTAGTAAATATCATCAAAGAGAACACAACAGGCGAAGTTGTCAGAGTGATATTCTCTCTGGCACTACCAGTTGTTCACAGTTAAGTTGTAAAAAATTTGAAGTTTATATATTTGGTTTGTTTTCATTCAATGAAACAAATTATACATGTTTTACACGATGAGTCAAGTGGTGCTTCTGTTACAAGTGGCAACCGTAGGGGAGCACGAATGCGTGGTGGATGACCCCCAAGAAGTTCTACAGGGCCTTCTACGAGCGGTTGGTTGACAAGACACGGACATTAGGCTGATGTACATGGATTATCGACCTTCTTTTGATGTATTTCAAGTCAATGATGTACTCATGTTCTGTTTCTAGAGTGTAGTTGTACTTGCCGAATAGTGAACTATTTGGAGTAGGTTTAGTTCTCAAAGTTAAAAATGGTAGTCTCTTTAATTTGTAATTGTGTTTGTTGTTGTTTGATTTGCTGCTGTTATTTGAGTTGTGCTTGTATTGTTTTGATTTAAGTAGATTTGTGGTAGATGTTGTTATATGTAGGCTTATGTTTTGAATTTGGCTGTGTGTCGATTGTGTAAACAATGGAAAAGGTGATTATGATGAATTTGATGTGGATGGATTGCTGAGAATTTAGTGATTTGTGTGTCGATTGTGGTAACAAGAGCAAAAACAACCAGGTGATGTTTACTGGAGATTTTTACAACATAGGACACAGTTGTAAACTATGGCCCCAGTTAAAATGAGGCTGCAGTTGGCAACTGTGGCCTACATATGATTACAAATCCCAAAGACTTCCAAGCTCTCTGGAAGTCTCTGTGAGATGTAAAAAATGAACAGTTGCAATTGGCAACTGCCTCAGCCAAATTGAAACCGCAATTGCCAAATGCGGCCTAAATATGATCACAAATTTTAGAGACTTACAAGCTCTCTGTAAGTCTCTATGAGATCTGAAAAATGAACAGTCACAGTTGCTAACTACGAGTACAGTTTAAGTGTGACCGCAGTTTCCAACTGTGACTGCTGATTTTTCACATCTCACATAGACTTCAAAGAGCTTGAAAGTCTCTGAGATATGTTGCCAACTACGGCCTCATTTTAATTGGGGCCACAGTTGTCAACTGTGACTATTGATTTTTCATAGCTCATAGAGACTTCCAGAGAGCTTGGAAGTCTCTGGAATTTGTGATCATATGTAGGCCGCAATTGACAACTGCGGCCTCATTTTGACTGGGGCCGTAGTTGCCAATTGCAAATGTTCAAATTTCAGATCTCACAGAGACTTACAGAGAGCTTGGAAGTCTCTGGAATTTGTGATCATATGTAGGTCGCAATTGGCAACTGCGACCTCCTTCGTAAAAATGACCAGTAAACATCAAAACAGTTTTTGGTCCTTGCTTTCACAATTGACAAACAATAACATATCCAAACTTAGCAATTCTCCGACATCAATTTCTAACCAATTCCACCTATACACCAACAAAAACTGAGCAACAAATCAAATAACAACAATCATGTTTAATCTAGTCAAACATTCAAAACATTCCCAACCCAATACTCATAAAACATTAGGCTGATAATACTTGGAGAACAACTACCGGTAAGAATAAATTTAACATCATGATACTATTTGGTGAGACAAACAAAACAACGAGAATCCATTACAATTAAAGTGGAGTATATAATTTCGTCTTCTTTCTCTTTCTAAGTGGCCTCTTCGGCGATAATTGCGTTACTTGGGAGATGGGGATATGCTTTTCGATTTCATCTTGATCTTGTTGTTGATGTTGAGACTCTTCTTCTTCTTGCTGCACACCCGCTTCTCATACCGGATCCTCCTCTGCACGTTGCTCCTGTGCATGTGTCTGCCTCCTACTGGGTTTCCTCGCCCCCTTTATCATTTTCCCTATGTGGTTAACCGGAGCATTCAATAGAGCATCCAGTCAGGCTCCCTCACCAACTTGTTCGAGCTGCGACCTAATGGTGTAAGAATGCCTCATGCGAAATCCTTCACTGCATCGGCCACATTGCTCGACAGGGCACGAGCACACTGCTTGGCAATATCACATGCATCTTCGATCTACATCATAATATATTATATTATATGCTTCAAAATTATGTAATGAACTTATCATGAAGATATATAAAAATATATAGCCAATAATTATGTCTTACTATGGATCATGACGTTGGTGCCCTCGGTTGATACATTGCAACATCGAATGCCCAGGAGCTGGCTCGGCCTCTCTCCTCAGAACTGGTATTTGAATGCCTACTAGACTAGGTCGGGGCTCAACAATATATAACCGTGTCATCCTCCGATACCAAAACATATATGGGCGGTGTAAATCTAGGTCAAATGGAGGAGACGGATCTACAACTGCATCGTACCGGTGCTCATTCCAATTGTTGACATGTTCTTAGCGATGTACTGCCTAGTTATGATTAGGTAACCGACTCGTCCCTTTCACACCGTGCAATACGGTGTCATATGTTCATGGTACCGGGATGTGTTGATGGAGACCGAATTGTCGAAGCACTCTGTCGACAAAACATAATTCCACAATACCTGTAGTGCTCCGAATTTCAATAATAGAAATAAGAGACATAACTCCAAAATCTTTACTTCAATGTAATCCAAACACAGTACAAAGCAGGGGAAAATACAACTTTTCTTTATAATGGTTCTATATTTCAATGCACAGTGAAAAATTAAACACATTTATTACAACACATTTCAACATTTAAACTTTAGTCATCTTAAGGTCCAAGCTTTAACCTTGCCCGAGCCACTTACTCGAAATTCCTGCAAAACTGACCAGAAAAGTGGGCACGTCAGTTGAATGCAACTAACGCAATACTAAAATAATAGTAACCCTCCAAAGTTTCACAATCACAAACTTGTCGCACAACATAAATTAAAACAACGATAAAAGATTCATAAAACCAACAAGTGAAACTAAACTAAATGAATAAGTGTTTGTCGATGAAACAAAGGAAAATGCATCAAACAATATCCAAGAAAATCCAATGCACATCATGCACACTAATGCATACTTGTTCGAATTCTATGCATCCCATAGTACATAGGTCCGAGGACAAGCCCTTAGCGTTCACCACATTACAGGGTTCAATCCTTCGCCATGAAAAAAACTACATCGGTAATAAAGACAAGATTCGACACTCCGTGAATAGACCCCAACCCCGGTATGCATCCCGTAGAGTTGTACAAGTGTAAACACGCAACCATCCCGCAAGCATCGCTCTAACTCTGGAGAATCACCTCCCTACCGTACATTCTGTGAATAGGCCTGCCAACCAAACATACAGTACATTCTGCGAAGAGGCCTGTTGTAGCGCCCCGAATTCCGAACACAGGTAATTTGTAGCAAATACAGAATCTTTTACTTCAATTCATACAAAAATACAAGAAATTTAAAACTTTTTCATTTACAACATTGTTTTTTACAATCACACAGCAGAAATAATTAAGTACAATACAACATATGACAATGAAAGTTCTTCAATCTCATGACATTTCTCATAATGACTTCAAGTCCATGCCAAATCCAATCTTGCAACTAGGAAACTGTGGGCACGTAAGTTGAATGCAACTGATGCAATGCTATAATACGGCGATTTCATCATCTTATCAAACACAAACTTGAATGCAGAAAATATAGAAGTTAGTATCCTAATTATGTCAGTGTATGATATGACCTAATACCTAATGCAGACATTCACACCACGATGACACTAATGCATACTTGTTCGGATTCTATGCATCACATACCACATAGGTCTGAGGGCAAGACCTTATCATACTCCTCATTATAGGGTTCAATCCCTCGCTATGAAATCCTAACTCGATGACTGTACTCCAACACATAATCACATGCGAACCACACCCCTAGGACCGTGAACTTTACCGGCCTACCCCCAGGCATATCCTCAGTCGTGAACATTCCTAGGAGCCGCCGCTTTTTACCGGCCATATTATCGACCTCACCGGCCTACCCATAGCCCACAAATGTAGATTTATTGGGCGTATCCTAGGTCTCGAGCCCAGCAAGTCGATCACCGTAGTTATGAACCAGGCCACCATCCGTGGATTTACCGGGCGTATCCTTTCCATCACGAACAGTCCTAGGAACTGCAAGTTCTTTATCGGCCTTATCGTGATAGACAGACATACCCCTAGCCCACATACAGTGGATTTACCGGGCGTATTCCTCAATCCCAAATCCCTAGGAATTGCAAGTTCTTTACCGGACATGTTTGTCATTATTTTCAGCCATAACTCTACCTAGTGTCTGTCCTTAGGTTTAATTATAATCATCACAACCTAGAGCTAGCTTACCCTACCAGACTTAAAATCAACACACGAGGAATATTATCCCACACTGGCTACTTCTCAAATTTCATTCATCATAACTTGCTGGTTTCTACGGGTCTTGCTCAGCCTCTAGATTCCAACATCTCAAACCGAGATCATATCGGTTATCTCAACCTCAATTACAAAATTTTTCATTCATAATTCATTTGATTTGTTCATACATTCAATTTGAAATATCAAATTTCAAATATACTTCCTTACGCATTATAAGCTTCTTATGATAAAACTAAATATAAAGATTCTTCGTATTTCAGCCTTTTAACCATACTTTTATTTTACTACCAAATATCCTAACCATTTACTTATTTTAATAATTTAATCCCAATGTAATTTTCCAAAGGTAGGTTCTAAATTTGTATTCCATTCTCAAATTTAAACTCATTTTAACATAAGCAAATACCCTCAAATTTTGACTAAAAATTAGATTCATCTAGTACAATGTCTAATGTAACTTTTAATCTCCAAAATACGTCTTAAAATAGTGTAGAATTATTACCTAATGTTCTAATAATATTCTAAAATATTCTACAACGTTTCCCAATTTTTAAAACATGGAAAACCATTAAAATAAAAATAAAAATGTGCACCCCTGGTTTTGAACCTAGGCCGCACAGCAAGCCCAGACCACAACCCAAGTGCGCCCAACAACCAAAAGCCCATCTAACAATTGGTGTAGAAAAGTCTCACCAATAGCTTATAAGCCTCGTCCATAGTAAGGTAATAAAAGCCAAAATTTTGAAAAAGAAACAGAGCCTCCCCAAGCTCGAACCCACAACCCCCAGCCACTGTACACATCGTTCGGAAACACACCTGCAAACCAGGCTCCCAAGCCTCTCAATCTGATTAGCTTACTATCCTAACACTTTTAATTCCACTCTCCGTTTCATGATTTCATTAAAAATTTCGATGTCAAATTTCTACATTTTAACTTTTGCAATTCCATAGAATAATTTTCCCTTCAAATTGAATATATTAGCCTAAAATAAATCCTATAATAATCTATTTCCAAAATGAAAGAAATTATTGCCCAATTTGTATGAATTGTTCATAATTCTACAATTTTGAACTATATAAATGATTGTTCTTTATACAACTACATTTTTGTGGAGTTTTTACATTACTACATTGTATATAGAGAAATTTGATTCAATGGATTTATTTTTTTATAAATTCTCTACTAGAAAGGCATTCTATAGACTCCTCTTAATTCAATTTTCTACTACATGATTGTAATTAAGTATGTACTAATAAATTTTTCTAGAGATGTTACTTTACACACCCATGCCCATATCATTATCCATCTACATATTTCTAACATGCACAATTACTAACATTTTAGAAAACAATGAAAAATACACACATTTACATACTAACTAAGACTAAGAGTGCTCAACTAAAATTCTAGAAAACTTTTACTCATACACCATAATTAAATTAACATCTACACATGTCATGGATAATCAAGCACAGTGAGAACACCCACCTCAAAAAGCTCCTAATAGTTGAATCCTTAGCAAAAAGCCTCAAAGAGCTCCACAAGCAAAGAAATCCCAAGCCTTCTAGTAAATCCCGAAGCAATCTTTCTCTCTTTCTCCTCTCTCTTTTTCTTGTTTTGATTTTGTGTTCATTTGGGGTTAGAATGGGGGGTATTTATAGGTGAAATAGTGAGTAGTTATAATAACTCCCCACCTCCTAAAAGAGCTCACCACTCACAGACTCACTCCTCCACTCTCCCACTCTCCCACTCTCTCTTCATTGGCCGGCCACTTCTTTGGAAGGAAAAGCACATGCACGTGCATCTAATGTGTGTGCACACTTCTCATATAATTTCATTTTTAATTTTTGATTAAATTAGGTGTCTGTGTTACACATTGTAATGTGTACTAATTTATCTAAAAAATTTAATGAGAGTTTATGCATGTTGAATGCACACAAAATAATTAGGAAATAAAAATGCATATGTTACTAAAATTTAATATGGATTTAATAAAACTTGTTTAAATTTATTATAATTAAAGTTTTATGTACAAATAAAAATAAACATACACACTTCATGTCACGCCCCGCTTTTCAAAAGAATATGGAATACGAGCACATGACAAGGCCCAACGAATAATTTTCATCATTCATAAGCTATAAGGATCGACTCAACAACACAACAGGAAATATAGAAGAAATATACAACCACGCATGCATGAAACAAAACTCATAATCAACAGAATTATTTGAAAACAATACATAATCTTCAAATAAATATAAGATCTGAAACAAGAATAAACTTTGGGACAACATGTCCAATACAAGCTTAAGTAGCAACAAAGAATGAATGAACTCAAAACATGAAATAAACTAAAACATAAAATGATCTAGCCCATGCTCAAAATACTTGGTCATTCACTCCGTCAGGTAGCTGATATCCAAAACCTCTATATTTAACATTTGGAAGAAATAGAAAGGCAAGAGACACGATGCCTGTTAGTGCAACCTACGGGCCGCAAGTATTACAAGCAAATGGGTACAGGAACAAATACATGAGAGCATGGAACAGAAAATTGGAATCAAGAACATACAACATATCATGGTAGGAATGTAACAAGTAATAGAGTCCAATGAAACTAGCAAGCAAGTAAACTGAGTCAAGTAACATGATCATGTAACAAGTGAACATGTAATTTGTAACAGGTATCAAGTAACATGCGACACATGTAACAGGTGTGTACAGGCTAAACTTGTTATTCTTAAGTCTATTGTTTAATACTAACTAATGCACCACTCATGCGTCCCATATATATACCACATGGTTGTTGCATACAAACAAGTTACGTTTAAGCCTAGTGGTGGTTTCTATAGGGCCATGTACTCAGGCATCACGTATCAAGCAAGCAGGTTCATGAATCGGATAATCATATAACTAGTTCACGAGTCAAGTGATAATATGACAGGCTCATGAATCAAATAATAGTATAACTAGTTCATGAATCAAGTAATAATATAACAAATTCATGAATCAATTAATAATATAACTAATTAATGCATCAATAGTAACTAGTCAGTGAATCAAATAATAATATAACTAGTTCATGAACCAAGTAACAAGTGGGAAACACGGGCCCCCTTCCGAGTACACTTACCTATATTGTCCACTACTGTGGTGTTTTCCTTAAACCCGACTTGTTACTTATTATTATTACCAAAACAGGCAAGAAGGTGTACACACAGGGCAAGTAAACATGATAGTAAATAGGAAACGAGTTCAGGCTAAGTCAGGCTAAGTTGAAAACATATTCGGATGTCAAAATAACTTATAACTATCAGAAACAACAAGAATTTCAATTCTGAACAGCAAGACGTAGCTGCACAAAAACTGAAATTCCCATTGCTACAGGAATGCAAATCTGGATCCATCAGAAGTTCTAGAAACTAGACTCTCTGACGGTTTCAGCGCATATACACACGATATATAAAAGTTACAAAAACTGGGTTCAAGTCAACATTCTACACAGATTTTCATGTATAGGCAGATTCTTAAAGTTATGCTTGCATGCATGAATCAGGTCTGAAGGCTCATCAAATAAATCCAGGAACATTAAGGGTGTCTCTCTAGCATGTCTAGTCTCAGCATGGTAAATTTCATATTATTAGATTACTGATAGCATGTTCAAATTAAATTGCAAAACAGGGTGACACGGTAAAATTGTGAATCTGGAAATCCAGACATAGCATTACTAAAACAACAATATCTCACAACTCACAACTCGGAATTTGATTCCATCAGATGTTCTGAAAACTAGACCCATAGGGATACAATTCATATTTAGAAACTAATTCAAAATTCTGTCTTTAACAGGGTCAAAATTATCAAGCAAAATCAGGACAGTAACATTCTCAGATTTCTTTGCATTAAATATAGCACGATTAATAACTATCATGGATCTAAGTTAATGTGTGATACAATGAGGGATTAATAATTATTCAAATAGCACATCATGTCTATTCTCAACTCATAAAACAAAGCAAAACAAGATCAACATATTCATCATCCAACAAAACATTTATAAGTCATGATGGTTCATAAATTCATGTAGCCAAATAATTAGGTAAATAATTAGATCTAACTTGTTGTTGTGAAAACAGTGTATTAACAAATGGTTATGACCCTTACGATTATGGAAATTAATGGAGACGAACAACGAGTAGGATCAAGATTATCAACGATAACAAGAGGCGAGTCACAACTAAAATCTACTTGCGGTATTTCAAAAAGGTGCTTGTACGGGGAAACAAAAGAACCGTACAAGTTACTTGCCTTGATTGGATAGAAGAATGGCGAAGATCGGCGAATACGAATCCGCAAGAGAACGTGCACGTTACGTGCGAGCAACACCACCACGAAACAAGTGCACCACGTGGTCAACCCAACGACAGCAAGAACCTCAACAACAGCAAGAGTTGCTCAATCTCGACAGCAACAACACCAACTACATGCGCGATGCACGTATAATCGATCACCCAACAGCAACTGCAAGAGTGCTTACGACATCGACTTCGACGACATGGCAGTGCATAGGCAGTGGTCGCTCGGCAGCGAGGTGCGACGGTGCAAGGCGATCGGCAGTAGGGGTATTCGACGGCGGTTGACTGGCAAAGCATCGACGGTAGGATGGTGGTCGAATGGCTACGGGGGGACTGGCAGTGGGTCTCGGTGGGGATGGAGGAGAAGGCAGGGGGTGATCGGGGGTGTCGACGGTGTAGGAAGGCAGCGTCGAGGGTGGTAGCAGCCAAGGGAGCCCGGTGGTCAACGAGTCAGGTGACAAGGGATGAGGACAGTGGCGAGGTCGAGGCGCTCGGAAGGAGCAGCGGCAACTGGTGAGGAGTGCAGTCGTCGGGGGATGGTCGAGGATGGCAGTCGAGGGCAGGCTCGACTGGGAAGACGACGGGCCGAAGTGGTGAAGATGAGGGCGGTGCTGCAGTGGAAGGAGCGATGGGATTCGGCACACAGAGAGGAAGAAGGGGATTAGGAGGAAGGCGGTTGGTTTGTAACACCCCGAATTCCAAATAAGCCTGAATTCGAAGTTCCACAAGATCTTTACACTTCACTTCGTATAATTTTACAAGGAATTTAAAACTTTTATTACAATAGAGTCTTTTACACCAACACGCAGCGGAATAAATAAAATACAACAATGATAAATACACAATTGTAACAACTTTAGCATTTAAGTAATCATCAGCAACAAATTCATCTTTATATCTTTTTGTAAATTCCAAGTCCTACATATAAAACTGTGGGCACGTCATCTGCTTACAATCAACGAAATATTATACACGGCCATCCTCGCTATGCCAAAAGTATAATGATTTTCAAATACTTTAACAAACACAAACTTGATCACAAAACAAAGCTAAAGAGGGACAATCCTATTATTGATGTCGTGGATGCTGTGCACTTAATCCTTAAAGCAGTTATTTATATTAAATGACACTAATGCACATTTGTTCAAACTTATGCATCCCATTCTATATAAATTCGAGGGCAAGCCCTTAACAGTTCTTCATCTTGTAGGGTTGAATCCCTCGTTATGAAGTAAACTACCACGGTAACTACTGATAAGTTAGAATTTATCTAGTTTTTAACTTGTTTTAAATAGGTTTTATTATTGGTTTGTTTTTATTTATGTTTTATTTTTATTACCTTTTGGTTTATATTTTAATTTGTAGGAAAAGGAGTTGAAGAGTTGATGATTGTGATGCAAACAGAATGGATTACGGCCTCCCAGTGTTGAAGAACATAGCCATAATTCGTGGAAAACAGTTGGAAGGAAAATTGAAGAGACAGAGAGAATTACGGCCCCCCAGTGTTTTCCATTATGGCCGTAATTCGTGGAGAATCTACTGAAGAGTCACAGTTTGAAGATTATGACCCCCCAGTGTTGCGCGTTATGGCCATATTTATGGCAGAATTCTGTAACAGCTCCTAATAATGGCTGAATCTGTTACTCTTTCTTTATGGGTCTTAAAGGGATTGTAATGGCACTTGATTAGGGGTGAAACTAGGCTATAAATGTAGGCTTTCAGAACCACGAAAGGGGCGGCTTCCTCTCCATTTTCTCTTTGAGCAAAACTTATGTTCTTTGGTAGTATGTTCAAACAACTTTTCTTTGGCTTAAGCTTTGAATAAATTTCAGTTTCTATTACCTTCTAATCTTCATCTCTTACTTGTTAAAGTTCTGAATGTCAAATTTACATTGTCTTATTTATATTTTAATCATGTGTGAGTAGTTTCTTTTATCTTGGGATTGATTATATTCCAATGATGAATTATTGATTAAGTCTAGTTTTCTTTCCTTAGATGTTATGAGCATTTTTCTATTCTTAATTTAATCTTGAGTTTTGCTTTGTCTGCAATCATAATCAATATGATTGTATGAACCTTAGATATCATATTAAGCACTGAAAAGTGAGAATTTGATATTGGAATTACAAGATTAAACAAGGGGATCAATTCATGAAAATAGAATTGGTTTTCTTGAGGCTTAGAAATAATTATTCTTAATGAGTTTTATCATTCCTTCTACCATGAAAATAGGTGGAATCTATGTCTGAAACATATTATTGTACTTTGAAAGAATGCAATAATCACATTTGTTTATTTAGCCTTTAAGAATCCATTGTTCATCCTCAAAGGAAAGTAACTAGCTTAAAAGTAATTTTCATTGGAAGAACATCAATCCCAAGAGCTTTTTATTCTCTAAATTAAACTCTTTTTATTTTTTCGGCAACAACAATATCATTTTAACTTAGTTCTTTTAGCTAATCATCTTAGTGAGAAAAATTAGTACTCAAATTTTAAGTCCTTGTGGGAACGATATTTTTATTACGCGATAAAACCGTGCACTTGCGGGCTTATCAACTTCGGCAAGTATCCTAGATGTTCTATGAGTTATGAGCCCATGCCCAGACAGCCTGGAGGGGAATCCCACGTCATGGCATGACGCATCATGCAGACAACCTATAGACAATTCATCTCTGTCATGGAACGATGGCACTACGTAGTCACCAAACACCCCACAAGCGTCGCCACGGTCCTGATAATTCTGGAGATGTATCCACGTCATGACATGATGCATCATGCAGATAGCCTGTGAATACTCTCACACAGTAAATTCGAGGTCCTCATACTTGTGTTTTTCTCTTACTTTCATCACAACTTTTCGATAGTGTAGTACTTACATTTTTAGTTTATTTTAGAAGACAATCATCACAACCTAGAGCTAGCTTACCCTACCAAATTTAAACCAAACAAAAGAGACAGTCAGCCCAACCGCCTACTTCTCAAGAGATGCTCAACCCACACTGGTTAGCTCTCAAATTCATTAAGAAATACTGCCGGTCACTAGCGTCTCGCCTAGCCTCTAGATTCCAACAACTATCTCTTTCTAGAGATCAACAATATGTTACATTCAATCTCAAAATAACATTTCAATTTCTTTATTCATAATCTCTTTCTCAATGAGAAACAACTTTATAATCTCAAAATATGAAGTAACTCACTTCAACTTCTGCATCAATTTAATCACTTATAACATTGTATACAATTCAAATATTTACTTAATCAAATGTTAATAACCATAAAATCTTATTAAGAAGAATCTAAGTGCATTCCAAATTTTCATCTTTCTTAAATTAAACAAGAGTCATATTTTAATCGATAAAATTGAGTTCTTCAACATTATTTAATGTAAAATCCTCTTTCAATTCTCACCAAATATATCAAAATATTGTAGAAATAATTTTTATAAAGTCTAAACAATTTTAGAAGAATAGTAGAATTTTCCCTAAAATTTTAAAATTCTAAATAAACCACAAAAATTGAATTATATATAAAAAAAAAATATAAAAACCCAAAACAAAAGGGCAGAGGGTCGGATTAGAACCCAGAGCCAAGCACCCGCCTGTGAACAGTAACCGACCTAAAGCGCACCCGAAGACCGGTTGGTCCAGAGTGACTAACGATATAAGGGGGGCTTTATTCTTTATATGCCAATTGTACTATATTTGGGAAAAAACCAAATTCTTGAAAAAATAGAGCCTCTAACAAGACTTGAACCCAAGACCAGAGCCTCCTCCTATGAACAGTAACAGACCCAAAGCGCACCCAAAGACCACTTGGTCCTGAGTGACTAACCAATATGAATAGGGTTAAATACTTTTTTTTATTTACCATGCTGTGTTTAATTCTTCCTTTAAATAACTCGATTTCTCAATTAATTTGTACTCACTCAAAATCTAAATCGTTTTCAAGAATGTGTTCTATCAAAATACCGTATAGTATATTTATTTAAACTTTATAAAATTTTCATTTTTGACAAAGTAACAAAAAGCTTCCTCCCAAATTGTATTAGAAAACACATATAATCAATTTTCAAATAAGTGTTGTCGCTCATCAAAAACTTCTTTATAAGAATTCCTATACTCATAATATATATACTAGTGAGTTTAATTCCACATTTCTTTACCACATTAGCATCAAAAAATCCTTTTTCCTATATGTTGCATTATTTTGACTATTGTAAAAATATTCTACCATGCATGAATTTCTATTTCAACAATAAATATTCCTTTTTCTAATTCAACAAGAATTCTAGCCATTTATGTGAATCACAAAATTATTTCAACACATCATAACACAATTTGATCAAGATTATGCAATCTACATTTAACATACCAATCAAAATTTAACAATTAAATTTTATATATCTAGCATGCAATCTACTCCTAAAATTAGAAACGATTTAAGAAACACCCACCCAAGAAATATGATTTCTTAACAATTGAACTCATAGAATGGAAAGCTCCTAGTAGAAAAAATCCTTCAAGGGCTCCAAGAGAAACTCCACTTCGCCTCCTCAAAATCCGTGCACAAAGAGAACTCCCCAATTTCCATTTTGGCCAAGCAAAGACAGCACCATCAACTCATCTCACTTACATATACATTTGTGTATATATCTACATATATACATGTTTATATATGTATGTATAAGAGAATATATAATAAGATATATATATGGTATGGTGAGTGGGAGAAACAAAAATGGGGTTTGCTAGATGGTTGGTTTCGGATTAGGCAGAGGAGAAGGAAGGAGAGATGAGGAGAGAATGAATGGGTATTAGGGGTATTAATAGGATTAAGATGAGTGGTTATATTAACCAATTGTCCACTAACACCCATTAACTCCACTTTCTTAATTCAAAACATATTTTTCCCCCCAACCCAAACACATGCCGGTCACCTTCTTCATGTAAAACACGTGCATGTGCATTACTTGCACACACTTTATTCATACACATAGATATATATATATTTAATTTAAAATATAGGTTATAATATATAATAAATGTTTAAATAAGTTTAGTTTAATTAAAAATTATAATTTTCGCGCATGAATAAAATAGACATACACACACTTCAAAATTTTATTTTGAAAAGAATACGCCTAAATATGTGCACTGCAAACACGTGCGTCACACGTAAAATATCAAAATACAAAATCGACTTTATCAACGGAAAAATATTCATAAATAATTGAAATACAATATACGAAAAATATACTTCATTAATTTTTATATATTCCACAACGTAATCATTACGTAGAAAACACGTACACCACACGTATAAAAGTATTTTAATCAAAATAGAGGAAAATGTATTTTTATTTATAAAACAAATTCGAATACGTCATAAAATAGATAATTGAAATACATAGAAAATATTACACGTAGCGGTGAAAAAATACGTAATTGATACGTGCATCGATAACACGTATAAAGCACGTAAAAATACAGAGATTGAAATTTAATATTTGAGTTGACTTAAATAGGATTTTTAAGAATACGAAAAAATGCATAAATAGTCAGAATCCAGAATACGTAGTGAAACACGTTACCGATATTACCCATAATGGTACAAAATACACATGCATAACACACGAGGGGCAAAATTGTCATTTTAAATTTTGCGGGGTGTTACATAGTTAATTAGGGTAGGGTTAATTAGAGTTTAGGATGGATTAGGGTTGGGGGCTTAACAGGGGCTTATATATGGGGTTAGAATAGGTTAATGGGATATTGGGTTTCGGGTTATTGGGTAATGGGTATGGATCCAACAAGAAAATGGGTTTGGGTTTAAATCCAATATAAAAATGGGTTTTAGATTAAAATAATAAATAATAATAAATCAATAATAATACCATGGTGCAAATAAACCAAATAGTATGCATTAAATTAATACTCAAATACTACTAAATACAATAGAATGTATGGTTTCACAAAATAAAAGAGATTGGATTTGAATTGAGCAAAAATATAATAAATAACAAATAATTAATTAAATCAAATAGTATACAAAATTCATACCCCAATAGTCATAAAATATAGATCAAGATCAATAAACTTCCAAAAATTAATAAACAATAAATTTAATAACAGTAATAATAATAATAACCATAATAATCAAAATAATAACAATAATAAGATTTGTATTACAACATAAAAATGATTGGAAAATAGTTATAACTAAAATTATTGATTAAAAATAGACTTTAATAGGAGATCCAACAATACATTTGGACAAAAAGAATTTAAAAGCGGAAAAATAATTTATAACAAATCGAAAGTCCGAAAATACACAGAAAATACATATTGGCGGGAACGGGGGTTACACTTCATAAAATTTTATTTTGAAAAATAATACAACCAACACGTGCGTTGCACATATCAATAAATATTTAAATAAAAAGGAATTTGAGCAACGGTGAAATATTTATAAACAATCGAAATACAATATACGTAAAAATATTTATATTAATAATGTTACAGATATTTCACGTAACGGTAGAATATACGTAATTGACACGTGTGTTGAAAACATGTGCAATACACGTAAAAATACAAAAATTAAAATAAATGTTTAAGTTGGCTTAGAATAGGATGAAAAATGAATTTTAAGAAGACGGAAAATGTATAAATAATTGAAATGTAGAAATATGTAGGATATTTATATTAAAATACGCTACGGATATTACTCATAACAGTACAAAATACATGTGCGTAACACCCGTTGGCAAAATTGTCATAACTCAATTTTGCGGGGTGTTACACCTGCCGACCTTAACCGCACAAACATACCAAATATATCTCACTTCTAGACATTCCGCGAATAGGTCTGCCGACCCTCAACGTGCAAACATACTAGAGAGACACAACAAATACATAGTCCCGGAATACATTCACCCGACTGAAAACAGAGCCCATACTTACGTTGCCTAAGTTCCGTCACCACTCCCAATCTAGTGCCTGTACTTAGATTTGTAATAATGACAACCTGAGCTACCTAGAACTAGCTCTACCCAACCGGACTTCACTTGCCAAACCAGGAACACTAGCCTCGCATGCTAATTTTCCTGCAATCAAAATATCCACTTCTGGTACTCTTGGGTTCGCTTAGTATCTAGTGCTCCCAATTCAATGCCTCAAGCATCCATCTAGGGTTCTCACAATAACCCCAATCGCAATTGAAAACCCCACTTGGTTCAATATTCAACATATTCTTTATATACTCTTTTATGAAAAATGATACTTTTCCTACAACATCACGACTGTGAATCAAAATCTCAAACATGAAATACTTTATTCCAAAATAAACATTTGTACGTCCAAAAATCTCTTCATTATTCACATTTCTTTTAATAAATCGTTAATGCCATAAAAACTCCTTCTTGTATGGAAACAAAATCCAATCCACGAAATCCTTTAAATTTCACTTCTAAATCCCACTTTCCATACATACATAAAACTCAATAAATTTTTCTTTAATCCAATGTAACCCTTGTTTTCGTAAATACGTATTTTATGTGAATTTTCAATATTTCAAATTTTTGTAGATTAGTTTTCCGCTTTCAAGTTCCTTTTGTTAAAATGTATTCTTGAATATTCTATTAAAATCTATTTGCAATCAATAATTTTATTGTAAATATTTTCTACGATTTTTATATTGTAATAGAAATCTTATTATTGTTATTGTTATTAGCATTATTATTTTATTATTATTATTATTAAGTATACTGTTTATTAAATTTTGATAGCCATTATTTTGTAAGCCACTTTATTTTATTTATGTTATTATGTTGAGTGTTTAATTAATCTAGTATTTTATTACTTAATTATTTTATTGGATCTTCTTATATAAGACCCAAAACCTACAAGCCTATTTTCTATTGGATCTTATTCATACCCACAACCCAAACCCAATAACCCTACCATATAAATACCTTATACCCTAACCTAACCCTAACCTACCCACTACTGTTAAGCCCCTCAGTCGCCTGTTCACTCACCCCCTTTTCTCTCCTTTCGTCGACCTCCCAAACCCTACCCTGTGCTCCCTGTGAACCCACTCCGCTCGACTCCTTCCCGTGCTCCTGCATACCCTTCCCGCAGGCACGCAAACCTCGCCCCCCCCCCCCCGACAGCACCAGCTGCTGTCCCCCATCGCCAGTGCTCCTCTCGACGCGCCCCCACAGCCAGAGGCAGTCCCGCCAGTGCACACGTCTACCTAGGGTCGCCCACCCCCCAACGACAGCAGCGCATCCCCACTCGTCGACAGCCTGCCGTCTTCAGCCTCGACAGCAACACCAGCACCCTTCCCGTCGCTCTAGAACTCCTGTCGCGATCTCCGCAGCATCGCCCTTCACCCTTGCCTCGATGGCTAGCACCCACTGCACCGCTCTGCTCTTCGCTCCTTTCTCTCTTCGACGTTGCAGCACCCTAGAGCGAGGCTTCCCCTCGTTACTACCGTCGTCTAGTTCGAGCGCAGCACAGCGTGCCGCCGCCGTGTTCCCTGGCCACCGCCATCGCCGTGTCCTCTGGCACTGTCGCCTTCCACCGTAGAGCCCACATTTTCCCTTCCCCCGACTATTCTTCTTGATGAATTGCTGTGTGATCATGGAGTTTTGATCATATTGAATCTCAGCCATCCGAGCGATTGATCATCATGATCATCATGATCACCATCAGAGCATTCTGGGGCATCTGTTGATCTGATCAACTTGATCTCTTTATCTCGACCATCCGATCGTTAATCATCGCGATCGTGATCGCTTCTTGATCTATTGATCTTGGCTGTTGGATTACATTGATCATCATCACCACCATCATCATCATCAAGATCTTGATCTCGACCGTCAGATCTCATTTGATCATCATGATCGTGATCATCATCTTGATCTTGATCTTGATTTTCAATCTCAGCCGTCCGATCGATCGATCACACTTGATCTCGGCCCTGGATCGTCTCGTTCGTCTTTTACTTGGTGAGTTAAACATTTGATCTACTTTTTGTTCTCATTTATCAAATTGTCAATCATGGTATACTTACTCTTTTGGTACTCTTCTAATTCGTATATATTTTATATTCAATCTCGACCGTTGGATTCGTTTGATCTTCATCTTGATCACCATCTTGATCATCGAGATCTGTGCTCAATCGTGATCATCGTGATCGTTTGCTCGTCGCCGTGTTGCCGGGATTCCGATCCCGTGATTCTTCGCTTATTCAGATTAAACTAATCGTCATCTAAAGACAAGTCATTTATACTCGAATAGTTATTGTGTCATATTCGAGAATGTTTATTGAATCCCGCAAGTAGATCCAAATTGATTATCATACGTTGCTTATTGTTATCTATCGTTGGGATACTACGGATTTACACGAGCGAATCCAAGTAGTAGTCTTGACTTCGTGCCATCTTTGTCTCCAATGTATAGAGATCTTACATGCATACATATAGTTAGTTTTTGAATATAGAAATATGGATTGTTAATTTCATGTCATAACATCTCACAACAATTGTAGATTGCATACTAGTATTGATGGCTTATATGATTGATGTTAGTGTATTAGTTGTTTGTGATTAGTAAGATTATGGACATTACACATCTTAATACCATGTTCACATAGGTATGACTTGCTGTGATTTATGATTTGTTAACCCCCAATTCATCGTCCTTAACTTTTTAATCGTTTTATTCAAAAAGAATATGTTGACACCCTGAAAATTTATGCCAACCTGAACATTACATTGTTGTTTCGACCTAGATAACGTCACCAAAATCAATAACTTCCTGAATATGAAATGTAGCCCCATATGTCTAGTTTATTTTCCTTTTTGGCAGAATTGAATTTCGAGTCACGGTTTGTGAGATATCACACTTTTACTGCTGCTGTGTCGTACAATTCCAGATCCTAAAAACTGCTGTCACAGTTTGATTCACAATTAATTTTAACCATGCTACCTATAAGATAATGACCTTAAATTTTGGATGCTGATACTAGACATATTAGAGAACATTCCCTAATTTTTCTGGAATTAATTAATGCTATTTTTGTCCTGTTTCATATGTATAAACACAATTTTACAAATTCTGGCTGAACACAAATCCTGTATAGTTTGCTGTTTTGACACATGATACCACAACTTTTATGTACCTTAATTATATGCGTTGGAACCGAACAGGAGTATAGTTTCTAGACCTTCTGACAGATCCACATTTGCTATCTCGTAGCAACGAGAATTCTTATTTTGGTACGGCAACCTACTGTTGTCCAGAATTGGGTTCCTATGTTTAATAATATAGAATTGAATCTATAATGTAACATTTGGTGCATTTAATTGTATAGAGTATATTGCATGATCTTAGGGTTGTGTTGTCATCTTTTCGAGTGTTCCTTATTAATCCTATTATTGTATGTTAATTGAATAAAGAATGTTAATCAAGCCGGGGTTAAGGGTTGACAAGGGTAGTTGATAATATAGTGATTGTACTCGGTATTGTGGGCTTCGTTCCCAAAATATTGTGTCGGCTAGTGCTAGCGATTTATTGTTGGATTACTGACTGCAGTATTCCAATTCATCGTGTATTATTTTAGGTTCTATCGTGCCGACTATTGTTATTGTTATTGTGCAAGAAAATTCTATTGTTATCGTGCAAGTACATGACCTATAGAATCTACCACCTTAGTCTAAACGAAATTGATTGTATGCATGGAACCTGTAGTATGGGATGTAGTAGTACGTGCCTTAGTTAGGATTAAAATGAATAACAGACTTAAGATTTTCATCGCATTGTCATTTCATATTGTCATCTTCATTGAACATTGTTATCCTTATTATTTGCTATTACTGTTATTGTTTATTGTTATCGTTATAAATCATCATTATTGTACATTGTACTATTATCGCCTTGTCTCTGTTCAATACTATTGATTTCATCGTCCATTGTATTCATCGTTATCCGTTATTGTCATTGTTCTCTGTTTCTCTACTTGCTGTCCACGACTTGCTTTAAGGACATTTTTCTCTCTTTAGATGAGCAGCTTACAGGTATTCAAGGAGATTTGCCTGATGGACTAGGAGAACAACAATGGTGAAGGACTTGTGTTGCTGCGCCGTTGAATAACAATATTGTTTCTCTTTTTCGAACTTTAATAATTGAACAATGTTGTATTTGTGGGCTTTTGACCCGAATATTATTGTTGTTGATTCCAGATGTTTGATTTATTTTATGTTGGTTACTTTATGCTTAAATTTCAAGTATTGTTATTTATGTGATTACTTCTTTTATTGCATGAGTGGTTGTATTACTTCATGTTTCATATTGTTGAGTTGAATCGATCACAGCCTGTGAATGACGCAAGTCATTCGTTGGGCCATGTCACGTGCTTGCATTCCGTATTTTTGGGAAGCGGGGCATGACATCCAATTAACTTAAACTGAAACAAGTCACTTTATTGTCTGGAATCTCATCCCTAAAATATGGAATTCTTTAGTTCTAAAAATCTGAAATATCACCTCTTTCGAAACTGAAAAATAACCCTTTAGAATTCGAGTTTTCGTCTTTCAAAACTGAAACATATATCCCCTCAAAACCCAAAATTTTATCTACAAAAATATAGATTTGCACCCTCAAATTTATTACTTGGATACATTAAAATATGAAACTAGATTTCAACAAAATCTGAAATTTTCACATTCGAAACTTGATCAAATGAATCAATTAAATTTCATACAAATACTAGATTTAAACGCATACATATACTAACTTATAATCACACTAGGGTTCTCAAACCCTAACACACAACACCACACACACACCTCGAGCCCAAAGGCTCCAAGTCGAAACCCAAAAAACAAAACAACAACAGCCGTGGGTCTGCACAGTGCTCGGGTTTGCACTGTGCAACCCCCACAACCGAAACCCTAACCATAGTGGCCGAAACCCTAACCTTTAATATTTGATTATTTTGTAATGCAAAATAATCAAATATTGAAGGTTAGGGTTTCGGCCACTTGGGTCAGGGTTTCGGTTGTGGGGGTTGCACAGTCCCCGGGGTTGCACAGTGCAAACCCGAGCACATGCTCCAATCAATGAGTTTCAATTTGTAAAAGTTTTACTCAATCAAACAGTGAATCAAACATAAAGAATCTCATCTTTAGATTGATCAACATGAATTTTAAGAAATTCTAATCATCCACAATAATCTATGGGTTCGTTAAATCACTTTCTATAAATAAAAAGTTGATCTTTCATGCAAAGAAACTTCATTACTTCAAGAACAACTTATTTTAGATCAACATACAATCAAAATTTAATTTTTACGTCATATAATCAACAATTTCATATCAAACATATATCTCCACAAGCATCTCATAATAATTAACACGATCATGCGAACATACAATAAAAAACTAATAAGAAATCATTCCTAGCATGATACTATACATCCATGACATAAAATCATAACAAGAGAGATATAGTGTTATCCACCTCTTGAAGAAAATTAATACAAAAGAGTAGCATTCTCCTCCAAGCAATAGATCCACTCCCCAATAACTCAATAAAATACCAAAAATTCCAAAGAGAAGGGAGGCTGAAAGTTTTTTGCTCACCAAATAGGCCGGGATTGATTTCTAGGATTTCTTGGAACAATTTACAAATAAAACCCCTAGAAAGTCCCTAATTACAAAATCCAATATTTTAGGAGATCAATTATTGTTACATTCTATATTTGGCCCAATCAATTAGGATTTGATTTTCCCTCAAATACTCCTAAATTGGCCGGCCTAATGTAGCCAAAAAAAAAATTAGAATTTCAAATTTTGCCTCCAAACGACCTTTTTACGCGAAAGTCCTATTCTTTCGAATTATTTACAAAAACAGTTTCTCTTATTCAGAAAAATCCCAAAAATTCAAATATATTCAATTATAAATGGTAGAATTTACTTAGAAACTCAAAATCCCAAAACTTGTAGTTTAAAAATATTTGCATGTGTTTTGCACGTGCAAAATGACAAATTTACAAAAATTCAAGATAATTAAATAAATAAATTTAAAAATTATTTATTAATTCAGAATATTATATTTAAATATTATGGGGCGTTACAATACCAAAATTGACAAGTGGTGATCTCGTTGGCCATAGCTGCGGGGTCGCTCTACATGCAGGGGGCAATCGTTTAACTCTCTTAGCATTATAAGGCTCCCAATTGAAGTACTCATCTCGCAATTAAACATGCTCATTTCTATAATATGAAAAGACACCACGTGGATTATCCTTCCACGTGTGTGACCCAGTTCAGTAGACCCCAATGGGTGTCAAACATCGCTTCAACCTCTGCGGCGGCCATCCACCACTATGATTGTCGGGTTATGTGAGGCCGACCGAGATGTAGGTGCTCTTAGCTCACATATGTAGTATAACAAATGACCCAACCATCTGAACAGCATTGGTACAAAAGCACAAAATCCTATACAATGCGGCTAGCGCCGCACTACCCCAGCTGTACTGGTTGACCTTCCTAATCTCGATAATCAAGGATAGGCAAATTAGCGGCATGGTATCACTTTACGAGTTTGGAAAGATCATACCGCCAAACATTGTCATTATGTATGCCCTGGTGTAGCACTCAACTTCGAACTTCAATGAATCATCGTTCAAGCGGTCTTTGAGCACTTCCTTCAACCATGACAGCTTAATGGATTGGCTAACAAAGGTTTTCTCGCCTAGCTCAACACTGAGGTATTCTCGGACTAGTTGTTCTTTATCAAACCCCATACTCCCAGTCACGGCTAGCCCATCAACATGAAGAGTTGATATCATCGCCACATCTTGAAGTGTGACCATCATTTCTCCAAAGGGTGATGGAACATGTGTGTCGCATGTTGCCATCTCTCGAAGAGAGCGGTAAGAAGGGCAAGATCAAGCTTGATAGACCCCATCAAGCTTATTTTGTACAACCCAGCTACGATTAACAGTCCATGGGTGCGCACATGCATGCATCGACAATTGTGGAGGGTGCCTACAGAACGTGCACTCCTTCAATATACTATTTCAAATGGATTGTGATATGTGTTCATTTTGCAAAGTCAAGAGATTCAGGTCTAACATACCTGAACCTCCATGTGCAACGAAAGAGGAAGAAGGCTCGGCCACACTAGAAGATGAGGGAACTTACAACATCGTGGAAGAAATGATGTTCTAGCTACAAGATTATTATGTGCAAATTCAAAAGTTAAAATATGTCAACACTTCTTACATGTGTAGGTGCGGTACCATGGACTCGGCCACCACTACTAGAAGTGTTGTGTCTACTACTCGGGGGGGTCTTCCATCGCGAGTTCTTGATCCCCTACCTCGGTCACTTGTACTGACTCCTTGATGAGTATCTTCCTACATTCATTAATCATTCTGATGTCAAATGCATTATAAATAATTTATTATTTCAACACCCAAACACTCACTACTTACCAGTGGGTGGTTAGAACGAGTCAACGGTCCTACATTACCCCTTGTTCGTGCCATTACCTACTTGCTCACTCACTACACAATTGTATTACTAATATTTGACAATGTTAATTAATATATAGCGAAAACATTATATGACATGTAGAAGTTGAAAGATTCACTGATAAGATGGAAATCAACGTAAGCAACAAAGCTCATAGAAAACTAAATGTGTGGTATTATGAAATAGCGTCATACGACATATGTAATGAATTTAATTCAAGATTACAACTCACAACAAACATATTCTCTATTGTGCATTGTGTTTGTCGAGTACTACAAATTTCATTCTAACAGGCAATTATTCACACATGGGGGACAATAAGGTTCTCACAACCGAGAAGGATCCCCAACCTTCAAAAGAAATAGTTCATACTTTCTTTTTTACCCTCTCTTCACAACCCCGTCATATAAAATTTATGTTACTCACTAACAATTCATAAGGATAACGACAAACGACGCAAATAAATTCTAGCTATTATCAAGAAACAACACATGCTAATGGAACAAGACATACCTTCAAGAACTTTGGGTGATGCCATAGATGATGTCGAATGCTGATGAAGGGAGGTGCTAACCGTCGTCGATGCTGTCGGATTGAATGTGGGTGGCGGGAGTTGGATAATTTGGAAGAATATGAAAAACCAGGGTTTGGAGATTTTGGGATTGAATGGGGATGGAAAGAGGAAGATGAAGTGAAGTGGAGAAGGCGATTAGTTGAACGATTATAGGGAGTAGAAGGAGAATGATGAGGGTTCTAGGGTTTCCCACGAATCTGGTTTTGGAGTTGAGAGTTTTGGGAGAGAGATGATTTGAAGGGGAGAATGGAGAGTTGAAGAGTTAGAAAAAACTGGACCCAAGTAATGTAGAGGTCACGGTCCCCACATGCAGCCTAAGTGATATCATCCTCGCACTTGGGAAACTTTTCCCCAAGTCTTCTAGTCTATTAGCCAAGTATGATGTGATACCTCACGATCGAAGTGATACGACCCTACCCTTGTTCTTGGCCATGGTGGGTTAATGAAGGTGATGCTAAGTCAGATTACAGAGAAGATAAGGGAGAAGGTAAGGGAAAGAATCATTCAAGAACAAGAAGGGAAGATGATGAATTGAACTCACAAAGAATGATCAGGGTCTGATCCTGTTTATATACTCAAAAGTACGTGTACAACCCGTATTTGGACAGGCCGTTATTACGGTTACATAGTGGGTCCCATCTCATCTAATGGCCATGATACAACCAGCCTATATCCAACGACTGACAGCTATTCATACCGATTCACTTTACATTTTACAATTAAACCCCTTCACTTAGTTTTATTATCTTCCAACTGATACCAATACACTGATACCAACCCATATACTGCACAACTACTTCAGTTCACCTTCATTCTAGCTCCATTGGCCATAGCTGCAGCTTCCGATCAGTTATAAGACTGTATCAACTCCTCCCCCCCCCCCCCCCCCCCCCCCCCCCCCCGTTTTGAGACCTTGCCTCAAGGTCGAAGAGTGGGAATTTTTGCACTAGTTCCCAGTATGGCTCCCACGTTGCACTAGAGATATCCTGATGCTGCCATTTAATTAAAACTTCCGTTACCAGTTTCTTCCCCTTGATGACTGCACGACGATCCAAAATCTCTTCAGGTTCACATAGAGCTGTAGAAATATGGACCGGAATATTGCGTTGCACCTTTATTGTAGGGCCCATGTGCTTTTTGAGCTGGGAAATATGAAAGACAGGGTGAATTTTAGACCCCGATGGCAGATCCAATCTGTAAGCAATAGCCCCAATCTTCTCTAGTATTGCATAGGGTCCGTAATATAATGGAGACAACTTGTGTATAGCTCTGGTTGCGACAGATACTTGACGGTAGTGCTGAAGTTTTACATAAACCAGTTCTCCCACTTGAAAGTCCTTGTCCAACCTGTGGCCATCAGCCTGCTTCCGCATCCTATCTTGAGCCCTTTTAAGGTTATCCTTGAGCAACTTCAAGCTCACATCCCTAGCTAATAGGTTCTCTTCTACTTGAGGGTTTTTAGCTGTATGTGGAATGTATGAAATGAGTGTAGGAGGTGATCGTCCATAAACTACTTCATATGGAGTAGATTTAATTGAACTATGATAGGATGTGTTATACCAATATTCAGCCCACGATAACCATTTGCACCAATCGTTAGGCTTATAATGACAAAAACATCGTAAGTAGGTTTCCAAGCATCGGTTAACCACCTCTGTTTGGCCATCTGTTTGTGGATGGTAGGCTGTTGAGAAATGCATCTTAGTACCTTGCAAGCGGAGAGCTTCCTTCATGAGTGAGCTTGTGAATACAGCCTCTTTGTCACACACTATAGAAACAGGCATTCCGTAGAGTTTGAAGATGCCATCAGTAAGAACTTGGATAATAGTTGAAGCTGAATAAGGATGTTTGATTGGGAAGAAGTGGCCATATTTACTCAACCTGTCGACCACCACTAAGATGACTGAGTGCTTGTGGCTAAGAGGAAGACCTTCTATAAAGTCCATACTAGCTTGTTCCCAAATTTTATCAGGTATTGGTAGGGGTTGGAGTAACCCTGATGGAGATTGACATACATATTTACTTGTTTGGCATACAGTGCACTCTTTGACATAGTTTCTCACATCCAATTTCATTCCCCTCCACCAGAATGATCTGCGAATCCTATGCAGTGTTTTGTCATAACCAGAATGACCTCCTATAGGCGTATAATGATGCTAAAAAATGATCAACTTTTTAAGACTGGATGTTGGACTAATCACAACCTTCGATCCTTTATACCACACTCCATGGGCCAGCACAAACTTACTATTGCTCGACTGCCTAACTTGATCAGCTAACTCTGCAAAGTAAGGGTCTTCCGTATTCATTTTAATGAAATCTCTCCACCAATTCGGATGAAGGGAACTTAATTGCACAAGTGAACAATCCCATTCTCTCCTTGACAACCGATCAGCTGGCACATTTTTACTCCCCTTCTTATACTCTACTTCAAAATTGAACCCATAAAGTTTAACCAGCCAAGAGTGCTGAGCTTCTGTGGACAACCTTTGATCTAGTAAGTATTTGAGAGGCAGATGGTCAGTGCGAATGATAAATTTTCTACCAAATAGGTACTGCTTCCACTTCTTCACTGCCAATAGTATAGCAAGCATCTCTTTTTCGTAGGCTGACCAGTGAAGACACTTCCCTTTGATAGCTTGGCTAATGTATGCTACTGGGTGTTTGTTTTGCAACAACACAGCTCCTATCCCCAGTTTGCAAGCATCACACTCAACCACAACCACCTCATTAAAATCAGGCAATTTAAGAACTGGAGCTATAGTGAGAGCCTCTTTCAACTGATCAAAAGATTTAGCTGCTTCTTCATTCCATTGAAATCCCTCCTTTTTTGTTAACTTAGTTAAAGGCGCAGCAATTGATCCATAATTCCTTATAAACTTCCTATAATAGCCTGTGAGACCAAGGAACCCTCTCAATGCTTTGACAGATTGTGGAATGGGCCATTCCTTCACTGCAGATACTTTCTTCTCATCTACCGCAATGCCAGAAGCAGATACAACATGCCCCAGGTATTCTGCTTCTTTTTGGCCAAATGTACACTTAGATCTTTTTACGAACAGCTTGTTCTTCCGCAGGATTGCAAAGGTTTCTTCCAAATGAGCTAGATGCTCTTGCCAAGACCTGCTAAAGATGAGAATGTCATCAAAAAAGACAAGAATAAACTTCCTTAGATGTGGCCTAAAAATGTCATTCATGAGTGATTGGAAGGTAGATGGTGCATTACTCAAACCAAATGGCATTACTAGAAATTCATAATGACCACTGTGGGTTCTAAATGCTGTCTTTGACACATCATTTGCATGCATTCTTACTTGATGATAACCAGACCTTAAGTCTAGTTTAGTAAAGAATTTAGACCCATATAATTCATCTAATAGATCATCAATAATGGGAATTGGGTACTTATCTTTAATAGTTTGCTGGTTGAGTGACCTATAGTCCACACAAAACCTCCAAGAGCCATTATGTTTTTTAACCAATACTACTGGAGAGCTGTAGTTGCTACTACTGGGCCGAATAATTCCCTACTTCAGCATGTCTTCAATGATCCCTTCGATTGCATTCTTTTGCTCAAAAGAATGTCTATAAGGTCTAATACAAACTGGCTTGGAGTTGTTCTCTAAAGGAATTTGGTGATCATAAGGTCTTGCAGGAGGTAGGCTACTTGGTTCTTCAAATATGTCCTCAAACTTTTTCAGCAGGCTGTGCAAGTCAGAGTCTCCAGGAATTGATGAGGCGATCACTTCTGTTGATGACACTAGGTATAAAACAAAACCTCTGTGTTCTTGAAGAGCAATTCTATTAGCCTCTTTATCTGTTAGCCATTGATTGGAGCTTGGATGTAAGCCTTGTAGCACCCAGTTAATACCTTTATGATAAAATTTCAACTGCTTATCAACTAGGTTCACTGTGACCTCAGATACCTTCTTAATCCATTTCGCACCAAGAACCACATCATGTCCACCAATAGGGAAGCCTAGGAAGTCATCTACAAAGTTATAGCCTTGACAATTGATTTCCACATTGGAGCACAATCCACTTCCTTCCACTTCCTTACCTCCAGCTACCCTGACATTAAAAACTTGCTTAATTGTGAGTTTCAATCCAGCCCTTTCCAGTATAAAAGGATCAATATAGTTATGAGTAGCACCACTATCAACTAGAACATGAACATCCATACCCTTTAGTTGAGCTCTGAGAATGGGGCATTCAGTATTACTCCCAACTTCTAACGCAGTAGTGTTAAGGTGATGATCAACAGGAAACTCATTGCTCACATCCATTTTCTCATCTTCTACTATTAACTGCTTAAGCTCCTCTTCCTCCTGTAGAGAAAAAATATCCCATTCCCCTTCAATACACATGTACGACTTAGTTTTGCACAAATGCCCTGGCAAGTACTTTTCATCACAGTGAAAACACAATCCCTTCCTTCTTCTTTCCCACACTTCATTGGGAGTAAGCTTCTTAAGAATAGGTTTATCTGTGCTGCTAGGATTTGTAATACTTGATCCCCTTACTGACTGGTTGTTAGGTTGCGATTGAGTATTATATTGTGAATAGGAAGGAGATTGATTATATCCAAACTGATTATAGCCAGGTCCTCTAAAATTTGTTCTATATGGTGCTCTATAGAACTGTTTAAGTGAGTTAAATTTCTTTTCAAACCTCAGAGCCACTCTAAAAGCTTCGCTAAGGGTTTGTGGTTCAGCCATCGCTACATCATGCTGAAGCTCCTCCTTAAGGCCACTCACAAATTGCTGAATTAAGAAGGGCTCACTAACCCCTTCAATCAAACACTGAAGCTTTTCAAACTTCACCTGGTAATCTATCACTGTGGAAGTTTGTTCTAATCGACATAAAGATTTGGCGGCATCTTCATAAACGCCAAGCGCAAACCTGTTACCAATTCCTTCTTTGAATTCCTTCCAAGTTACCACCCCTTCATTGGTTTTAAGAAACCATCGGCACCATTAGATAGCTTCATCTTTCAAGAAAAAGAATGCAACTCTGACCTCCTCTTCTCCTTGAATCTTATACATCTCAAAATAATGCTCTATTTGAAAAATCCAGTTAAGAATATCACCAGTGCCAGGGAAAGGATGCACATCCAATTTGGGAGGTTTTGAAAAAAAAAATCCCCCAATTGCATTACCCCTATCAAGAACTCCCATAGCATTATTCAATGGATTCCTTCCTCCATCAAACTCAGGGTTATGGAATTGCTTACCATTAGACTTCGATTTGAATGGTTCTTGATTTGATCTAGATTCTGCTGTTTGCTGTGTTAACAACTGAAGTTGCGACAAAATTAAAGGAATCTGTGAAACCTGTGACGAGACATCTTTCATTTGATTCTCTATCATCATGATCCTGTCATTCAAGAACTGGTGACTCCTTCGCCATTCGAGAGCTGGCGCCACACCAAGAACTCCCTCATTGATCGAATCCTGAGGGATCTCACTTTCATCTTCTTGATTTGCAGCGAGATCGGTTGGCTCTGATACCATTGATACGACCCTACCCTTGTTCTTGGCCATGGTGGGTTAATGAAGGTGATGCTAAGTCAGATTACAGAGAAGATAAGGGAGAAGGTAAGGGAAAGAATCATTCAAGAACAAGAAGGGAAGATGATGAATTGAACTCACAAAGAATGATCAGACCCATCAGGGTCTGATCCTGTTTATATACTCAAAAGTACGTGTACAAGCCGTATTTGGACAGGCCGTTATTACGGTTACATAGTGGGTCCCATCTCATCTAACGGCCATGATACAACCAGCCTATAGCCAACGACTGACAGCTATTCATACCGATTCACTTTACATTTTACAATTAAACCCCTTCACTTAGTTTTATTATCTTCCAACTGATACCAATACACTGATACCAACCCATATACTGCACAACTGCTTCAGTTCACCTTCATTCCAGCTCCATTTGCCATAGCTGCAGCTTCCGATCAGTTATAAGACTGTATCACGAAGATGCCGCAGTTTTCGAAAGTGGTCTATCTTGGGAATTCGTTTCAAAAAGTCGGTCGGTTTGGGGGAAAATCCAAATAAATGTGGGCATATAATTTGAAAAGGGAAGGCGATTAGTTGAAAAGGGAAGGGGTTCTCTAAAATTTAGCCAAAAAGAATTACAAAATTCGGATCATAATTGGGAAGAATCCAACGGCCCTAATTCATCGTCTCATAGTCATCAGAAACCCTAACAAAACCAGAGTCTCTCCTATTGGTTCTCTTCTCGTTCCGCTTCTTCTCAACTTCGCCGTGTTCGTCTTCAAACAAAAAAAACAAAAGAGTGTGAGAAATGTCGGACGAAGAGCACCACTTTGAGTCGAAGGCGGATGCAGGCGCTTCGAAGACTTACCCTCAACAGGCTGGAACTATTCGCAAGAATGGTTACCTCGTCATAAAGGGCCGCCCTTGCAAGGTTTCAATTATCTTTTAGGGACGTAATCCTAGTCTGGATTATTTAATTGATTGAATTTTACTGTGAATGCTTGAATGTGTTGGTTATTTAGTATTACTATTGATTAGGAAAAAAATTATTAGGATTGGTGTCATCAATATCCCCGCAACTTAGTTAACGAGGAAAAGTGGGCTTTGAAATTTTCTTTGATTGTTAGTGTTTTCCTTTCCGGAGTGAATTTCGATATCATGGGTAATTTGCTTAATGTTATGATTCATCTGATGTCTTTGCATTACCATGTATACTGATTGTTGTGCCTAGTCATGGTTTCTTATCTATGTCTTAAAGATATATTGATCTATTGGTGTAGTATAACTAGTCATTTTGCAGCCCCCAATCTATGATTATCAGCTACTTTGAACGCCTTAGTTCGAATAGTTATTTTATAGTTTTATTTGCTTGATATGCCATTGTTATTGTTGTTATATTTTTTTTCCCATTTTTTTGTTCTTTGGTGAAATGGAGAGGCTTTAAATGTTGTGTTATTTCCAAATAACACACTAACCAATGCTCTACTTCCATATAACTCATTCACAAATCACTATTCCCACATTACTACCTCGACCAACTCCAAAAAATGATCAGTTAGAACCTCAATTGCTGCATCATATGGCATGGAAATTCTGACCCATTTAACCAACTTTCGAGAAAGGTCATTAAGTAGATTGGTCTAGAAAGACAATTTTGATAGAATGAGACCCTTCAACATAAGATTTGTTGTTTTCCCGAAGTTGATCCAATGTATCAGATTTTCTATGGTGTTGCAGTTGAAAAATTCTATCTGATCATTTCTGAAGTTGGTCGGTCCAGGTAGTAATATGAAAATAGCGATTTTGTGAGTGTTTTAGAATTTACATGGAATTGGAGCATTTGTTAGTGAGTTATTTGGAAATAACCCTTAAATATTTAGTTGTTGGATAATGAACAATTTTTTTTTCCTTTTAACAAGGCTGTAGCCACACATGCACACCACACACACATATACTCTCACAATAATCCCTAAGGGATGATGCAAGCGGGGATTGGACTCCCAACTTCTTGCTCACTAGCTAAGAGGCTTACCACTCGACCATAGTGGCACTTGCGATAATGAACATTTTGATCCTTGATTTTTTAAGCATTGAAGAGAATCAACTTAATTTCATCTTTTCATTTAGATTATCAAGTGCAATGCTTGTGTTATGCTTGTAGATGCTATGTTAAATTTGAATTTTGTCTTTCCATTTTCTTTATACATTATTTATTATTGGATAACTTGTACTTTGTGTTTATTGTCTGTTTTGCTTGTCATTCAGTTTGTCCTCATTATGTGCACAAATATTTTTTCGCGGGGAGGGTTGGGGGGGGGGGGGATTGCTTATGAGTAGTGGCCTAGGCAGTCAAAATCAGTTTTTGGAACTAATCGGTGTAGAAGCGATTAGTGATTAATCGGTTAATCGGAAAAATCGTTATATATATAATTAAAAAAAGATATATCCTCATTATATAGTAACCCTAAATCCTAACATAAAACTATTATGAGATTATCAAATAGGAACATATAGTTATAGAAAAGAAGAAGAGAGTACTTGGTTTGAGCTGAGTTTGGATTTTGGATGTTGGTTGGGTCGGGTTTGCCGGTGGGTTCCATCAAACAAAAACAATCGGGGAGGAAGAGCAATGTGAGCAACAAGAGGAGGAGGAGCAAATGCAGATCGGGTCAAATATGCAATGGTACAAGGGTAGCGACGATGGTTCGGGTTTAGATTTGCTTGAGGAAGAAAAAGAGAATCAGTTTGGGTTTGGGTTTGAAGAAAATCAGTTTGGATTTGGGTTTGCACGAAGAAGAAGAGAGTGGCGATATGTCGAATTTGGATTTGCACGAGGACCAGTAGCAGTTTGAATTTTAAATTTGGATTTTGAATTTGGGTCGGATTGAGCCCAAATAATGCAAACGAGCATCAAAATTAGAGAAGAAGATTTAATCGGTTAATCGGCCACTTAAAATCGGCCGATTAATCACTAATCGGCCGATTAATCCCGATTAAATCGCTAACTATTGAAATATTATAAATCGCTAAAAAAATAATCGCTTAGCCTCCGATTAGCGATTAATCGGGGATTAATCGGACGTAATGCCTTGGCGTGTGCTTAGGGGAAAAGGAGTTAGTTTGGAAACTATTTTCTTCAATATAATTCAGAAGTGGTTGATAAATGGTCATTTCAGCCGATGGCTCTGATTAGGAGTTGTGGCTTGTGACAGTAACATTCTATTGAAGAACGACGAAGAGATTTTTATTTTCATTCCAATACCCCTTCTTTCTTTTTTGTTTTTTCCTTCTTTTGTCTAGCATGTGGGCAGTGCTTAGGCGACACGAGGTGCTAAGCTCCCCTTTTATGCCTTGTGCTGTTTACCATGTTTCTAATCTTGAAGAAAGCCAATATAGTGTTCAAAAGATAACTACCATTAACTTATTTTGGTACTTAGACCAATTATTTTTCAGACGGAGGAATTTAGGAGGATGCCACAAAGTTTATGCAATTTGGTTAGTATGAATGCAGTATGCCTATGGAGTCAGAGCTTCATCAGCCCAAGTGTTGGGCAATTGAAAAACATGTTCCTATGATTATGAAAAAAGAATGTGTCTAATGGAAATGAGAGTACCAAGTTGAGTGAGTGGATAAACGCTAAAGATGATGTTAGAAATTGATGCAATTCGTAAGAGATTAGAGATAGCCTTTGTAGAATATATGATAATTGATATCTGGTTAAGTTGGTTTGGGCATGTGCAGGGGAGGTTAATGAGGGCATTATTCAGGAGGTGTTATATTATTGGTTTAGAGTGGAAAGAGTTGGAGGTCATCTCGAGAGTACAATAGTTTCATTTAACTTGCCTAAGGACTGCAGTAGCTGATTGGAGAAAAGAGATATTAGTAGCTACTACAATTGGTAGTAGATAGTTGGCATAGGGATATGTGCTTTGAGAGTTAAGTATTGAGGAATCTATCATCTGTATCACGGACTATCAAGGAGTCTGGAAGTCATTGCCTCCATTTCCCTTGCAGGTTCCCGTGGGTCCTATGCTGCCTCGTTTCTCTATCCTTTATCTTTCAGTGTTTCGACCCAAGCAATAGCTTGATGCATTTTCAGCAGGAAAGGCTCTACTTGAGCTTACTCAAATACGAGACGACATCTTTAGTTCTTATGGTTAGACATCAGGCATACAAATTCATTCAATCATCTCTAGACAGAAGATATGCCTCAACAGAAAACAACCAACATTCTTAGCTGGATCCTTTCTCAGAATCATCCAGTTGTGACTGAATCCTCCATCTAAGCGCTCCCAAACTCTAGCATGTCCATGTCCGTGTTACATGTTTAGTAGATTCTATTCATCTTCCTTTTCTTTTCACATCATTATCTTATATTATTTCATTTGCATTTCTTTTTTTAATTATAAGGTTAATTTATTGTTTGCTTTCTTTCCTTTTGTCATTGAATTTTACTTTCTGGGTAATCAAATAATTCTATCGTTTGCGAAAATGAACCTCGTTTTTTATCTGTGTCAGTTAGCCTAGTATGTATTGGCAAGCCACTTCCTCTTGCTCATGTTGGCTAGTGTTGAAATTTGAACTGAAGAGTGACTTTACGTGAATCTATCTTCATACTTAGTTCTTTAACGTTTAGAATATGGATGAATTTTATAGTTTGTTGCTAACCATTTTTTCTGTAATAAGGCTGGTTATCTAATTGGTTGTATCTATATACCACTGTCTCATGCAGGTTGTCGAGGTTTCGACCTCCAAAACAGGCAAGCATGGTCATGCCAAGTGCCACTTTGTAGCGATTGATATCTTCAATTCGAAGAAGCTTGAAGATATTGTTCCTTCCTCCCACAACTGTGATGTAAGCTGATTATCCTTTCTTCTTGTTCTTTGTACAAGCATGAGATTTCTATGAGAAATATTCAGATGACCTAATCTATGTCTAAATCTTTGCAGGTTCCTCATGTTAATCGTACTGACTATCAACTCATTGACATTTCTGAAGATGGTTTTGTAAGTATTGTTATGATTAAATTACATCCATGCTATAACATGGTTCCTCAAACATTCAAAATTTTATCCAGTTTTATCTTCCTTTTTACAGGTGAGTCTTTTAACTGAGAATGGAAACACGAAAGATGACTTGAGGCTTCCCACTGATGATAATCTTCTTAGTCAGGTGAATGTCCTTGTCTTTGTTTTATGAATTTTACTCATCAAGTACCCAAAAGTTCATTAACCAACAAACATACATGCATCTTTTTCCTATTATATAATATTTTCTCGGATTGTCCTAGGCTTGTTTTTCCATGCTTATCCTTTTTTTGGGACTCTATTCTGGTGAAAATGCTAGAGCTTATTTTCTTCTTGTAATTTAACTTGCTTTTGGCGAGTTTGTGCATGTGCAGCTATACATTTTATGCTTGCCTTTTAGTTTGGACTATACTTAGTTACATACCAGTATGACCCAAGCTAAAATATTTGTACTATTGGGATAAAATATTTGCACAATTCGTAGAAAGCATATCAAATAATGCAAGTACTTCATGATGAGATACTTTTTATATCTTTTGATTTCTGATAAAAAAACATAAACATTCTATAATATCATTGTAACATAGTATCTTGCTTTTAAAATTATATTAACATTAGTAAATGCATCTGTGATTGTCCGTAGTGCATACATTACTGAAAAATACTACTTCTTACTTAATTTCATGAGCGTTTTTCTAATTCCTTGTTAGTGTGCTTAATCTTCGTCTGTATACTAATTTCTGTGATGTTTAACAAACTTTAAAATATGGCTCGTCTAAAAGTTTATTATGCTATATACAATAGAGTCCATTATTGCTGCCCCTACTGGATACAATGGAGTGTTGGGTTATAAAAAAAAGTTCATTTTCTGATGATTTTATTTAATACTGTATTCTTGGATACCTTGTGTTGAACTTTGCACATTTTTGCTAGTTTGAGCTTCAGTACAGGCAACATATAGCGCAATAGCATGTCTTGCACTCTTATATGGGCAACCAAATATCAATTCACAGCCGAATGCAACAACATGCTATTGCGCCATATGTTCAAAATTCAAAAGTTCATTCTGTAACTAAGAAAAAGAAATCTATTTTTGTTGTTTCAGATCAAGGATGGTTTTGGTGAAGGGAAAGATTTGGTTGTGACTGTCATGTCTGCCATGGGAGAGGAGCAGATCTGTGCTCTGAAAGAAATTGGCCCCAAAAATTAAGCTTTAATTATATTAAAACATCCCTCTTTCCAACAAAACTCTATTGTGTTTATAATTATGTCTGCGAGATGTATTTAGTGAAACAGTTGAGTTTTGACGAGATATTTAGGTTTGGTACTTTGGTTGTTAGATTTTCTTAGATTTATGCATTTTAATGATGATTACTGGCTTATTGTAAACACTTAAAAAGGTTGTTTTAATTTAGTTATATCCTTATCCCTGGGTTCGTTTCTCCTTAATATGAATTGTGTCACTGTGTGTACCTATAGTTTAGTTTTGGGATTTTTTATTTTGAATAGCCGTAGCTTGATCTCGAACCTGAGAACTCTCATTTGAAACCCTTACCATCTGTGATAGCTTTCCGATATGGTTTGCTTCTTGACTTTTTATCCCTTTTCATTTCCCATTGACCTGTCATATTTGATTAGAATGTTGAATTTGTAGATGACTTCTCTTTTTTACTTTGACATATTGAACGATAGCCTATAATTTGAATGAAAAATAATAGGCATTGTTTGTATGTGCGATTAATTCATGAGGTGATTGAAAGCAATCAAACACTTGCAGATCAAGGGACACAAGGATGCTGCACTCGGTTCTTGGCGGTGTAAAGGAGGGCCTGCGCTCGTAGGTGTTGACGACGGGGCAGGATGCTGCCCTTGCGTTATTCGGCAGCGCCAGCGGGACCCAACAACAGTGGTGCAGTGTGGCGATGGTGGTGCTGTGGTCGGCAACAACAACGATCGACGCCGAGGAGGTCAGCAAGGTCAATAGAGGAAAGAGGATAATTTTGACGATGACAACGAGGGCGTGACAACGAATCCGTCGATCTCTCTCTCACTTGGTATATAGAATTAATCTATATTATGCTTCGAGATTGTGTGACAACGAATCCGTCGATCTCTCTCTCACTTGGTATATATAATTAATCTATATTATGCTTCGTATATATAATTAATCTATATTATGCTTCGAGATTGTGAAGGATGTTGAATATGAAATTAACGTTAATGCTTTAGGTGGTTATTGTTTTGCTCAAAGCATAATATTCTAGATATTCTGGATACCTAGCAATACTGCCCTAGGCGGTATATATAGCCAATACTAACTTAATAGGCTTATGGGCCGAATAGTATTTGTCTAATAAGTTCACAGTTCTGATATTTATGACCGGATCTTACGTATACAGTACACGTCCTATAGAACATAATAATCTCTAATCTCTAATATTATAATGGGAGAGTTGGAGTTGTCATTTGTAGACAACATGTAATTACTCAACTGTTGTTAGTTACCATATACCTTCAAAGTTTAAATTTATTTACGACTGATATGGCTAAAAATGGGGGTTTAATCGGAACCGTCCAAATCGAGCACGAATCTTGAAGCCCAGGGGTAAAACGGTAATTTCACCTACCAATGGATCTGAGATGGGTACTGGGTCTTTTCGTCAAAGATCCAATAACCCACGAACGGATCCATCTCAATCGGGTGCGGGTTTTAACCAGCGGAAAGCCCGATCCAGAAGGATAGAATTAGGGTTCCTGGTTAAATCCTAATCAATGACCCTGATTCATGCCTATCCTTCCACTGGGAATTAGGGATTACATTCCTAATCTGTTTACAAGGAGAATATTCCTTATCAGATCACAGGAGTTACATGCCTAATCTGCTCCCTAAGACGCCTATAAATACCCCTCATCCATCTCCATTAAGAGGTAATCAATCTTTCTCCAGTTTTCACGCTCTTTCATAATCTTCCTTGATTACTGACTTGAGCGTCGGAGGGTGCGTCGCCGGGAACAACCTCGGTGTCTCGCACTTTTTGCAGGTGGACGGCGGGAGTCAACGGTCAAACTCCGACGGAACAGGTATACAAGTTTGCTATTCAGTTTTCCTAAGAATCCACAAATACTATCTGTTTGCCCCCACACCAGATTTAGCGGCAACAGATTGGCGCCGTCTGTGGAAAACATACGAATAGCAGCGTTCCCTTTTCCCGTTGGTCAGATCCTCTCCGGCCATGCCTCCTAGGAAAGTCAGATCCAGAGGGTCCAACCGAGGACCCAACCCTGATCAGCAGCAAGAAATTCCCATCCAACCTACCCAACAGCAGGGTCAACTTCCTCCCCTAGCGGAAGACCCACTCCAACAGGACCTTCCTCCTCCTCAGAATCAACAACCACCTAAGGGTCCTAACCCTCAGAAACAGCCTCTCCATCCGGACCATGTATCCATCCACAATGCCTCTTCGGATTCTATGGCTTCCCATAATCCCCGAGCTTCTGACTTCCAACAAAAAGTCCCCAATCGGCCGAAAGATGTGGATCTTCGCCACCGTCTGGATGAGAAGCGGGCCCGAGAGGGAGCCTCCCGCCAACAACGTCCGGATGAGCAAAGCCCCCACCGCCGAGACTACAGAAGGTCCCCGATCAGGAGGGAGCGGAGAGAGTCCCCCGAACATCGCAGAAGGAGACCGCATTCCCCTGCCGGTCGGCAACACCCTAGGAACGATGAGGCACCCATCACCCATGCCGAGTTCCAACAGTTCCAAGCAACCGTCCTACAAGCTCTCAACCTCCGTCCTAATAACACCAATGCTCCGAGGATTCCCTCTCCTCCTCCGGTCCGAAGTCCTCGCCGACGGTCCCCATCTCCTCCTCCAGCTCCCAGCAACTCCCGGCATGTGCAAAGTCCTCGCCGCTCCAGGAGCTACCGTCGTCGTAGCCCCCGCTCTCCCTCGTACGAAGACGAGTCTAGAGGCTCGCCTGATTATCGACGAAGGGATGACGCTGTATACCGCCGTCTCCATGAGATGGAGAGGCGCTTGGGCCAGTTAGACCGAGAAGAAGAGCTTAGAGGAAGGGCCCTTCGTCCCAGCAGACCTCCTTTTTCCCGAACCATAATGGATGCACCCGTACCAATCGGCTTCAAGCCTCCTCAATTTGAGACCTACTCCGGGGAGACTGACCCCATCGATCACATCGAGAGCTTCAAGACCCTAATGCTCATCCATCAAGCCTCCGATGCTCTCCTCTATAAAACCTTCCCCGCAACTCTCAAGGGTCCAGCTCGAGAATGGTACTCGCGCCTTGCCCCATCCTCAATATTCTTCTTCGAGCAATTCAAAACCCTCTTTGTCACCCATTTTTTAAGTAGCCGTAGAACTGAGAAGACCAGCATCTCGCTACTGTACCTCTACCAGAAGAAGGGTGAGAAGTTGAGGGACTATGTGAAGAGGTTCACAGCTGAAGCCAGGTCAATAGCATCCCTCGATCAGTCGGTCGCTGCAGCAGCATTTCAATCCAATGTCCTCAACTCCAGCCTCCGCTCCTCCCTCGCCAAGAAGCCCCCACAGAACTTCTCTGACCTCCTCCTCCGAAGTAAAAAGTATATTCGGGCCGAAGAAGCCGAGCACCGCCCTAACTTGGAGGGGTCTTCCTCCGGGTTTAAGAGAAAGGGAACAGAAGAAGAAGGAGCAAAGAAGCTTCAAAAGGATAATGCCGGCCAGCGCCGACCTCCCCCCAGATTCGAGAAATTTACTCCTCTCACCACCAATGTCTCTACCATCTTGATGGAAGTGGAGAAAGAAGGAATCATACCCCTTGCTCCAAAAATGAACACCCCCGGCAAAAGAAGGGATAAAGAAAAGTGGTGCCGTTATTACCGGGACCATGGCCACGATACCAATGATTGTCGGGCCTTGAAGAATGAGATTGAAGCCCTCATCTAGACGGGGCAGCTAACCAGATTCGTGAGAAAGGACCGAGCCGACCTTCCTCCCCCGCCTCGGGGGGCTAATAAGCGTCCGGAGCGCGATGAAATGCCCGACTTCGAAGAGGAGCGTGTCCTGCACCTCATTCATGGGGGCCCAATGGGGGGCTCCTCAAACTCCTCTCGAAAGGCGTTCATTAGAGAAGTCAATTCAGTTCGTGCCACCCCTCCTCCCAAAGGCCTCGGAGTGCCCGTCACATTCTCAGACGAAGATCTTGAAGGTGTCCGCACCCCTCACCGTGACGCACTCGTCATCAATCTCCACATGGCGAACTTCAAAGTGGAGAAGATCCTAGTGGATAACGGCAGCTCCGTTAACATCCTCTTCCTCGCCGCTTTTAAAGGCCTCAAGCTGTCAAGGGAAAGACTTAAGCCCGCCGGCTACACACTCCATGGGTTCACGGGAGTGCCAGTGACTATTGAAGGAGTAATCACCCTCGATGTAACCGCTGGCAAAACTCCTACTACCCGAACGGAGTCAATGGATTTTATGGTTGTGGATGTCCCTGCAGCTTACAATGTTATCCTAGGCCGACCCTACCTAGCAGCTCTAGAAGCCGTTCCTTCGGTGTATCATCTCAAGATGAAGTTTCCCACTCGGGCCGGAGTAGGGGAAGTAAGAGGCAATCAGGAAGCGGCCCGCAAGTGCTATATGACCTCTACCCTCGGTCCAGTCCTCTCCCTAGAAACTCCGGAAATCCCCCAAGATGCTGCCCGGCCAACGTCCGAGCCGGTGGACGAGTTGGAGGAAGTGCTCTTCTCTGAGCAGGATCCGAGCCGAAAGTTCTTCGTTAGCAAGACCCTCCCGTCCGCCCTATGCTCGGACATTGTACAGTGCATCCGAAGGAACCGAGACCTCTTCGCATGGTCAGCTGCAGACATGCCCGGAATTTCCGAAGAGCTCTTAGTCCATCACCTCAGTGTTGTTCCGGGGTCCAAACCGGTTTAGCATAAGAGACGCAAGTTTGCCCCCGAGCGCCAGTTAGCTATAAAAGAGGAGGTAGATAAGCTCTTGAAGGCCCGGTTCATACAAGAGGTGAACTATCCTGAGTGGTTGTCGAATGTAGTAATGGTGAAGAAGTCCAATGGGACTTGGCAGATCTGCATCGACTTTACCGACCTCAACAAGGCCTGCCCCAAGGATCCCTTCCCTCTTCCAAGTATTGACACTTTGATTGATGCCACATCGGGACATGAACTCCTCAGTTTCATGGACGCCTTCTCAGGCTACAACCAGATCCGGATGTTCCCCCCGGATATTCCGAAGACATCATTTGTGACCAACCAGGGCCTCTATTGCTACAGGGTTATGCCCTTCGGTCTGAAGAATGCAGGCGCAACATATCAACGCCTCGTCAACAAGGTTTTTCAAGCTCAAATCGGCTGTAATATGGAGGTATACGTTGACGATATGCTTGTAAAAAGCATCCGAGGTGCTGATCATGTAACCGACCTCCAGGAAGCGTTTGATGTTCTGAGAAAGCATAGCATTAGACTCAATCCGAACAAGTGTGCGTTCGGTGTCTCGTCAGGAAAGTTCCTCGGCTTCATGGTCAGCCAACGAGGAATTGAGGCAAACCCTGAAAAGATCAAGGCCATACTAGACATGGCCCCTCCCAAGAATGTTAAGAAAGTTCAGAGGTTAACAGGCCGCCTAGCCGCCAAAGGGCGCTTTCTCTCGAAGTCCGGGGAGAAATGCCTCCCCTTCTTCAAAGCCCTTAGGGGGGCTAAAGGTTTTGAATGGGGTCAACAGCAACAGGAGTCCTTCGACCAGCTCAAGACTTACCTCGTCAATCCTCCCCTCCTCAGCAAACCAATCCCTGGCGAACCCCTCTACCTCTACCTGGCAGCCTCCGAGCAGACCCTCAGCGCCGTTTTAGTAAGGGAAGAAGACCGGGCTCAAAAGCCCATCTACTATGTGAGCAAGGTACTTCGGGATGCCGAGCTCCGCTATCCGAGAATAGAAAAGATGGCTTATGCCCTGGTGATGGCCGCAAGGAAACTCCGCCCGTATTTTCAGTCCCATTCGGTGGTCGTCCTTACCGACCAACCGCTGAAGCAGGTCCTCCACAAACCCGAGACCTCAGGTCGCCTTATGAAGTGGTCAATCGAGCTGAGCCAGCATGATATAACCTATCAGCCTCGGACCGCGATCAAGGCTCAGGCCCTAGCAGAATTCATAGTTGAAAGTACCATCCCCGAGTTTAGCCAAGCAACGAAGGGGCCACCGGTCTGGTCAGTCTATATGGACAGATCCTCCTGTAACGAGGGAAGCGGAGCTGGGGTCATACTGGCAGGCCCAGATGACTTCATCCTCCAATACTCCCTCTGTATAAACTTCAAGGCCTCGAACAATGAAGTAGAATACAAGGCACTCATAGCCGGCCTTGGAATGGCTCGAAATGCAGGGGCGCAACGCCTCCGGATCTTCAGCGACTCTCAGCTAGTCGTAAATCAGGTCCTCGGCGAGTATGAGGCACGTGACGACAGGATGGTTAAATACTTAGCCAAGGTCAGGAGCCTCATGGCACTGTTTGAAGAAGCCCTTATCCAACGAATACCCCGAGAAGAAAATGCTCAGGCCGATGCCCTCTCCAAACTAGCCTCCTCCTCCCTTCAAGGTTTCGAGCAGACCGTCTTGATAGAGTTTCTTCTGAGGCCAAGTATTGAGGATGAAACTCCCGACTCTTTAGAGTCGCTGCTCGTCCTACTTGACGATAACTGGATGAAACCCCTCGTCGAATTCTTAAGGGACGGACTCCTCCCCAAGGATCCCAAGGAAGCTCAAAGAGTCAGAACCCGAGCTGAGCGTTACACACTAATCGGAGGCATCTTATATAAATGCTTTTTCACACAGGTAGACGGCCGGCCTTACCTGAGATGCCTCTCCCCCGAGCAGGCCGACTACGCCCTGCAAGAACTTCACGAGGGCATCGGCGGGGCACATTTGGGATCCAGATCCTTGGCCCGCAAAGTGTTGAATTACGGATATTTCTGGCCCACTCTCTTACGAGACGCCGAACGACACGTTCGGCAATGCAGCTCCTGTCAAAAGTAATCCGACATCCGATGCCTCCCACAAGCTTCACTAACTTCCCTATCAAGTCCAGTCCCCTTTGCAATATGGGGGATGGATTTACTAGGGCCATTTCCACCAGCTCCCGGACAGTTCAAATTCTTAGTCGTGGCAATCGACTACATTTCAAAATGGATAGAGGCCGAGCCCTTGGCCACGATCACCGAAAACAAGGTTGTTCAGTTCTTCTGGAAGAGCGTGATCTGCCGATTCGGCGTCCCTCGGGTCCTGATAACAGATAACGGAACCCAGTTCATCGGGGCTGCCTTCCGAGCGTTGTGCGAAGACCTTGCCATCCAACACCGATTCTCCTCCGTTTCTCATCTCCAGTCGAATGGTCAGGCCGAAAATGCTAACCGACAGCTCCTCTCCGGCATTAAGAAGAGATTGGATAAATGTTCCAAAGGCTTATGGGTCGATCAGCTTCCCAACGTGCTCTGGAACTACCGAACCACAAAACAGACCCCCACAGGAGAGAGCCCATTCAATCTCACCTATGGGTCCGAGGCCATCATCCCCTTAGAAGTCGGAATACCCTCTCCTCGTCTAATAGCTTATGAAGAAGAGCAAAATGCCAGAGAGCTCAGAGCAAATCTAGACCTGATAAATGAGATCAGAGAAAGAGCTGCCATTCGTCAACAAAGCTACCGAAGAAGGATCGAGTTGGCATACAACAAAAAAGTCCGCCCTACGGACCTTAAGGAAGGGGACCTGGTCCTCAGAAAGTTAGCCATCTCGTTCCCAGGACAGAAGAGCAAATTGGCCCCGAATTGGGAGGGACCGTACAAGGTCGCAAAAGTGGTTCGGCCCGGCACATACCGACTAGAAGATCTCGACGGCAGGGAGATCCCCAGGACTTGGAATGCCGACCATCTCTTAAAATACCAAGAGAAGGCACCAACACCTCTCTAAGTATTTTGGGGATGTCGAACCGTTCCACTCCTATTACTTGTCTTGCCTTTCTTTTGTTTTCTCTCTTGTAATAACAGCTAGCAACTTTAGAAGCAGCCAACTATTAATCATTAATAAAGAAAGCTTTCTCATACTTTACTATTGTTTACATCTCTCTGCCTTTAGTTTTTCACTCTAACGATGGTTCGGAGTCCAACACTTGGCTCGATTCTACTTCGCAAGTTCGCTTCTAAGCGAGCTAGAGGTAGTTCGCCATTCGGAATTGCTCCCACAACCATTGAACTAATCTAACGATGGTTCGGAGTCCAACACTTGGCTCGATTCTACTTCGCAAGTTTGCCTCTAAGCGAGCTAGAGGTAGTTCGCCATTCGGAATTGCTCCCACAACCGTTGAACTACTCTACCGATGGTTCGGAGTCCAACACTTGGCTCGATTCTACTTTGCAAGTTCGCAAGTTTGCTTCTAAGCGAGCTAGAGGTAGTTCGCCATTCGGAATTGCTCCCACAACCGTTGAACTAATCTAACGATGGTTCGGAGTCCAATACTTGGCTCGATTCTACTTCGCAAGTTTGCTTCTAAGCGAGCTAGAGGTAGTTCGCCATTCGGAATTGCTCCCACAACCGTTGAACTAATCTAACGATGGTTCGGAGTCCAACACTTGGCTTGATTCTACTTCGCAAGTTCGCTTCTAACCGAACTAGAGGTAGTTCGCCATTCGGAATTGCTCCCACAACCGTTGAACTAATCTAACGATGGTTCGGAGTCCAACACTTGGCTCGATTCTACTTCGCAAGTTTGCTTCTAAGCGAGCTAGAGGTAGTTCGCCATTCAGAATTGCTCCGACAACCGTTGAACTACTCTACCGATGGTTCGGAGTCCAACACTTGGCTCGATTCTACTTCGCAAGTTCGCTCCTAAGCGAACTAGAGGTAGTTCGCCATTCGGAATTGCTCCCACAACCGTTGAACTAATCTAACAATGGTTCGGAGTCCAACACTTGGCTCGATTCTACTTCGCAAGTTCGCTTCTAAGCGAGCTAGAGGTAGTTCGCCATTTGGAATTGCTCCCACAGCCGTTGAACTAATCTAACGATGGTTCGGAGTCCAACACTTGGCTCGATTCTACTTCGCAAGTTTGCTTCTAAGCGAGCTAGAGGTAGTTCGCCATTCGAAATTGCTCCCACAACCGTTGAACTACTCTACCGATGGTTCGGAGTCCAGCACTTGGCTCGATTCTACTTCGCAAGTTCGCTCCTAAGCGAACTAGAGGTAGTTCGCCATTCAGAATTGCTCCCACAACCTTTGAACCAATCTAACGATGGTTCGGAGTCCAACACTTGGCTCGACTCTACTTTGCGAGTTTGCTTCTAAGCGAGCTTGAAGTAGCTCGCCAGTTCGCGAGATTGAGTGACCGAAACGCAGTTCGGCACCACCGGCCTAACGCTCATGTCGCCGACCACCACACGAGCTTAAGACTAACTCAGGGACCTCGGCACGACGAACACAGTCACAAACAAAACGACTACACAGAGCTACAAAGAACATGCAAGTTCGAGAAAGAAATATTATTAATAATTGGGATGCAATACAAAGCAACTCTTCCTTACAACAAGATTACAAGACTTTGAAGAGCAAAAATTATAATGCCGACTCACTACACTTAGACCAAATGCAAAGGCTACAAAAACGATCATCAATGCCTCTGTGGCGCAGGGATGTTCCTCTTCAAGGACACTCGAGGTCGACGACGTTTGCCTCCGGAGCCCGATCCCATACCAGTGAATTGGGACGTGTCCTCGGCACTGCTCCTAGCAGCCACACCGACGGATGCACTGCTCGACGAAATGGCCACCGAGCTTTGTGCATCCCCCGGGCTCGGATGGTCGAGAGGCGGACGGGTCGCCATCTCGTAAAACGTGATGCCACGATCACTCTCCGCGCGAGTACACGAAGTGCTCCTCACATTGATCGACCCCGAACGCGGTTTGAGACGAGCCACCTCCGCCTCCAGCTCTGAGATCCGGCCTCGTAACGAGTCGTCTTTGACATTGACCTCGAAGCGAGGAGGTATCGCAGAGCTCGGGATGCCGGAGTGACTCGCAATAAGACGCCGAAGGTGGGTGACTTCGATGCTCTTATCCACCGTAGCCCTCTTCAACGCATCGACCTCAGCGGTCAGTTCATCCCGTTCGGTCGTCAGTTTGGCCACCTCGGCCGCCAGTCCTTCTCCCTCCGTCCGCAGCTCCGCCTCTACGGTTTGCAGGTGGCGGATCTCAGAAAGAAGACCGTCCCTCTCTGCCGTTATTTTTGACAAATTGTGCTGAATACACTTGATCCGAAGCCCGTAGCTATATGCGGTTGACGAACCTTCGTCCTCTCCTAAGGGGGTCATCTCGGCGATCCTGCTCTCCAGATGCCGGATCTCGATATCTCGCCGACCTAGGATGAGTTGAAGATGGTTTCGCTCGCTCTCGGCTCGGTGCAATCCCAGCTCGACTTCATAGAGCCGCTCTCGGCACCTCGCCAAGCACAGCCTCGTCGCCCTTAAGCCAGCCTCGGCCCGAGCATTGTCATTTGAGCGAGCGGGCTCGACGTCTTGAGTTACCGCCACAAGCTGAAAAGAAGTCGAGATAAACAACATAATTTCAAACATTGCCGAAGTCCAACACTTCAAGAATTTTCAAACAAACATTCAAACTTTCAGAAATTGGAGAAAAAAGACAGAAAAACACGGAGTCGAACCCAAAAAGAAAAGAAAGTTTTTCATTCATTTCAAAACAGCGGTGGCCAGTCCGCTATTAGGCATTACACTTCAAAAAAAAAAAAGAAGAAGAAAAAATGAGCGGAGTCAGGGCGCGACCTCTTTCCCAGGGCGGCGAGCGTGGGTGGGGGTCGGCGTCTCCGAAGGGGGCACCACCGCCAGCGGTGTAACCACGGAGCTCGGGACCTCGCCGATGACTTCGACTTCGGTCTCGGCATCGTCCTCCCCTACTTCTTCTTCCCCCTCTGATTCGGGGTCGAAGCCCTCGACGTGGCCCGGGAACAGTCTCCATCCCGAGCAGTCCATGTCGCGGAACGTCTTCGTCACCCGGGCTATGGCTTCGGCATAAGCCTTGGCCATGTTTTGGGTGAGGAACCCTTGTGCCTTCGTCAGGGTCGCGTCCTCTGCCGCTTTCACCGCCGCCGCCTTCGCCTCTTCAGCTTCGGCCAATTGTCTGGCCGTCTCCTCCTTCTGGCGGAGAAGGTCGCTCTCCAGCTTCGCGACCTGCCCCTCGAGGTAGCCGACCCTCGTCGACTTCGCCTCGAACTCGACCGTGAGCTTATCGAGCTCGTTCCCCATCCGAGACTTCTCATTCCGAGCCTGGTCGGACTCCTGCTTCAGCTCCTTCTCCAGAGCTGTCAACCTCTCGGTAAGGTGTCCGAAATGGACGATGATCTGCGACAAAGGAAAGAAGAACCAAAAGAGTTAGAAGAACTATAGGTAAAGAAATTCACCGACGGCAAAATCCCAATACTTACCGAAACGGCCGAACGAGCGATCTCAATGACGTCGTCGCCTTCTTGTCCGGCCTCCATGGTGGCCCGGTCCTTCGGCGTAGCGAGGTGCTTGACGGCCTACATGCTCGCCAGTGAGTTGCCGAGGAATCCATCGTGCTTCCGAACTTGCCAGTCCGAAATATGGATCCTCCTGTGCTCCTCTGTCAGGAGCTCCTCGGCCGCCACTATCAGCGGTGGCGTCGTCATCCCGAGGGCCGCGGCAATGGGGAACCCGCCCCCAGCATTTGATGTCGAGGCGCCTGCTCCCGCAATGACCGGACTACTGAGGGTCTCTGTCACCTCGATCGTCTCCGTGACCCTCGGAGTCTTTGGGGTCGGCAACTTGGTGGCCACCCTCTTGCGCTTCTTCGGAGCCTTGCTGGCGAGGCCTGCTCTCAAAGCTAGCACCGCGTCGTAGTCCATCGCCTCTGCATTAAAAACAAAGTTCGTCAGAACAACAGGACTCATGCAAAATAAGATATGAAAAACAAAGCAAAAAGAAGCCGCGTACTGGGATCTGCGCGGCAGAGCCCCCCCTGAACAAGATGTCCTCGGTCAGCTCCTTCCAATCGTACTTCGGTCGATCGAGAAGTGTCCGGACTGCCTCTTCTTCTTCAGGACAAAGCTTGGGCAGCACCCTCGCCCTCTTCGGCACCCCTTCCACCCAACCGGAGGGGATCGGCCAGGCCTCCGGACTCCGCACTATCAAGAACTTCTCGCGCCAGTGCTTGATGGAGTCGGGGCATATGACGAGCCTGCCGCCATGCCTCGGAGCCAAATAATATCGGTACTCCGATTTGTTCCCTTGATGTAGCCGATAGAGTGTCCGAAGCACGTTCAGCTCCGACTCGATCCCCGCGGCTTGGCAGTGTAGTACGAAGCCGTTTATCACTCTCCATGCGTTCGGCATGAGTTGGATGGGGCTGACCTCGAACCAGCTCAGCACAGTAACAGCGAACGGATCGAGAGGTAGCCGAGCCCCGGCGATGAAGGCGTCGACCGGCCAGCAACACATGGTCACTGGCAGCGGCGAGTTGGCCCTAACCCCGGGACCCGGCAACATGAGTTCGTACTCATCCAAGATCTGGAAACAATCCTGGATCACTCCCAAATCCTCTTCGCGAAGGATCGACACCGTCTCGTCCGCCTCCTTCGTCTCCCTCGCCGCATTCTCCTCGAAGGACCTCCCCCTCCCATGAACTATGCGCTCGGCCTGATCCTCCGGGATCTTCCGAACCCTGTGAAGTCCCGTCAGCGGCCCCGGCAATCTTCTGAACTCCCCCATCCGCTTCGGATCCTCCACGATCGAATCTTTGCCGAACACCTTCTTGCCCTTGTCTAGCCGACTTGGAGTGTGGGCTTCGGCGACTTCAAGGGAGGGCTTTGACCAAGAGGTCGACTCGGAGACAGAAGCAAGAGACATAGTTTATGAAGCAAACTGTGTATAAGTTACCTTAAAGGATTAGCTGCCGGAAACTTCACCAGAAAATGAACGTCGACCACCGGAAATACTCGCTTAGCACAAAAGATCGCCTGAGCAAAAGAGAAGTGAAAAATGAGAGCGGGGGGTGAGGTTTTATAGAGAGTGGCGCGCCAAACGAGGTTAATGGGCCTGTACTACCGGTCCATTCACACGAGACGACAAAAGCGACCTCAATCGTCGCCTTATTTACCACGCCAAACCGTACACCGCATTAATTACTGTCCCATCTGGCAGAAGCTCAGAGGTCACGGCATTAAATGAACATCTTGTCCGTCAGTGCTGTCAGAAGTCCAGAAGCCATCACATTTAATGACTGCCACGTCCTGCCAGCTGCGCAGAAGCCACCAACTCCGCAGTGCATCCTACACCAAAAACGCCAAGTCTTGGACCTCGGCACCAGCTGCCGAGCCCTCTTGACACCGACCCTGTTACGGGGAAAAGTTGGACCTCGGCACCAGCTGCCGAGCGCTCTTGACACCAACCCTGTTACGGGGAAAAGTTGGACCTCGGCACCAGCTGCCGAGCGCTCTTGACACCGACCCTATTACGGGGAAAAGTTGGACCTCGGCACCAGCTGCCGAGCGCTCTTGACACCGACCCTGTTACGGAGAAAAGTTGGACCTCGGCACCAGCTGCCGAGCGCTCTTGACACCGACCCTGTTACGGGGAAAAGTTGGACCTCGGCACCAGCTGTCGAACGCTCTTGACACCGACCCTGTTACGGGGAAAAGTTGGACCTCGGCACCAGCTACCGAGCGCTCTTGACACCGACCCTGTTATAAGGGAAAAATTGGGGTTCGTCACCAGCTGCCGAGCGCTCTTGGCACCGACCCCGTTATAGGGAAAAAATTGGGGTTCGGCACCAGCTACCGAGCGTTCTTAGCACCGACCCTATTACGTGGAAAGATTGGACCTCGGCACCAGCTGCCGAGCGCTCTTGACACTAACCCTATTACGGGGAAAAGTTGGACCTTGGCACCAGCTGGCGAGCGCTCTTGACACCGACCCTGTTACGGGGAAAAGTTGGACCTCGGCACCAGCTGCCGAGCGCTCTTGACACCGATCCTGTTATAGGAGAAAAATTGGGGTTCGGCACCAGCTGCCGAGCGCTCTTGGCACCGACCCCGTTATAGGGGAAAAATTGGGGTTCGGCACTAGTTGCCGAGCGTTCTTGGCACCGACCCTATTACGTGGAAAGATTGGACCTCGGACTTCGCCGAACTCCCTCTCAGCACTCGCAACCAAGCCGAGGTCCCTCTCCTCTTCGGAAAGAGGTGCCGAACCACCTACAGACCTCGGCCTCCTGGCCAGCGAGCTCTGGAAGGGGTCGGAAATGTGATGCAAGCATGTATGCCTCTCAGCGAAGGAAAACGGCCGAACCATTCTCCAAGAAATCGTGAAAAAACAATTAAAAATTCGAGAAGTTAAGGAAGAACTCCTGGAAAGCAATCGTAGAGTTGGGAAGCATCTTCTAGTCCCCGAACAAGCAATTATTGCCAAGAACAATCTTCTAGAGACCCCCGAACGACGAATTGATACTTCGCAGAGTTAAAAGGATATTCCTGCAAAATCACCACACTACCTCCTTCAAGATTCAAAACCTTCCATTTGGGCTCCGATACAACTCCACTAGCCATTAAAACAGTAAAACTACTCCTCAAAGGCTGATCAAGCTCAGTCTTCGGGAGTGGGGGGCTCGTGATATGGCTAAAAATGGGGGTTTAATCGGAACCGTCCAAATCGAGCACGAATCTTGAAGCCCAGGGATAAAATGGTAATTTCACCTACCAATGGATATAAGATGGGTACTGGATCTTTTCGTCAAAGATCCAATAACCCACGAACGGATCCATCTCAATCGGGCGCGGGTTTCAACCAGCGGAAAGCCCGATCCAGAAGGATAGAATTAGGGTTCCTGGTTAAATCCTAATCAATGGCCCTGATTCATGCCTATCCTTCCACTGGGAATTAGGGATTACATTCCTAATCTGTTTACAAGGAGAATATTTCTTATCATATCACAGGAGTTACATGCCTAATCTGCTCCCTAAGACGCCTATAAATACCCCCCATCCATCTCCATTAAGAGGTAATCAATCTTTCTCCAGTTTTCACGCTCTTTCATAATCTTCCTTGATTATTGACTTGAGCATTGGTGGGTGCGTCGCCGGGAACAACCCCGGTATCTCGCACTTTTTGCAGGTGGGCGGCGGGAGTCAACGGTCAAACTCCGGCGGAACAGGTATACAAGTTTGCTATTCAGTTTTCCTAAGAATCCACAAATACTATCTGTTTGCCCCCACACCAAATTTAGCGGCAACAACGACATAATTATTTATAAAAGTGTCACTCGTATAAAATAACAGTTTGTGCCACTAGGGATAATTTGTAAAGAGTATGTATGAGTAAAGGGAGGTCTCAGGTTCAAAGGCCAAATTGCATCTTATTATTTACTTTATAATTTTTTTTTGATTAGAATGTGCATCGCACGTGCAGATTACTAGTATAATTATATTGGAATATATGAATATAAGTAATATAACCTCAACACAAACACCACCAAAATAAAAGTTGATCAGGATATACGATATAAATGGTGAACAACAATAGGGTTTACTAAAGTTTATGCAAAAGAAGTAGAAACAAATTCCGCTTGTTGTTTGTTAGTGTTAAAAACAAATATTTGCCTACTAAAATGATTTCCTTGATGCATATGCTTGTCAAATGCCAGGCCAGAAAATATGCTTGCTAGGTTTAAAAAAAATTATTTACTGATTATTGTGATTGTTGCTGCTTATTTTGGTGTGGGAGCAAACAGATAGTGAGTTTATATTTGAAGGAAACTACTAAAGATCTAATCTTTGATCGATGCCGTAAAAAGTGGTTACAACTCTTGAGAGTGGATCTGGATCGTTGATTGAACATCGTGATCTGAATCCGACGGTTGCTGAGCAGCCGATAGAACGACAATAAGCCTGAAACACCGGTGTGGCCCCGATGATAGACCCTCCGACGCTCAAGTCAGAACCAGAGAAAGAAAGAGAGTTTGGGAGAGAAAATTCGAATTACCTTCTGAATGAGGAGGGGGAGGGTATTTTTAGGCCTGAGAAACAGTCTAGAAAATCGATATGAATTTCTTATCTCATGTTTGAATCTCCTCCTTAAGAGATAAACTCCCTTGTTTGGGATAAGAGATTTGACTTACAGTCTTCATGGGCTAGGTGTCTCTCCTAGTGGGCATAATCTGTCACTTTAATGGGCTTGAAAGCGGCTAATATCTTGTAGATGAGCATGAAGAAGACCCAGACCTGTTTAAAGATATCCATTATGATTAATCTGCCTATAGAACCTTTAGGATCTGTGCTAGAATCGTGTGTCCCTAAGTTGCCGTGGTTTTTACCATTATCATAAGCTTCCCACTTCGAGAAGACAATTTTCTTGACTTTTGGGAAGTAGTTTGCCTTATTTTTGGATTCTGGAATACAATCTTAGCTTTCACGGTGTATTGGAGATACCTTGAACTGATCAGAAGCTTCTGGAGGAGGCGAACATTTTCCTGAATTTTTCTGGAATTTTTCGTAAATTTTTGATTTTTTCTGAATTTTTCTGGATTTTTAAATAATTTTCCCCAATTTAAAATCACCTTTTGAATTTTTAAATTACCAAACCCAAGTTTAAATTAATTTTCAGGAAATTTTTTTTTTTTTCGAATTAAATATTAATTTTTGGATTTATAATTAGTTTTTCGAATTAAAAAATAAATTTTGGGGATTTTTAAGGAATTATCAGGCTGCAACATGCTTCTTGACGCGATCTGAAGTGTCGATCCGGCATTTGTTCGCCCACTGAGTGAAGCCTGCGACTGTGGAGGCAGCGAGCAATGTGGCCTCTCCAGAGCCTTCGATCATGCACTAGCGCGCTTTTCATAGCGATCAGTGGGTTGAGGATATAAGCAGAGCGGTAGGGAAGGCGTGGTGCGATCTCAAGTGCAGATCTTGTGCTAGGGCATTTTTCTTGGAGATCTGACAGCTAGCAACTGCTGCGAGAGACCCCCTAGCTCCCCAACGGTTTCATCGAGCTTTGGCTTCATCGAGCTATGCCTTCTTGGTTGAGCTATTTTTTGGGGTCGAGCAATGCTTGCTTTGTCGAACTACTGCGTCGAGCTTTGCCCCCTTCGTCGAGCTACTCGTCTCATCGTCGAGCTATGATCTCTTGATCTCTGGTGAACTATGGTGTCGAGCTATCTCTTCCCATCGAGCTATAGGGTAGGGCCTTTTCGTCTAGCTATGAGTTCGGTTGAGCTATTCATCTCGTCGAGCTATTCATCCCGTTGAGCTATGGGTTTGGTCGAGCTCTACTCCCGTTAAGCTATGGGTTTGGTCAATAGAGCTCGTCAACCTGGAAGAGGCATTTGGCGGGCTTGGCGGCGACGTGAAGGTTGGGATGGAGCTCGGTGGTGATGGAGATTTCGAACTCAGGTGTTTGGAGTTTTTTGATTGTGGGTTTCAGGTCGGGTATTGTACCCGAAAAATCACTTGGATTCATAACCTTGGGTTTTGTTGGTGGGTTTCGGGTCGGGTTTTGAGACCCGAATATCCACTTGGTTAAACCAAGGAGAAATAGACTAGAGCTTCAAGCCGTTGTGGATTTTTTTGAAGTTGTTGGAGTTCGAATTGAAGTTGATCAAAGCTTTGTGTGTTGTCTTCCAAACCTCGACATTGGCTTCAAGTGGGAATATTCTTGTTCTCCCTTGCTATTTGAACACTTGTTTTACTTGGTTTTCGAAGCATGGGAGTTCTGTTCGAGTTGCAGCTGTACTTGAGTTGGGTGAGTCGCTATTCTGAAGCTTTGAAACTGGGTGTGTATTTGTGCAGCAATTGGAGATGATCACCTTGGAGACTTGCTGTTTTTGGAGCACTTCAAATCCCTTGTTTATAGTATTCCAAGCTCGTAGTTGATCTCAAAGCTTGTGTCAAAGCTTTTGGAGAATTAGGTTTGAGTTAGGATCTAGGGTTTAGATCTTGCTCTTTGGAGTTAGAGTTATCTGCGTGAGCTTTTGTTCAGGTTGTAATTTGGCCAGGCGTGGGTTGGTGTTGAGTTCAAGTTAAGTGAAGTTAGAGGTTTTTGGTCAAGTTGGACTCATTGCGGAGCTCCGTTTAGCTTGGTTTAAGGATTTTGCATTTTTGCCTCGCTAAGCATTTGTTGAGCGGTCTACCTCGTAAAATTGCTCTCTTGTCGACCAAACACTATGTTGTTCGCTTGTTTTTTCTATCAAATGTATGGTTGCTTGTTCTGTTGGACCGCTTTCTCATCGACCAAGCGTCGTGTTGTTCGCTTGTTTTTTCGATTGAGAGTTTTGTTGGTCTAGGAGCTGAGTGCTTTGATCGTTGGATCTTGTATATGTAGCTGACCATAGAAGAGTTGTAGCGGGTACAAACTTCAGAAGGCGATAGGACTGCAGACTTGCTATTTGATCCCAGCAAGCTTGTTGAGGCAATTCTAGGACAGAGTTGAACGTTTGAACTTGCTATTTGCGCCCAGCAATATTGTAGAGACAACTCTTAGGCGGAGTTGGTCTTGTTTGCACCCAGCATGTTTGAAGAGGCAACTCTGGACGGAGTTGGATGTTGAACTTGCCGTTTGATCCCAGTAAGTTAATAGGGAACTCTGTAAATGAGTTGGACGTTGAACTTGCCATTTAATCCCAGCAAGTTTTGTAGAGGTGACTCTAGGACGGAGTTGTAGCATTAAACTCGCTGTTTGGAGATAATGAATTGTTGATGGAGCTTGAGCGATGATCAGAGCGTTGAACTTGTTGTTTGGAGTCAGCGATTTGTTACTGGAGCGTCTGAGCGGAGAGTAAGTTTTGAACTCGTTGTTTGGAGTCAACAAGTTGTTGATGAAGCTTGTGCAGAGAGCAATGCATTGAACTCATTGTTTGGAATCAATGAGTTGTTGATGGAGTTCGTGCAGTGAGCAAAGCATTGAACTCGTTGTTTGGAGTTAACGGGTTATTCGTGGAGCATGGGCAAAGAAGGATGCATTGAACTCGTTGTTTGGAGTCAAAGAGTTGTTGGCGGAGCTCGAGCAGAGTGCAGAGCGTTGAACCACTGAATGGAGTCCACAAGTTTTTGACGGTGCTCAAGCAAAGTGCAGGGCATTGAACTCATTGTTTGGAGCCAACGAGTTGTTAATGGAGCTCGAGCGGTGAGCAGAGCATTGAACTCGTTGTTTGGAGCCAACGAGTTGTTGTTGGAGCTCGAGCTGTGAGCAGAGCGTTGAACTCATTGCTTGGATCCAACGAGTTGTTGAAAGAGCTCGAGCGTGAAACTCGTTGTTTGGAGCCAACGCGTTGTTGAAAGAGCTTGAGTGGAGAGCAGAGCGTTGAACTCGTTGAATGGAGTGAACGAGCTGTTAATAGAGCCTGAGCGAATAGTATGGTATTGAACTCGTTGTTTGGAGTCAACGAGTTGTTGATAAAGCCTGAACGGTAGACAAGGCGTCGAACTTTTTATTTGGAGTCAACGAGTTGTTGATGGAGCTCGAGCGGTGAGCATGGCGTCGAACTCGTTGATTGGAGTCAACGAGTTGCTGATGGGGCTCGAGCGGAGAGCAGAGCGTTGAACTCCTTGTTTGGAGTCAACGAGTTGTTAATGGAGCTTGGGCGGAGAAAACAACGTTGAACTCGTTGTTTGGTGCCAACGAGTTGTTGATGGAGCTCGAGCGAGGATTAGAAAAGGAGGAACTCGTTATTTGGAGCCAACGGGTTATTAATGGAGCTGGAGCTATGAACAGAGCATTGAACTCATTGTTTGGAGGCAACGAGTTGTTGGTGGAGCTTGAGCAGAGAGCTGGGCATTGAACTTGTTGTTTGGAGTCAACGAGTTGTTGGAGGAGCATGTTCCGAGTCTTCTTAATATTGAAGCAAAGTCCTTTGTGTTTGTTCAGCGTTGAAGTAATTTCATTATTCTCTATGCTGACAAGTAGTCACGTACATTGGATGAGGTCTTCAGGACGTCGAGCATGTTTTCCTTCGCAATACATTGTGCTTGACGGAGTTAGGACCTGTCCGTTTGCGTGGCGTGTCACGCGAGGAGGAGTTGGAGCTTGTTCAGGTGAAGATAGGTAAGGCTTGGAACTTGCCCGCCTTAGGAAGGTTTGTCTTCAATTTTATCATCAAGAGTTAAGGGGGCCCTGGGGAGCTGTTAGCTGGCAGGAGGCATGTGAAGATGTTTGTGTCTCTTAGGTGGAGCATCTCTCTATTGTGTAGCTGGAAGGATGGTTTGTAGATCATATTATAGGATTACTATGCCATTTAATTGTTTCAGAAAGCTTTTGTAATGGTTCTTTCACTTGCAAACTCATTGTAGTTCAATACTTGGAATGCGACCCGTAGGTTTTTACGTGTACATATTTGTAGTGACATGAATACATAGATTTGCAATAGTTTTGTCTTGAAGAATTATTTCATATGTTTGATCCTTGCTGTATAACTTGTTGTAGAAGTTGATGAGCAGTCGACCGGGTTCTTTGTAGATAAACAATAAGGCCTCGAACTTGTTGCTTATAGCGAACGAACTGTCGATGGAATTTGCATGATGTGCACAGCGTTTGACGGAGTCATAATTTGTCTGTCTTGTACACAGCTAGTTGTAGGAGCAACTCTGAGGAAGATTTATTTTCCAAACTTGTTGTATGGGTCTTCCAACAAATTGTGAGAGTTACATCGAGTGGCGAGTTGAACTCCAAATATCGCTTTTGCAAGTTTTTTTGGGGTAACTACAATCCACGATTTTGGACTTCCAATCTGTCTTGAAAGAATTTTAACTAGTTTCAGGAGCAGATCGAATGTAAGTTGAACTCTGAACGTGCTTATTTGCAGGTTGCTAAAGTAACTCTGAGCCATGTGTATGGATTCTGAACTTGTTAGTTTAGGTATTAACATGTTGCAGGAGCAGATCAAATAGCGAGTTGAACTCTTTACTTGCATTGCCGCTAGTTGCTAGAGTAACATCGAGCCATGGGTATGGACTCCGAACCTGTCGTCGAGGCGTTAACGGATTACAGGAGAAGATCAAATGACGAAGCGAACTCTGAACTTGCTTTGTTACAAATTGCTAGAGTAACTTCGAGCCATGGATATGGACTCCGAACACGTCTTATAAGGAGCTTCTAATGAGTTTTTGGTGTCGTTTTTAGGAATCAGCTTTACATTTAACTCATTGTATGCATTCGTAGAGTTGTACAATAATTTTGCAAAATATAATACTAAATTTTATTGGAAAATAAAATTTTGCAGCTGCTTTAGTGACTGGCCGTTATTACATGAAGTGACCAGTAGTGAAAGCAGTATTTATTGAAAAGTAAAACTAAATGGATGCTCTAGCGGCTGACCTTTATTACAAAATATTGAAAATATATGGATAAGGCAGGCGTTAAGCGTCCTTGTTGCGATTCATGAAGTGTTCCACTTTCCAAGTTCCTGCTAATATTTCCTTGCCCCTCGGGTCTTCAAGTTGATGAGCCGTTAGACGAACAACTTGGTAGACCTTTCCTGGACTCATCTGTTTAAGAGCGATCCTCCCATTGTTTTGCATAGAGAATGGAAGATCCTCAGATTCGCCAATATGTTTGAGCAAGATTACTTCTTTCCATTGAATGAGCGGAGTGGCTTTGGGCGAGGGGTTCATGTCTATTACTGTATTCTGATGAGAACGAATTTGGACCTGGTAGGAGATGATTTGGTAAGTTTGGAGGTTCTTGACATGATTTTCTATGGAAGTGGCTTCGAGCTTGTTTACGGCCTTGGAGCTACTGTGATGGATTTCCGGCAGTAGCTCTATGGCGTTGAGGGGGAGAACCGAGCCCCCCGTTGTAGTGGTGTAGCATGCTCTTGCTGCTTGTTGGCTCCCTACAACTTGGCCCACATATGGTGTTGTAAGGAACTTCATTTTCATGTAGTAGGCGGAAGGATTTGCATGAAAGGTCGTCAGGCCCGAACAGCCAAATATTGCATTGTATACGGCTTTGATGTGACTACCATAAAATCTAGTACTTTCGTTCGAATAGCGGGTGCTTTTCCTGCTGTCACATCGAGTGTGACGATTCCTTCTACTTGAACGGGGACACCGAAGAATCCATGAAGTGTATAACTGGCTGGCTTAAGTTGGTCTCGGGAAAGCTTTAAGTCATTGAAAGTGTTCATGAAAAGGATGTTTTCTGAGCTGTCGTTGTTCACCAGGATGTGGCGTACCTCATGATTCACCATGCAAAGGTTTATGACCAATGCATCGCAATGAGGTGTTCGGACACCTTCTAAGTCTTTGTCGGAGAAAGATATCGGGACCCCGGTGCTCTTGGCAGGTGGGATGTTATGTACTGAGTTGACTTCCTTGACAAATGCTTTGCGGGAGGAATTGGAATCTCCCCCCATCAGACCTCCATGAAAAGAGTGAAGAGTGACCATGTGTTCTGAATCTTGCGATTCGGAGGGTCTCTCTCGACACTTATTAGCCCCCCGTGCCGGAGGGATTTCGACGTTGTTGTTTTGTCAGACAAATTGAGAGAGATAGCCCCGGTGAATCATACCTTCAAGTTCGTCTTTAAGGGATCGGCAGTTGTCAGTGGTGTGTCCATGGTCTCTGTGAAATGCGCACCACTTGTTCCGATCTCTTCTCTTGCTTGCTGTGGACATCTTGGGGGAAGGCAAATTATTACGTCCTTCTCTTGTATTGAGATGAGTGAACTTGTCGAAGCGTGGTGCTGGAGGTGGACGGCGTTGACCTTCGCCGTCTTTTTGAAATATCCTAGGTCCTTCCTTACTTGTATTCTTCTATTTGTTCCCGGAAGATGAATTGTTCTTGCCTTGAGGATAAAGAGCTTCCTCGATCGTGATATATTTATCCCTCCTTTCTAGGAGCTCAATGTAATTTTTAGGAGGCTTCTTCACGAGGGAGGCTTTCAGGTCTTTGTGAGTGACATTGTGGCGGAACGCAGCAGTAGCCATTGATGAATCTAGGAAGGAAATGGACCTTGCTTCGACTGTGAAGCACTTGAAAAAGTCTTTCAGCAATTTTTTGTCTCTTTGCTTTAATTCTAATAGGGAAGCACTTATTTTTTCAGCATTGCGGCTAAGTAACGAAGTGCGCTATGAAAAGCTCATCGAGCTGGTCGAAGGAAAATATTGACTCTGGAGTGAGGCGATAGTACCATTCCCTTGATGATCCTTTCAAAGTTGCGGGGAATGTTCGGCACATAAGTGCATCAGTGGCGTTGTAGACAATCATGAGAGTTTTTAAACTCTCTATATGGTCAGTCGGGTCTGATTTTCCACTGTATGACTCGAATTGAAGAGCTTTGAAGTTCTTCGGAATGAGTGCATCAAGGATGGATTTGCTAAAAGAAGGTCGACTAAGGCAGCTTGCTAGAGCAATTTCTCTTATTCTTTATTTGTTCTAGGCAATCTTCTACTTCTCAGATGCGGCGAAGGACTTGGTCATCCTTCCACTTGGATCCATTTGAGTTGCTTGATTTTTCTTTTGTTGAAGGAGTAGAGTGGCAACTTCATGAGTGTCAACCCTGATCATGAGTACCTCGAATAGCTTGGAGGATGTCATGCTTGAAGTTCTCTAATTCGGCCTAGTGACTGGGGTCTTTTTCTCTTTGTTTCTCTCAAGATGCTTTCGACTCTCATGAGTCGGGCTTCTTTCTGCAGTGCACCCCCTATAAGATGAGGAGTATCTTGATCTCTGTCTTGGTAGAGAGTTGCTTCTTTGGTTCATTTGACGTTCTAAGTGGAAGGCCTCTGTTCGGGCACGCCTCTCATCCAAATGGATCCGTAGATCAGTTCCTTGTTGCCTGACGCTGATGATTTGACAGGGATCTCTTGACCCCAGGGGACCAATCGAAGGCATCGAATCACTTAAAGGATTATGGACAGAGATATGGTCGTGCAGAGGGCGTTGTTCATGACGGCTTTTTCGGGAGCCCCCCGGTGCCTCTCCGTTGATAGGAGCTCGATTAGGTTGTTGGGGCGGATCCAGCTGTTGAGGAAGAATTGGGTCATCCATGGGAGGGGTTGGTTGACGAAGAGAATTGGTTCGACAGCTTGAGGCTGCCGCTCTCCCTTTAGTCTTGGTGGCATTATGGTAAGTCTGATATGTGTAGTTTTCCACAGATGACACCAATCTATTGCTACTTATTTTGGTGTGGGAGCAAACAAATGGTGAGTTTATATTTGAAGGAAACTACTAAAAATCTAACATTTGATCGATGCTGTAAAAAGTGGTTAGAGCTCCTAAGAGTGGATTTGGATCGTTGATTGAACAACGTGATCTGAATCCGACGGTTGCTGACGCGACCGATGGACCTACAAAAAGCCTAAAACACCGGGGGTGGCCCCGGCGACAGACCCTCTTACGCTCAAGTCAGAACCAGAGAGAGAGAGATTGAGAGAGAAATTGTGAATTACCTTCTAACTGAGGAGGGGGAAGGTATTTATAGGCATAACAAACATTCTAGTAGATCAATATGAATCTATTTGTAATCCCTATTTCCACAAATACATATTTTCTGAATGTTTTTCTGTATTTCGAGATTTATAAATTTGTTATTTGTTAGATTCGTTTTGAATTTCATTTTAAAGTATTTTTCTAAACAATAATTATAACTATTTCAAATAAACTTTGTTTCCGTTCCTACTTGATCAACTATTTGCATTTTAACCCTCAAAAATATTGTTACTGTTTCGGCTGTTTCGGCTATTTCAACAAAATTCCTATTATTATATCCTGATGATTGCTATTATTATTGTTAGTATTTTTATTGTCATTATTATTATTATTATTGATGTTATTATTAGTATTATTATTTTTATTGTCATGGTTATTAGTTCTATTCTTATTGTTAATATGGATATCTATTATTATTATGATTGATGTTTAAAACAAATCAATTCTTATTTGATAATGGTGATTTTGATTGTTTCAAATACTTTATGTAATGCAAATTATATCAGATATCTTATTTCTTGTATTTGAGTTTATATTGATCCATTATATTCATGTACAATCCATTTTTTTTTATTGGATCTATACCCAATTACCCAATACCTAATATCTCATCTTTTCCCCTATATATACTAATCTCTTTTAAACCCTAATCCTATTTTAATTAACCCTAGCCGCCTTTAATACTATGCATTCCCCTAAACCCCCATCCCCGTTCATCCCGCTCTCGTTCCCTCTCCCTGTTTCCGCCACCGAACCCACAAATCCATCCTCCGTCGCTCCTCCCGTCTCCTCCGACCGCCTTCCCCTCGTCATCATAGACCTCCCCTCCTCATCCTCATCGCCCCGTCATCATCCCTGTCCTCGCCCAACTCCACCGAAACCCATCTCTCACCCGGTCTTCGCCCGTAACCCATTATTGTTGTCTCCCCCCATTGCCGAACTCACTTCGCCTGCACCATTCCCTCTCCTTGCCACCGCCTCGCCATCCCTCATCCTTACCCTCTGCTCACCCTTACAACCACCGGAGATCCCCTCCATCCTCTTCGTCGTCGTCCAAGTTGCTGTTCGTCTCCTCTGTTTTCGTCGAGGAACAGAGCATCGCTCGAGCTGCTGATTCCCCATCGTTGCGTCGCTTCCCGACCGCAGCGCCGCCACCGCCATACCCGAGCACCCCGCCGCAGTGCCGCACCGTCGCCGCCAGCGTCTGAGTTCTCTCCTGCTCTCTCTCTCTCGGTCGAGTGGGGAAGAAGAAAGCACAGTGGTGAAGCTTCGGTGTTTGCTGTTTTGCTGGGTCTTGAGTTGCTTTTGCTACTTGCATTTCTTCGCACGTGTCTCGCTCGTGATCTTGTGGATCGTCGCCCCGGATTCTGATCCTGTTATTCTAGTTATTCGAATTAATCGTCTCACAGGCAAGCCTCTTCTTGAACTAATATTTTATTCTGTTCAAGATTTATTTGATCTCTGCAAGTACATCCCGTCTTTTCCCTTATCATGTTTTATTTGACAATTCCGTTAAGTTTATTGAGGGTTTACATGAGCTAACCCGATATACTCTTAACATCGTGCCGTTCTCTTTGATCTAAAACCTAGCCCCTATTCTTTCATGCATATGTACTTATATGTAAATAAATAGATCCATACTATAGACTTGTTGATGAATTGTATACATGTTAGATTGAATTTGATTGATGAATTAATACCATGCCTGTGAAATTGTATCTTAAACATAGAATTATGCATGTTGACACCTAGGATTACTTTGATTACCAATTTGCATGAAATTTATGGTTGCATGATTTACTTATTGCCCTTTCATGCTAAAACAATTTCTGGACTACTAGTTGTTTCATTTTGAATCAGATTTTCAATCATGCTACTGTCATAATTTAAAATAACTTTCTAAACATGAAATATAGCCTCTGATGTCTAGTTTACTCCCCTTTTTGCGGATTTGAATTCCGATGTGTGTTTTGTTAGATATCATCATTTTAGTACAGCTGTGTCAGAACTTTCAGATTCACAAATGCATGCGTATATTGTTGTTCTACAATTTCTTTAACCATGTTAACAGTAAAATAAAAATCTGAAATAAATCTAGCGGAACCTAGACATGTGTAGGAATGCCCCAAATTTTTTATACATTTATTTGATGAGTTTCCTGACCTGAAACAAATAGGTGAACACAACTTATATCATGTTGCCTGAACATAAAACCTGAATAGAATAGAGTTGTCACCCTAGTTTCTGTATCTTTTATGTGCCTTATATATATTCGCTGGAACCGTGTGGAAGTATAGTTTCTATAACTTTCGACGGATCCAGATTTTCTATTTTGTAGTAGTAGTGATCCATATTTTAGTACAGCAAGGTCATGCTGTCTTGATCATGTGATGTGTGTGTAAATGAGTTGTTTGCTTCAAGCTTTGTCTGTAATGAATAGAATTAGTCACACTTAGTATTGTACAACATTGACACCTTCTTGCATGCTCACATAGAATGAAAATAAACTAATAAAAAGTCGGGGTATTATGGGTAGACTTAGTAGTGAACAATCGGAAACTGTACTCCGCCGGCCCTACCGCCTGACCTGCCTGACCTGCCTGACCTGAAATTCCCTGAACATGAAACACCTGCCTGATAAACACTGTCCCTGAACATAAAACACCGCCCGATAATCTCTGGGCTGAGTACACGATCTGTGAATTCACCATCAGTCTAAAACGTTCATTGTGTGTTTGCGCCGAACCTGTAGTATGGGATGCAGTAGTACGTGCACTAGATAGGCTAATAAAATGATTAATAACCTGCATGCTTGATCCTGTATACTTGACATCATGCATTACATGTGTGATTACTGTAGACCTTTGATATTATTGTCTATCTTTGCTTTGTTCTTTGACTTTGATCATGTCCCTTTTCTTTGATATTCATGTTTCCTTTATTCTATGTTTTTCTCTACTTACTGCTCACGACTTGCTCTAAGGGCACTCTTTTCTTTCTTTTTAGATCAAGAAGTTACAGGTACCGAAGGATCAATACCAGAAGAAATTGGTGAGCAAACTCTCTGATGTTCGGAGCTGGACCATTAGACTACTTAGCTATTTATTGTTATTTGCTTATTGTATTGTTTTTATCATACTTTGTATTCGTGGGCTTTATGACCCGAAGTTTGTTTATCCCAGATGTTGGATTATTATTTAGTGAATTTATTTCATGATTATTTGGAGTTTATTCATTGTTTATGTGATTATATTCTTCCTGCGTGGTTGTTTTCTCTTGTATATTGTTGAGTTAGTCTGTTACGGCTTATGGATGATGTATAATCATTCGCTGGGTCTTCGTTACGTGCTCGTATTTTTGTAATTTAGGAAGCGGGGCGTGACACTATTAGATCGATATAAATTCCTTATCTCCTATTTGAATCTCCCCTTTAAAAGAAGAACTCCCTTGTTTGGGGAAAAGAGATTTGACTTACAGCCTTTATGGACTGGGTGTCTTTCCTTGTGGGTCTAATCTATCACTTTTATTGAGCTTGAAAGTAGCCCATATCTTGTAGATGAGCCTGAAGAAGGTCGGACCTGTTTAAAGTGGCCCGTTATGATTAATCTGCCTGTAGAACCTTTAGGATCTGTGCTAGAATCGTACGTCCCTGATTTGCCGTAATTTTTATCTTATTTCTTAAAAGAAAATCCTTTTAGAATATTGTTTCCTTCCTTTTATTTGAGAGAGATCGCCAATTCTTTTATTTGTGAAAGAAATTGAGAAAAGCATACAAACAAAAGTAAATAACTAACAATTTTACCGTATACCTAAAGAAAAATTTACTGTATTTAATGAATATATATACAATTATGCATAGAAAATTAAGATTCGCTAGCTTGCAGCTGGTTGTGACAATATACTTTGCAAACTTAACTTGTTAGCTATATTAATTGTTTGACCTTATGCTAAGGGGGTATTTGGATGTATGTAAAATATTGAGAATATGTGGAATGCTAATTTTCATAACTATTTTTGTTTTTGGATGGTAGTTTGGAAACTTAACATGTTAGCTGCATTAATTGTTTGGCCTTATGCTTAAGGGTATTTGAATGCATGGCCAGTCTTCAGGTATTTAAAGTCTGGGATGAAAAATAAAATTGTACTCTTTATAGACACTCATGTATTTATATATATATTAACAAAATATGATATAAATAAAGACACTCTTGTATTTATATATATATCAACAAAATATGATATAACCCGCGGGGGGGGGGGGTTTAAAAATAAAGATTACCTTGTTTTACTTTATGACATCAAATTCTTCATATTTTTCATTAAGTATAGTTACATCAATTCTTGCATCTAAAAAAAAATCAAATCAATTCAAATCAATCAGATCTCATCTAAAATAATTTATTCTTGCATTTTTAGAAGCAAAATCATAAATTATATGTTCAACCTCAATATTTTTGAACATATTCTTTTTAATACTTAATTTGCTAATCCATTTAGCCTATCTTGAGTCATAGTTATTCGCAGATAAGGTTTTCAAAATTTTAATTTTGAAAAGTTTCTTTCCGTAGATGGCACAGTCATAGGTACAGTCAATAAAATTCTATAAGCAAGCAAAATATTTGGAAACATATCAATTTTTTTCTTTTTGCAAACTCTATATATAATTTTAATGGAATGTCATAGTTTATCTGTTTCATATACTTTACTTGGAGTCGTCCCGTTCTCCTTAGCCACCTGAAACATTAGTTCGATATCATAATTAAAAGAACTTAACAGTAAAAGACTTTAGGGAGATCTCATCAATTTTTAAAGGAAATACCAGGTACATATAATCATCATGCCCCCATGACATCTGTTAGAACCTGAATATAAAATAATAAAAAATCCAACAGAATTTGTGAAGGAATCAAAAAAACCAATTGAAGAAAACAGTAAGTAAAGGATTTGCACAGAGTCGAGATTTGAAATCTCTGTCCTTAAAGCAGAATTTGCCCCGTAGTGTGACGGTTACCGGCGAATTGCTTCCCAGGATACAATTGTACCTTCTCTGAAGAATGCAGCACCCTTGCTTCAGAGACAACGAACTGTTGTCTGTGTTGTACTCTCAGTTAACACTTGACTCTGACACAGAGGAGAAGAAGAAGAAAAGAAAATGTCAAAATTCTGTATCTGTATGTAAGACTCTGTCTGGTTTTATAGAGGAAAGTTGGACTGGAGACTGTTCAGCAGCTGCCATTACTCTGTAACAGCAGAGTAATGGGGACTCTTCAGATTCATAACTGGTGAGCCATTACTCTGCTGTTACAGAGTAATGGGCACCAGTTACTGAATCTGAAAAGCCTTTTCAGTTCAGTAGGGGAAGAGTTTGTCTGGGCAAAATTAAAATAAAAATTTAAGCCAGACCAAACCAAGCCGAGCCAGACCGAGCCGAAGCCGGGGCCGGGGCCGGGACCGGGTGCGCGCGCGCGCGTGTGTGTTTGTCATTTTGGCTAAGTCCTCTCTCCACTACACGTTAGTGGTAACCCCCGGGCCACACGCTCTAGTCCAGTTTTCTAGTATATATACTAGTAAAAATCTTTTCCAATTTCCGATATGGGACTATCCATTTGTTAAGTTAGTACATTTCAAGTACCCAACTTTGGATCAACATTTCTCATTCATACGGAATTCGTTTTTGGCAAGTGAGTATACTACGGAATAGTACTCGACGAGAGGATCGCAATCCACTCATATTTCGGCACCGCCGGTGGTCGGAGCCTGCCGGAATCCGGCCCGGAAAACTACAAAAATTAATTCCAACAACATCAACACATTTTCGAGTCCACATCCTTTCAGAAAACATCTCATACATGGTGTTGTAATTGGAATTGTTGTAATTAATCTGGACTGACCTTCGAAGAACTGTTGTGTATCACATGAAGATTAGGAAATTTGTACGATTCACATATTATTAAGCACTATATGTGTTTTGTTTGGATATGGTTACCCTGCGATGAACATTGGATTCGTCGAAAGCACAACCGGAATGTGTCACCTACAACAGCCCACTGTGGAAGCTAGGATGTAGGAGAACCTTCCCGAGATCTGAAACATTGAAGGTACATTTCATTAGTTGTATACCAATATATTGTTGGATATATAGGTATATTATCAATATAATAGAATATTATTGTGTATAATATTCTATGGGACAACACATACTTTCACGTGTTATCTGTTAATTGTTGGACCGGGTTGACTGGGGCTTAAAGCCCAGTACCCTGAACCCAGTTCGATCCCATATATGCTAGTCTAGAGGTAGTGCCCTTGTGATATTCTAATTATGATAAGCAGGGTATAATATCTCAAGCAGTAGGGATATTAACCCTAACCCTAATTAATTTTTCATTGTTATTATCTCTTATAATCTCTAACAATTTTGAGATATTATTTAAATTAATTTTGAGATTAAGAGAGAGAAGATCTTCATCGTCGAACTCCATCGCCGGCGTCGCCTCCCGCCGCAGCCGTAGGCCACCGGCGAAATGCCACCGCAAGCAGCCACCTCGGCATCATGCTCCTTCTCCTCTTTCCCAAGTAAAATTTTGCATTCGGGTGTGGGAAGTCAGATCCAATTTTTTGACTGGATTTCATTGGTGTTCTGTGTTCGGAGGAGAACAGGGAATCCTTTGTGGCTGCCACTTTGACTCAGATCTGACCAAATTAGTGATCTCATTGGCTGATTTCGGTGTTCTGTGTTCGAGTCAAACAGGGGATCTGTTGCGGCTGTCACTTTCATTCAAATCCAACGAAATCAGAATCTCATTGGCTGATCACTTGGTGTTTTGTGTTCGGGATTGAAGATCTGATCTCAAGTGTGCTCGGGTTTGACTCAGATCCGAATTTGGATTGGGTGGTTAGTTGATGTTTCATGTTATCGGGGAAAAGACAGGATCTTCAACTGTACTTCGGATTCAGATCCAACCCACAAATCTTCATCAAGATTCAGTCCACTCTATCCTTTAAGATTTGTGCTTTTTATTTAATTATATTTCTGAATTATTGTTTTATAGCAGTTTTACAGAATACACCTTCTATTTTGCTGAAATTATGCTAGTAGTAATTATTCAGAATAAACCCTCTAAATTTTGGAATTTACAGTTTATTCCTTAAGATGAAAAAACTTAATTGGGCATACAAGATTTTGAAATTAGATACGTTGGATAGTTCTGAATTTAACAGTTAGAGGGGGAAAGCACAATATGAGATGTGGATACAATTCTTGAAGATGGTGAAAGCAATAGGGACGTTGTTTGGACTAGATCCATATATGATTGAATTGGACTGGATCAGATATTAAATTAAAGATAAGTTCTTTACCTATACATCTTATTATTTGTTGCTGCCAAGTGCTAAAGTTCAAAACCGTGTTAACCATTGTTTAATTAAATACAAATTGAACAACTGTTTTGGCTATGTGCTAAGGATTAAATATTTATTTTGATAAGATAAATTATAGTTTTTTACTATAAATATGTAGCTCCAATTAAATTATTGTTTGAATTAAATAGTGCTAATAATTTGTTTAATTGGCTAATCTTTAACAATCTGATGAATATAGGAACTTCAAAGTTACTTACAATTTGTGTGTATTGGAGATGGTGGATTTGCATCACGGTAGGATATGTCTGCACTACGCAGACTTCTCCATCGAATTTGAAAAACACTTCCAACTTGAAGTGTCGGTATAATCTACTCTAATCTTTCTTAGTATTTTTATGTGATGAATGTGCTAACATTTTGTGCATTTGATCACATGAATGAGAATTTTAGATCATAATTATTCTCATTTTGAAAACTAACATGTTTAGGGTTGTCAAGTGTGCCTTGTCATACTATGTGTATAGATATATTGACAATCTATCGTTTGCAGTTTTGTGTGAGATTGTATATTTGCTTCTCCGATAAAGATTGATGTATAAGGTCTATAACAAATGTCTGTAACTTATGTGAGAGCATCTCGTAATACAAGATATGACTCCATTAGTTACATTTTGTTCTTTCTCGTTCAATGTATTGTGTGTGCAAAGTTGAATTAAATATATATATATATATATATATATATATATATATATATATTAGACATTATCTCATTTAGCATTATGAAGATGATGATGAACGAATAAAGGAAAGAACTCTTTGCTCTATGTGGTTGAGCATAAAGACATTGTTGAAACCATGAGAGAAAGCAAACTATTCTGTAAAATGTAATAGAGTAATTTTATATTAACTCATATTATTATTACTTTATAATGTACTTGTATAATTAATGGTATATGTAAGTTGAGTTTAACAAACGAAGCAATTGACAATAGTAGTTCTAATTTGTGTAGTCCTTGAATATGTCATAATAGGCTAGGACATGTGAACTATATATAAATTGTTTGCCATTGTTACAACTCATAATTCTGCTATGAAATTTGTGCTCAAATTTTGATCACTAGAAAATTATTTAGTATGGTCTCTAGGAGCACACAATTTTTTGAGTCAATACATTCTGATAATTGTGATCTCAGTAGCTTTGTGACTAGATGAGATAATGATTGGTCAGAAGTATTTAGTTACTCTTGGAGTGTTTATTGAATATTTATCATATATATGGAGGATGCAGCACTCGTTATTTTGATGAATTAAAAATCTAGTCAAATGCTAAGATCAAAATATTTCAGATTTTATAGAGGTGGTGAAATATTTTAACAATTCTAGAGAAGTTTGCAGTTGGTATAATCTCTAGTGCACTCTATTCACTACAGTCAAAACGATATTGATAAAAGTTAGAACCAGATATTTAGTGAAATGTTGAATTCTATATTATTGACTGTTGTTTGACTTTGTGTAATTATGAGTGATGTTGTATTGTTAATCATATTCATAATATGTTACTACACTCTAAATTATTTATAGCTTGTAACTATGTGATAGAAATACAAATAATTTTGTTACAGTGAAAATATGTGGTGCGGTACATTTGTTAGAGTACATGACCCTAGAAGGCCTAAAGTATGGCCTATAACAAATATTTGTGTGTGCTTAGAAAGTGCAGAATATAGTTCTATGGACAGATTTTGAATCTATCTAATTTGTGTTAGAAGAATCTAGACTCGCAGAGTTCTTTAAGGATGTGTTCATCAAAGATAAATATATGAAATTAACTAGTCCTACTGACACGATAAATGATTCACAGTTGGAATCAAGAACTACCCTTACTGACACTTAAAACTTCAATGACAAATGAGCCAAGAAGAATTTTTAGTAGATAATGAAATGAATTTGTTGTTATACAAAATACTTTAATTTAGTTGATTTGCCGAAATGGGATAAAACTATAGTAAGTTTGTGGGGTTTGTAGAAAAAACATAATTTTGAAATGATCAGTAGCAATTTTAATGCACTTTTAGCAGCAAAAGATTGACTGGAAAAGTGGGGTATATTTGTTTTATGTCTACTCATATGTATGTCATATTGCTACAATAAGTATTATTCTTGCCCTTACATCTATTGAAAATTTTGTTATTCATGAAATTTTCTTAAACAGTTTTGTACTAAAAAGTTTTGCATGAAAATGTAGTGAACATGATTTACAAATTGGTAAAATCATTGTATGTTTTTAAAACATGTGTTAAAATTGAGGCACAAATAATTTGACAGAATTTTAAAGAGCATAGATTTGAATCAAGTAATTCAAATAAATGTCTTTATTTTTGCGGTGAGTCAAATATAATTTCCCTCATTTATTTGTATATTGTTGACATACTTGTTGATTGGAAGCGACATCTATATTATAAATGAAATTAAAACTGTGTTATCCAAAGAATTCAGCATGAAACACCTAGGTGTTGTGGACACCATATTAGGTATAAGAGTGAGTTTCGATTGGCAAGGGATAACCCTTAGTCAAACTCAATAAATCAATAATGTGTTCCAAAAGTGGGGATATAGTGATTGAAAATGTGTTTTAAAAAACCTTGTGATTATGATAAAGGTTGACACCTAATGATGGTGCAACTATGAGACAGTTAGGTCATTCTAAACTTATTGAAAGTCTCATATATACAAAGATCTGCACTAACAGACATGGTCTCTGAGGTAGGTATGATCTGCAAAATCAGTAGTAGTCCGGTAAATAACTCTCGGAGAGCCCGAAGAGGCTAATGAGATACTTGAGTGGTACTCAAGAGTTTGCTTTATGATACTCTAGTCATCCTTTAGGAATGAATGAATGGTCTGATGCATTATAATGCTCAGAATTTAGTGAAAGTTGATAACTAGTGAATATGTGTTTACACTAGGAGGAACATAAATGTTATGAAAATTAAAAGGCAAACAGGCATTGTGCTATCATTCATGAAATCAGACCTCTGTGTCATCCTCTGCAGGAAAAGAGGCTGAGTGGATTGAAGAATCTGTTGCTAGTCATCCATTAAAAAGTTTAAGTAACTCTCTAATTCTATTCGTCGACTATCATGCATTGTAGCTCATAACTCACTCTATAATAGTTCGAGGAGTATATTAAGGCTGAAATATTATAATCTCAAATATTCCAGATCTGAATAAGTCAATATCCTGGGTCACATTGCCCAAATACAAATAAATCCAAGTACAAGATACAATTGTTCAAAACAAGCAACAAGAATAATAATAGCAAAATTCAGCACTAATATTTCATATCACCAACACCATTTGGTACCTGTTCTCTAAAATCTATAATTTAACAATTGTAGGGATAGGAAAAAAGAAAACAAAGTCCCGTCAATGCAAATTACGGGCCGCTTGTAGTACAGGATACAAATACATGGGAAAAACTAAACAAATAGCATGGAATATCATGATAACAAAATATAACAACTAGCATGGTAAGGTGAACAAGTATAAGTAGCATGTATCAAGTGTCAAGTGAAACAAGTATCATGTAAACAAGTAACAAGTATCAAGTATCATGTAAACATGTATCAAGTCTCATGTTTCATGTAGTCAAGTATCAAGTAAGCATGTATCATGTTCAAGTGTCATGTATCAGGTCTTGTAGTTATTACTATCTAGGTAGCACTTCATGTATCCCGGTTTTTACTACATGGTTGCTACAACAAACAGTTTCGCTTTAGATTTCATAATGGACCATAGAATGGACCATAGAGGGCAGTGTACTCAGGGACAAGTATCAAGTACCTAGCTCCAAGTATCATGTATCATGTATCATGTATCACGTGTCAAGTTGTGCAAGTGGCAAGTGTTGCCGCTAAATTCGGTGTGGGGGCAAACAGATGAATTTGTGAGTTCGTGAAAAACCTGAATAGCAAACACCTAACCTGTTCCGCCGGAGCTTGACCGTTGGCTCCCGCCGTTCACCTGCAAGGAAGTGCGATACACCGGGGTTGTTCCCGGCGACGCACCCTCCGACGCTCAAGTCAGTAACCAGCAATGATTATGAAAGAGCGTTTAACTAGAAAAAGATTGATTACCTCTTAATGGAGATGGGTGTGGGGTATTTATAGGCGTCTTAGGGACTGGTTTTAGGAATGTAATCCCTGTGATTGGATAAGGAATATTCCCCGTAATCAGATAAGGCATGTAATCTGATAAGGTATATCCCCCATAATCAGTTAAGGAATTTAATCCCTAATTCCCAGTGAAGAGATAGCTGTGAATCATGGCCGTTGATTTAGATCTAATCAGGGACCTTGATTGTATCTTGTCGGATCGGGTTGGTAGCGGGTTGAAACCCGTACCCAGCTGAGGTGGATCCGTTTGCGGGTTAGTGGATCTATGAGATGGAGACCCAGTACCCGTTTCGGACCTATCTGCGTGTGAAATTACCGTTTTACCCCCGTGCCTCAAGATTCGTGATCTATCTGGACGGTTCCGATTTAACCCCATTTTTAGCCATATCACGAGCCCCCCACTCCTAAAGACTGAGTTTGATCAGCCTTTGAGGAGTAGTTTAACTGTTCTAATGGCTGGTGGAGCTGTATCGGAGTCCAAATGGAGGGTTTCGAATCTTAAAGGGGGTGGTAGTGTGTTTTTGGGAGTTGCAATTTGTTTTTAAGCATCTTTGAGTGCCCAACGGTCTTTATCTACTTTTTTCGGATTATTTATTTAATTTTGCGATGTGTTAACCAGTCGTCCGGGGGCCCTCACGATACATTCTAGGCGATAATTGTTCGTTCAGGGGTTCGAAAATATTACCCTGAATTTAAAATTATTTTCTAGATTTTCCCGTGAATTTTCCTGAATTTTTGGTGATTTTTTCGCAATTTTTAAATAAATAAAACGATTAAAATAAATAAAAATTGATTTTATATACCCATTTATGACGTGGCGTCATCAGAGCCTTTGATCAGAGCGCAGCGCGATTTTCGGAGAGATCGAGTGGCCCCTGTTCTTCGGCTCGCTCTTTCGCCGTATGTGAGGTTCGGTACTCCGGCACTCCGGCTCGGCGTCTCGGCACTTCGGTTCGAATGGCTCGGTGCTTCGGCTCGACGATTCCGAAGTACGTGGCGTCATCTGGGCCGTCTATCTCAGCGCGGATCCCCGTAAAGCGCTATCTTGTCGTTTAGTGGACGTGGCCAAATCTGGACCGTCCATCATGACGAGCGCGCTTTTTGACGAGATCCAACGGCTGATATGGGTCGGAACGATTTTTTGCCATATACGAGGGTCGGTACCCCGGTACCTCGGCTCGGCGCCTCGGCACCTCGGTTTGTATGACTCGGCGCTTCGGCTCGGCGGTTCCGAAGTACGTGGCATCATCTGAGCCGTTCATCATGACGAGCGCGCTTTTTGGCAAGATCCAACGGCTGACATGCCTCGGAGTGGTTTTTTGCCATATACGAGGGCCGGTACCCCGGTACTCCTGGCTCGGCGTCTCGGCACCTCGGTTCGGTGGGTCAGTGCTTCGACTTGTTGGATCGGTGCTTCGGCTCGGCGGTTCCGAAGTACGTGGCATAATCTGGGCCGTCCATCTCAGCGTGGATCCCCAAAAAACGTTATCTTGTCGTTTAGTGGACGTGGCCAAATCTGGACCGTTCATCACGACGAGTGCGTTTTTTGATAAGATCCAACGGCTGATATGCCCCGGGGCGGTTTTTTGCCATATACGAGGGTCGGTACCCCGGTACCTCGGCTCGGCATTTCGAAGTTGTCTGGCCGAGGCACGGAGTTGTGTGTTTTGGAGGTCCTTTCCTGAGGGGTCGCCTCATTGGCTCTTAGTGGCTCGGTGGCTCGGCGGCTCGGCTGAGCTGTTCGGTAGCTCGGCCGGGCGGACCGATGGCAGTCGGCGAGGAGGGACGCGTGGCTGGATCTGGACGGTCTATCCTGACGCGCATCTCGAGGATGGGGTTCAGATCACGAGAAAACGCTATCTTGTCGTTTTGTGGGCGTGGCTCAATCTGAACCGTCCATCAGATTTCGTCGTGATTTTTAAGGAGATCCGACGGTGACTTCGCTTCGGAGCGATTTTTTTTGCCATATACGAGGGTCGATACCCCGGTACCTCGGCTCGGCGCGTCAGTAGTTCACCCTCTGCCCGTAGTAGCTCGGAGAAGTGGGGAAGAGGAAGGGGAGGAGAGGCATCTGGGTTCTCTCCTCTGCCTTGTTCTCTCGCATAGTGGAGAAGCGGTGCTGGGAAGATCCTCGTAAGAGCCATGGGAAGGCCCATTCTGTGAAGTGAGTGCAAGGAGCAACTCTAGTGGAGAGTTGTGCTCCGATCTCGTCGAGAAGAGCTATTTGAGAGACACGTTTGAGGAGGAATTCTAGGAGAAAGTTGTGCTCCGAACTTGTGGAGAAGAGCTCCGCTTTGGAGGTGAGCGGAGTGAAGAGCTCGGCTGTAGGAGAGCCATCTGGACGAGGAGTTTGAGGAGCAACTCTAGGAGAGAGTTTTAGCTCCGAATTCGTTGGGAAGAGCTCCGCTTTGGGAAGAGCTCCGCTTTGGAGGCGAGCGGAGTGGGAAGCTCGATTTGTAGAAGAGCCATCAGGAAGAGGAGCTTGAGGAGCAACTCTAGGAGAGAGTTCTAGCTCCGAACTCGTTTGAGAAGAGCTCCGCTTCGGATGCGAGCGGAGTGGGGAGCTCGATTTGTAGAAGAGCCATCAGGAAGAGGAGCTTGAGGAGCAACTCTAAGAGAGAGTTCTAGCTCCGAACTCGTTTGAGAAGAGCTCCGCTTCGGATGCGAGCGGAGTGGGGAGCTCGATTTGGAGAAGAGCCATCTGGAAGAGGAGCTTGAGAAGCAACTCTAGGAGAGAGTTCTAGCCCCGAACTCGTTTGAGAAGAGCTCCGCTTCGGATGCGAGCGGAGTGGGGAGCTCGATTTGTAGAAGAGCCATCAGGAAGAGGAGCTTGAGGAGCAACTCTAGGAAAGAGTTCTAGCTCCGAACTCGTTTGAGAAGAGCTCCGCTTCGGATGCGAGAGGAGTGGGGAGCTCGATTTGTAGAAGAGCTATCAGGAAGAGGGGCTTGAGGAGCAACTCTAGGAGAGAGTTCTAGCTCCGAACTCGTTTGAGAAGAGCTCCGCTTCGGATGCGAGCGGAGTGGGGAGCTCGATTTGGAGAAGAGCCATCTGGACGGTTGATCACGATCGTGGCGCGAATCACGAGACAAGAGGCACGAGTTTCGAGAAAACGTTATCTTGTCGTTTTGTGGTGATGTAGCGCGATCTGATCCGTTCATCACGATTGGGCGCGAATTTTGAGATGATCTAACGGCGAAATCGCCTCGGGACGATTTTTTGCCATATACGAGGGTCGGTACCCCGCTACCTCGGCTCGGAGACTCAGTGCTGTTGGCCGAGGCGCTGAGGCATTTTGGAGGAAGTGTTCCTTGAAGATTCCGCCCCTCCGTGCTCAGTGGCTCGGCCGTTCGGCTGAGCTGTTCGGTAGCTCGGCTGTTCGGATGGCTCGAGCGTGAGGAGAAGCTCAGTGAGTTGATGAAGGGGATGGGTCGATGAAGCTCTGCTCCTCGGCTCGGGAGGATGGGTCAGCATACGGGAGAGGTGAGGGGCTCTGAAGTTGTCTCTATTCTGTTTGATTTTGGAGATTTTTGAAGAGGAGCTCCACTCCTAGGAGAAGAGGTGCTAGGAAGAGGTGCTGGGAAGAGCCATTCTCTGAAGTGGGTGCAAGGAGCAACTCTAGGGGAGAGTTGTGAGCTCCTAACTCGTAGAGAAGAGGTCCGCTTCGGAAGCGAGCGGAGTGATGAGTTCGACTTGTAGAAGAGCCGTCTGGAAGAGGAGTTTGAGGAGCAACTCTAGGAGAGAGTTTTTAGCTCCGAACTCGTTTGAGAAGAGCTCCGCTTTGGAGGCGAGCAGAGCGGGGAGCTCGACTTGTAGAAGAGCTGACTGGAAGAGGAGTTTGAGGAGCAACTCTAGGAGAATTTTTAGCTCCGAACTCGTTGGGAAGAGCTCCGCTTTGGAGGCGAGCGGAGTGAAGAGCTTGGCTTTGAGAAGAAAGAGGAAGGGGAGGAGAGGCATTCGGGTTCTCTCCCCTGCCTCGTTCTTTCGCACAGTGAAGAAGAGCAGAAGTGTTGGGTACTTTTGGCGGGAAGACTGAAGAAGGAGAAGAATGAAGGAGCTAAGAAGGGTATGGGTCGGACCGAGGGTATTGGATCCGACCCTGACCCGTTAGCCTCTTTTTCTTCTTGCTCTTCATCTGCTTTGCTTGGTGGTAGATGGGTAGCTCGGCTCGGATGGTCGTGGGGGCAGTTCGGAATGGCCATCTTCCTCTGGCCTGTTTAAGGACGAGTCGGTGAAGTAAAGTCGAGCCATAGGACCCCGACCATCGTTAGATTAGTTTAAGGTTGTGGGAGCAGTTCCGAATGGCGAGCTACTTCTAGTTCGCTTAGGAGCGAACTTGCGAAGTAGAATCGAACCAAGTGTTGGACTCCGAACCATTCAACGGCTGCAGGAGCAATTTCGAACGGCGATCTTCTTTCAGCTCATCTATGGACGAGCCGAGGAAGAAGAGTCGAGCCGAGTGCTGGACTCCGAACCATCGTGAGGTTAGTTTGAGGGATGCAGGAGCAGTTTCGAATGGCGAGTTACTTCTAGTCCGCTTAGGAGCGAACTTGCGAAGTAGAATCGAGCCAAGTGTTGGACTCCGATCCATTCAACGGCTGCAGGAGCAATTTCGAACGGCGATCTACTCCTGGCTCGTCTAAGGACGAGCCGAGGAAGAAGAGTGGAGCCGAGTGCTGGACTCCGAACCATCGTGAGGTTAGTTTGAGGGATGCAGGAGCAGTTTCGAATGGCGAGCTACTTCTAGTCCGCTTAGGAGCGAACTTGCGAAGTAGAATCGAGCCAAGTGTTGGACTCCGATCCATTCAACAGCTGCAGGAGCAATTTCGAACGGCGATCTACTTCTGGCTCGTCTATGGACGAGCCGAGGAAGAAGAGTCGAGCTGAGTGTTGGACTCCGAACCATCGTGAGGTTAAGGGTTGTGGGAGCAATTCCGAATGGCGAGCCACTTCTAGCTCGCTTAGGAGCGAACTTGCGAAGTAGAATCGAGCCAAGTGTTGGACTCCGAACCCGTTGTGAGGTGCTTAGCAAGTTGTGGGAGCAGCCATGTAGAAGAAGCTGGACTCCGAACCCACCATTTAAGAGAGTCGTGACTCGGAGAGATAGAGAAGCAAGAGTAATAATTTTCAATGAAAAGATGCAGAATTTTATTGAAATAAACTAAGTGGCTGCTCCAATAGGGCGAGCCATTATTACATGCTGTTGGCCGAGTTACAAGCATCGGCCTTATTGAAAATCAGAATCCTACTTCTACAATAAGGTGAGGACCTCTTGGGAGGAGCTGAGTCTTGAAGCTCGGCGGGCCTTCCTGTTCGTTTGGAAGAGGTGATGGTCAGGGGAGGAGCTCGGCCCCCTCTTTTTGGACGAACTTGATCAGGTGCCCCCGTTGTATGAGTTCTTCGATCTCCTCCTTGAGAGCCCGACAATCATCCGTGTCGTGGCCGTGGTCCCTGTGAAAGCGGCACCACTTATCTTTGTCCCTCTTCTTGCCAGGGGTATTCATTCTTGGGGGAGCGTGGAGTAGTCCTTCCTTGTCCACCTCCATAAGGACTTCTGATATATTAGCAATAAGGGGGGTGAACTTCTCAAACCGAGGAGTCGGGCGGTGCTGGCCATTGTCGTCCTTCTGAAGCTTCTTAGCCTCTTCTTCTTCGGTCAACTTCCGTTTCGTCCCTGAGGTAGACCCTCCGAGGCTTGGAAGGTAGGTAGCCTCTTCGGCACGAATGTACTTGTCACACCTGAGAAGGAGGTCGGCAAAGTTCTGTGGAGGCTTCTTAGCAAGAGAGGAGCGGAGGCTGGAATTGAAGACATTGGATTGGAAGGCGGCCGTTGCGACAGATTGGTCGAGGGAAGCTATAGACCTGGCTTCAGCTGTGAACCTCTTCACATAGTCTCTTAACTTCTCACCTTTCTCTTGCCTGAGCTGGAGGAGTGAGATGCTGGTCTTCTCCGTGCGCCTGCTACTCACGAAGTGGGTGATGAAGAGTGTTTCGAACTGCTCGAAGGAGAATATGGAAGACGGGGCGAGGCGGGAGTACCATTCCCGAGCCGAGCCCTTGAGAGTAGCAGGGAATGTCTTGCACAGCAGGGCATCGGAAGCTTGTGGATGAGCATGAGAGTCTTGAAGCTCTCAATGTGGTTAACGGGGTCAGTCTCCCCGGTGTAAGTCTCAAATTGGGGAGGTTTGAAGCCGAACGGCACAGGTGCATCCACAATGGTTCGGGAGAAAGGGGGTCGAGTAGGACGTAGGGTCCTCCCCCTAAGCTCTTCTTCTCGACCTATCTGACCCAGGCGCCTCTCTACCTCATGAAGACGGCGATACATGGTGTCGTCCCTCCGACGGTAATCAGCCGAGCCTCTAGACTCGTCTTCGTAGGAGGGAGAGCGAGGGCTGCGGCGATGGTAACTTCGGGAGCGACGAGGACTTGGGGTACGCCGGGAGTTGGTAGGAGCGGGACGAGGAGATGGGGACCGTCGGCGAGGGCTTCGGACTGGAGGAGGGGACGGGGCCTTCGGCTCATTAGGGTTTTGACGGAGGTTGAGTGCCTGTTGTACCATTGCTTGGAACTGCTGGAACTCGGCACGGGTGATTGGTGCCTCATTGTTCCTGGGCTGTTGCCGATCTACGGGGGAGTACCTCCTTCTGTAATGCTCGGGGGACTCCCTCCTTCCCCTTCGGACAGGGGATCTTCTGTAGTCTCGGTGGTGAGGGGACCGCTCACCTGGACGTTGTTGGCGGGAGGCTCCCTTTCGGGCCCGCTTCTCGTCCAGACGGTGGCGTAGGTCCTCTTCCTTCCTCTGATTTTGGGGATTGTGAGAGGCCATGGAATCCGTAGAGGCGTTGTGTATGGAGACGCGGTCTTGGTGGAGCGGTTGCTTCATGCGGGAGCCCCCCGCACCGGCATTCTGTGGACCAGTAGGACCCTTGGGGGGTTGCCGATTCTGAAGAGGAGGCTGATCTTGTTGAAGAGGGTCCTCCACTTGAAGCGGGGGTTGTCCCTGCTGCGGAGCGAGTTGGACGGGGACTACCTCTTGCTGATCAGCGGGGTTGGGTCCACGGTTGGACCCTCTAGATCTGACTATTCTGGGAGGCATGGCTGGAGAAGAGCTAGTCGACGAGGAAGAGGCGGAGGCTATTCGTATGGTTTTCCCACAGACGGCGCCAATCTGTTGCCGCTAAATTCGGTGTGGGGGCAAACAGATGAATTTGTGAGTTCGTGAAAAACCTGAATAGCAAACACCTAACCTGTTCCGCCGGAGCTTGACCGTTGGCTCCCGCCGTTCACCTGCAAGGAAGTGCGATACACCGGGGTTGTTCCCGGCGACGCACCCTCCGACGCTCAAGTCAGTAACCAGCAATGATTATGAAAGAGCGTTTAACTAGAAAAAGATTGATTACCTCTTAATGGAGATGGGTGTGGGGTATTTATAGGCGTCTTAGGGACTGGTTTTAGGAATGTAATCCCTGTGATTGGATAAGGAATATTCCCCGTAATCAGATAAGGCATGTAATCTGATAAGGTATATCCCCCATAATCAGTTAAGGAATTTAATCCCTAATTCCCAGTGAAGAGATAGCTGTGAATCATGGCCGTTGATTTAGATCTAATCAGGGACCTTGATTGTATCTTGTCGGATCGGGTTGGTAGCGGGTTGAAACCCGTACCCAGCTGAGATGGATCCGTTTGCGGGTTAGTGGATCTATGAGATGGAGACCCAGTACCCGTTTCGGACCTATCTGCGTGTGAAATTACCGTTTTACCCCCGTGCCTCAAGATTCGTGATCTATCTGGACGGTTCCGATTTAACCCCATTTTTAGCCATATCAGCAAGTAATCACGTTCTTGCGTGCAAGTATCAAGTAATCACGTGTCAAGTATCATGTATCAAGTAATCACGTAGGATCAGTGGATTCTCTTCCGAGTACACATTTTTGAATTATCCATTATTAGATCTTTCCCTTAAACTCCGGCTTGGTTATTTATTATTATTATCAAACAAGCATGTATGTGTACAAAACATGGCAAAAATAATATGGCATGATCAAGTAACAAGTTCAAGTTGCAAGATAAACATGTACGGATACAAGATAACACACAAAAGGATAAAATAACCAAATTTCTAGTTGAGGACAGCAAGACCATACTATACTAAAACAGTGATTCCCATTGCTACAAACATGCAAATCTGAATCCATCGAAAGTTCTAGAAAATAGACTCCCAGCCGAATCCAGCGAATATATATAAGTCACATAGTATTTCCCAAAAATATAACTCAAAACTGAATTGAAACCAGAAAATATGTTCAGCCAGAAATCAGAAGATCGTATTCAAGAACAAGAAAACAGCATGAAAACTCATTAAATAAATCCACGAAAAATCTGGGGTATTACCCTATATGTAGAGTAGCAGAAAAATAAGTTTCATAATTTTCCAATATAAATAGAGTGGTCAAGTAAAATCCGAAAACATCAAGATGTAGTAGTTTTGTAAATCTGGAGTTGTAAACACTGCAGTATGAAAACAGCAATATCTCACAAAACATAATTCGAAATCCAAATCCACAAAAAGGGTAATAAAATAGATACAGTAGGATAACTTTCATATTTAGAAATAATTTAGAAACAGCAAGTAGAAATAGGTTGAAAATCAAGTTCTTTACTGAACAATAGTAAAATTCTACATGTAAAATCTTTATTTGCAAACATGAAAAGGTTTGTAAAACTATTCAAATAAATCCACAAAAATTCTAGGTAAACTCCAATCAAGTATAGAAGTACTGAGCAAAATTTCAGATCAAAATAATAATTTTAACACCAGAATAAAAATAGATTACTCTTCAGAATTCATAGAAAACAAAATCTGGGAATCTTTCGATACCACTGTAGTAAAATCGACATAACTCACAAACCGTAAATCGAAACTGAGATCCGTTAAAAGGTTTAGAAAATAGACAGAATTCTCTACAAACCATTTTTACAAAATATTTTCAAATACTTACATTAATAGGGTCTAAAATACGAATTAAAACTGAAAAGCCAGCAAAACTTAAAATGCCGTATATGCACAAAATCCACTACTTCACACAGAACTCATCCATAACACAACCAAACATGGGATAGAGTATACTAGATGTCCAAACAATATGATATAGGGTATTTCACAAGTCCACAACAAGTCTTATAACCCCTGTTTTCCGTTTTCTGTATTATGGGTGTATTTCTTTTCCGTGTATTTTCTTTACTTAAAATTTTTGTAAAATCATTTTTTTTCTGCTTTCAAACTCTTTTGTCAAAATTTATTATTGGATCTTCTATTAAAAATTATTTTCGATCGATAAATTTATTTGTAAATCTTATTATTGTTATTAACACTTTTCTTATTATTATTATTGTCAGTATTATTATTATTACTGTTATTTTTATACTGTTATTATTATTATTGTTATTGTTTTTATTATTATTAGTATTTCTATGAAACCCTATATGCATTCATAAACCCTATATCTTATTTTTATTTATATATATTTTTCCCTATTATCTTATTGGATACCCATTATACCCAATACCCTACTAAACTCTATTGGATCCAATATTAAGCCTAATACCTAATATCCATAACCTAAACCCGTTTGCACCCCACCCGAAACCCACCTAACCCTAATAACTCATACCTGTATATATATATACACCTAAACCCTAATCTTCTTCTCCATATTTACCCACCAGCCGCCAACTCTTCCTATTCCTTTTCTGTTCACCCCGTCCCTCTCTCCCCGCTCACCATCAGAAACCCTAACCATCCTTCTTATTAATCCCTACTCCCGATCATCCCCTACCTCTCTCACGTCCTCTTCCTCCCTACTTTCGGTGCCGCTCATCTCCGAAGCACCCTGCAGAGCCTCTCGACCCCCTGCCATGCTGTGTCATCTTCCTTCCCTGCGCCGCAACCCCCCTGGTCGGCCCCCCTCCTTTGTCGACAGGCCAGACAGTCACAGCCACCGCAGCGCCTCCCCCTGCGCTGCCCAGCTGCCGCCAGCTGCCTCGACAACAGCAGTAGCATCGCGACTCTCCCCTATCGCAATGCTGCACACCCCCATGTGCAGTGTCCCCTGCTGTTTCGATGCCAGATCGTAGCAGCAGCAGCGTGCCACCTCGTGCTCCCCTGTGCATCGTCTCCCCTCCGGCGGCAGTGCCGCCCAACGCAGCACCACCCGCCACAGCTCCTGTGCGCCGTCCACCGGCCACCGTTGCTCCCCCTGGCCACCGTCACCCCCACCGCTGTGCAGCCCCTTAGCCATGGAGTTGTTTATATGGGTTTTGGTCAAGTTCATCCTTGGCCGTTCGATCTTGATCTTTGATGTGAACCGTCTGATCGTCGTTCATCACGATCACAATCATCATCTTCTTGATCCGTTGATCTCAGCCATTGATCGCATCACCATCATTATCATCATCAAGATCTTAATCTCGACCGTCGGATCTCTTTTGATCATCGCGATTGTGATCATCATCTTGATCTTGATCTTCGATCTCAGCCGTCCGATCAACCGATCACACTTGATCTCGGCCATTGATCGTCTCGTTCGTCTTCTACTTGGTGAGTTCAAACATTTGATCCACTTTTTGTTCTCATTCATTAATTGTTAATCATGGTATAGTTACTCTTTTGGTACTCTTCTAATTCTTATATGTTTTATTTTTTATCTCGATCGTTGGATTCGCTTGACCATCATCTTCATCATTATCGAGATCTGTGCCGATCGTGCTCGTTGCCCGGGATCCATTCCCGTTATTCTTTCGTCGGATTTACAGTCGTCCCTAAGGCAAGTATTCTTCTTGTACAAATTATTGTTCTAGTACAAGCGTTTAATTGGAAATACTGCAAATAGATTATAGTTGTGACTTCTCCTTGTCTCATCGTTTGTTGATCTTAATTTATTCCTCATCGATTCGATAATCTTAAGAGTCATAACCCTTCGTTGATATATTTACAAAACTAGTTGGACTCTTTTATCTCCTAATTACTTGAACATGAACCCCTTAACTTGTAGACGTGTGTTGTGTGATGTGTTGTGTGGATCTTACATTCTTTTGAGTTGAGAAATACATGTGGCTTGCTGATTTGATCCCCAATGCATCCGTATTTGTATCATACACTAATCTAGACTCATAATAGACATTTATCATGCAACTTGTATATAAAAGAAATTCACACTTGCTGCTGTTCTTCTCTTTACTTGCTGTTTCGACCCTAACAAAACCAAAATCTGAACTTGAGCCCTGAATATGAAATGTAGCCCTAAGTTTCTAGTTGCCGATAACATCCAGAATTTTCAAATTCTGAGTTACGGTCTATGAGATATCGCAGTTTTACTACTGCTGTGTTGGTAGTCGCAGATTCACAGAAACTGTTGCACCACCTTTGGTTTACAATTATTTTAACTATGCTACCAGTAGATAAATGACTTGAAATTTTGCATGCTATTACTGGACACCTTATAGAACATTCCCTAATTTGCTCAGAATTAATTAATGATGTTTCAACCCTGTTTCACATGTATAAACTCAGTTTACAAATTCTGCCTGAACACAAATACTGTATATTTTGCAGTTTTGATACATGTACCACAACTTTTATGTACCTTAATTATATGCATTGGAACCAGGCAAGAGTCTAGTTTCTAGACCTTCTGACGGATCCACATTTTCTATCTTGTAGCAATAGGAATCGCAGTTTTTGTGCAGCAACCTCATGCTGTCCAGATTTGAGATTTTCGTTGTTCTTGATACCTTGATTTATTTTGACCCTCGAACATGTTTTCTGCCTAGCCTAGACTCGTTCCACGTTCTTAATTTTGTTTATTTGACTTGTTTCGCACACTTTAATACTTGATTAATAATTAATAATGAATAACAAGCCTGGGTTTAAGGAAAAGACCATAGTAGTGGACAATATAGGTAAGTGTACTCGGAAAGGGGCCCGTATTTTCCAGTACTCGGTTCATGAACCTATTGCACCTTGATGTATTCATGAAGCCATTACTTGGCTCATGAACTTGTTGTATTCATGAACCCACTGTGTGGTTCTTGAACTTGTTAGTATTCACGAACTTGCTTCGTGAACCTGTTATTTTATTTTCGTATTCATGAACCGTGCTTGCTTGATACTTGATGCCTGAGTACACCGTCCTTTAAAATCCACCACTAGGTCTAAATGAAACTGTTTGTATGTAGCAACCATTTAGTAAAAGTATGGATGCATGAAGTGCTACCTAGATAGAATTAAATATTAGACTTAAAAATAACTTGTCACTTGTACACACTTGATACCCTACTTGAGACTTGTTACTTGATTACATGATACATAAGACTTGATACTTGAGGTTAATACTTGACACTTGCTACTTGATACTTGTACTTGACAACTTGACACATTAGACTTGTTACTTATTACTTGACACTTGTACGTGATACTTGTTACTTGATGTTTGACACCGTTATATATTCACTAGCCACTTGTTCTACTACTAGTATTTGTTACCCAATCTTGTCACTTGAGTTGTCTTTCTTACTAGCTAGTTTCTTGAATTCCCACTACTTTTTGCATCCCTATTATATTCTTGATTCCAAATCTTGTTCCATATTTTTTGTACTTGTTAAACTATTTGCGGTCCTAACTTGCACTAAGGTGTTTGTCTTGTTTTCTCCTTTTTATATTTTTACAAATAGACTTTGGAGACGTGTTGCCTGCTGGAATTGGTGAGCAGATATTTTAGGCTTCGCTTGGAGCAAGGACTTGCTTAGATATTTTGTTTTCTTGATTATTTATTTCTTGCTACTTAAAAACTTGTAACGAGCTTATGTTCCCGAGTTTTATCTTTTGATCCAGAGTTGAAAACTTTTGGGGATATTATTATTTGTTTCAGTTGTTTTCTGTTGCTTAATAAATTATTCATGCATGCATGGTTGTGTACATTTTGTTATATTCTTGTTATAATGCTGAGTCGATCCTACAGCTCATGAATGATGAAAATCATTCGCTTGGCTTTGTCACGTGCTCGTATTCCGTGTTTTGGGAAGCGGGGCGTGACAAGTCTACCATGAATAACTCGAATGAGCACAAGAAATCATATGAACGACACGCATATATGCAACAAGATGTGGTCAATCCTAGGTTATATCATGTTATGTATGTCATGAGGCAACTATGGTCAAATCACCACTATAGAGACAATATCAACAAGGGGATTCACACACAAATTGTCTTCAGAATCCAACTACACTACAGGCGATATTTAGTACTTGTATTTACAAAAGAATTTAATACAAGATACTTGACTTAACCGACGATGAAACCGACGAAAATCAAGAATAATGGGAACGGATTTCCGAAGCAACGAACACAATGAACCACGAATGGAAACCACAAACTCAATGACAAACAAAACCCATGAACCACGACGAACACACGAAACAATGAAACCCGACGAACACAACCACGAACCAATACACACCAATGACCAAGCGCACGAGAGATGCTCGAACACACCACCCAACACACACGCAGTAGCAAGAACAGCAAGGGGAACGGTGGCACAAGAGATAGTGTCGTGGCTTGCTGTTGCGACTGCGGAGAGGACAGGGGGTTCTGGTCCGCGTCGTGATGGCCTAGCATCACTGCGCTGCAGCAGAGCGACAGGGAGAGGATTGGAGAGAGTGCAGGAGGCTGTCAGGGCTCTGGAGGAGCGGGACGGTAGGGCTGCACGGGAGGGGGTCGACGCAGGAAAAAGAACAGAGAGATGAGGGCGAACGGACGGGAGAAATGAGACAGGGAGGTCGAGAGTTTGGGTTTAAGGAGAGGGCGGCTGAAGGATGGGGATGAACAGGGGGCATGCACGGGGTTTAAATATGGGGGAGTTTAGGGTTGACGGCTGAAGATGCAGGGGGGAGAGAGAGGGTATCGAGTCGGGTTTAGTAACGGGTATAGGGTTTAGGTAGTGAATAGGTGGAGTTTGGGTTTAGTATATAGGGTAATGGTTAAGTGGATAATAAAAGGGGTAGTTATAGGGCTTGGGTTTAACGGGTGTGATAGAGATGGGTTATTGGATTTTAGGGTAGTGATTTAAAATTAGAATAAGATAAAACAATGATAAAAAAATAATAATAATAAGGAACCCAAAAATCAAGATAGCACCCCAGAGAAATTTAATTAAAATAAGACAAAAACAGAATAATTGGGATTGAACAAATAGAAAATTTGGGATAAAAAATAAAGCTCAATCAAACAAGAAGGGAAAAAGAAATATAGACCGATAGCAACAAAAACCAAGAACTCAATGAGACGAAGAATCAACCAATGAATATATAGAAAAAGATCCAAAATACGGTTCAAAGGAGATACAACGGAATCAAATACAAGGAAAAAGAAAATACACTCAAAATACATAAAATGAAAAACAGGGGTTACATATAGTATAGTTCTTGTGTAGAAACTATAATAGTTCTTATTCTTTATTTAGTTAAAGAAACTTGATTGTAATATTTGCGTTATATTTTTGCTAAGCTAATTATGAACTTTACTAAGTTCTTTTATGGAACTAGATACTTTGTGAAATTCGTTGGAATTCTTAGAGATGTGTCTCTTGATATTCTTATTTTCAATAAGCTAGTAAAGATATACAAGTTGAATATGTCATTATAGATTTTAAAATAATGATTTGCTCAAAATGGAGGAGTAAACCTAAAATAGTTTGCAAGGATAGAGTTTTAGTTTATAACTCTCGTGAACTCACAGATGGAGCACCATTATGTCCAGATTTGAGAACCAATTTTGTGTGGCTGTTGGCATTGTCTAAGCCTCAGATCTAAATAGTTCCCTATTGCAAACTCTTTCGTCTTCCCTCTAGTCTAAATGTTTTACTCCAGTATAGAAGAATCTGTACTAGTCATTTACTACTAGAATAAGCATCTCCAAAGTGTCTTCAACCAGGACACTAAACCTGCTCAGATTATTGTCACAAATTGCCAACTTTGTGCTCAATTGGACAACCAATTTTTAATAGGAAAGTAGGTAAGCCGATAATACGCATTGTGTGCATTTTCTAGGGGTGGGTCGTGGTTAATTTAAAATAAAAAACATACATGTTGAAGCCAACAATCACTTCACTGTAACCCATCCTGCTTATTGTCTTCCCCAACCCAAAATAAATAAATAAATACATCTGACTCTGTTTTACGATTCTCATTTTCACCGAACAACCAGCCTTCATACAAGCTGTAGCGCCCCGAGTTCCACACACTGGAAGCTCGTGACACTTACCCAGAACCTTTACTTCAATTGGTACATAATACAGAAATCACAGGAAATTAGAAACATACATTACACAAGGAAACTATATCCTTCACTTGGATGCTTTCCGCAGCTCGAGTCCCCTACTCCATAATTTGAATCTCCAGCCCCTGCGAATAGTCCAGCAACTAAACAATTGTGGGCACGTCAGTTGCATACAACTGACGTAATGCGGATGAAACCCGCAATCTCCAAAATCCTCAACAATCAACATTTGATGTAGAAGAAAAGAAACGTGAAGGTCATACAAACTTAAATATCGGTGTATGTCATGATCTAAATTCTAATGCACAACTCATATGCACACCATGCTCTTAATCTAATGCAAACTTGATTTGGAAATGTATGCATCCCATACTACATACTCCCCAAATCAAGTTCGTATTCTCCAGATGATATGGTTTGATCCCTCGTCATGCATCCTACTCTTGTACTCATTCCTGTTTCTGACATTTATTTAGTGACTGGTAGAGTCTGCAGTACATGCGGTCCATTCCTGCTCTTACAGTCAGATCGTGGTCCTTCTCCACTCCGAACGGCGGTGATCACTCTGTTCGTTCAGATCATGGTCCTTCTCCACTCCGACAGGATCGTGGTCCCTCCCCATTCCCGATCAGGCCTGTGATCATCAGCTCTGCCAGAATCATAGTCCTTCTCCACTCCTCCCCCTACCAAAGTTATCGTGAATATAAAGTGAATCGTAGAGCCACCCCTACTCCGCCCAGAGACTTAGAGATACACTCTTGCTCTTTGTTCGTATTGATAACCCAAAACATAGACGAAAACTTAAGAGTCGATCTCCTAAGTTCCGACAGAACTTGCGACTTACGTCTGCATCGCGTTCTTATCACTAAATCCCATAAATTAATAGACGAGATGGCGCTGCACGTGTCCCATTGACAAGTAAGTACACACCCAACTTGTGTCTGTCCTTACCAATCATGAGTCACACTACTTAGGACCAACGCCTTCACTAATTTATACAACTTAGGTCAAATCTCATCCGCTTAATTCCTTCATTAATCACCACTTACTTTCTAGGTGAAAAATATTAGTTCTTTAAAGTCTCATGGTAACTTTAACTCTCTCTATCTTTAAGTTTTTACTAACCTTTTAATGGCATATCTCTCTACTAGTTTCTAGTTACCCAGGTATACTTATAGTTTCAATTCTTTTATACAAAATTCTCCTCCATAACCAAACATAGGTAGTTATTTCATACTATTGCATCATTTAGGATTACGGACTTAACATGAAGTTTATTATACATATGAATTTAACATAGTTATTCTAATCACCCTCCTATTACAATTACATGAACTTTTGAACATACACATAAACTCTACAACATTCTTCTACTACTACAAGTGACTACTAGAAGTGATTAAACTATTCTACTACAAGTGACTACAACAATAACTAAACTACTACAAGTGATTACATGACTTTCTATGAATTACTACAAACAACATTTACTAAGCATATCATACCAACAACTCTATTTTTTTATATAACTTACCATTTACCATATATAGGTTACTATACAACTAGTTTCTTAATTACTAGAAAACATTACCAATTTCTAAACAATACTAACTAGGCATTCATCACTAACACTTCTAGTCTATATAATTTGCTACGTGTGAATTACTAAACGAATAATTAAGAATAGAACATGAGTTATAAGCATGTAAAACAACACTAACAATACTCTTATTTAATTTCTTTTCATGATATTTTAAATTAACACATCAACAACCATTCATGCAATTAATTTGTAGCTTTTTAGGATAGAAAATAGCAAGCATCAATCATTCATTCCATATATAAAGAAAAATAATAATAAAATACATGAGCTATGAAGAATACCCTTTTTTTTACTTAGTGAAAAAGTCTTCAATTGCCACTACAACATATATGTCATTTGATAGCATTTTGTAAATGCTATTAAAGACATATGAAAGCATTTTACAAATGCTGTCAATACCCATGATTTTCATTTATAGTATTTGTTTATATTACTAGTAAATACACATCAAGCTTTTCAGAAAATTTTAAGAATGTTGGACCAAGAAATACATCATTGTCACCAAAAGCCTGCAACAAATCTGAAATGTATAAAATCCTGCTTATATGAGTTTTTTCGATACTTATATGTTGTAATTCGAAGATTGGTTACCAGTTCCAACTTAATACAAACATATATCTTATGGGAACTTATAGGAATGTATATGTATTTATTTATAGGTTTTGGTTCGCTCGCCAAAAGGATTTTGTAACCAATTGTATAGGGGATTTTAATTTATATTAGGAATTTTAGGATTTTATTGGATAACTTGTAATTTCAAATTTTGGGATTTGTTCAAAATAGTATTCTACCATCTGCTATCTTTCATTGTGAAGTGTAAAATTTGCTTCAAAACAAACCCCCTTTTTGGTTGTGAAATAAAATCCATTGGCTAGTCTTACTAAGAGTTATTGCAAAATGCCAATTAACAACTTCTTCCCAATAAAACGAATCACTCTTAATTATTGCCAGTAGAAGACGAACCCTAACATCGATCGATTCAGCAAACAAATATACCTGGAATCAGCTAGCATTGGAGATAGCGGGGAGGAGAAGGGGGCGTTCCGGAACCGTGACGACGTGGTGGGGCTTCGGGGGCAGGGAGGAGAAGAGGGTGTTGGGCGACGGCATGTCTGGGTTCGGGGGGCGGGGAGGAGGAGAGGGCGTTGGGCAACGGCGGGTAGGGCAACGGGGGCGTGGGGAGGAGAAGAAGGGTATTTTGACGGCGGGTCGGGGATTCGGGAGGCGCGGAGGAGGGGAAATTAGGGATAGTTTTGGTGAAGGAGGGGTTTTGGAAACGGGGGAGAAGTTAAAGGGTTTTGATGGATTTGGATTTTTTACTTAGAATTTTCTTTTTTGCTCATATCTATTTTTTTTATTTACAGATATAATAGTGTTTCCAAAATGTCGTGAATAATATAGCATTTTAAAAACGCTGTCAATACTAAGAGTAAATTTCAAAATTAATCAAAGACAACATTTTCTCCAAAAATGCTATTATTGATCACTTTCAATAGCATTAACACTTAAATGCTATAATAAGTCCGCTGTAGAAAGTCCTATATGTTGTAGTGTGACTTCTCCTTCTTACTTTCCTTGATTCTTCCTTGACTTCTTGCTCCAATAATAGTAGTCTAATAGTAGTTGTAGTAAAGTAGTATAGTAGCAGTAGTAGAAGTAGTAGTAGTAGTAGTAGTAGTAGTAGTAGTAGTAGTAGAATTAGTAGTAAACAGCAGTAGCAACAGTAGTAAACAACAGTAGTAGGTAGTAGTAAATAGCAGTAGTAGTAGTAGTAGTAAGCAGTAGTGGTAGTAGAAGTAGTAGTAAGCAGCAGTAGTAATAGAGGTAGTTAGCAGTAGTAGTAATAGAAGTAGGCAGTAGTAGTAGCATATATAGAGAAAGGGGGCAAAGAAGGCTGGCAGCCACTACAGAAAGAAAGAAAGAGAGAAAGATATGGAGTGTGGAATTCTCTAGGGAGCTTAGGTGTCCTTATCTTTTACATATACCCCCTTAGTCTTGAATTTAATTTCACTTAACCCCCTAAATAGCCATGTTGGATTGGGCCTTCTTAAAAAGGAAACATATTACGCTTTTAAAAAAAATTAACCATACAAACATAGAAATAATAGTGTAGTATATGATAAAAAAATAACAATGTCAATGCATATATATATATATATATATATAGGGAAAAGGGGTATGAGCAACTTGCTCATTTAGTAAATAAGCAATTGATGATGTGGCATACATGTGATTGGAAAATCATTAAAAGGGTTAGTTCTCCAATGTATCACATGCATGCCACATAATCAATTGTTCATTTACTAAATGAGCAAGTTGCTCATATCCCTTTTACCCATATATATATATATATATATATATATATATATATATATATAATAATGTATATGTATTATTTTATTTTAAATAAAAGAAAAACAAATGTTATTAACCATGCATACTAGGGGTATTACATCATTCCCCCCTTAGAATAGTTCCGTCCTCGGAACTATACCAGTGGAGAGGATCAGACACCCAGAAAATAGTATAACATGCCCATTTCGAAACACAGCATCATATTTAATTTAACAATCCAAGTACATACAGAGTACATACGAATCTTTCATATTTCTAGTCACAACCAATACATATCATTTTTAGCAGCACAACAAATTACATTACATCCTTCAGTACCCATGATGACCCACATTTTCCTTCTCAGTATCCACTTCAGTCAGTGCAAAAACATGTTCCTAACGGAAGGGCTTCTTCCCTTGATCATTATTCCTCTGCTCTAGACCACTGTTGTTCTTTTGCAGTTGTGGGCATTTTGGCCTGACGTGCCCAACCTTTCCACAATTGAAACATGTTCGTTCACTATCCTGAATCTTATTCCTTGGGTATTGGGTTTTAACGTGTCCACGCTATCTACAGAGAAAACACTTCACTGGCTTGACGGCTTCTGTACTGGTATTAGGCTTCTGAAACTTCTGGTTCGGGCCTTGCTCCATAAAATCTGTGGCCGGAACATACCGTTTCCCTTCGTTTTGATTCTCGACCTTCTCTTGTGGCTGCTTGCTTTGGTTCATATCCATCTCTATTACTGCGGCTCGGTGAACTAGCTTATCAAACCTCTGAATGCATAAAGGCATCATCCTTGACCTCAGTCCAGGTCGAAGACCCTGCTCGAACCTTTTAGCCTTCTTAACTTCATCCTGAACCATTTCCGGGGCGTATTAAGATAACTGTGTAAACTTTGTTTCATATTCCCGTACTGTCATACTGCTCTGCCTCAAATTGATGAACTCCATAGCTTTTTCTTCTCAGATATCCAGAGGGAAGTAATGTTTCCTGAATTCTTCTAGGAAGTCCTCCCATACAATTGGTCCATCACCCATGCCCCGCTTGACTGATTGCCACCACACTCCTGCGTCTTTTTCCAAAAGGATAGTTGCCAATGTAACTTTGCTTTCTTCTGATGTTTTAAGTACTTCAAACACAGTCTCCACCTGACGAATCCAATCGTCGGCTGCTGTTGGATCTGCTTGGCCTTCAAATACTGGTGGTTTCATTCTCTTAAAAGACTCCACCATCTTGATGTGGTTAGTAATGGCATCGCCTACATTCGTTTCTTGGGTTCCTAGCTGTGGTGCGAAATTTCGGCTGGCCGCCATAAAAGTTTCCATTATTTGATATACTCGTGCAATTTCTACTTCGATATTGAGATTGGCGTTATTAACTCCACTACCTTCACCTTCAGTCCTCATGTTGTTGCTACCTCTGTTTCTTTGATAGACTCTCCCTTCTCCTTCAGTCCTTCCGTTACTACCACCTTCGTTACTTCCCGACATCCTTCAAAAATAAGAAAACATAGACAGGGGTTAGTCTCGGAGATAGGAAGTTCATAAACATAAGCTGTATGTACAACAAGATGAATCATGATCGTCCTACTATCCAAACTAAGCTTGACTCTTACTGGAGCATCCAAGTCTAATTTCCTGCTGCATTGGAACTACAATTTGAAGTTCAGCTCTGATACCACTTTGTAGCGCCCCGAGTTCCACACACTAGAAGCTCGCGACACTTACCCGGAATATTTACTTCAATGTGTACACAACACAGAAATTACAGAAAATTAGAAACTTACATTACACAATGAAACTATATCCTCCACTTGGATGCTTTTCTCGGCTCGAGTCCCCTGCTCCACAATTTGAATCTCCAGCCCCCGCGAACAGTCCTGCAACTAGCAACTTTGGGCATGTCAGTTGCATACAACTCATGCGGATGAAACCCGCAATCTCCAAAATCCTCAACAATCAACATTTGATGCAGAAGAAAAGAAACGTGAAGGTCATACAAACATAAATATCGATGTAAATCATAATCTAGACTCTAATGCACAACTCATATGCACACCATGCTCTTAATCTAATGCAAACTTAATTTGGAAATGTATGCATCCCATACTACATACTCCCCAAATCGAGTTCGTATTTTCCAGATGATAGGGTTCGATCCCTCGCCATGCATCCTACTCTTGTACTCATTCCTGTTTCTGATATTCATTTAGTGACTGGTAGAGTCTGCAGTACATGCGGTCTATTTCCGCTCCTGCAGTCAGATCGTGGTCCTTCTCCACTCTGAACGGCAGTGATCACTCTGTTCGTTCAGATCATGGTCCTTCTCCACTCCGATAGGATCGTGGTCCCTCTCCATTCCCGGTCAGGCCTGTGATCATCAGCTTTGCCGGAATCATAGCCCTTCTCCACTCCTGCCCCTACAAAAGTTATTGTGAACATAAAGCGAATTGTAGGGCCATCCCTACTCCGCCCAGAGACTTAGAAATACACTCTTGCTCTTTGTTCGTATTGATAATCCAGAACAAAGACGGAAACTTAGGACTCCATCTCCTAAGTTCCGACAGGACTTGCGACTTACGTCTGCATCCCGTTTTTATCACTAAATCCCAGAAATTAACAGTCGAGACCACGTCATACGTGTCCCAGACGAGACGATGTCGCACGTGTCCCCTTGACAGGTGAGTACATGCCCAACTAGTGTCTGTCCTTACCAATCATGAGTCACACTACTTAGGACCAACGCATTTACTAATTTATACAACTTAGGTCAAATCTCATCCACTTAATTCCTTCATTAATCACCACTTACTTTCTAGGTGAAAAGTATTAGTTACATAAAGTATCATGGCAACTTTAACTCTCTCTATCTTTAAGTTTTTACTAACCTTTTAATGGCATATCTCTCTACTAGCTTCTAGTTACCCAGGTATACTTACAGTTTCAATTCTTTTATACAAAATTCTACACCATAACCTAACATAGGTAGTTATTTTATACCATCGTTGTGCATCATTTAGGATTACGGACTTAACATGAAGTTTATTATACATATGAATTTAACATAGTTATTCTAATCACCCTCCTATTACAATTACATGAACTTTTGAACATACACATAAACTTTACAACATTCTTCTACTACTACAAGTGACTACCAGAAGTGATTAAACTATTCTACTACAAGTGACTACAACAATAACTAAACTACTACAAGTGATTACATGACTTTCTATGAATTACTACAAACAACATTTACTAAGCATATCATACCAACAACTCTATTTTTTTTATATAACTTACCATTTACCGTATATAGAGTACTATACAACTAGTTTCTTAATTACTAGACAACATTACCAATTTCTAAACAATACTAACTAGGCATTCATCACTAACACTTCTAGTCTAAATAATTTGCTACGTGTGAATTACTAAACAAATAATTAAGAATAGAACATGAGTTATAAGCAAGTAAAACAACACTAACAATACTCTTATTTAATATATTTTTTATGATATTTTAAATTAACACATCAACCATTCATGCAAGTAAGTTGTAGCTTTTTAGGATAGGAAATAGAAAGCATCAATCATTCATTCCATATATAAAGAAAAATAATAATAAAATACATGAGGTATGAAAAATACCCACTTTTTTTGTACTTAGTGAAAAAGTCTTCAATTGTCTTCTCCTCCTTGCTTCCCTTGATTCTTCCTTGACTTCTTGCTCCAATCATAGTAGTATAATAGTAGTAGTAGTAAAGTAGTATAGTAGTAGTAGTAGTAGTAGTAGTAGTAGTAGTAGTAGAAATAGTAGTAGTAGTAGTAGTAGTAGTAGTAGTAGAAGTAGTAGTAAACAGCAATAGCAGCAGTAGTAAACAGCAACAGCAGTAGTTATAGTAGTAAGCAGTAGTGGTAGTAGAAGTAGTAGTAAGCAGCAGTAGTAATAGAAGCAGTAAGCAGCAGTAGTAATAGAAGTCGGCAGTAGTAGTAGCATATATAGAGAAAGTGGGCAAAGAAGGCTGGCGGCCACTGCAGAGAGAAAAAAAGAGAGAAAGAAGTGGAGTGTGGAATTCTCTAGGGAGCTTAGGTGTTCTTATCTTTTACATATACCTCCTTAGTCTGTAATGTAATTTTACTTACCCCCCTAAATAGCCATGTTGAATTGGGCCTTAAGAAAAGAAAAGTTGGGCCTTCTGAAAAGGAAACATATTTGGCTTTAAAAAAAAAATTAACCATACAAACATAGAAATAATAGTGTAGTATATGATACAAAAAAAACAATGTCAATGCATATATATATATATATATATATATATATATATATATATATATATATATATATATATATATATAAACTATAACAATGTATATGTATATTTTTATTTTAAATAAAAAGAAAAACAAATGTTATTAACCATGCATACTAGGGGTACTACACAAGCATCACAAACTCAACATACTATCTCAATTCTCAAGTTTCATCTTCAAACCCATATACACTAACACAAAACCCAATACACTATCTAATCAAAAAATCAAAAAACAAAAAATCCTACCTTGCTCAACAACTCTACTCCAACGACTACCACGTTATCCGCAAATTGCACCCAAATTCCATCACCTGCGTTGCAAGACAGAAGAATATAAAGTCTAAGAATGTGCAAAAAACCGACAAATTTCCTAAATTTGTAGAAGAATTTGAATGTGAACCTGAATTAAGGCAGTAAAGACATGTTAATTTCTAGCTTGATATAGAATCATAGATTCATGCATCCTAGTACGTATATAGAAAACGTTTGTGACTAAGATTTTTTTGTTGCCTTTGATGTTTTCTCTTTTGATAGTTGTACAAATCTATATCTTATATATACCATTAAATTATTTTTTTATAATCATGTCTCCGAAATGTATGATACTGTAAAAATTTATAGCACCTGCAACCCCACAACCGAGAGCAGTACTAGTCACTAAACACTGCAGGTTCCATGTTATTTCTATTGCATTAGCTAATACAGGTAATTAACTTCACATTCACATATATTTATTCATTCATACATAGAAAATCTATTACTCCCAAAGGAAAGCACCCAGGTTCACAATTGGGATATGCATTACACTACTAAATACTAATATTTGACAAATTCTCAATATATAAACTGAGTACAAGATAAATTCAGTGTCTGTAATACCATTATAAGTACCTTACTGAAAGCCTATACAAGTAAATATTACACATTAATTCTTATTATTCTTTATATCTGAAGAGCGGCTAAATGGAACAACTAAAATCTGAACAGATTGATGAACCCGAAGAAGAAGAAGAAGAAGAAGAAGAAGAAGCTACCTCTGAGGTCAGAAGACTAAATCCACTGAACAAATTGAAGAAATTTCTTGGAGGAATTAATAGAGGGACTCGATGGAGCCGTTGGGAGTCCCCTTGATCTCCGGCGGCAAGAGAGGAAAGAGATTTGGCGAGTTTTCCCTCCATTTTGAAAATTGCTAGATCTAGCGAGCGGATCGCGAGCGAATCTCACATCGCCAGATCTGCGAGTCGATTGGCGAGCACGTTGGAGAGAATTTTTTGGGATTTTCTGGCTATTTTGGCTAATTTGTAGGAATGGCAAGAGTCTTCGTTGGAGATGGTCTTATTGGTTATTAAGAGATGAAGTTTCATATCTTAAACAATTTGATGGGTTTTTTTCTTTTTTTCTTTTTGCTTTAGATCTCAATGTAAAATCCCAACAATTATGATGTCTGAAGTTGGTTTAAAGGCTGAATTTTAAAAAACCCCACTGAACAGTGGGCCATTTTAAATAAACCGCACTAAGTTTTTCTTTTAAAAAAACTGCACAAAACTATAACGGAGTTAGGTTTCCGTTAGGCTAAATTTAAAAAAACCACTTTCATCTTTCATTTGTGTTTAAAGAAACCACTTTCGTCATTTGTGTTTAAATAAACCCCACTGAACTAACCCTAACCTCCTAACCCTAACCCTTAGTGTGTGTTTTTTTAAACTATAGTTTTGTATGGTTTTTTTATATAAAAAAAAAACTTAGTGTGGTTTTTTTTTTAAAATGGCCCAAAGTTCAGTAGAGTTTTTTTAAATTTACCCTAGTTTAAATGATCTTTAGATTATCTTTTTCGTGTGCATGTGTATGATTGATTCAGTAATTTGGGTGGGTTCCAAGGGTATAACTCATCAAAGGAAGAGAGAGATGGGAAAGAGTAGAAGGCAATGGTGCTCTGGTTTGTGAATGGAGATGGAAGAGGAGATGGTGGTGAGACGGTAGTGATGCTTGGCCAGCAGTGGTGGTTCAATGGTAGAGAGAAAGAGAAACTTTATTACACTTGTTTGAGTTTTATTATTAAGGGATAATTTAGCAAATGCCCCCATTAAAATATAGAAACTAGCATATACCCCCACTATTTTAAAAAACTAAGAAATACCTCCAGTTTGGACGGAACCGTTAAAATCTCTATTAAGTGAACTCACGTGCGTCATACGTAAAATAACCTAAATACCCACGATAAAATATATTTTAGCAAATGCCCTCATTCAGAATGTGGAAACTAACATATACCCCCACTATATAAAAAAGAGATATTTTGGATATTTTAGTAAATGTCCTCATTTAAAATGCAGAAACTAGCATATCCCCCACTATTTTAAAAAAAATAAGAAATATTGTCAGTTTGAACGGAACAGTTTTAGGATTTTGAATACTATATAATACGTTGTTGCTGCTAATTTCTATGTTGGAGCAAATAAATATGTGAATTTTTAAAATAAAAACAGTAAAGATCAAACTTTTGGCTATTCGTCGATGTTGACCACCAAAAACTATAATTAACTCCGAGATCTGATCGTCATACATGTTTGTTGTTTAACAAAAAAACATCAATGCTTTGTTTTCACATCTCAACTTGGGTGTTGTTCAAGATGATGCACAACCTAGTGTGATAGTAGGTAATATCATATTAACAAAGTTTGTGAATAATTTGTTAAATTCACAAATGATTCACGAAAATAATTTGCCGAACAAATTCGTGAATTATTTGCAGGTTTGCATTTAATTCCTGCATTTCGCAAATTATTCACGAAAATCACGAATTAAACGAATAATTCACGAATAGTCCGCGAATTTAGCGAATTATACAAGAAATATTTATGGATTTATATATTTTCTTACTAAGGTGATGAGAACTAACAATATAGATGCATTAAATTTTGTATTTTTTTCTTCCCGAACTGTTGCAGAATTTTTCAGAATTTACCGAATTTTCTTGATTTCCGAATATTAAATCTTGTCGAATTATTTATAAACGACTAATTTGTGACTATGGGCAATACACATGTTGAACCTATTGTGAATGAAGATGATGGAAATGATGATGCACATTATAGAGTGAAACTGACCACACAATATGTTGTAATAAATGATTGTACACAAGCTAGTGTCTATGCACAACAATCTGTCGTAATAGATGATGATTATTGTATTTTTCTGTGTGAAAATCTGACGTAGAACCTCTTTCCATTACATTGTTATCATCAGTACAGGAAGAAAGTTGTTCAGCCTGACTAATAACACATAACACTCATATTTTTTACAGCACCTAACACTGAAATGGTGAGGGTATATGCTAGTATCCGCATTTTGAATGTGGGCATTTGTTAAAATATCCCAAATATCATATTTTTTTTAAAAATAGTAGGGGTATATGCTAGTTTCCACATTCTGGTTGGGGGCATTTGCTAAAATCATTTTATAGTGGGTATTTAGGTCATTTTACATATTACGTGTGACGCACGTGAGTTCACTTAATGAAGATTTTAACGGTTCCGTCCAAACTAGGGGTATTTCTTAGTTTTTTAAAATAGTGGGGGTATATACTAGTTTTCTCATTTTGAATGAGGGCATTTGCTAAATTATCCATATTATTAATAAACTAATATCAAGCCTTTAATTACTCACCTAAAATAATCTCTTAAATGTTTTTTGTATTCCATTTAAGAGAGTCACCGAATAGAGTAAGTGGTTTTTCTGTTTTTTTTTTTTTTTGTGTACTCTCCCAAAACTAACTAAATAAGGAGATCTTCATTGATGCAAAATAAAATAGAGTAATGTTATATCCACTATCAAAAGATAGAGTAGGTGAGAGAACTCTCAAATAGAAGTATGCCACCTAAGAGCATCCACAGTGGTTTTCTAAAATTGCCAATTTGCCATTTTTTAGAAAACGAAGCGCTGCAATGGTTTTTCATTTTGCCATTTTTTAGCAAACGTTTCAAATTTGTTTCTCAAATTTGAGAAACGGAAATGAGAATTCTCAAATTATAAAGGACGGGGAATGATTCCCTGGATGGGGAATGATTCCCCGTCTCTCAAATTTTAATATATTTTATTATCAACAGACGGGGTATCTTATACCGTCTGGTAAATTTTATTATTATTATTTTTTTCTAAAAAGGGTCAGACGGGATATCATATCCTGTCGTTCCCCTTTTTTTTATTTTTTTTTAAATGAATGGCCATGATTGGCCGATTAGAAAAAAAAATCCAAATGGTGGGACGGTACATGATGTACCGTCCATGAAACTTTTTGCTGAGTGGGTAGGTTTTAGGTAGTTAATCAGGTTTAGGTAGTGATATGGCTAAAAATAGAATTAAATCGGGACCGTTCACATCGGAGACGAATCTTAAAGCTCAGGGGTAAAACGGTAATTTCACCTACTAACAGGTCCGAAGCGGGTACTGGGTCTCCTTCTCACAGATCCAACAACCCGCGAACGGATCCACCTCAACTGGGTACGGGTCCCGACCCGATACAAACCCAGACCAGCGAGAGGAGATCAGGGTCACTGATTTGACTAAATCAACGGGCCTGATTTGCAGTTATCCTCTCACCGGGAATTAAGGGATTACATTCCTAATCTGATTACGAGGATTTTACGCCTTATCAGATCACAGGAATCACATTCCTAATCTGATCCCAACGGCGACTATAAATACCCCCCACCTACCACTGTTACAGGTTAATCACTTTTTTCCCAACTAAAGCTATTTTTTAATCATCACTGGTTACTGACAAGAGCGTCGGAGGGTGCGTCGCCGGGATCAACCCCGGTGTTTCGCACTTTCCTTGCAGGTGCACGGCGGGAGCTCAACTGCCCAACTCCGACGAACAGGTTCGGATCTGCAATTCAGGTTTTTCCACGAACCCACAAATTCTATCTGTTTACCCCCACACCAGATTCAGCGGTAACAGATTGGCGCCGTCTGTGGGAAGACCATACGTATAGCCTCCGCCTCTTCCTCGTCGACTAGCTCTTCTCCAGCCATGCCTCCTAGAAAAGTAAGATCCAGGGGGTCCAACTGTGGACCCAACCCTGTTGATCAACAGCAGGAAGTCCCCGTCCATCCCGCTCCGCAGCAGGGGCAACTTCCTCCTCCGACCGAGGACCGTGTCCAGCAGGACCCACCTCCTCTTCCGAACCAGCTACCCCCAAACGGTCCCGATCCACGGAAGCAAAAACAACCTCTCCATCAAGACCACATATCGGTACACAATGCCTCTACAGACTCTTACACCTCCCATAGTCCTCAGGCCCCTGACCTTCGAAATACTATCCTCAACCGACAGAAGGATGAGGATCTCCGCCACCATCTGGACGAAAAGCGGTCCCGAGAGGGAGCCTCCCGCCTACAACATCCAGATGAGCGGAATCCTCACCATCGCGAGCGTAGAAGGTCTCCTACCAGGAGAGGGCGGAGAGAGTCACCCGGGCATTACAGGAGGAGGCGCCACTCTCCTACCGGTCGGCATCAGCCAAGGAACAATGAGGCGCCCATCACTCGCGCCGAGTTCCTGCAGTTTCAAGCAACGGTGTTGCAGGCTCTTAACCTTCGACCCAACAACAATGAGGCCCAAAAGGTTCCTTCGCCCCAACGGGTTCCCAGTCCTCTCCGTAGGTCCACCTCTCCTCCGCCAGCTCCTAACCACCGGCAGCACGATCTTAGCCCTCGCCGCTCCCGGGACGACCATCGTCGTAGCCCTGGCTCTCCCTCCTACGAAGACGAGTCCAGAGGCTCGTTCGACTACCGCGGGAGGGACGATGCCCTATACCGCCGTCTCCATGAGGTGGAGAGACGAATCGGTCGGATGGACGAGGGGGAGGGGTTGAACAGCAGAACCATTTGTCCGAGCAGACCCCCTTTCTCCCGAACCATCATGGAAGCTCCTATCCCAAGAGGTTTCGAACCCCCGAAGTTCGAAACTTACTCGGGGGAGTCGGACCCCGTGGACCACATCGAAAGCTTTAAGACCCTCATGCTAATCCACCAAGCTTCCGAGGCTTTGCTGTGCAAAACCTTCCCCGCCACTCTTAAGGGTTCGGCTCGGGAGTGGTACTCCCGCCTCGCCCCGTCTTCCATATTCTCCTTTGAGCAATTTGAGAGCCTCTTCATCACTCATTTTGTGAGTAGCAGATGCACGGAGAAGACTAACATCTCGTTACTCCAGCTCCGCCAGGAGAAGGGAGAGAAGTTGAGAGACTATGTGAAGAGGTTCACTGCGGAGGTCAGGTCCATAGCCTCCCTCGACCAATCCGTCGCAACAGCCGTCTTCCAATCCAACGTCTTCAATTCCAGCCTCCGCTCCTCTCTTGCTAAGAAGCCTCCACAGAACTTTGCCGACCTCCTTCTCAGGTGTGACAAGTACATTCGTGCTGAAGAGGCCGCCTACCTTCCAAGCTTCGGAGGGTCTACCTCAGGGACGAAACGAAAGCTGACCGAAGAAGAAGAGGCTAAGAAGCTTCAGAAGGACGGCAATGGCCAGCGCCGCCCGACTCCTCGGTTTGAGAAGTTCACCCCCCTCGTTGCCAATATATCAGAAGTTCTTATGGAAGTGGACAAGGAAGGGCTACTCCGTGCTCCCCCTAGAATGAACACACCTGGAAAGAAGAGGAACAAAGATAAGTGGTGCCGCTTTCACAGGGACCACGGCCACGACACGGATGATTGTTGGGCTCTCAAGGAGGAGATTGAAGAACTCATACAGCGGGGGCACCTGACCAAGTTCGTCCGAAAAGAGGGAGCCGAGCTTCCCCCTGAGGAGCCAACAAACGAACCGAAGGGCCCGCCGAGCTTTAAGACTCAGAACCTCCCGGCTCTTCCCAAGAGGTCTTCACCTTATCATAGAAGCAGGATCTTGATTTTTAATAAGGCCGATGCTTGTAATTCGGCCAATAACATGTAATAAGGGCTCACCATATTGAAGCAGCCACTTAGTTTATTTCAATAAAACTTTACGTTTTTTCATTGGAAATTGTTGCTCTTACTTCATCTCTACCCATCCGAGTCGTGACTCGCTGAAGGGTGAGTTCGGAGTCCAGCCTCTTCTACATGGCTGCTCCTGCAACTTACTAAGCTCTTCCCAACGAGTTCGGAGTCCAACACTTGGCTCGATTTCTCTTCAAATAACCTGCTCTTCAGCGGGTTAGAAGTGGTTCGCCATTCGGAATTGCTCCCACAACTGTTGAACACCTCTACCGATGGTTCGGAGTCCAACACTTGGCTCGATTCCTCTTCAAATAACCTGCTCTTCAGCGGGTTAGAAGTGGTTCGCCATTCGGAATTGCTCCCACAACCGTTGACTACCTCTACCGATGGTTCGAAGTCCAACACTTGGCTCGATTCTGCTTCAAATAACTTGCTCTTCAGCGGGTTAGAAGTGGTTCGCCATTCAGAATTGCTCCCACAACCGTTGATTCTCTCACATAAGCAGCGAGTTCGGAGCTATAGCTCTCCCCTAGAGTTGCTCCTCACACTCGTCTCACAAATGGCTCTCTTCCAGAGCCGAGCTCTTTACTCCGCTCACCGCCGAAGCGGACCCCTTATCAACGAGTTTGGAGCACAAAACTTTCTCCAAGAGTTGCTCCTCAAACTCATCTCACAAATGGCTCTCTTCCAGAGCCGAGCTCTTCCCTCCGCTCGCCGCCAAAGCGGACCTCTTCTCAACGAGTTCGGAGCTCAAAACTCTCTCCAAGAGTCGCTCCTCAAACTCATCTCACAAATGGCTCTCTTCCAGAGCCGAGCTCTTCACTCCACTCACCGCCGAAGCGGACCCCTTATCAACGAGTTCGGAGCACAAAACTCTCTCCAAGAGTTGCTCCTCAAACTCATCTCACAAATGGCTCTCTTCCAGAGCCGAGCTCTTCCCTCCGCTCATCGCCGAAGCAGACCTCTTCTCAACGAGTTCGGAGCTCACAACTCTCTCCTAGAGTCGCTCCTCAAACTCATCTCACAAATGGCTATCTTCCAGAGCCGAGCTCTTCACTCCGCTCACCGCCGAAGCGGACCCCTTATCAACGAGTTCGGAGCTCAAAACTCTCTCCAAGAGTTGCTCCTCAAACTCATCTCACAAATGGCTCTCTTCCAGAGCCGAGCTCTTCCCTCCGCTCGCCGCCGAAGCGGACCTCTTCTCAACGAGTTCGGAGCTCAAAACTCTCTCCAAGAGTTGCTCCTCAAAATCATCTCACAAATGGCTCTCTTCCAGAGCCGAGCTCTTCACTCCGCTCACCGCCGAAGCGGACCCCTTATCAATGAGTTCGGAGCTCAAAACTCTCTCCAAGAGTTGCTCCTCAAACTCATCTCACAAATGGCTCTCTTCCAGAGCCGAGCTCTTCCCTCCGCTCGCCGCCGAAGCGGACCTCTTCTCAACGAGTTCGGAGCTCAAAACTCTCTCCAAGAGTTGCTCCTCAAACGCATCCCACAAATGGCTCTCTTCCAGAGCCGAGCTCTTCTCTCCGCTCGCCTCCAAGATGGACCTCTTCTCAACGAGTTCGGAGCTCAAAACTCTCTCCAAGAGTTGCTCCTCAAACTCATCTCACAAATGACTCTCTTCCAGAGCCGAGCTCTTCCCTCCGCTTGCCGCCGAAGCGAACCTCTTCTCAACGAGTTCGGAGCTCACAACTCTCTCCTAGAGTCGCTCCTCAAACTCATCTCACAAATGGCTCTCTTCCAGAGCCGAGCTCTTCTCTCTGCTCGCCTCCGAAATGGACCTTCTCCTCGATAAGTTAGGAGCACAACTCTCTCCTAGAGTTCTTCCTCACACTTGTCTCACAAATGGCTCTCTTCCAGAGCCGAGCTCTTCCATCCGCTCGGATGCCGAGCAAGTGCTGATCCGACCTCAACATCAAAGACCCCGGTCGGCTAACCGAGCAAGTGCCCATCCGAGCTGGAAAACGGAGAAAAATCACTTTTCCCTCAACATTCGTGTAAGATCTCGATCAAACGGCTCAGATCACTCCAGCAGCACTAAACGACAAGATAGCATTTTCTTGGGAACTGAGCCATCTCGAGATTCGTGCCATCATCCAACGGTCCAGATCTTGCCAGCGTCGCTAAACGACAAGATAGTATTTTCTTGGAAACTGTGCCCGCCTCGAGATCCGCGCTGAGATCCGACGGCTCAGATCGCTCCACGTCGCTCGGTATTCCGAGCCGAGCGACTAGCGATCCGACCCACTCGCGCCTCTTCCTAACCCAAGGGTCTTCCTAGCACAAGGGTCTTCCTAGCCCAAGGGTCTCCCTAGCACAAGGATCTTCCTAGCACATCTTACAGGGGTCTTCCTAGCACAAAGGTCTTCCTAGCACATCTTCTCTGCCCCTAGGAGTGGAACTCCTCTTCCAAAATCCCCAAGACCAAAATACTTATCAACTTCATGAAGACAAGCATGTTGCGAGGCTATTTTGACCATGAAGGAGGGTGAATCTTCATCCCACTCCTAAAGAGAAGTTGTAGATCTTCGAACTAGCTTCGAAACGAGGGTCGCACTCCCTGATCGGACCTCCGTAGCACCGGGAAAGTGGATCTCAATGCAGTTGCACCGAATAGCTCGGGAATCCGAGCCGAGCCCCTCGCGCGAGGGAGAAATCCGAGCCGAACCCGAGCAAGAATCCGAGCTCTTCCCATCCGAGCCCCAACATCAAAGAGCCCGGTCGGCTAACCGAGCAAGTGCCTTTCCGAGCCTGCAAACGGAGAAAACTCACTTTCTTCTCAACATTCGTGTAAGATCTCGATCAGACGGCCCAGATCTTGCCAGCGACGCTAAACGACAAGATAGCGTTTTCTTGGGAATTGAGCCCGTCTCGAGATTCGTGCCACCATTCAACGGCCCAGATCAAGCCACATAGTTCGGATCTCCAATCCGAGCTACTGCCCTACCGAGCTGCAAAATGGCCAAAAAATTGCCTCAAAATTCGTGCCCGGATTCGCCGAACAAAAAAAAAGGGGGGCACAAGGGGCCGGGTTCGGACCCGTTAAGGGGATCCAACCCGAACCCCTTCCCATCTCCTTCTTCAGCATCTTGGCGCCAAACCCAAGCGAAAACCAGCTCGTCATCTTCAACCGAGCGCACTGCGCCGAGCTCCCGCTTCGTCGTCGAGCCTCGCCATGGCCTTGAGCACCGTCACCAAGCTCGGCCCCATCCACTTCCGATGCCGTCCAAAAGCACAGTTCGTCACCCAACACGTCGGCAAGCTCCATCTTCATTGCCGAATCCAACTCCTCCGCCAGTGAGCTCCGTCGAACTCCACTCCACTTCCACGAGCTCCGAAGCGCCGAGCTCCACCAGACCTGTCTCCGAGCCCCGCCATGGCCGACCCCATTAACTTCCGACGAGCCTCTTCCGTCTTCTAGCTCCGTCGACGAGCTCCATCCTTCACGAAGCTTCACCGTCGATGTCAAGCGCTTCATCAGGCTCGCCTCTCAGAGCTCCATCTCCATGGATCCAAAGACGGAGCCGAGCTCCAACCCAGAGTCGAGCACCGAGCTCCGCCATGGACATGCTCCGACCTCTACTGCCCCCATTCTCGTCGAGCTCCAAATCCTTCATAGCTGTCGAGCTCTCCCAACTGTCGAGCTCCACCACCACATCAACAAACTCCGACCTCCCTCAAGCTTCGCCGAGCACCTCCTCTAACGGCTAGCTCCACTCCGCTCGACGAGGTCGTTCGCCATGCCGAGCTCCGCCTCCGTCTCAGCTCCGAACTCCACTTCACACGAGCTCGATCTCGCCATACTCCGAAGCTCGAAGCCCCGAGCTCTGCTGCCTAGCTCCGCCTCCGACGACCACCTTCGAGCTCTCACTCTCGCCTCGCTCGCCGTCGGAGAGCCGAACCCAACTCCAAACGCAGCGCCACTCCGAGCAGCTCACCCGTCGTCAAGCTCCACTTCCTCGCCGAAGCTCCAAGCTCCAGTACATCGACCGCCTTTGTCGAACGCCTCCGAGCTCCTCTCTCCCCTCCGCCGAGCTCCGAGCTCCAGCACGCAGACGTGGAGAGGCATGGTCGAAGTCGAGGGCTTGGTCGAACGAAAGAAGCAAAGGCGGGACGGAAGAGAAGAACAGAGAAGGAGAAGAGAAAGGAAAAAGAAAGAAAAAAATATAAATATATAAATATATTTTTTATGCCACGTGGCGAGCCACGTGGCGAGCCACGTGGCTTCACCTCATTGGTCGTTTTGGGGCTCGGATCCGCTGCGCAAAATTCGCCACAGTCACTCGGTCGGCTACCGAACAAGTCCCTTTCCGATCCTGCAAATGGAGAAAAAATCAGCCGAGCAACTACAACCGTTGGATCTTCCAGAAAATCGCGCAAAAGTTGATGAACGGCTCAGATCGCGCCACGTGCGCTAAACGACAAAAAAATGATTTTTTGAGAACTGCGCCTCCTCGAGATTCGTGCCGGGATCCGACGGCGCAGATCGCGCCACGTGTCAGGTATTATTTAATTTAATTAATTTATTTATTTAATTGTTTTTTTATTTAAAAAATCCGAAAAAAATATTTAAAAAATCGAAAAAAATAATTAAAAATTCTAAAAATAATTATTAATTCAGAAAAATTATTTTAAAATTCTGGAAAAATAATTATTAAATTAAAATAATTAATTAATATTTTCGATAATTAATTATTTAATTCGGAAAATGAATAAAAAATTCAAAAAGATGAGAAAAAAATTCAGAAAAATTAGGAAAAATCACCAAAAATCCAGAAAATTCTGAGAATATTTTTGGGCATTTTACAAGCCCAGAATAACACCGTTACACCCCAAGCTAGATCCAAAACTCCCTTAAAAACGCCGATAAAATCCCGTACGCCATTAGAACAGTAAAACTACTCCTTAAAGACTGAAAAACTCAGTCTCTAGGAGTGGGGTCTCGTGATATGGCTAAAAATAGGATTAAATCGGGACCGTTCACATCGGAGACGAATCTTAAAGCTCAGGGGTAAAACGGTAATTTCACCTACTAACGGGTCCGAAGCGGGTACTGGGTCTCCTTCTCACAGATCCAACAACCCGCGAACGGATCCACCTCAACTGGGTACGGGTCCCGACCCGATACAAACCCAGACCAGCGAGAGGAGATCAGGGTCACTGATTTGACTAAATCAACGGGCCTGATTTGCAGTTATCCTCTCACCGGGAATTAAGGGATTACATTCCTAATCTGATTACGAGGATTTTACGCCTTATCAGATCACAGGAATCACATTCCTAATCTGATCCCAACGGCGACTATAAATACCCCCCACCTACCACTGTTACAGGTTAATCACTTTTTTCCCAACTAAAGCTCTTTTTTAATCATCACTGGTTACTGACAAGAGCGTCGGAGGGTGCGTCGCCGGGATCAACCCCGGTGTTTCGCACTTTCCTTGCAGGTGCACGGCGGGAGCTCAACTGCCCAACTCCGACGAACAGGTTCGGATCTGCAATTCAGGTTTTTCCACGAACCCACAAATTCTATCTGTTTACCCCCACACCAGATTCAGCGGTAACAGGTAGTTGTATAATTAGGTTTAGTTATTATTATATTATTTAATTTATTTAATTAATATAGTTTAATAGTTAATAAGTAATTAACTTTTTTAATTTATTTTTAAAAGTTGAGACGGTACATGATATACCGTCCCACTCAATTTTTTGCGAACAATATAGCAAACGATCACTGCAGCGATCGATCCTATTTGCTATTACTGTTGCAGCCATTTTTAGCCAAATGAGAAACACCACTGTGGATGCTCTAAGATAGTAAAAAAAAATGTAGTCAAATTGATATTATTTAATTATTCTGCACATCATATATAGATAAGTTGCAAATTCTGATAAAGAAGAAAGTTATGTCGGAACTAATTATTTCTAAATCACAACTAAATCTTTGAGCTATGGTGCAATTTCCTCCTCGGATCTGGGCCATTAGAAAATTAGAACGTCTTAGAGTTTTGGAGCATAGTCATTCCCATGATTAGTGTCTCTTGGAACATCCGAGGTCTGAATTGCCCGTCTAAACAACGAGCAATTTTTGACCTTATCTCTTCTTCCCGCTGTGACATGATCTCCATTCAAGAATCCAAATTGGAAGTGCCCTCTCAATCGATTTTGAGCGCCTTAGGCGGATCTTTGATCTCTAAGTGGATTTCGCTGGATGCTATCGGATCAAGGAGTGGGATCCTTTTTGGATTCAAAGAAGCGCTATTCTCGCTTATTGCGGTTCAACACCTTAATTTCTTTCTTATTATTCAACTTAATTGGACGCAATTCAATTGTCCTCTTACCGTTATATCGGTTTAGGGTCCCTCCACCTCTGAGAGGCGGCCATTATTCTGGAACGAATTCCTTTCTTTACAACAATTCTCCAGCGATCTCTGTATCTTGTGTGGCGACTTTAATGTCACCCATTTTGTATCCGAAAGATCGAATCCAGTCTTCTCGTTCACACAATCCTGCCTTTTCAATGATTGCATCCGCGAATTGCAACTTTCAGACCTACCTATCTCAGGCAGATCTTTCACCTGGTCCAACCAGTGTCACCCTCCCACGTTTGCCAAACTTGATCGTTTCCTTGTCTCGCAACCCTGAATCAATCGTTTCCCTCAATCTTCCTCCCAAGCTCTCCCTAACCCATCTTCTGACCATGTTCCGATCGCCCTATCTTCCAACTTTCCTTTCAACCACCAGCACAAATTTTGTTTTGAAAAATTATGGTTACAAGACCAACTTTTCGTTAATCTGGTGGTGGAATGCCTAGCCTCGATTATCGGTTCATCGGGGTTGGGCAACATCCTCCTCAAACTTCACGCGATTAAGCATGGATGCAAAATCTGGCATTCTGAGAGGCAACAAAACACCTTTTTCCTCAAAAGCTTTCTCCTCCAATCCATTGAGTCTTTCGATAAGATGGAAGAACTTGTTCCGTTGTCTGACGCTGCTCGAGCAGAGCGTCTTTCCTGCAAGCAGGATTATGCTGATATTCTCCAGCAAGATCACACTAAATGGGCTCAAAGAGCACGCATTAATTGGATGAAGGAGGGTGATGCCAACACCGCCTTTTTCCACAATTTTGCCTCCCATAGGCAACGTTGCAATCGTATATCCTTTATCTCCGTCCAGGGGGTTGAGGTCTCTTCCGATGGAGAGATCCATCGTGAATTCCTCAATTTCTATAAAAATCTTATTGGTTCGCAGAAACAGCGCGCCATCGAGCTTGACTAGTTCCAAATTTATGGTAACCAATCTCACGATCTCTCCTCCCTCGAAGCACCTTTCACTATGGAAGAAATCAAATCGGCGGTTTTTGCCTTAAAAAGCGATTCCGCCCCCGGCCCTGACGGTTTCCCGGCCTTCTTCTTCCAAAAATTTTGGGATTGGCTGAAGGATGACCTCCTCAAATTATTTCAGGATCTTCACCAGGGTTATTTCTTTTTTGATCGCATTAATTATGCGCACATTGTCCTCATTCCCAAGATTGCGGGAGCGCACTTACTGACTAATTTCAAACCTATCAGTTTGATCAACACTTCCTTCAAAATTATTATGAAAGTCCTGTCCTCTAGGCTGGGCGCTATTATCTCCCCCCTTATCGACTCTGCCCAGTCGGGTTTCATCAAGGACCATTTTATCCTTGACAGTGTTGCCTCAGCCCAGGAAATCATCTCCCACTGCCATAGATCCCGCTCTGAGGGAATCCTTCTCAAGCTGGACTTTCAAAAAGCTTACGATAATGTTAATTGGGACTTCCTTCTTGACATCCTTACCTATCGGGGTTTTGGCCCCAAATGGATTGCGTGGATCAGATCCAGTCTTTATTCTGGGACCTCTTCTATCTTTATCAACGGCTTGGAGGGGCACAAATTCAAAATTAAATGTGGTCTCCGTCAAGGAGACCCCCTTTCCTTCTTCTTTTTGCCCTTGTGGCCGACGTGTTCAGCAAGCTCCTCAGAAATGCTTGGAACATTCATATGATCGAGGATCTCGGATCTTCCCCCCATTTTGAAGGGGTGCTCAACCTGCAATATGCAGATGACACCATCATCTTCTCCAAACCTAACGTCCACTCCCTCCGCAACCTTAAACTGCTCCTTTACTGTTTCGAAATGGCATCAGGCTTAGCCATCAATTTCCAAAAATCCTCTGTACTTTGGCTGAGCGGTTCCCCTAACCACCAGGTTGAGGTATCCAATTTCTTTAATTGCCCAATCGCCAGCTTCCCAATCTCCTACTTAGGCATCCCCCTGAGATGGGGCAAGTTGCCCAGAGCTGATTGGTTCCCGCTTATTGATAAAGTGGAATCTAGGCTTTCGGTTTGGTCCGGTAAAGTTCTCTCCCGAGGTGGCAGGTTGATCCTTTTAAACTCGGTGCTTTCGGCCATGCCTCTGTACATGATGTCTTATTATTTCATTCCCTCCTTGGTGATCAAGAGGATTGATCAGATCAGGAGTAATTTCCTCTGGAATGGGTCTTCCTCCTTTAAACCTGGATCGCACCTGGCCCATTGGAAATTGATCTGCACCTCCAAAGAAGAAGGGGGTCTCGGTGTTTTGGATCTTAGGGACCATAACATTGCCCTCTTAGGTAAATGGTTGTGGAGACTCCATTCTCTCGATCATTTACCATGGATTCAATGCATCAAAAGTTATCGATCCTCTTCCAACTGGTGGGACTTCCCCCCACTAACCTCTCGCCACGCATCCCCATTTTGGAAAGGGATCTGGAAGGCGTCTAACGCTTTCCAGTGTAGCATTTTTCATACCTGTTCTGACGGATCCACAACAAAATTTTGGTCAGATTTGTGGATCGGGAACATCAAACTCTCATCTGCGTACCCTCCTTTATATCGCTTAGCTGCTAACCCGTCAGCAACGGTCGCGATCTCCTTCATTGTCATCAATAATGCTAGACATTGGCTCATCCCTTTTGTGATCGATCTCCCCCCCCCCTCTCGCTGAGATTTTTAACAACCTCTTAGCCTTCCTCAATACCTACGTGTGGTATCCTAATGAGGGTATCTCTTGGCACTGGTCGTCTTCAGGCATTTTCTCGGTTAATTCTTTTTACCATTTCCTCAACTCTAAAGGTGTTCGATCGTCAACAGCACACTTTATCTGGGATTCTTGTGCCCCCCTTAAGGTGAAAATTACCTCTTGGCTTGCGTTTAAAAACAAACTTCTTACCATCGAGGTTCTTAACAATAGGAACTTGGTGTGGGGGCAACTCTGCATGTTGTGCGATCAGCAACTGGAAGACGTTAACCATCTCTTCATTCAATGCCCTTTCATTATCCCTCTTTGGAAGATTTGCTCTTTGGCATGGGAGACTGGTTCGATCCCCCCCTATTAGCCTCCGTTTGGTCTTTTTCGCCTTCGAACGCGATGTTTCGAAGTGCGTGGATGTTAGCTATTCATACCATTTTTTGGATCATTTGGAAGGAAAGGAACACTCGGGTATTCCAGCATCGACGCAGCTCGATCGCATTGATGACTGATGAATTTTTATTTCTTTTTAAGCTCTGGGCTTCGAGCCCAAAGTTCAAAGACAGTGCTTCACTGGCTGTTCAAAAATTATATGACTCCTTTCATTGTCTTAGACATCTTCAAGCTTTATAGCAGCTGTTTAGTTTTACCTTTTTGCTCACCTTTTTTCTTTTCCTCTCCGCTATTTCTCTTGCAGGTTTGATCTCTCCGTCAGGGACTCGTAGGCTATGCAGATTTTGTTCTTTTGCTCCTGCTGACTCTTACTCTTTTCGCCCCCCTGGGCTTTTGTTTAGTTGTGTTCTGTTTTATGTTGAGCAGCTGTTTGTTGCTTTTGATGGCTGGTAGGCTTTAGTTCGGTTTTATTTCTTGGACTGCTAAGATTGTATCTTTTGGTCTCTGTTGGCTCTTTATCTTTAGCTGGATGGACTGCTGTTTGGTGCTTCCACGCACTTTAACTTAATTGTGAAGCCTACCGGCCAGTCTTATTTTCTGCTTATGATAATTATAGACTGTTTCTTTTTGCTTGTCTACGGACGATGAATTGGATTATGCTGCGGGCTGTTATTTGTTTTGTTTTATATCCTCCCTCTGAATTGTATTATTTCTTCCCATCAGCGTGCTTTTATTTGGGTTTGCTGGGTTATGCTCTGTTTGTTTTTCCTTGAGTGTGGTACCTTATGCGAATTACTTCGCGGTATTCTGTGTTGCCCCGCTGCGTTTAATGAGTACCACTATTGTTTATGGGCCTGTTTTCTTTCTTCTTTTAGGGAGTTTTCTTGCTCCCGAACCATTTCGCAGGTTCATGACTTTATTTCAGGTGACTATTTGGAGCATATTTTTGCTTCATTTTTGTATGGTGTGTTTTGGTTTGGGTGAGGGAGGACTGTGTTAAGCCTCCCTCCCCTGCGCTCCTGTTGCGGTGGTCTGTCGTTGCTGTTGAGCATTGGCCTTGTGAGCGTATTCCTTCTTCGTTTGGTTCAGCGACAGCGATCTTTTCTTCCAGCTTGTCCGCCCCTTCGGATTGATTTCAGTGCCCGTATTATCAGTGGCGAGAATTCATTCGAGTTTCCTCTTGTGTGAGCTCGCGTTGGGTTTGCCCGAGGTGCTCTCCCTTTCCGATCACAAGCCAAGTCAGCGGTCTCCACCTCGAGGTACCAGGACCTTTCTCTGGAGAGTTTCTCCTCCCCCGCTGAAGCCGCTTTTTGGATCGTACTTGAGTAGCACGTTTGTTGTTTTTACTTGTTTTTTGCTAGATTTTGAGACTTATGTTCTCTTTCTCTGTATTAGGGTTGTTCTTTATCGGCTCTTGTTTTACTTCTGGTAAAACCCTATGTGTAATATTTATTATTATTATTTATTGATTGCTTGGCTGGAGTCTTTTGACTCTATCCGTTTCATCAAAAAAGAAAATCTTTAGTACCTTTATACTCGCTTCACTTCTGTATTCCGCACCATATTCGTACAAAGATGAATCATTGAATCTAGCATACTAAACGATTTTTTCCAAAATGACCCACTTTTTGAAAGTATTTATCAAATTGACCCACTTCCGAAACTATTTACCAAATTGACATACTAGCTATCTGAGATAGCGAGTCTAGTTTAAATGAACTCGCTATCTCAGATAGCGGGCGTAGTTCTATGATTTTCTCCAACACTCGGAGAAATTTTGAACATGCAATTTCTACATTTTCAACATGCAATTTCTATCTGAAATGTATACAACTACACTCGTTATCTGAGATGGAGAGTTCATTTGAACTAGACTCGTTATCTCAGATAGCAAGTGTAGTTATTAGTTGTAATCATTTTTCAAAGAAATTTTGAACATGAAATGTATACAACTATACTCGCTAACTAAGTCTAGTTAGTCTAGTTCAACTATACTATACTAGCTAGTTTAGTTCAAATGAACTCGCTATCTCATATAGCGTGCGTAGTTGTACTCATTTTTCAGAGAAAATTTGAACAAGAAATGTATACAACTACACTTGCTATCTTAGATAGCGAGTCTATTTCAAATGAACTCGCTATCTCAGATAGCAAGTGTAGATCTATACATTTCAAGTAGAAATTGTATGTTTAAAATTTCTCTAATAAATGAGTACAACTACACTCGCTATCAGGTCAGTTGAACTATACTCGCTATCTGAGATAGCAAATGTAGTTAAATACATTTCAGATAGATTTTGCATGTTTAATTTTTTTCTAAAAAATGAGTACAACTACACTTAGGGTTAGCAACCGGGTCGACCGGGCCGGGTCGGGTCGAACCCGCCCGGGTTGGAACCGAAGTAGGGCGGGTCCGGGTCGGGTCGGTTCGTTAACCGGGCCAGGCCGAGTTGGCTTAGGGAAATCTCGACCATCCAACCCGTGAACCCATCCGGGTCCAACCCGGGTCGGGTCGCGGGTTGGCCCGTTTGTTTCAACATTTTTTTTAAACTTTAAAAAAATTTGTAGTAATAATAATAATAATAATAATAACTAAAGAGTGAAATTTCTATTAAAAAACGTATATATTATTCATATGATTTCAACCTATACAAATTTTCAACTTTTTTATAAGAAAAAGAATTATTATAAATTTGTTTTATACAATTACAATTTTCTTCTATAAAATGACAATTTTCTTCAATTTTCCAACTTATTTATAAGAAATAAATATTTATTACAATTTTTTATACATTTACAAATTTCTTGCATATGTTGGTCTTCAATTTGTTGTTGTTGGTAGTCTTCAATTCTTCATGTTGGTTGCTATTGTTGTTGGTGTTGTTCTTTCGGCGAGTTGCTTCCACTTGTAGACGTGTCGAACCATTTTCATTGAGTCCTATCTTTGGCCTTCATCCAATCTTCCGTGAGACGTGCAACTCCAATGATTGGGGCTTCAAGCGATTCCTGTAATCGGTTAGAACCCTGCCACTTGTTGAAAATGCACTTTCTGGTGCAACAGTAGAGACAGGAGGAGTTAGTAGATCATTAGCCATATATTTAAGAATACTGTAAGTATGTTCATGGTCTTTCCACCATTGTAAAATATCAAGGGAAGAAGTAAAACTTTCAGAATCTTGTTGATTATACCAATGTAATTCATTTGGTTGATTAGTCCTAGCTATTTTTTATTGAATTTTTGCAAGTAAATTAAATGTGACATCATCTAATTTATTCTAACCCTTACCTTTAGAAGTAGCAGAAGAAGAAGTAACTAAAGTAGACGTACTACCAGATGCAAAACTTCTATCATAATAATCATACAAGTTATTTAATGTCGATTCAAATTTAGCTAAAAATATTCCGCAATCAATTTCAGATTCATCTTCCCCAAGTAAAGTAAAAAACATTTCAATCAAACTCTTCGTATCTTCTAATTTGATACGAGGATCCATCACAGTAGCAATACAATACAACATTGGAGGAGGATTAAAATACTTCAAAAATTTGGTGTATGCAGGTTTTACAATATGACCAATAAAAGCATCATCGATCATTTCTTTGAAAATTTGCCTCATAGTAACTATTGAAATAAAAATGCTACTAGAAGTAGATTCATAAGATTTTGAAAATTTTAAAGTTGCAGTTTTAAAAGGTTCTGAAAATTTTAACAAAGATTCGGCATAAAACCAACCTTCGGGAGTCATTTGAAAATTTGGCATATTTTTTGTCATATAAAAATCACTTATACATGCTTTATATTCAGTAACAACTTGTAGCAAATCATAAGTAGAGTTCCATCGTGTTTAACATCCTTTGGAAATTTTCTAAACATCATGCTTTCCATTCTTGAAATATAGGACCACTTAATGCAATAAAATGTACACAATTTCTAATGTTAACTATATATGGGTCGGCTATTTTTAATGCATCTTGAACACATAAATTTAAAATATGACATGCACATCTAATATGAAAAATATTGTCAGATGGAGGGTTTAATGCGGTTTGTAATATACTGATTGATGCATTGTTGTTAAGTGCATTATCAAAACTTATACACATAATTTTATCACGAATATGAAAAACATCACAAATTTCTAAAATACGATTTGCAATTTCATTACCACTATGGGGATATGGCAACGCGGCAAGTGATATGATCCTTTTTTGAAGAATCCAGTCACTGTCAATCCAATGACAAGTTATTCTCATCATTGGAATATTGTTGCAACCATTCCAACAATCGGAAGTCAAAGAAACTCTACAAGTTAAACTCCATAAAATGGCAATCAAAGCTTCTCTCATTTTATTGTACATTTTAAAACAACCCGACTTCAAAGTATTCCTAGGAATTTTTTTAAAATGCAGGTTTAATGCGGTTTGATTAAAAGTTTCTAAGTCCCTACTCTCGGAATAGAAAAATGGTAACTCTTCCTTAATTAGTAGTCGGGCCATTTCCCGACGAACAAGTTCGGGATTATAAGAGTGGCTATCAACTACACTGGTCCTAGGGTAGATTTTTTGTTGGCTGGGTAGGTCTACAAGAAGTTCTTTGTGTACATTTTGGATGTTTCGTTTTATAGTTCTCGTTCCCTCACCCTTCTTCCATTTGTATGGCTTCGAGCATGTTTTACAAATTTTTATACCTACACCCGAATTTTCTTCGTTCGCAATATAATTATAAAAATTGTGCTAATTACTAGTTTTCCCTCTAGTTTTCCTACTACTACCCGGTTGTGTTGTTTCAGTTGCTTTTGTTTGTAGTTCTTCTTCTATGTCTATGTCTCCCACAAACACATCGTGTGTGCCAATGTGTCCGGTCATAGAGTACTCTTTGGCGAGCTCATTTTGTGGGACAATAGGAGGCCTACGAGAAGTGCCGGTGGAATCTTGTCCACTTTAGCTACAGCCGCTACCTCGTGATCTAGACATGTTGATATAGTAGTATATGTGAAAAAATTAAATACAATCTAGGCGAGATAAGTTTTTAAAAAAATCTAGAAAATAATAGGAGAGTTGTGAGAAAGAAAATCAAAAAACCAACAAACAAATATGATAAAAAAAATTATAACTACAAAAAAAATATCAAGATAATAAGAGGGTTGTGAAATTTTGATACTGTACTTTGCGGATACTCGTATATAGAATGATAGTGAAAATAAAAGTAGAAGTAGAAGTAGAAGTTCGGACTCGTATATAGAAAGAAAGAGAGCTTCTTTGTTGGAGCCTTGGAGGAGTTGAAGACTTGAAGTAGACGTAATTGTAAGATGAATTCGATACGATCAGAATTTGTCGCTTCTATGTTGTTAGCTTCTTTGTTGAAAAAATTTGAATCAATTGAGATTGAATTGAGTAGTAGTAGTAGAGAGAGTAAGGTGTGAAATTTTTAGAGTGGTTTAAAGGGTATTTATAGGGGAAAAGAAAAAAAAGAAAAAAAACCAAAAACAAAAACAAAAAAAAGGATTAAACTGTCGTTAGTTGTCTTTTTTGGCCGTTGGACCCACGTGTCGAACGGTCGACCCGTGCGGGTTGAACGTTTGGCCCGTACGGGTCGAACGGTTTGAAACCCACGGGTCGACCCGCGGGTTGGTAGGCGGGTTGGCCACTGTTCACCGGGTTGGCGTGCCGGGTTCAATGGGTTGAAAATCCATATTAGACGACCCGAGTCAACCCGCTTAGGTTCGCGGGTTCAAATTGGACCCGAACTGTAAATCAACGGGTCGGGTTTTGGCGAGTGGGTCGTGAGTCAGCCCGGCCCGGTTGCCAACCCTAACTGCACTCACTATCTAAGATAGCAAGTCTACGCTATCTGAGATAGCGAGTTCATTTGAACTAGACTCGCTATCTCAGATGGCGAAAGTAGTTGTACTCATTTTTTCAGAAAAAAAATTGAACATGAAATGTATACAACTATACACGTTAACTGAGATAGCTAGTCTAGTTCAAATGAACTCACCATCTCAATGTACTCATTTTTCAGAGAAAATCTGAACAAGAAATGTATACAACTACACTCGTTATCTCAGATTGCGAGTCTTATCTCAGATAGCGAGTCTAGTTCATATGAACTCGCTGTCTCAGATAGCGAGTGTAGATTTATACATTTCAGGTAAAAAATGCATGTTTAAAATTTTTCTAATAAATGAGTACAACTACACTCGCTATCAGGTCAGTTGAACTATACTCGCTATCTGAGATAGCAAGTGTAGTTATATACATTTTAGATGGAAATTACATGTTTAAAAATTTTCTTAAAATGAGTACAACTACACGCTATCTGAGATAATGAGGTCAGTTGAACAAGACTCGCTATCTGAGATAGCGAAGTCAGCTGAACTTGACTCACTATCTGAGATAGCGAGTGTAGTTATATACATTTCAGGTAAAAATTGCATGTTCAAAATTTCTCTGAAAACTGAGTACAACTGCACTCTCTGTCTGAGATGCCGAGTTTATTTGAACTTGACCAGCAATCTCACATAGCGAGTAGGTCAATTTGGTAAATAGTTTCCCAGTTTGGTAAACTTTCAAAAAGTGGGTCATTTTGGGAAAATAATTCACATACTCACCTCTTGTACTACATGTAGTACACAAATTCCGATTTTTTCCGTATTGAACCACTTTTTAAATTATTGACCAAACTGACCCCACTTTCAAAAATATTTACCTAACTGACCTACGTTTAGATATGTCAACATAAAATGCTATTGACAACAACGACATATGTTAATTTGATACCGTTATTGTCAATAATGGCAACTGTTAAAAAAAAAAAAATCAGATGTCGCTATTGGTACTAATGACATGTATATTTCACATTTAATTAGGAGTTCTGTAACTTGAAAAAAATTGTAAGTAAAAAATATCTTATAACTGATGCAACTATTTGTAATAACTACAGCCTTAAATTAATGTCGCTCGCTATTGAAAATAGCGACATCAATATAATTGAGAGAGAGAATAGAACAAATTCTTTTTTGATGAACCGGATAGGGTCTTGCAACCCCAGCCAACATATCAATAATATATTAAAACTGATCAAAATGTTAATTTTACAAGCCGTAAAATGAGAACTGAAAACAGAGAAAAGGAAAAGAAATACAACACAGAGCAATGCTAGAGAAACGAAAAAAGACCCACGCCGACGCTTGAGTCTCTGTCACCCAACTGGAGACGAACAGAAGGCGAGCAATCAGCGAGCTGAAAGTCAGAAGAAGGCCAAACGACCTCAAGCCCAAGCTATCTCGACCATACCCTTTGAGGGCTACCTCCTCTAGGGTGCTGAAAGTCACCACCACAGAAGAACATCCCAGGAGACAAATCAGACCAGACCTCAGGCTAACGAAATCGAACTCAGGCCAGCCAACAGACCAGCAACACAAGGCCACAGACAGACGAAATCCTGAAAAAAACATTCCCAAAAAGAGAAAGGAGCAGAGCAACAATCAACCCAATCACAGACTAGAATAACCCATCATCGAAAGCCAGAGCTTTCAAACAGCAGATAAGTAACAACAACTCCAGCAACCCAAATGAGCCAAAGCCAAAAGCAGTGATAACAAGCTATCCAAAAGCAAAGGATAGAGAAGAAAAGGCCAAATAGCACAACCATAGCAGCCACACGCAACAAACTAGCAACACGCTCAGAAAAAAGGATCCGCCAAAAGAGAATATCCGGCTAAAGCAATAATAGAAGAAACATTCACAAACTAGATAACAGCAAATAAGCTAAGCAGAGCATACAAAAACTAAGCCCAAAGCACCTAAATAAGAGAAACAAAAGAACGGGGGAAACATCCCACAGATGGGGAAGGCAACAGCCTCACCAAAAAAACCCCATAAAGCATCAGAAGTAAGCTTCAGAAAAAGAGCGACAGCAAGAGAAGAAGCACGGGGATAGGAGCTCCGCACTGTGGAGAGTTAATCCTGCAAATAAGAAAAGAGGAAGCAGAGAAAAGATAAGCCCTCAGTTAAGGAAAGCAAAATTATAATGCATTAAGAGTGCGCAGGCAATGGACTGCATCAGTTAATTTTTGGAAATTAATGGAGTCGAAGTCTTTGGGTTTCAAACCCGAAGCCCAAAGACTGAAAAGAAATAAAAAATCGTCAATCATCGCGGAAATAGAGGAAACGCGATGTTGAAAAACTCGGTAGTTCCTCTCTTTCCAAATGATCCAAGTGAGGGTATGAACCGATAAAATCCAAGCACTTCGAAACGAAGAATTCGAAGGCTTAGATAACCAAACTGAAGCTAAAACTGGGGGTAAGGATCCCGTACCCCACGCTAGTGAGCAAATCTTCCATAACGGAATGATGACAGGACATTGAACAAAAAGATGATCAACATCCTCTGCATGCTGAGTGCAGAGGCCACAAAGTTGCCCCCAAGCTAAATTCCTCCTATTAAGCACATCCACGGTGAGCAACTTGTTGTTAAAGGCCAACCAAGATGTGATCTTCACTTTGAGGGGAGCCCAAGAGTCCCAGAAGAAATTAGCAATCGGAGATAGAACCCCTCTAGAGTTAAGGAAAACATAAAAGGATTTAACCGAAAAGGTGCCTGATGGCGACCAACGCCAAGCAATGCCCTCGGCGGGCTTCCAAGCGTAGGAATCGAGAAAATGAATGAGATCATTAGAAATCTCGGATAAAGGTTGAGGAAGGTCAATCAAAAAAGGTATATTCCAAATACGAGAATTATCGATCCAGCTAAAGGAGTCCTCCACTGATGCAGATGGGAGAGCTGCCAGACAATAGAGAGAAGGGAAAGCAGAAGCTAAAGTGGAATTACCGATCCAAAGATCAGTCCAAAATTTAGCCCTAGAACCATCATAACAGGTACGATAAATACTGCAACGAAAAGCAGGCGAAGCTTTCCAAACACCCTTCCAGAAGGAAGAGGCGTGGGGATTAATCTTCTCGGGGAACTCCCACCACTTAGAAGAGATTGACCTATAATCTTTGATGCAGCGAATCCAAGGTAAATGATCGGAAGAATGGAGTTTCCATAACCATTTACCAAGCAAAGCGATGTTGTGGTTACGAAGATCCAAAACACCTAGGACTCCTTCCTCTTTAGAGGTACAAACTAATTTCCACTGACACAGGTGAGATCCAGGAATAAAAGAAGAAGTCCCAGTCCAGAGGAAGTTACTCCTGATTTGATCAATCCTTTTAATCACCCATGAGGGCAAAAAATAAAAGGACATGAGATAGAGAGGTAAAGCGGAAATCACAGAGTTAATGAGAGTCAATCTACCACCTCTAGAAAGAGCTTTGCCTGACCAAACATTAAGCCTAGCCTCCACTTTATCGATCAGGGGAAACCAATCAGACCTTTTCAACTTTCCCCAGCGAAGGGGGACACCCAAATAAAGGATAGGAAAAGACGCAATAGGGCAATTAAAAAAGTTGGAGACTTCCACTTGACGGTTAGGAGATCCACCCAGCCAGAGCACCGAGGATTTATGGAAATTGATAGATAACCCTGAAGCCATTTCAAAACAATAAAGAAGAAGTTTAAGGTTACGAAGAGAGTGGATGGTTGGTTTGGTAAAAATGATCGTGTCATCCGCGAATTGGAGGTTGAGCACTCCTTCAAAAAAGGGGGAGCTGCCGAGACCTTCAATCATGTTAGAATGCCAAGCATTCCGAAGGAGCTTGCTAAAAACATCTATAACAAGAGAAAATAAAAGAGAAGAGAGAGGGTCCCCTTGGCGGAGGCCACATTTGACCCTGAATTTGTGTCCTTCCGAACCGTTGAGGAAAATAGAAGAGGTCCCAGCGAGTAAGCTGGATTTGATCCACGAGATCCATTTGGGACCAAAACCTCTATGAGAAAGGATGTCCAGAAGGAAATCCCAATTTACATTATCATAGGCTTTTTGGAAATCGAGCTTGAGGAGGATGCCCTTCGTATGAGATCTGTGACAGTCGGAAATAATTTCCTGAGCCGAAGCGACACTATCAAGAATAAAACGGTCTTTGATAAAGCCCGATTGGGCAGAGTCAATCATAGGGGAGATAATAAGGCTTAGACGGGAAGAAAGGACTTTAATGATGATTTTGAAGGAGGTGTTGATGAGGCTAATCGGTCGAAAGTCAGAGACCAGGTGAGCTCCCGATATCTTGGGAATGAGAACAATGTGAGCGTAATTAATCCTGTCAAAGGACAGGCAACCCTGGTGAAGATCTTGAAACATTTTGAGAAGATCGAACTTAAGCAAATCCCAGAATTTTTGAAAGAAAAAGGCAGGGAATCCATCAGGACCTGGTGCGGAGTCACTTTTAAGTGCAAACACCGCTGACTTAATCTCTTCCAGAGTGAATGGAGATTCGAGCGAGGAAAGATCGTGTAATTGGGGACCATAAAGGTGATTCCAATCGATCTCAATAAAACGAGGTTTCTGAGAACCAATCAAGTTTTTATAGAAAGAAAGAAATTCCCGGTGAATTTCCTCGTCAGAGGAGAGATCCGTTCCCTGAACAGATAGAGAAGAAATCCGGTTGCAATGTTGTCGATAGGAGGCGAAATTATGAAAAAAAGCAGTGTTCGCATCGCCTTCCTTGACCCAGTGGACACGGGCCCTTTGGGCCCATTTGATATGGTCTAGGCGAAGGATATCCGCATAATCTTGCTTACAAGTTCGTCTTTCCGACAGAAAAGATTCAGGTAAGGGACCTATCTCTTCCATCTTATCGATGGATTCAATAGATTGAAGGAGAAAGTTTTTAAGGAAATTGGTATTAGCCTGTCTCTCCGAACGCCAAATCTTGCAACCATGCTTGATGGCATGAAGCTTGAGGAGGAGGTTGCCCAGTCCAGATGAACCGGAAACAACAGAGAGACATTCCGAGACCAAGTTGACGAAAAGCTGGTCTTGCAACCAGAGTTTTTCAAAACGGAATTTGTGGTGATATTTAAAGTGGAAATTAGAATAGAGCGTAATCGGTGTATGATCAGAAGATGGATTGGGGAGAGCTTGAACAAATGACTGATGGAAACGCACCATCCACTGATGCGAAACCAGGAAACGATCAAGTTTCGCAAGAGTAGGGTGATCGCGTTGGTTGGACCAGGTAAAGGATCTACCGGATATTGATAGATCCGATAATTGAAGGGCGCGAATGCAATCATTGAAAAGGCATGATTGAGAGTTAGAAGTAACCAAGTTGGATCTTTCGTGAGAAAAGCGAGTGACATTAAAATCCCCGCAAAAGAAGCAGAGCTCGTTAGAGAGATGCTGTAAAGAAAGGAATTCATCCCAGAATAAAGAACGCCTATCAGCCGTAGAAGGGCCATACACAGAAATAACGGTAAGCGGACAATTGAGAGTAGTCCATTGGAGTTGAACTATAAGAAAAAAGTTCAAGCGATGAACATTGATAAGAGAGAAAAAGGCTTCCTTGAAACCAAAGAGGATTCCTCCCCTGGAGCCAACCGCATCCAAGGAGATCCATTTAGTGATTGTGGACCCACCTAAGGATCTAAAGATCGCGTGGGAGGGGGATTCCAGTTTGGATTCCTGGATAGAAATCAGGTCGCAACGAGAAGAAGTAATTAAATCGAAAACCGCCCTTTGCTTAGAAGGGCAGTTCAAGCCACGGATGTTCCAAGAAATGCTAATCATTAAACAACTTATGCTCCTTGACTCTAGAATATTCCTTCAATCTAAGGGACGGGATGCAATGTGAGTCAGCTGGGTCTAATCGAAAACCCAGGTCTTGCGCCGAAGCCGCAAGCTCAGAATTAGAAAGGGAATCAAAAATAGGGAAGAAGATGGATCCTAACTGATCTAGGGAGATCTGAGAATAGAGGGGGGGTTCAGGTTGCTGCTGAACACCAATGGTGGTGCTAGAAGCAACAGGAGAGGAGAAAAAGCCTGTATTAGCACCTTTTTTAGCCTTAAGACGAGCACTGGTTCTAATGAAACGAAGAGGTTTCTTGGCGGAATGCTCCAAACGAGAGAAAGAGACTCCCAACTCCTGGAGAGGAGCAGAGTGGGAGGAAGAAATCCTCGTAGGAGAGGTATAGGAAGAGGAAAGAGAATCCTGAATTGATACCACAGGAAGGGAAGCAGTACAATTAACAGGAGATAATGAAGAGGAGAGAGCGGAAACAAGATAATCATGGCTTTTGGAAACAAGTGCAGTGCGAGACCAGAAACGATGGTATAATCCAAACGGAAACACCGTAAAATAGCGTCGAGCACTAAGGAAAGCAGAAAATTCATTAAAAAAGAGACCCAATTGAAACAGTTTAAAAAAACATGAAGCAGAAAAGTAATGAACAATAGAAACTTGCTCAAGAAAGGGAAGAAAAAATACCTTCTTCACCTGAGCACGGGAAAGCTCAACTTCCTCTTCAGATAAGAGAGAATCCTGCTCTATCCAACTCGAATCTTTAAGGGATGTAGAGTGCTTGAGATTAGAGGGGGAGAGAGCAGGATCTGACATCTTCGGAGTAGGAAAATGCGCTAACTGTTGGAATTGCTCCCAATCCGATTTAAAGTTCGGATTGATCTCCCAAGCGGGCCAAACATCCTTATCCTTAACAGAAGGGGAAGGAGAGACAGTCTCAGCAACAGGAGTAGAAAAGATAGCATGCGAATCTTTGGGGGGAAGAGGAAGAACCGGTTTCGAAGCGCCGGCGGAACTTTTCGGGACATGACGCTCAGGAATAATCCAAACCAGGTTGGGAGACTTGGAGGGTGAGATTTTGGGGATGGAAGGAGGAGGTAAATGCTTATTGGATGATTGCAACTTACTACGAGCAATGCTCGGTCCACCCAATTTCGCCTTAGGACCCTTGGATAGAGCAGTAGAAGAACCACCGGGGAGAAATTGAGTGGAGAGCTCAGAGCCAAAAGCTAGGGACTTGGCCTCAGGAGGGGAGAGAGAGGGCTTACTACCCGTAGTAAGATCGAGATAATGCACCGACACAGAAAAAGAGGAGACTCCATCGGTGAGGCAAAAAGCTTCAATACGGGGAGGGGATGCAGGACAGCGAAAAGTCGCCTCAATTTGCAGACTACCCGAAGCCAACCTGGCTATAGAAGAGATGCCAACGACATCACCAACACATTTTGCCATGTCTCCAACCAGCCTGAGAGAATCACAAAAAGGAGGGAGACCAACCAGGGAAACATTGATTTCAAGTGGTTCGCGCCTTAGGGAAGAAGGAGTTCGCACCCACTGCCTTACAGCCAGGGAGATGGAACCAATAGACAGTGATTGATTAGCAATTAGATCGTCCAAAATCTTGGAGGAAGGGCAGTGAATAACCATATCCCCATTCGAACAGTTGTGAAGCACCCAGTCCCAATCAGAGACATTGCAATAGTTACTAAGAAACGAGTTCAAAGTATAAAAGGGGACAGAACCACCAGAGAATAGAACAAATTCAAGAAAGATATAATTGAGAGAGAGAGAGAGTACAGAACAAATTAAAGAAAGAAAAAGAGTCAACTCATTTCTCTAGAAACAAATGACAACTACTATTCATATTCCTCTCTCTCAGAGCTCTAGAGATAGAGAGAGCGAGAGAGAGACAAATTCGGCACAGAAAAAGAGTCAACTCATTAGGGGTTGCACATAGCTCGAGAAGGAGAGGGATAGAGACATGTGTATTGGGAGTCGCACACACCATTCATTCTTTCCTCTCCTTTTTTTTACGTACAATTTTTTTTATCTGCCCCTCTCTCAATTAGTACACTGATGCGGCTATTTTCAGTAGCGGCATCAACCTAAGGTTGTCGACTATGGAAATAGCAGCATCAGTTTTAATATGTTTTTCACGTACAATTTTTTTTCAGGTCAGAGAGTTCCTAATTGAAACACTAAAGCTAAAGCTAAACTCGATGTTTCAAGCAGTGAGTAGATTTGAACTAAAATACTTGTTTCAAACAGCGAGTTATCTCAAATGTATCAAATCCAATTACCTTGTCTCCAACGATTGGTGGAGTTTTCTAGGTCATCCTCCTAGACTTGCTTCCCCCTTTTGGAAAGGCATTTGGAAAGCATCAGCGGCTTTTCTTTGTGGATTAAGCCACGGTTGTGCCGATGGCTCTAGGACTAGGTTCTGGACCGATATATGGATTGGTCAGTATTCTTTAGCATCCGCTTTCCCTTCTATTTTTCGGTTGGCTATCAACCCTCTCGCCTTGGTGTCAGACTACCTGAGTATCAACGATGGTATTAGGGAATGGTCGATTCCCCTATCTGCCGAGCTTCCTCCCCTTTTAGTCCATGATTGGGATGGTCTGTTTGTTCTTCTCAACAATGCGGTTTGGTACGACAAAGAGGTAATTTTTTGGCGTTGGAATTCGTCAAGGATTTTCTCAGTCCGTTCTTTCTATCACTTCCTTAATTTTAGAGGTACTCTTTCTCCTTTCTACGATCTGGTCTGGAAGACTTGTGCTCCTTTGAAGGTCAAAATTATGGTTTGGTTGGCTCTCAACAATAAACTTCTAACGGTTGACAACCTCAATAAGAGAAATCTTGCATGGGGACAATTATGCCCTCTGTGTGACGCGGAGCACGAGAATGGTAATCATCTGTTCATAGACTGCGATTACTCCCGTTCTCTTTGGAAAATTTCTGTCCTAGCTTGGGAAGCGGCCGACTGTCCTATCAGTCTGGTTGACTGCTGGACGAAGCGTCCACCTAATCGTACTTTCCACAAGTCGTGGATCCTATCTCTCCAAATTATTTTGTGGTTAATTTGGAAGGAAAGAAATAACAGATTATTTCGTCATATTCACTCGCCTATTCGCTCGTTAGTCGATGAATTCTTGTTCTTATTCAAGTTTTGGATTTCCTCATTAAAATTGGTAGCTAGGGATGCTATGTGTGCTGAGTGACTGGAGAATGCTTCAGTTTGCCTTACTAATCTCAATGCGATTTAATTTTTAGAGCATATGGAAGATTATATTTTCCTTTTCTACTGCTTTTGCTTCTCTCTTTGCTTTTCTTCATCTATGATTGCAGTTCTTTCAATCTACTGTGTGCGGCTGTTTAGGTGTTTAGTGGTGGATTTCTAATGCTCTCTCCCTTGCTGTTTTGGTTGCAGGCTTGAAGAGTAGGCAGCCTACCATATTTTGCATTTAGTAGTGTACTTTTTGGGTTTGGTTTGCCCTTGTCTCATCCGGGTGAATTTCCTTTTTCTAAGTTTTTGGTAACGCTCCTATCACATCCAGTTGGAATCCATGATATTTTCCCGATTGATTTCTTGTGTGTAGCGTCAGTATGGATGGTCTCGTTCTGCTCTCTCTTCTTGGCGAGATCAGTATGCTGCTCTATACTTAGCCGATTACTGCTTATCTATCTGCAGTTTTGATGCTTTCTTCTTTCAGGGATGTTATCGGAGCAACTGTGGTGTTGGATTTTTTGTATTTAGGAGTACTTAAGTTCATTTTCTTTTCGATACTATCGATGGCATTTGTTTGTTATCCATGTCTGGTGCTTGTAATTAGCTGTATGGATGTTTATGCTTTGTGATGCTTATGAGCTGTTCTGTGATGCTTATGATCTGTGTTGGTGAACTTGTTTCAACTGTTCTTTGTTTTGCTTCATCTTCCTTTCTGTTTTCCTTAGTGCCGTATTTTTTGGCGGCCTTTAGATCGTTTATTTCATATTATCATTGAGATTCCTTCGGCTATGTTTGGTTTGGTGTCTTCCTGTTCTCGGCTCTCAGTGGTGAGGAGTCAGAGGTGCGCCGCTGTCGTCTCTCTGTTAGGCGTCTCCTTTATTCTGGATTATCTCTTCGATGGAGCGATCGGCTCAGAGCTCCTCTCTGCTTCCCTGCGAGCATCGATCGCTTCGTTGTCTGGGCTGCGAGTATGCGTCGAGGCAATCAGTGTGGCTCATTCTGTCCTGCTTCAAGTGGATTATGCTCTTTGATCTGTATTATTTTTGTTCATCGTTAGGAGTTGTGGCTATTGTACTTTTGTTTTACGTCTTGTAAAACCCAACTATTGTATTATCTTATTATTAATGTATGGCTGGAGTCTTCCGACTCTATCCGTTTCATCAAAAAAAAAAAAAACAGCGAGTTATCAGTTTGGTAACCAGTTTCGAAAGAGTGCGTAAGGTGGTAAATATTTTCAAAAAATGGGTTACTTTGGGGAAAAAATCAAGTTCTCTTTCCCAAATTGTACACAGTCTACACTTAACGTCATGTGTGTTAAGCATACACCCTCATTCAAAGAAAACAGATTGTGGGCCCCACAAGTCAGAGTTTGTTTCAGTGTGTCGGTAGGACATGAGCAGTAGCAGGGTGGGCCTGGTCAGAATCGTCAAAGCAGTGGGGGTAGAACGGTAATTCCTCGAATTAATAACGGCTGGAGTAAGGAAATAGTTAAACGTATCGGTACCCAAACCCAATACGGACCCGAAACAGAACCGGGCCTAACCCAGTTCTAGACGGGTAGGATGAAGGTCCAATTATTTTGAACCCCGCCGGATCCGGATTCAATGGTAGACCCATAACTTGAGATTGGTATATATTACAACTTCTGGTTATACTCCCTAAACTACAGTTACAGTTAGTTGATCGAAGACTGACTACCACCGCACTGCCTACGTATAACTAAGTCCACTTCGTTACAGTTGGTTGTTTCATTTATTTAGTGAAGTGTAGGACTTGGTTTTAGAGACAGACTATGCGGTTTCCAGATTCACTGTGAACGGAAGGGCAATGGCGGTGATGGATAATACACCCAATTTGAAATCACACTACGCAATGTTCGGGGTGTTTGAGTTCGATATCTATATTATAACCAATATGCTCTTATGCTCGGTGATCCAGACTTGCAGAGGAGGCCGGTAATGGGAGATGAGATGATGATGGACAGTTTCTAGTGATTATCCATCAAACGGGCATATGTATGTTATTGTGTGTAAATCAAACCCGAACATTAATCAGTTCCTAAAGATTGCATAGCATGATTTCAAACTGATGCAGATTATCCACTGAAAGTTTTCAGAACTGTGTTGGCTTTTTCGCAGGTCTAAGAAGCCTTAGTTGCAAATTAGGGCTGGCCTATTAATGTTGGGTATAAAGAGAAGTGGCACAATGTAACAATACATGATTCAATAAATGAAACAATATCCATAGGCCATAAATTATTGCGGCAAAATACAGTTGACACTTCGTGATAGAACGAACATCAAGTAGAAGGCATTTCGAGATAAGAGACACTTTGGTTCAGAGTAACCACCCTAGACTGCAGGAAATTCTATTAACATGGTTCGGAGGAATTATTTCCCATCATATATCTCAATTTTGGCACTGCATACGGATATGCACAAAAAAAATTGCAAAAAGAAATGTAACTTTTTGAGTTAATCAAACAAGCAAAAGACATATCAAGCACAGTGATACAAAACATATAAAATGTTTTGGTTTTTCCTAAATAAGAATCAGTGTACTTTTTGGAAGCTGTAAGTTCTGATTTAAGAGGGGCATTCAGAAAGGGCCAGCAAACTGAATTCATATAGGGTAAATAGCTACATCTGAAACCATCCCATCAATGTTCGATTGTGAATCTCACACACAGAAGTATCGATCCTCACCCTCCTGATCCTCACCCTCCTGCACCGACGGATTCAACATATGATCAGTCAATTGTTGCATACAAAATACATTAGAACAGTAGACGATACTCTTTAAGTTCAATAATTCAGAAGGAAAAATCTTCTACAGTGATAACTAGACTGAAGGCTCATAGCATAATGAATATAGCAACAGCATAAGGTAAAACTGATATAGCATTAATCAATATTTATAGTTAATGATTTATATTAAAAATATTGAGGACCAGATTTCCAACTAGACTACAGAAAATTATAATCGCTAAAGGTAAAGGAGATCAGTTAAGTTGAAAGCTGCAGTTAATTTGTATATACTGCTCTCACGAAATTGCTATGGTGGCCTCGTGTTTTTTTTTACAAAATTTTGGATTTCCGCATACTGGAACAATTTATTTTGCTTAAAGGACAAGTCCAAATAAGGTTCAGTGATGTGTCATTTTTACAGCCAAAATAAGGAGCTAATCAGATGATCCACCAACATTTTTAAAACTTGGTGCCTGCAATTAGAACTACATACAGTAAGACATCCTTTTAACAAGGCAGCTGACAATTTTACTTCAAATGAAAATGATATCAAAGTTTGCCTTATAATGGGTCAGAAAGATAAGCACAGGACAATACCTTCATAAATTTTTGCAAGGATAAGATATAAAAGACTATAAAGAAGTGGATCAACTGTACCATAAACTAGTCTTTCTGCTAAATTTGGATAAAGTGGGGAAAAAAGAAATGGAAGGGAGAAATGGCTGTTTGGTCTGAATACGAGAACGATAGATGGCTATTTGGTTTGAAACTTTGAATACACGAACCATCCTTCCGTTGAACTTCATGATTCTTAGTCCACATAATAAAAATACCATGACTACAAAAAAATTATTTAGTATCAGGTGTACAAACTTCTAAGATTATAATGTTAATGCAAATGTTAATGTTAAGATGAGAATCTAGGTATGCTGACAATGGAAGGAAGCATCTAGTTCTATTACATTAGAAACATCTTTGAACTCGATTTTGTTACAAATTCTCTTATTGAGAAGGTTAAATCCTTCTATCTTAAAAGATATGACGATGGCCAAGCACTTGTAGTGCAGTTGGCAAGGCTTCCTACTCTCAAGTGAGAGGTTACAGGTTCGTCCGGCCTTTGACGGAAATAATTTGGGATGTTGGAATAATCCGTCTCCCCCCAATGTGGGTGACTACATCAAATTGTCAAGGGAAAAATAAAAAAAAGATACAACCATGACTTCATTTTATATTTTGGATGGTAACATGAAAATTAGTGTTCCATTATGTAAATTTTCAATAAAATTTACTCCAAATTGTCATTAGTTCTTTTAAATATCAAAATATTGACGATTAGTTTAAATTATTTTACGAATTGACAATTAATTATTTACAGAATGCTAAATTAGCGATATAAAAACAAATGGTACGCAACTACTACAACCAATAATTTCGGTACTTACAAAGTTACAGTACCAATACAAAGAATAGCAAACAGATAAGATAGTGGTACCTAGTACCTGAATAGCTGCTTTAAAATAAACATGGGAGAAAAAATTTAATCTAAATGTCATTAGCTTACTAATATCAAAACGTTAAGAATTTTCCAAAACTACACACCAAAGTCACCATCACATAGAGAAAAATTGTAAGACTTAATTCAGAAAAAACTCACCACCTTTGCATTCTAGTTATAATAAGCATCCTTCAGATGATCCGGAAATGACAACTGCATAAAGCACAAAAGTATAGTAAAAAACTTAAATTCTTAGTGACAGAAACTAAAAGGTGAAAAGAATATTTTTAACAAAAAGGAAGATTTTAACGATCACCTTAGGCCATTATCCAAGATAACAGATAACAATATGGCCCAGATGGTTACGTGAAACCTCTTACAACTTAAAGTTCCATCAAATTATTCAGAAAGTGTTTTCTCAAAACTAACTTATCTTGGAACCTTTTTAAAATATGCATACATCACATCCTACTAAGAGTAGACAGAAGGCTATAACTTATAATATGCCACGAGATAAGATTGTCAATCAAGTTAAACCATATTGCACCATGATCTTCTAAAACTATTTGAGCTTTTACAGAACTAAAAAAGAATGTTAATCCCAACAATCACCCTGGCAGTCTCAAATTGCAGTCCTGAGACCTTATGCTTTGCGCAACTTGACAACTTCTACATAGGAGAAATAGACTCCCTCAATAACAGTCACATAACCAAATAACAGTATATGACAACATTCTCAAGCAGATCAATTAGTCAAGATAATGCGTATCCAAGAGAAGGAAAAAACAACAAGGGTTGTGCACTAACAGTGTGTACAAAATCATTCCCAGCAGTTAGCACTCCCTCACGAAAAAAGGTGAAATTGTATATTATTTCTTATTCAATTAACTGAATACAATGATCTCTTATGTAGGTAGCATAGAAAACACGGGCTTTACCCGGAATATAACAAATTAATACAACTACATCTCTAATTCTGCTCAAGTTGGAGCATATATGTCAAACATGCCCAATTTGTCATTGATGAACTGTGTTCTGGCTCTCGCAAGGGGCTTTGTGAGAGCATCAGCTAGCTAGTGATTAGTGCAAATATATTTAGCCTCTATCTGAGGAGACTCATACAGAATGCTACTAATCTTGTTGCGAATCACAAGGCAGTCAACCTCAATATATTTGGTTCGTTCGTGAAACACAACATTAGTGACTATGTGGATGGCAGATTGGCTGCACATTACATAGGTATCAACTGATGCTAGAGAACTCCCAACTCAGTAAGTAATCATTTGACCAATGTCATCTCACATGTGATGTCAGTCATAGTACGATACTCGGATTTTGTACAAGATCAAGACACCACATTATGTTTTTTACTCTTCCATGAAACCAAGTTTCCTCCAATACACACAATACCCAATGGTGGATCTCCTAGTCATTGGGCAGCCAGTCCAGCCAGCATCTGAAGATCCAGCAATTCGACAATGTCCACCATCAGTATACATCAATCCTCGGCCTAGAGAGCTCTTCATTCTCATAACTGCATTCCAATGGCGTGTACGAGGAGAAGCATAAACTGACTTACTATACTCACTCAATATGCAATATTTGAACGAGTGACTGTGAGATAATTTAGTTTTTCCACAAGTCGCCTATATCTCCCTGGATCCTCCAACGGCAACAACTTGGAGTTTGGGTCCATAGGAGTGTATGAAGGCCTGCATCCCAACATATTGCTCTCGGTAAAAGCATCCACTGTTGTTTTCTAAAAACCCAAAAAATAGTTTTTGAGTAGGAAAAAGCTCCCACTATTGTTCGCTAAAAACCCAATTTTTAGAATAGGAGTGAACAGTCGTTCGCTAAACTTAGAAATCGCAATAGATGAGAGGCTAAATGTAGAAGACGGGAGAAGATCTTCCGTTTGAGAAAAAAAATCGAACGGACAGATGAAGAAGCTTCGACCATCGATTAATTTATATTAAAAAAATGAAAAGATGAGAGACGGATGAAGAAGCTCCGTCTCTCTCTCTCACTCTCTTTTTATTTAAAGTATTCAGAAATTACTTTTTCAAAAAATTACGAAAATGTCATCCAAATATTACGAAAATGTCATTAATTAATTACGAAATTGCCAATAATTAATTACGAAATTGTCATTAAAAATTAAAAAAACCAAGGATGGAAACCGTCTAAGCTTTTCCTGCCAATTTGCTTCATTAAATTATTACGAAAATGTCATCGGATAATTACGAAAATGCCATTGTAATTATTTTTTTTAAGGATGGACGGAGGAAGAAGCTCCGTCTGATTTTATTTATTTTATTTTTTTGCATATTTAGCACCAACGATAGCAGACGTCTCCCTTTATTGTTATTTGCCAATTGCTAAAAGTGCAAAATTTGTTCAAAACAATAGTGGATGCTCTAAGTATGTCCAATACAAACTTTCTTTGTGACAAAAAAAATCCCTGCTTAAATCGAGCAACTTTGATCCCCAAGAAATATGTTAGTCGTCCGAGATCTTTAGTTTGAAACTTTTGTTGAATATATGACTTCATATCTTGAATATCATCTTGAACATCTCCTGTAATTACAATATCATCAACATATATAACTAAAATGATCATCTTACCCTGATGATGCCGATAGAACACAGAATGATCAATATCACTCCTCAATCGAAAACTCGTGACAACCTCAGTGAAATGGCCAAAGCAAGCATGAAAAGACTGTTTGAGTCCATACAAAGATCGTTTCAAGAAATATACTTTTGTAGACTCATATAAACCTGGTGGCTGCTCCATATAAACCTCCTTCCCAAGAACTTCATTAAGAAAGACATTCTTAACATCAAGTTAATGGAGTGGCCAATAAAATCGAGTAGCCAAAGCAACAATGATGCGAACATAAAATATTTTGGCCACATGAGAGAATGTTTCATCATAATCAATGACAGATCGGTGTATAACCTATAACAACCAATTGAGCTTTTAGGCGAGCCAGAGAACTATTTGAGCTTACTTTAATAGTCTACACTCATTTACAACCAACAAAACATTTGCCAGATAGAAGGGGAACTAGATGCCACGCACCATTTTCCTCAAGAACTGACATCTTTTCTCGCATAGTCTGGCTCCAACCATGGTGTGACAGTGCTTCTCATAATGACTTGAAAAAGTATCCAAAGTAAAGATAAAGACAGAATGGGCAGACAACAAGTGAACATATGAATGATGACTATATAAAGGATGTGCAGTGGAGAAGTTCCCTTTACGTATGACAATGGCAAGATCAAGACCAGAAGGCTCACTAGTGGGGGGAACAGTAGGTGTGGGTTCAGTGGATAACAAGGGGGAGTGGTTGTAGGCTCAACAATAGGGTCTATAGTAGGCTCAAGGAGAGGAGTTTCAGTGTTTGGAACCGAGAAAATAATAGGCACAATAGCGTGAACTAGGACGAAAGCAGTGCCCTTACGTAGTTGGAACATTTGAGTGATTGCAGACCTTTTGGGCAGTGATGAAGACCGTTGTTTCACAGATGCAATAAATTAGGGTAGGTAAAGAATTCAGTATCACTCTCATCGGATGGAGGTGGAGTAAAACAAGATCAATTGGTCGAGAAATAAGATTGAGACTCGAGCAAGGTGACATTAGCAGAAGTAATGCAACTCTGCACTATAACATCTATACCCTTTTTGAGAATGTGAATACCCTAAATACATTGAATACAACAAAAACCTAGCACACGACCAGGACAGTGATCATGAACAAAACTAACGCAGCCAAAATTTTTGAGAGAGTGAAAACGGATCAGTAAATGGAAATAACATGGTGAATGATGTCCGAACATCTAATACGGTCAAGGGCATGCAGTTAATAAGATGACATGCAGTAAGGACTACATCCCCCAGAAACGTTAAGGAACCTGTCTATGACAGGAATATGGTCGTTGCAACCTCCAACAAGCGACGGTTCTTACGTTCTACAATACCATTTTGTTTAGGGGTATCAAAACAAGAAGACTCATAAAAAATACAACTATAACATAAAACTAGTGAACTTAAAAGTAAAATACTTTTTGGCATTATCACTACGCAAAATTTCAACGGAAACATCAAACTGGGTTCTTACCTGATGAGGACATCGGTTCAAGACAATTCGGGCGTTTCTATCAGCGCAGACATCGTCACGGATAGCTGCTTATTTAGTTTAGGATTTTATTTCAGTACCATATTTGTTTCTGGCAATTATAGCCATATGTAATCTTTTTTGTATTTTTAGATTTTGAGAATATTTTGAGATTTGTATCAAGATGTATTTTGAGCCTATTTATAGACCTTGAGATTAATGAGAAAGATGTCATTCTTGATTAAAAAAATTGTGTTGGGTTTTTGCTCCTCTCTCTCTCTCTCTGTGATACAAGTGAGATCCAAATTATTATGGTTTGTGATAAATTCTAATACAATTTTAGGGTTTGTGATAAACTCTAAAATCTACCTCCAAATAAAAAAATTCCCAAATACAAATCGCTAACCCTAATTCCCCACATCCCAAAATCATACACCTTCAATCAGCCGTCGTCTTCCTCTCTCCCTCGTCCTCGACTTCAACTCTTGAACCCTACATCCCGCTCGCCACCCATCCTCTCCCCTTCGCCAACGACCTTCCCTAATCCCTCTCCCCGTCATCTTCTACCCCCCAATTGTGATCCCGACCAAACCCTAGCCCCACGTCGTCCTCCTACCACCTCCACAGTTTCCCACGAACCCAAAGATCACCAACCACCCCGCCACCACTGCACTCCACCACTAACCACCCCGATCCCCCCTACTGTCGTGCTCTCCCCGCTCGCCCTACCTCCTCGACGACTTCGCCGCCATCGTTCGTGCCGCCCTCTGCTGTCGCCGACGTCAACCAGTGACGCCGTCGACCACCCCGACCGTGGCTCTTGAAGTTGCTGCTGCTTGCACGGTCTCTTTGGTTGCTGTGCTCTTTCGAGATCTACGTTGCGTTCTTCGAATCCGGTATACTCTTTCCCTTCTCAAGTATTTGTGTTATACTGCGTTGTTATCTCTATCATATTATCTAGTTTAACTGTCGACCACAAAAATTGAGATTGAGTGTTCTACTTGCTTGATTAGAGTACGACTCGACATTGACTCTTTTACTTGCGAAGACACTTAGGAATTTAATTATTGATTGTAGAGTTGGATTATTAATTGGAATTGTTAAACGTGCTTCTGTTCTTGAAAATTCATCAAACCAATTAACTGTTTAAAATTTCTAACTTTAATCCGCATAACGTGTTGGTAAAATTAACCCGTTAAGATTCTTGAAAATTCTCTATTTAAGGGTTAGTTTTACATCATTACCTCAACGCAGAATGATTCAAAAATAGAGAAACCTTCATACGAAGATTTCATTAAATATAACCAAGTTATCGAGAGCATTCATCAACAAAGGTAACAAAATATTTAAAACCATCACCAAACTAAAATTGAATATGATAAGGTCCTCAAACATCAGAATGAACTAAACCGAAAGGTCGACTCGACTGGTTACTGTAGGAGGATAAAATGTATGCAAGTGTTCACCTAATTGACATAACTCACAAGATAACTCCTTACGAGAAGAAAATTCAGGTTTCAACTTCTTCAAATTTTGTAAGGACAGGTGTCCCAACTGGTAAAACAAATTCAACGGGGTGCACACACTCAAGCATGCGAATGAGGTAGGAACACTGTCAAGCTGATAAAGACCCTCTGACACACATCATGCGGCAATCATTTTTCTCGTTCCAAGTTCATGAACACACAGTGATCAGGATAAAATGTAACTAAACAATTCAGCGTTTTGGTAATTTTGCTAACATATATTAGGTTAAAGAAAAATTTTAGCATATGAAGAACATAACTAAGTGGTAAAGTGAATATAAATTTGACATCCAAACCCCCCCAGACTGGGAAGGTAGAACCATTAGCAAGTCCAACATGTGGATGAAATAACCTGCTAACATAGGACAATACCCATGGATTCTCAGTCATATGATCATAAGCACCTGAATCTATTACCCATGATATTGGAGATGAAGTGGTTAAGCATATGATACCTGACCTTACTAATGTGACAGAAGAAAACCGCGGTTGGGAAGAGCAACAGTTCTGGAGAATCTAAATCACGTTCTCATTTAACTGGACGCTAACTGAACTGGAGGCTACATGTGTGAATCGCAGTTGATAATGCTGAAAATGCATGGTAGGGCGATTCTCCTTAATATGTCCAAGTTTCTTGTTACTAGCATCATGACCATGTAATCCTCCGCGACAAAATGAACCTCTCTCATCACTGAAGCCATAATTATTATTTACCATTTCTCAAATGGAATACTGGATTATAATGTCCCCTTTAAAAAAATGAATTTTCTCAAACTCTCTTGCAGAAGATTAAACTTGATGATGTCAGCCAACAGATGACTATGTGTCAACAGCAGAAAATGGGTGGATTATGAATCAGGTGAAACGGATCAGTTTTGACTTGATACTGCGGTTTGGAAAGCCAGGAGTATAGGTGATTGGGTCAGATTTGGGATTGGGTGGTGTTGCATCTGGATGTAGTGGATAAGGGTTGTGGGCCTATATCTGGTTTGGAGCTGGATAATTAAAGCTTAAGAGGCAGAGAGGATTAGGCGATAGTGATGGGCTGTGGAAGAAACCAGAAAGGAAAGAAGATGGGGGTTGGGTTGAACGCTCTCAGATCTGGGTTTCGTCTAGTTTTGGAAGAGCATCGGGATTAGGGCTTGGGAGGATGGGGTGGTGCCTTGTCCTTCGTAGGCGCTAAGGCAGAAGAAGAAGAGCAGGGAGGAGAAGCGCCGCCGAAGTCGAAGTCGGATTGAACCCGATTTAGACCTGCATCTCGGTTTGGAACCCGAGAACGAGGAGAGCATAAATCAACGGTCGGAGAAGACAACAATGGCGGCAGCAGAAAATCGACGGCAGCATCGACGACGACTAGGGTTAGGATTGGGCTCTGATACCAATAAATGTTATATTATTTCTTATTCAATTAACTGGATACAATGATCTCTTATATAGGTAGCATAGACAAGCACGTGCTTTATCCAGAATATAACAAACTAATACAACTGCATCTCTAACTTCAACAGAAGTATATGTGTGAGTGTCCATGATGATGTTTGAACACAAGACTTCTAAACTGACTGTCAGAAAATAAGTTTAGCAAAAAAAATAAGCTGATAGGTTTAGATAAGCCTATAACAAGGATATTTTTTTTAATCTTATTTCCGACTCAAATATAACAAGGAATGTTCTCATGGAAAAATTCAAGTATACATAGAGAAGACGATATGTTATATGGATATACCAGACAGTAGCTTGTAAGCTTTCAGTCAAAAAAAAATCTTATCAGAACAAAGAAAATCAGCAATCATACCCCAAGAAACCACGACCATGCCACTGTCTAGGAGTGATTGTCAGATTCATAGCTGAACCTTGCCGCATGATTATTGTAGGGATAGGAAGACCCTGGTTTGACTGCAGTTCTGATGCAAGTCTCTGGTTTAAATTATCACCCTTTTCCACATTCCCAAATTTTAGTATTTGGTCACCTAGCTGTAGTCCATCTTCTGCCGCTGGAGAACCCTCAGTTATCTCGTCAACCAGTGCAAATGGAATCCTAATAATTGGGTCCTCATCCATAGGTAAAATAGAAGAAGCAGATGCATCTGCAACAAGCCACCAAAAAACTGATTATTTGTGGTTAATCAAATTGCGAAAAAGATGTACAAAATAATTCATTTGGGTAAAATGGAAATAATTTTACCTTTAAAATCTAAATTGACATAAACAATAACGATATGGCATACTGACATGTTACAGTAATGTGCAAACGATTCTTTAAATAGTTAGATATTTATTTATGATAATAAATATTTTATACCAATATTACCTACATATGTGAAAGCACATACTATTCATTAGTTTGCTCAAAATGAAATGCTACAGATAAATTACAAGTCAACCGTGGGATTCTTATATCAAAATCCTGTTGAATACCATAGAAAACCCATTTTGAAAATAAAATACATAAAAGTAAAACCAATTATTATGATACCATTGTGGATTTGTTCAGCGGATCTGGCATGTCAAATAAATAAAATTATGTAAAATATGCATTCCTTCACACAATATAACTGTTTAGTGTACCTGAACTTATTGGGGCCAACGGAACAACTTTGGTTAATCTTGCTGAGTGCAGCAATTCCAAATTCTTGTCTATCTTATCTGTGATAGCCTTGTAGTCATTGCGAAGTTCTACAATTGCGGAGAACAGTTGAATAAGAAACTAAATATTGACTTATGTAAAGAAAATTTCCAATGTACAACTAAATAAAAAGAAAACAACCATGGTGCAGACTATATTAAGGCTTGATCAATTGATTTCAGATATCGTGCTTTCAATACCTTAATACTAATGAAACTAGTAATATGCACGTGCCATGCGCATTCTAATAAAAATAAAATCTTAAAGTAAATACTAAGACATAATCTGGCCTCGAACATGAGGCCTCCCTTTACTCACCACATACTCTTTACCAATTAACCCTAGTGACATCAACTTTTATTTTATATAAGTGACACTTTTGTAATTAATTATGTCGTAAATAAATTTAAACTTTGAGAGTATTATGGTAACTAATAGCAGTTGAGTAAATAAATAGTTAATATTACTCTTACTTAAAAATAAACAGTGGAGATTAGATGATTGATTGTCTACAAATTACATGTTGTCTACAAATGACAACCCCAACTCTCCCATTATAATATTAGAGATACTAGATTGATGTTGTATCTTAAAAGATTAAAAAAAAAGTCTAAGTTGAGGTAAAAAGAAAATAAAAGAAACAAGAGTCTCATGTAATTCTTAGCAAGATTGCATAGTCAACAAACGTAATCTCATGCATTGACTGAGAACACTTACGCAAACAAGCAAGAACCTGAAAGAATTTATAAATGTATGAGCTATAAAATTACCCAAGAAATTAGAAAGATGATCAACTTTAAAAGCGACAGATCAAACATAGAAGTTTCCCAAGCATTTCGAAGAAAATCAACTTATACAAATCTAGAAGACTAGAACCTTTTCCAATTTTGAACAAAAAGATGGTAAAACCAGAGACTATTGCTTTTTCCCCCCTTTTCCATCCTTATTCTACACAATTTCACCATTAATGAGACAAACCCTTGGTTCCTCAATACTTGTAGAGATGACTACTTCGACATTTTAAGTCTATATCTAGATTTTTTTTAATATATATATTTAAGAATAGATCGTACCAGTATTTAAACCCCAGACCTCTTGCCCACTCCTACGGGTCTTTACTACTGTACCACAAGTATATCAACAAGTTGCCCAATTTGATATCTTTTACTTCAAAGACATAAAAGATAAAGCTAAAATACATACAATCTAAAAGAGCCCTAAAATTCTTACACAAAATCAACTAAAATAACTTCAAAAAAATGAACATCAAAGCATTAAACAACAGGTTCAGTACCAGCAAGACGAGAACGCTGAGCTCGTACGGCCATAATGTCGATATCGGCCCGAGGAAATCCCTGAAAAAAAGAAATCAACAAATTAGGGTTAGGGTTTCTTCAATTCTTAAGAACACGAATTTTGAGGAGAAAGGATTGATTGATTGATTGCCTCGGAATCGACGAGGTTGCCGGAAATGCCAGGGCCGCCGGGAACACAGAGAGTTTCAATGATGGCGTTCATCTCGGTTTCGATGGACGATCTCTTATCCATCATCGAGATCGTCTCCGCTTTGAGGTTCGTGGCCACCATTGTTGATCTTCTTTTATTCTGTTGTTTGCTCTTTTTTACTTTTGATTTTTTCTTTTGAGGAAATGACTTGACTTGTGAAGAATTTTTTGCGTACATAGGCCACTTTTTAAAAGTATTTATATTTTTGGGACAGTTGCCCAACTATTAACGCTTTTGGGCTACTCTGTGCCATCTCAACAGCGGCCGCTATTCCCAATAGCGGCATCTTCATTTTGAGGTTACTAATGGGAATAGCGACCTATGTTTTAATCTTTTTTGAATTTTTTGTTTGCTATCGCTATTCCCACTAACGACCTCAGTATAATGAGGTCGTTGATGGAATTAGCGACCTTTAATGAGTTGTATTCTAACACTTAGCAAAATCTAGAGAGTTTTTGCTTTCTAGAAAATGACAATCAATTTATTTTTAGAACTAAGGTCGTTATTCGGAATAGAGGCCTTTATTAACTAAGGTCGTTATTCCGAATAGAAACCTTAGTTGTATGACTATTTTGCAAATTTAACAAAGAATAAGGAGATTGTGTTTCCTACTGAGGTCGCTATTGGGAATAGCGACTTTAGTATACTAAGGTCGCTATTCCCAATAGCGACCTCAGTTTTAAATTTTTGGAGAAAGCTCTTTAGGAATCGCTAAGTGTCTCAATATATTCATTCGAGCTCACTAACCTCATTATACTAAGGTCGCTGAGGGAATAGCGACTACAAACAAAAAATTCAAAAAAAATTAAAATATATGTCGCTATTCCCATTAGCGACCTCGAAACTAAAGAGACTGCTATTGGGAATAGCCGCTGCTGACGTGGCACAAAGTAGCCCAAAAGTGCTAAGAGCATCCACAGTCGTTGAGGATCAAAATATGCATAAATGGATAAATGAATATAGCAAAGTTACGTTTTACTGCAGTCGTTGAAAGCTATTTTTTATAAAAGGTGCGACGACACTTCAAGTGCCGTCAGAGGAAAAAATTCGTCCTCGAAGTGCAAATAAAAAATTACAAAAATATTATAAAAAATTACAAAAAAATTCAGAAATTACGAAAAATTTACAAAAAAATACAAAAAATTGCAAATAACCCCCCGCAAGTAGGACGGCACTTCAAGTGCCGTCCGAGGGAGGGTGGGTTTTTTAAAAAAAAATGGATTCGAAGTGCAAAAAAATACAAAAAAATTATAAAAATTATTTAAAAATTACAAAAATTACAAAAACATTACAAAAAATTTAAAATTGCAAAAACTACACTGAGTGGAGGGACGGCACTTCAAGTGCCGTCCGAGAAGTGGGGTCTTTTTGGGGTCTTTTTGTTTTTTTTTAATTACGAAATTTAATTTTTTTTGGTGGGACGGCACTTCAAGTGCCGTTCAACCATTAAAAGAATAATTTTTTAATGCGACTTGAAGTGCCGTCCGACAATTTAAAAAAATGGTGGGATGGCACTTGAAGTGTCGTCTCTCATATATAGATAATTCTCAGCAATCTCCTGGAGCGAAATATGCATAATATATATATTTGGCCAACAACTGCAGCGTTGTTTTCAACCTATGCATATTTGAGCAAACGACTACAAATGCTCTAATAGTTGGGAAACTAGTCCAAAAAGACAAATATTTTCAAAAAGTGGCCTATGACGGCAAAAAAATCACTTGTGAAGGAGGGTAATGGTCTTGTAGTTAAAGGTAGGAATTGGCCGGGTTCTTTCAAACCCGATTGAATTTGGGGCGGGGGGGTATTATTCGACACAAGTCCACAAGTAATATTGAAATTCCACATTAGGCTCCATTAGTTAATATTTTCAAATGCTAACTCCAAAAATGAAATTAGTGCCTGAATTGCAACATCTAATATCAAAAACTTCCACATTTTGCACAGGCAGTTTATTCGAAATATTCCACAACTTGTACATTGTGTACGTATATACAGTTGGCCACTACACTCTTTGGATGTGAACAAAAGATACAGCCTCAAACAAGTTTTGTGACAAACATTACATAACAACAAAACCTTCATATGAGTTTCAAAATTTCAATTCCTACATTTAGACAATAAACTGGTTCCTTAATAGCTTTATCATCCTAAGAGAATAACAAAAGAACAGATGCAAACTTCTCTCACAAACAGATTAGCTCCATTGAAACCAAAAATGAGTTCAGGGTTGTTCTTCTAAATTGTCAGTAAGACGGTTACTCAGGAGAGGTTTTTTTTAAAAAAGAAAAAGGTGGCCACGCCACCACTTTATTAATAAACTAATATAATGCACGTGCAATGCACGTCTATAAAAGTGTGTAGGATTTTGAGGAAGGAGTAGGTCACTGTTACCGCTAAATCTGGTGTGGGGGTAAACAGATAGAATTTGTGAGTTCGTGGAAAACCTGAATAGCAAACCTCTAACCTGATCCGTCGGAGATTGATCGTTGACTTCCGCCGTTAACCTGCAAAAAGTGCGAGACACCGGGGGGTCCCGGGGACGCACCCTCCGACGCTCAAGTCAGTAATCAGAAATGATTAGGAAAGAGCGTAAATTGAGAAAATACTGATTACCTCTCAATGGAGATGGATGGGGGGTATTTATAGGCGTTTTGGGACTGGATTAGGAATGTAATCTCCGTGATTAGATAAGGAATATTCTCCTAGTAATCAGATAAGGAATTGAATCCCTAATTCCCAGTGAAGAGATAGATGTAAATCAGGGCCGTTGATTAGGATTAATCAGGGACCTTGATTGTATCTTGCTGGACCGGGTGTGCAGCGGGTTGGAACCTGTACCCAGTTGACGTGGATCCGTTTATGGGTTATTGGGCTTCGAATAAAGACCCAGTTCCCATTCCAGACCCGTTTGTAGGCGAAATTACCGTTTTACCCCTGAGCCTTAAGATTCGTGTCCGATGTGAACGGTTCCGATTTAATCCTATTTTTAGCCATATCACGAGCCCCCCACTCCTAAAGACTGAGTTTGATCAGCCTTTGAGGAGTAGTTTACTGTTCTAATGGCGTACGGGATTTTATCGGTGTTCTTAAGGGAGTTTGGATCTTGTTCGGGGGTGTAACGGTGTTATTCTGGGCTTGTAATATACCCAAAAATATCCTCAGAATTTTCTGGATTTTTGGTGATTTTTCTAGATTTTTTTGAATTTTTCCTCATTTTTTTGAATTTTTTATTCATTTTCCGAATTAAATAATTAATTATCGAAAATATTAAATAATTATTCTAATTAAATAATTATATTTTTCAGAATTTTAAAATAATTTTTCTGAATTTATAATTATTTTTTGAATTTTTATTTAATTTTTTTCGATTTTTAAATATTTTTTCGAAATTTTTAAATAATTAAAACAAATAAATAAATAAATAAAATATTACCTGGACACGTGGCGCGATCGTGTGCGCTGATCACGATCAAGCGAGTGCGCATCGGGAGGAGGAAGAGGAGGCCATTTTTTGGTGTAAGAGGGTCGGTTCCATGAATGCTCGGCAAAAAGTGGCGAAGTCCACGTGGACGCCACGTGGCAAGTCAAAGGTTGACTTTTTTTTTTTTTTAAATTTTGCGCCAGCTCTTCTTCTCCTCTGCTCATTCCTTCTTCGTTTCTTTCGCCGTTACCGCCTCGCCCCCCAGTCCTCCATTTTTCCAACTCCGTCTGGCGGGGAGGTCGGCGACAAGGGTACGGAACTTGGCGACGTGGAGCTCGAAGGAGAAGGGGTCGAAGCTCTGTGGCGGAGCTCTGAGCGAGAGATCTGCGAGCTTGGCGGCGGAGGAAGCTGGCGACGAAGGGCGGTGAAGCTCCTCTTTGGAGCTCGGCGCCAAGGCGATGCTCGGCGTAGGAGCTCTGAGCTTCGACGGTATGGAGATGATGGGTTCGTCGAGAGTAGCTCGAGCTCGACGGAGGTTGACGAAGAGGTGGCCCGTGCGTGGAGGTGATGCTCGGCCACGGAGGTGGCGAAGTCGGAGCTCGGTTGTTCGAAGAAGGTGGGTTTGAAGTTCGACGAAGCTTCAAGATCGGCACCGAAGCTTCGATGGCGTTTGGCAACGAGCTTGGCCATGATGGCGAAGGCGGAGCTCGGGGAGATGACGAAGCTCGGAGCTCGGCGTCGTGGTCAGCCATGGCGGAGCTCGAGGAGGGAGCTGATGGCGAGTGGAGACGAGCACGGGGTCAAGTTTGGTGTCGACGAGGTCGGAGGTTGACGGAGGTGTTTGCGAGCTCGGGATGGAGAGCTCGACGCCGGGGTTAGACGACGGAGGGGGTGAGTTCGGCTTTGAGCATGGAGCTTGGCCATGGAGAAGGAGAGCTCGTGGTTCGGCCATGGCGGAGCTCGGAGTTTGGAGACAGACCGGTCGGAGGACGGCGCTTCGGAGCTCGTCGAAGTGGAGTGGAGCTCGGCGGTCGGTGAAGGTGATGGTCTGTGTTTTTGGAGAACTCGAGCTCGTCGATGGGGCGACGACACGGTGGTGTCGAGGTTTAGGGGGAGAGCTCGGTGTCGGAGGCGGCCGGCGTCGGAATGGGGGGAGCTCCGTAATGGTGCGGTTGAGCTCGCGAGGAGGTGGTTCGGAGCTTGAAGGTGACGAACAGTGCTTTCTGGTTTTGGCGGGAACTTTACTGGAGAAGAAGGGGGGGCGACGTGGCAGTACGGTTCGGGTACGGAGTTCGAACCCGAACTGCCGACCCGTTAGCCCTTAAAATATTTTTTTTTTTTTTTTTTGGTGTGTGTTTGTTTGTGGGTCGGTGCTGAGAGCGTTCGGCAGCTGGTGCCGAACCACAATTTTTCCCCGTAACGGGGTCGGTGTCAAGAACGCTCGGCAGTGGGTGCCGAACTCGAATTTTTCCCCCATAACGAGGTCAGTGTCAAGAACGCTCGGCAGTGGGTGCCGAACTCAATTGGTGCCGAACTCAACTGGTGCCGAACTCAAGCCCGTAAAACGGTCGGTGGCAAGAACGCTCGGCAGCGGGTGCCGAACACCAATTTTCCCTGCAGAGTTCTTCTTGATATTCCCGGTGCTACGGAGGTCGGCTCGGGGCGTGCGACCCCTTGTTTCGAAGATAATTCGAAGATCTACGACTTTTCTTTAGGAGTGAGATGAAGATTCACCCTCCTTCCTGGTCAAAACAGCCAGAGAATATCCTTGTATACATGAGGTTGAGGAGAGTTTTCGATGTTCCCGGTGCTACGGAGGTCGGCTCGGAGCGTGCGACCCCTTGTTTCGAAGCTAACTCGACGATCTACGACTTCTCTTTAGGAGTGAGACGAAGATTCACCCTCCTTCATGGTCAAAATAGTCCCGCAACATTCTTGTCTTCATGAAGTTGAGGAGTATTTTGGCTTTTTGCTTGGGATCGGCGGCAACTTTGTTGGAGAAGAATGGGAGGAGAGAGAGAGTTTGGGTTTGGAGCCTTAACGGGTCTGAACCCGACCCTATAGCCCCCCTCTTCTTTTTGTGTTGTTTGTTTGGTTGCTTGTATATGAGAGCGTTCGGCGAAGGGGTGCCGAGGTCCGATTTTTCCCCCGTAACGAGGTCGGTTCTGAGAACGCTCGGCAGCTGGTGCCGAACTTGATTTTCCTCCCGTAACGAGGTCGGTTCCACGAACGCTCGGCAGTGGGTGCCGAACTTGATTTTTCCCCCGTAACGAGGTCGGTGTCACGAACGCTCGGCATTGGGTGCCGAACTTGATTTTTCCCCCGTAACGGGGTCGGTTCCACGAACGCTCGGCAGTGGGCGCCGAACTGGAATTTTTCCCCATAACGAGGTCGGTGCCACGAACGCTCGGCAGCTGGTGCGGAGCTTGATTTTTTCCCCCGTAACAGGGTCGGTTCCACGAACGCTCGGCAGTAGGTGCCGAACTGGAATTTTTTCCCATAACGAGGTCGGTGCCACGAACGCTCGGCAGCTGGTGCGGAGCTTGATTTTTTCCCCCGTAACAGGGTCGGTTCCACGAACGCTCGGCAGTAGGTGCCGAACTGGAATTTTTCCCTGCAGAGTTCTTCTCGACGTTCCCGGTGCTACGGAGGTCGGCTCGGGGCGTGCGACCCTTGTTTCGAAGCTAATTCGAAGATCTACAACTTCTCTTTAGGAGTGAGACGAAGATTCACCATCCTTCATGGTCAAAATAGCCCCGCAACATCCTTGTCTTCATGAAGTTGAGGAGTGTTTTGGTCGTGGGGATTTTGGAAGAGGAGCTCCACTCCTAGGGGCGGAGAAGCTGTGCTGGGAAAACTCTTGTGCCAGGAAGACCCTTGTAAGAGCCGTGGGAAGACCCATCCTTTGAGGTGAGCAAAACGAAGAGCTTGGCTTTAGGAGAGAGCCATTTGGAAGACAAGTTTGAGGAGCAACTCTAGGAGAGAGTTGTGAGCTCCGATCTTGTTGAGAAGAGGTCTGCTTCGGAGGCGAGCGGAGCAAAGAGCTCAGATCTGGAGGAGAGCTATTTGTGAGGCAAGTGTGAGGGGGAACTCTAGGAGAGACTTGTGCTCCAAACTTGTTCGAGGAGAGGTCCACTTTGGAGGCGAGCGGAGTGAAGAGCTCGGCTCTAGGAGAGCCATCTGGACGAGGAGTTTGAGGAGCAACTCTAAGAGAGAGATTTAGCTCCGAATTCGTTGGAGAAGAGCTCCGCTTTGGAGGCGAGCGGAGGGGAGAGCTCGATTTGTAGAAGAGCCATCTGGAAGAGGAGTTTGAGGAGCAACTCTAGGAGAGAGTTTTAGCTCCGAACTCGCTTGAGAAGAGCTCTGCTTTGGAGGCGAGCGGAGCGAAGAGCTTGGCCCTGAGAAGAGGAAGGGGAGGAGAGGTCCACTTTGGAGGCGAGCGGAGTGAAGAGCTCGGCTCTAGGAGAGCCATCTGGACGAGGAGTTTGAGGAGCAACTCTAGGAGAGAGTTTTAGCTCCGAATTCGTTGGAGAAGAGCTCCGCTTTGGAGGCGAGTGGAGGGGAGAGCTCGATTTGTAGAAGAGCCATCTGGAAGAGGAGTTTGAGGAGCAACTCTAGGAGAGAGTTTTAGCTCCGAACTCGCTTGAGAAGAGCTCCGCTTTGGAGGCGAGCGGAGCGAAGAGCTTGGCCCTGAGAAGAGGAAGGGGAGGAGAGGCATTCGGGTTCTCTCCCCTGCCTCGTTCTTTCGCACAGTGAAGAAGAGCAGAAGTGTTGGGTACTTTTGGCGGGAAGACTGAAGAAGGAGAAGAATGAAGGAGCTAAGAAGGGTATGGGTCGGACCATTGGTATTGGATCCGACCCTGACCCGTTAGCCTCTTTTTCTTCTTGCTCTTCATCTGCTTTGCCGCTCGGTAGATGCATCTTGTTCGGCAGATCCGAGCACGGATTTTGGGGCACATTTTCCGCCACTTTGCTTCTCGGTAGATGGGTAGCTCGGCTCGGATGGTCGTGGGGGCAGTTCGGAATGGCCATCTTCCTCCGGCCCGTTTAAGGACGAGCCGGTGAAGTAAAGTCGAGCCATAGGACCCCGACCATCGTGAGGTTAGTTTGAGGGACGCAGGAGCAGTTTCGAATGGCGAGCTACTTCTAGTCCGCTTAGGAGCGAACTTGCGAAGTAGAATCGAGCCAAGTGTTGGACTCCGATCCATTCAACGGCTGCAGGAGCAATGTTGAACAGCGATCTACTCCTGGCTCGTCTGAGGACGAGCCGAGGAAGAAGAGTCGAGCCGAGTGCTGGACTCCGAACCATTGTGAGGTTAGTTCAAGGGATGCAAGAGCAGTTTCGAAGGGCGAGCTACTTCTAGTCCGCTTAGGAGCGAGCTTGCGAAGTAGAATCGAGCCAAGTGTTGGACTCCGATCCATTCAACGGCTGCAGGAGCAATTTCGAACGGCGATCTACTTCCGGCTCGTCTGTGGGCGAGCCGAGGAAGAAGAGTTGAGCCGAGTGCTGGACTCCGAACCATCGTGAGGTTAGTTTGAGGGATGCAGGAGCAGTTTCGAATGGCGAGCTACTTCTAGTCCGCTTAGGAGCGAACTTGCGAAGTAGAATCAAGCCAAGTGTTGGACTCCGATCCATTCAACGGCTGCAGGAGCAATTTCGAACGGCGATCTACTTCCGGCTCGTCTGTGGGCGAGCCGAGGAAAAAGAGTCAAGCCGAGTGCTGGACTCCGAACCATTGTGAGGTTAGTTTAAGGGATGCAGGAGCAGTTTCGAATGGCGAGCTACTTCTAGTCCGCTTAGGAGCGAACTTGCGAAGTAGAATCGAGCCAAGTGTTGGACTCCGATCCATTCAACGGCTGCAGGAGCGATTTCGAACGGCGATCTACTTCCGGCTCGTCTGTGGGCGAGCCGAGGAAGAAGAGTCGAGCCGAGTGCTGGACTCCGAACCATTGTGAAGTGCTTAGCAAGTTGTGGGAGCAGCCATGTAGAAGAAGCTGGACTCCGAACTCGTTGAGAAGAGGTCCGCCTTGGAGGTGAGCGGGGCAAAGAGCTCGGCTCTGGAAGAGAGCCATTCGTGAGACAAGTTTGGGGAGCAACTCTAGAAGAGAGTTGTGAGCTCCGAACTCGTTCAGAAGAGGTCCGCCTTGGAGGTGGGCGGAGCAAAGAGTTCGGCTCTGGAAGAGAGCCATTTGGGAGAAGAGTTTGGGGAGCAACTCTAGGAGAGAGTTGTGAGCTCCGAACTCGTTGAGAAGAGGTCCGCTTCGGAGGTGACCAAAGTGAAGAGCTCGGCTCTGGAAGAGAGCCGTTTGTGAGGCGAGTGCGAGGAGGAGCTCTTGGTGAGAGTGGTGAGCTCCGAACTCGTTGAGAAGAGGTCCGCCTTGGAGGTGGACGGAGCAAAGAGTTCGGCTCTAGAAGAGAGCCATTTGGGAGAAGAGTTTGGGGAGCAACTCTAGGAGAGAGCTGTAGCTCCGAACCCGTTGAGAAGAGGTCCGCTTCGGCGGCGAGCGGAGGGAAGAGCTCGGCTCTGGAAGAGAGCCATTTGGGAGATGAGTGCGAGGAGGAACTCTTGGAGAGAGTTTGTGAGCTCCGAACTCGTTGAGAAGAGGTCCGCCTTGGAGGTGGGCGGAGCAAAGAGTTCGGCTCTGGAAGAGAGCCATTTGGGAGAAGAGTTTGGGGAGCAACTCTAGAAGATAGTTGTGAGCTCCGAACTCGTTCAGAAGAGGTCCGCCTTGGAGGTGAGCGGAGCAAAGAGCTTGGCTCTGGAAGAGAGTCATTTGGGAGAAGGGTTTGGGAGCAACTCTAGGAGAGAGTTGTGTGCTCCGGACTTGTTGAGAAGAGGTCCGCTTTGCAGGGGAGCGGAGTGAAGAGTTCGGCTCTGGAAGAAAGCCATTTGGGAGAAGGGTTTGGGAGCAACTCTAGGAGAGAGTTGTGTGCTCCGGACTTGTTGAGAAGAGGTCCGCTTTGCAGGGGAGCGGAGTGAAGAGTTCGGCTCTGGAAGAGAGCCATTTGGGAGAAGAGTTTGGGGAGCAACTCTATGAGAGAGTTGTGAGCTCCGAACTCGTTGAGAAGAGGTCCGCTTCGGAGGTGACCAAAGTGAAGAGCTCGGCTTTGGAAGAGAGCCGTTTGTGAGACGAGTGCGAGGAGGAGCTCTTGGTAAGAGTGGTGAGCTCCGAACTCGTTGAGAAAAGGTCCGCCTTGGAGGTGGACGGAGCAAAGAGTTCGGCTCTAGAAGAGAGCCATTTGGGAGAAGAGTTTGGGGAGCAACTCTAGGAGAGAGCTGTAGCTCCGAACCCGTTGAGAAGAGGTCCGCTTCGGCGGCGAGCGGAGGGAAGAGCTCGGCTCTGGAAGAGAGCCATTTGGGAGATGAGTGCGAGGAGGAACTCTTGGAGAGAGTTTGTGAGCTCCGAACTCGTTGAGAAGAGGTCCGCCTTGGAGGTGGGCGGAGCAAAGAGCTTGGCTCTGGAAGAGAGTCATTTGGGAGAAGGGTTTGGGAGCAACTCTAGGAGAGAGTTGTGTGCTCCGGACTTGTTGAGAAGAGGTCCGCTTTGCAGGGGAGCGGAGTGGAGAGCTCGGCTCTGGAAGAGAGCCATTTTTGAGGAGCAACTCTTGGAGAGAGTTTTGAGCTCCGAACGCGTTGAGAAGAGGTCCGCTTCGGCGGCGAGCGGAGGGAAGAGCTCGGCTCCGGAAGAGAGCCATTTGTGAGATGAGTTTGAGGAGCAACTCTTGGAGAGAGTTTTGAGCTCCGAACTCATTGAGAAGAGGTCCGCTTCGGCGGCGAGCGGAGGGAAGAGCTCGGCTCTGGAAGAGAGCCATTTGTGAGATGAGTTTGAGGAGCAATTCTTGGAGAGAGTTTTGAGCTCCGAACTCGTTGAGAAGAGGTCCGCTTCGGCGGCGAGCGGAGGGAAGAGCCCGGCTCTGGAAGAGAGCCATTTGTGAGATGAGTTTGAGGAGCAACTCTTGGAGAGAGTTTTGAGCTCCGAACTCGTTGAGAAGAGGTCCGCTTCGGCGGCGAGCGGAGGGAAGAGCTCGGCTCTGGAAGAGAGCCATTTGTGAGATGAGTTTGAGGAGCAACTCTAGGGGAGAGCTGTAGCTCCGAACCCGTTGCGAAGAGGTCCGCTTCGGCGGCGAGCGGAGGGAAGAGCTCGGCTCTGGAAGAGAGCCATTTGGGAGATGAGTGCGAGGAGGAACTCTTGGAGAGAGTTTGTGAGCTCCGAACTCGTTGAGAAGAGGTCCGCCTTGGAGGTGGGCGGAGCAAAGAGTTCGGCTCTGGAAGAGAGCCATTTGGGAGAAGAGTTTGGGGAGCAACTCTAGGAGAGAGTTGTGCGCTCCAAACTTGTTGATAAGAGGTCCGCTTTGCAGGGGAGCGGAGTGGAGAGCTCGGCTCTGGAAGAGAGCCGTTTGTGAGACGAGTGCGAGGAGGAGCTCTTGGTGAGAGTTGTGAGCTCCGAACTCGTTGAGAAGAGGTCCGCTCCGAGGTGAGCAGAGTGGAGAGCTCGGCTCTGGAAGAGAGCCATTTGGGAGGCGAGTTTGAGGAGCAACTCTAGGAGAGAGTTGTGGGCTCCGAACTGTCTGAGAAGAGGTCCGCTTCGGAGGCGAGCGGAGCGAAGAGCTCGGCTCTGGGAGAAAGCCATTTGGGAGATGAGTTTGAGAAGCAACTCTAGGAGAGAGTTGTGAGCTCCGAACTCATTGAGAAGAGGTCCGCCTTAGAGGTGGGCGGAGCGGAATAGCCCGGCTCTGGGAAAGAGCTGTTTTCGGGACGAGTGTGAGGAGGAACTCTAGGAGAGAGTTGTGCTCCAAACTCGTTGGATCTCGGCACGGGTGATTGGCGCCTCATCGTTCCTAGGCTGCTGCCGACCTGCGGGGGAGCGTGGTCTTCTTCTGTGATGCTCGGGGGATTCCTTCCTCCCTCTTCGGATATGGGACCTTTTGTAGTCTCGGCGGTGTGGGGATCGCTCACCCGGACGTTGCTGGCGGGAGGCTCCCTCTCGGGACCGCTTCTCGTCCAGACGGTGGCGTAAGTCCTCCAACTTCTACCGGTTTTGAGGATTGTGAGAGGCCATGGAATCCGTAGAGGCTTTGTGTATGGAGACGCGGTCTAGGTGGAGAGGTTGCTTCATGCGGGAGCCCCCCGCACCGGCATTCTGTGGACCGGAAGGACCCTTGGGGGGTTGCCGGTTCGGAAGAGGAGGTTGATCCTGCTGGACACGGTCCTCGGCGGGCGGAGGGAGCCCCCCCAGTTGTTGAGAGGGATGGACCAGGACTTCTTGCTGGTCCGCGGGGTTGGGTGCACGATTGGACCCTCTGGATCTGACCTTTCTGGGAGGCATGGCTGGAGAAGAGCTAGTCGACGGGAAGAGGAGAGGCAACTATTCGTATGGTTTCCCACAGACGGCGCCAATCTGTTACCGCTAAATCTGGTGTGGGGGTAAACAGATAGAATTTGTGAGTTCGTGGAAAACCTGAATAGCAAACCTCTAACCTGATCCGTCGGAGATTGATCGTTGACTCCCGCCGTTAACCTGCAAAAAGTGCGAGACACCGGGGGGGGGGGGGGGGGTCCCGGCGACGCACCCTCCGACGCTCAAGTCAGTAATCAGAAATGATTAGGAAAGAGCGTAAATTGAGAAAATACTGATTACCTCTCAATGGAGATGGATGGGGGGTATTTATAGGCATCTTTGGGACTGGATTAGGAATGTAATCCCCGTGATTAGATAAGGAATATTCTCCTAGTAATCAGATAAGGAATTGAATCCCTAATTCCCAGTGAAGAGATAGATGTAAATCAGGGCCGTTGATTAGGATTAATCAGGGACCTTGATTGTATCTTGCTGGACCGGGTGTGCAGCGGGTTGGAACCCGTACCCAGTTGACGTGGATCCGTTTATGGGTTATTGGGCTTCGAATAAAGACCCAGTTCCCATTCCAGACCCGTTTGTAGGCGAAATTACCGTTTTACCCCTGAGCTTTAAGATTCGTGTCCGATGTGAACGGTCCCGATTTAATCCTATTTTTAGCCATATCAGTCACCGAAGAGGTTGCATGCATGCATGCAGACAGGCATGCACAATTTATTTATTTTGATATTTGCATGCATGTGTTGGACCTACTGGCTTTGATAGGATGAAACTTTCTTATGAATAAATTATGCACGCAAGTACATGCAAATCTATACTATTAATTATTTTTCCAAATCTATGCAGACAGGCATGCAAATCTATGCATATTAATTATTTTCCCAATACATGCAAATTACATTTCTGACCTCCGATATTAACCCTATATTTTTTTTAACCTTTTATGTTTATGAGGGCATGATAGTAAAAAGCCGCCAAAATGGGGCTTTGCTTAATAATAGTATAGATAACTAACGAAATAAGTATTAAAAATAATTTGCATCTAACCGTTCCTAAAATGGAACAATGAAAAATAATACATAGCTAAGCATACAACATAAACTAGTCTCTCCTCTAGCTAAACTTGTAAACGAACGTATCTACACCATGTTCTCCTACCCATCCCTACCAGATGTAATTCGAATTTCAAAAAAAAAAAAAAAAAAAAATTGAAATTCGAATTCCATCGAAAATTTCTCTCCACCCCAGAAACTTCCTTCAACTTTCCCCAAACGTCAGCATTGGCAACAACCACAGCCACCATCTCTTGGCAGCCCTCAATAGTAGCCATTGTTCTCAACCGATAAGCCGACGCTCCAGACAAACTCCCCCGCCGACGAACACCTCTGCTGTGACAGCTCATCATTGGAGATCCCTCAGTTAAGCCCATTGCTTCCCATACATAATTTGAATTTCAAAAAATCTTATTTAAAATTCAAATGTCAACCAAATTCCCTTTCTTCACTCTTCAAATATATTTTGAATTTCAAACATCTACACTGAAATTCAAAAATGATCCAAATCTCCCCCTTCAATTATGCTTTGAATTTCAAAATCTAAATTGAAATTCATATAAAATTTCTAACTCTAATGTAATTCTCGACACTTCCCATCTAAAATTTGAATTTCAAAAGTCTAAATTGAAATTCAAAATTCAAATTAATCTCCCCCTCCACACATATTTTGAAATTTAAAATCTATATTGAATTTCACAAATGAATCAAATACCCCCTTCCTAATAAGTTAGAATTTAAAAATCTAAATTAAAATTCAAAAATCATCCAAATCCATTACCAAATCTAATTTTGAATTTCAAAAACTTTAATTTAAAATTCAAATTTTAAATTTCATTCCCAAATCTCTCTCCTTACTCCTAACCATCCACACCTTCAGTGCCCTCACTCCGGCATACCACACGGCAGCCCCGACCAAGCAAGCCATGCCCTTCACTCCGACTGACCAACTCTCTTCCACAGCAGCCCCGACCAAGCCAGCCAAGGCCTACACTCCGACAAACCTTCTTCCCTCCACGGCAGCGCCAACCAAGCCAGCCATGCCCCTTAACGGTTGCTCCTCCCACCGTCGACATCTCTCGTCGACAGCCATCGCCTTAAGACAAAAAACCTCCGGCCCTCGATAGCTCCGGCAACAACTCACCCCCTTGCAAAAACCTCCTCTCCCGGCGACGCAGCTTCCGCCATCGACGTCAGCCCTCTTGACGTCGTTCTTCCCCGCCTGTCATCCGCACACCTATTCGTGTCATCGACGATTCCGCACACCTGACGACCGTCGTCGACCACAACACCGCACCTAAGGCGATGTGGTGGGAGGGTGGGGGAAGGAGGAGGAGGAAGAGGGAGTCCTCCCCCCTCCCCAAGCCGAACGCAGCTTTTCCTTCTTTCTGTTTTTGGGTTTCTTTTGGGGAGCTTTTCTTTCTAGATTTTGCGAATCCTTTAGTATGGGTTTACCATGGGTTGCTGGATCCTTGTAGGATTCGACCCACATCAGGAACAGACACCGAGTGTCCATGGTAGAATGTATTGGAAAGGTATCCAGCATGAATAAGCTGACACGCTCAGTATACTCCCCACATATTGTGGATACTTTGTGTACCCGTAAGGAAATTCTGTCACCCATTGGATTCTCTTGCCGAATCGAACTCCATAATATATTCCAACTGACCAAGCAATCGACGCGCCCTGAGATTCATTTGATTAATCAGAACAGTAAAGTTGGGAATTGAGAAAATATAAATATGATCAATATAAAGAAATGACGATCAAAGCCAAAAAGGGGGAGAGAGAGAGAAGAAAAAAAAACAAAAAAACAAAAACAAAAAACAAGAAAAACAAGAAAAACAAAAAAGAATTTTACTTGAATTCTATGATGTATGCAAACTAAATTTAAGTCAGAAAGTTGAAAAGATGAAAGAATAGATAACTTTAACTCATGCAGGCAAAATTATGGTATGATGCATGAAAGGCATGAGAAATCGGCTCAGTCCCATATCAGAATTGCTGCATTGGCATTACTTAAACATTGTATGTGATATGGCTAAAAATAGAACCAAATCGGGATCGTTCAAATTGGGCACGAATCTTAAAGCTCTTAGGGGTAAAACGGTAATTTCCACCACAAACAGGTCTGAAATGAAAACTTGATCTTTCTTCAAAGCTAAATAACCCAAAAATGGATCTGTCCTATTGGGTATGGGTGGCAGCCTGTCACAAACCAGCTCAAGTCATTTAAAGAGTAATTCAAATTCATAGTTATCTCTTAGAGACGGTTTAAACCAAACATCTTATCATGGAACGATTTAAATTCTATTTCTTATACAAAAATGCCGTGACATAGAGATAAATGATTATCTCTAAATTATCTCTAAAGGCGACTATAAATAATCCTCTCCCCCATCATAAAAAGGTAATCAATATTTTTTTTCCACAAATCGCTCTTTCATAATCTTCCTGATTACTAACTTGAGCGTCGAAGGGTTCGTCACCGAGATCCATCCCGGTATTTCAAACTTTTTTCAGGTCAACGGCAGCGGCGAGAAACAGTCAAATGCCGGCCATAAGTCAACATGTTTGCCTTATGTGTTTCCAAAAGAATCGACAAATACATCTGTTTGCTCCTACACCAAAATCAGTAGCAACAGATCGGTGTCGTCTGTGGGAAACAGAAAAAGCAATCCAACCTTACTTCACGGTGAAGTTAGTTTCCAAGCCATGCCTCCGAAAGGGAAAAGAAAAGCAGCGGCTTCCAGCCGAAGAACCACTCTTCTTCCTCCCCTCCTCCACTCCATGTTGTTCTTCTTCAACCCGACCAACAAGTTCAGCAACTGCAGCCTGAACAGCCCCTTTCTCAACAACTTCCTCCTCAGCAGGCCCCTCCAGGGTCTCGGGGGGCTCTCGTCGAAGTCATCCAAAGCAACACCCTCTTCATGACCACATCTTAGTTCATAATTCTTCAACCGACTCCATGGCCTCTCAAAGTCTTCCAGGTCAGGATCTCCGTCAAATAATTATTAACCACCAGCATGGGGTCTGTAACACCCCGTGTTAAAAAAAATAATAATATATATATGTATATAATATATAAACGGAATAGGACTAAGTGGCTGTTTGGTTTAATGAAGAATGGCATAGTTGTAATATCATGGAAAATAAATAATGAATGTTGCACGCGGGGGGGGGGGGGGGGGGGGGGGGGGGGGGGGGGGGGGCGCACATGAAAATGGCAAATAACACTTGTGTTGTTGATGTGCATTTGACTTTGGTCAAATGCCGGTGATGACATGGCGATTGCCATTTGGGGCCCACCTGATTTGTAGGGCTGTGCACTTCAGCGGGAGAAAGGTAAGAATGTCCCACATCGATAATATGAAGAAATAAAATAATATTAAAATATAATAGCATATGATCAAGAGTCACCAATCCGGTTAACCAAATTTTGAGAGGCAGCCTGTGGTGGGCAGTTGTACTACATAGTATCTAATTTGTCTTCTAAATTGTCTGAGCTAGGGGCAGGGGCGTTATAGGGTCAACCTCCGAACTCGCTTGAATGAAAGGCGAGCCATTGAGGAAGTCCTTCACCCTGAGCGCCTAGGGGCCCCGAGAGCCCGGATCCCCCGCAGGTCGAGGACCACAATATCCCCTCCCCCGAGGAGGCCAAGAGAGTCCCCTCCACGTCGTCGGCGGAGAAGTCATACTCCAATAAGATGAGCCACACCTGGAGACTGCCGAGCTGGAGGGGCACCAGTCACTCAGGCCGAGCTCCAGAACTTCAAAGAAGATATCCTGCGAGCTCTTAATATTTCCACGAGTCAAGATTAGCGTGCGCCTAACCCTCGCCATACCACCACTTATGAAGGAGAGTCCCCAGGGTCGACTAGATCCGACCGGAAGGATGACTCAGTCCACCGCCGTCTCCACGAGATGGAGAGGCGCCTCAACAAGATCAATCCCGAAGAAGAACAATGAACCAATAAATTTCGACCAAGCAGACCCCCCTTTTCCAGGGCCATCATGGAAGCTCCGGTCCCCGAAGCCTTTAGGCCACCTCGCTTTGAATCCTACAATGGGGAGTCAGACCCAGCTGATCATATCGAGAGTTTTAAAACTCTCATGATGATTCATCAAGCCTCGAATGCTGTAATGCCCCGAATCCCAAATACACTGAATTCGAGATGGTCTACAGGATCTTTCCGCTTTCTTTAGTACAATTTTACAAGGAAATTTAAACTTTTCATTTTACATCAAAGTTTACATGATTACATTACACTTTACATTGCACAGCGGAAGTAAACTTTACAACAATAAAACAAATGTACAACAACATTGAATAATCTTTAAGCATTGTTTCTCTTTAATCTTTATCAAGCCATTTACCTGTATATAAGACTGTGGGTACGTCAGTTTATCAACCGACGATCATTATACACGGTTATCCTCTCTATGCCGGAAATAGTATAACTTATTTTCTATATTTAGCAAACACAAACTTGTCACATATCAAACTAAAGGGACTACCCTATTGATGTCGTGTTGTGATTGTGCACTTAGTCCTTAATGCAATTATTTATATTAGATGACACTAATGCGCACTTGTTCGGATTCTATGCATCCCATACTACATAGGTCCGAGGGCAAGCCTCTTAATCGTTCTTCATCTTTGTAGGGTTCAATCCCTCGCCATGACTTAATCTACTACTATAACTACGGTAAGTATCCTAGATGATCTATGAGTACAAGCTCGTGTACAGAAAACCTGGAGGAGAATCCCACGCCATGTCTTGATTCATCAAGCATGCATTCTGTGGCAATTCAGCCTTCTTCATGGCACACGATCCTCTTGCAGTCACCAAACATCCCACAAGCGTGGCTAAAGTCCGATCATTACTGAGTTGTGCCCACGCCATGTCTTGACTCATCAAGCATGCATTCTGTGGCTCACACACCCGCACCGTAACTCTAGTTCTCATACTCGTGTTTTTCTCCCACTTTCATCACGTATTCACTATGCACTAATCCTTAGTTTTTATTAGAATCATGAACAAAATCAAAGCTCTAGAGTTAGCCTCTCCACTAAACCGGACTTATTCATTTATTCACACATGACCAACCTTGGTCTTTCATTTTAATATTTCATTTCATTTCTTTCCAAATGCCGGGGGAGACTTGGCTACTCTTTTGTTTCAATTTCAAATTCACAATTTCCAATTTGAGCATTTCCACTCATAAATTCATTTGTTGATTTGTCATACTCAAAAGTATTTCTCTTTTCCAATCATGATTTCTAATTCGTTCAAATAATCCATAGCTATAAAACTCAATTATTCATCATGTAACTCATGAAATGTTATTTTCACATAAAAACCCACATCACTAATTATTCAATCAAAAGTGAACCTTTACACTTCATAATTCTCACACTATTCTCAAATGAGAATAATTTGCATCACATCACAACAATATAATTTCTTTTTGCCACATTAATCTTCTAATCCTTCATTTCAAATCATTTTTGCAAGATATAATTTCACAATAATAAAAATATAGAACCATAGTTCTATTTACACATTTTATTCTCAAATCATGTTTTATTTCATGCAAATAATTCCCAAATTATTTTTATAAAGTCCCATATATTTTTAGAAGAATAGTCATATTTTTTTCATAATTTTTTGACAATTAAAACCCCCAAAAAAAATATTTTTCAATCTTGAAAGAGGGCAAGATTCGAACCCAGCACCCCAGAGAACACAGCCGACAGCACAAGCCACTAGGCCGAATGTGCTAAGCGGTATAATTACGGCTGAGAGCATTAAATGCTCTCGGCTTCAGTACTGATCAGATTTAAAAGTAAACACCCATAAAAGATGGTATTCTCAAGAGTCGAACCAGTGACTTGAGAGAACCCAACCGCGCGCTCTGACCACTTAAGCTACGTGCTCAGGTTGTCTATAGTATAATTCGAATTTCATGTAACCCATACTCTCTGTTATTTAGAACATTTCGACGTTCATCAAATTGCATTTCACATTGTTCTTACTAATATACTGTAAAAATCCGAATTAATCGTTTTCCATCATGAATTTTATTCCAGTAGATGAAAATAAATCTCTTGAATAATTAAACATAATTTTCTCCATAATTGACACATTTTTACCATACAATTTGGTTAATGTGACATACTATTAATACATTTTTTTGACATTATAATTTCATCAATCTCTATACTAATTCTCTACTCTTATTCATTTTCCAAACATAAAAATTACATCTTAATTTATTCGTTACAACGCCATACAAAGTTTCCAATTTAGCACATAAAAGTAACATAGTCGATATACTAATTTTTTTGCACATAATTTTTCATGCTACTAACAAAGGTTTCTTCACACAACTTATAACCACATTCTTATTGCACACAATCTTGAATTTTACTAATAGCAACACACATAATTTGCATATCAACAATTCAATCAATTAGAGATCATCTTTTCAATTAAATGTGCATTCTTATTAATCATTTTCATGCATTATTTTGATAATTAAATCTAGCATGCATTCCTATGTTAGAAATAGGAAAAATTTACCCACCTTGTATGGAGAGAAAAATTACAACTAGCAAATCCCTAGACGAATGTCCTTGCGACAAATGGCTCCTCCTTGAACACGTGCACACAAGCCTCCCAAGCACACCCAAGCCGAGCTCCCTCTTGATGAATGCCGGCCTCCCCTCTTCTAGTTGCAAGCAAGGATCCCACACACTCTCAATCTTTTAACTCACAAAATCACCACTAGATAATAAAATTGAACTATAGGTTTGGAAGAGAATAGTTTTACACAAGAATAACTAGCCATGGGGGGGGGGGGTATTTATACTAAAAATCAAGGAGAATGGAGGGCTAGGATCAATTGGTTGGTTGTAAGATGGAGGGTCAAGATGAAAGTAGGAGTTGCAATAACTACCCACAACTAAGTAACCACCACACCATGATCACCATTTCAATTTTCATTTCCCTCCAAAATGATTACAACCGGCCTAGTTGAAAAAGTGCATATTGCACATGTACGTGTAGTGCACGTGCATGCAACTAGGCCAAAAAATTGTACATTAAATTTTTGTATAAAAATAAAATAGTCTTTAAATTGTATTCTACATGACAAGTTGTATAAAAATAGATTAATCCATGAGCTTTAGTTTATGGGCCAAAATAATTATTATAAAAATAATAAATTAAATTAACTTGGGCTTTTTAAAGAAAATGCTTTTTGTCTAATTGAAAGAAGGCTTTATGGAAAAATAATTAAAGGCACATATTTAAATATCTATACTCATCATGATGAAAATATTTACCAAAAATGTTGCACGTGCACACTACGTGCAAAATAAATAATTTTTCATAAATTGAAAAATCAGGGCATTACAAATGCACTCCTCTACAAGGCCTTCCCAACAACGTTGAGGGGACCAGCATGAGATTGGTACTCCTGTCTATCCCCAGCCTCTATCTTCTCATTCGAACAGTTTGAGGAGCTCTTCCTCACCCACTTCATTAGCAGTCGCCGAGCTGAGAAAACAAGTGCATCTTTGCTAGCCCTCAGCCAAAGAAGGGTGAACGCCTAAGAGATTACGTTCAGCGCTTTACCGCCGAAGCCCAGTCTATTGCCTCTCTCAACTAATTGGTGACCTCTGCAGCATTCAGGCACAACGTCAATAACGCCGACCTCAAGGCGTCCCTTGCCAAGAAGCCTAATCGGGACTTCTCGGAACTCCTATTTAGGATCGAGAAGTACATCCGAGCAGAAGAGGCTCTCAACCCCCCCCCCCTCCCTCCACCCGATCGAGAGGAGAAATCTTCCGGGAACAAAGATAAGAATACAAGCGAAAAAGGGTCCCAGAAATTTTAGAGGGACAACAATGGCCAACGCCGCCCCGCTCCTCGTTTTAAGAAGTTTACCTCCCTCAATGCTAGTATATCAGCAGTTCTTATGGAGGTGGACAATGAAGGACTACTCCGCGGTCCCCCTAGAATGAATACCCCTGGCAAGAAAAGGAACATCAATAAGTGGTGTCGCTTTCATAAGGACAATGACCATGACACGGACAATTGTCGGGCTCTCAAGGAGGAGATCGAAGAACTCATACAGCGGGGACACCTGGCCAAGTTCGCCAGAAAGGACGGGGCCGATCCTCCACCCCGAGGAGCCAACAAACGAACCGAGAGGCCTGTCGAGTTCCAAGACTCCGAACCTGGGGCCATCCTCCACCTTATCCATGGAGGGCCAATGGGGGAGAATCAAACTCCTCCCGAAAGGCCTTCACCCTATCGTAGAAGTAGGTTTTCAGTTTTCAATAAGGTCGATGCTTGTAACGCAGCCAAAAGCATGTAGCAATGGTTCGCCCCATTCAAGCGGCCACTTAGTTTGTCTCAATAAAACTTAGCTTTTTTCTATTGAAAATTATTGCATTTGCCTCATTTCTATCTCTCTGAGTCACATTTATGACTCGTTAAACGGTAAGTTCGGAGTCCAGCTTGTCCTACAGGGCTGCTCCCACAACTTACTAAGCTCAAAAGACGGGTTCGGAGCCGCTTGCAAACAAGCAAGTGCGTAGCAGCTCACCATTCGGAATTGCTTCTAAAACTCATTGAACCCCCTCAAATAACAAGTTTGGAGTCCAACACTTGGTTCGATGCCGCTTTAGCCGCTTGCGAACGAGCAAGTGCGAAGTAGCTCACCATTCGGAATTGCTCCTACAACTCGTTGAAATTCTTAAAACAACAAGTTCGGAGTCCAACATTTGGTTTGACGCCGCTTTAGCCACTTGCGAACAAGCAAGTGCAGAGCAGCTCACCACTCACAATTGCTCCTACAACTCGTTGATAACTCCGTAACAACTAGTTCGAAGTTCACAATCATGGTTCGAAATTGCCCTTACAGCTTGCAAGTATGCGGTTTCGGGGTTCAAAACGAACATTCATACTACTACCATTACTGGTTAAATTTTGCAATAAGCAAATTCGGAGCTCAACTCTCCCATAGAGTTGCTCCTCAAACTTGTCTCCCAATCGGCTCCCTCTTTGAGCCTGGTGATGCTTTTCGCTTCGCTCGCCTCCCGAGCAGCCTTCTTCTCAACGAGTGCGAAGCTCAACTCTCCCCTAGAGTTGCTCCTCAAACTTGTCTCCCGAATGGCTCTCTCCTAGGGACCTAGAGTCTGGTGATGCTCTTCGCTCCGCTTGCCTCCCGACCGGCCTTTATCTCAACGAGTTCGAAGCTCAACTCTCCCCAAGAGTTGCTCCTCGCTCCTCAAACTCGTCTCCCAAACGGCTCTCTCCTAGAGCCCGGTGAAGCTCTTCGCTCCGCTCGCCTCCCGAGTGGCCTTCTTCTCAACGAGTTCGGAGTTCAACTCTCCCTAGAGTTGCTCCTCAAACTCATCTCCTGAACGGCTCTCTCCTAGAGCTCGGTGAAGCTCTTCGCTCTGCTCGCCTCCCGAGAGGCCTTCTTCTCAACGAGTTCGGAGCTCAACCCTCCCCTAGGATTACTCCTCAAACTCGTCTCCCAAATGGCTCTCCTAGAGCCTGGTGAAGCTCTTTGCTCCGCTCGCCTCCTGAACGGCCTTCTTCCAAGAGAGTTCGGAGCCTAACTCGTCTAGAGACGCTCCCTAAACTCACCTCCCGGACGGCTCTCTCCTAGAGCCCGGTGAAGCTCTTCGCTCCACTCGCCTCCCGAGCGGCCTTCTTCTCAATGAGTTCGGAGCTCAACTCTCCCCTAGAGTTGCTCCTCAAACTCGCCTCCCGAACGGCTCTCTCCTAGAGCCCGGTGAAGCTCTTCGCTACGCTTGCCTCCCGAGCGACCTTCTTCTCAACAAGTTTGGAGCTCAACTCTCCCCTAGAGTTGCTCATCAAACTCGTCTCCCGAACGGCTCTCTTCTAGAGCCCGGTAAAGCTCTTCGCTCCGCTCGCCTCCCGAGTGGCCTTCTCAACGAGTTCAGAACTCAACTCTCCCCTAGGATTGCTCCTCAAACTCATTCCCCAAATGGCTCTTCTAGAGCCTGGTGAAGCTCTTCGCTCTGCTCACTTCCTGAGTGGCCTTCTTCCAAGTGAGTTCGGAGTCTAAATCGTCTAGAGATGCTCCCTAAACTCGCCTCCAAGAATGGACCTCCCCTAAAGTCATACAATGCTCTTCTCAACTTTATGAAAGCAAAGATGTTGTGGGACTATTTTGACCATGAAGAAGGGGGATTCTTCAACTAACTTCTGAAGAGAAATTGTAGATCTTTGAGTCAGCTTCGAAACGAGGGGTCACACGCCCCAGTCCGACATCCGTAGCACCGGGAAAGCCAATTACAATGTAGCTGTGCAAAGCAAACCGAGGGGTTGACTAAGTCCACGCGAACAAGGTCAAAATCTCCACGTGTTGCCTTCACGAAGCCCCTCTCGACTTCGGCAAGTGGCTTCGAGCATTCTTGTCACTGACGCCGTAATTGGAGAAATGACATTGACTGGTCAACAGTCAGTGGTCAAAATCTCCACATGTCTCTTTCTCGAAGTGTCTTTGGACCTCGGCACCGTTCCCCGAGCATTCTTGGCACCGACATCGAAATGAGGAAAAAACTCTGCCTCCCGATGCATGCTCGATCGTGATCAACGTTTGTGATTAAAACAAAAAAAAAGAAAGTCAATGGTCAGTGTTGACCAAGTCAACGATCAACCATTGACCGCCGCATGTCAAGCCGCTGAAGTCTCTCCTGGGTTCGGAAGCACTCTTGTCACCGGAGCTCAAATGGGAGAAAAAACACTCTGCCTCAAGATCCGCGCTTAAATCTAGATCGACAACCACAAATTTCCGCACAAAATTTTTTTAAAATTTTTGTAAGGGGTTAACGGGTCGGGCTTGAACCCGTTTAGGTCCCAAATCCGCAACCCTCTTCATCCCTCCTCCCTCCCCCGTTCTTCTTCTTCTTCGAGATTGGGTGCACAGCTCCCTCGAAAGAGCTCCACCCGAAGCTCTCCTCCGCTGGCGTCGAGCTCCCCATGCCGAGCTCTAGTGGCCTCCATCGCCAACCTCGTCGAACTCCAAGCTCCAACTCCCTCCTCACATCCGTCCTCGTCGAGCCCCGGCGAGCCCCTCTCCTCGCCACTGAGCTCCATGAACGCCTTGACTAAGGCCAGCAGCGACCATGGTTTCGATGAAACAAAGCTTCAGCTCGAGCAAGCTTCGCCGAAGTAGTGTCGAAGTTTGACGAGGGCCTCGACGTCAGCACCGATGGGACCTCAGAGGTCGGCACCACCGTCACGAGACGACGCGCCGATGGGGGCACGCAGGTCGAGGACAAGCGCTGAGCGCTCTTGTCATTGGAGCTCAAATGGGGAAAAAACTATTTCCTCCCAATTCACGCTTGATTGCGATCAACGTCCCTAATGGCACCACGTGTACAGGTAATAATTTATTTATTTAATTAATTGAATTAATAATTTAAAACAACTAAATAATTAATTAAAAATAGAAAAAAATAATTACAAATTCTAAAAATGATTATTAATTCAGAAAATAATTTTAAAATTCTGAAAATATATGTATTAAATTAGAATAATTAATTAGAATTTTCGATAATTAATTATTTAAATTCAGAAATTGAATAAAAAATTCAAAAAAATATTTAAAATTGGGAAAAATCAGAAAATTCTGGAAAAGTCACAAAAAAACCAGAAAATTCTGAGAATAATTTTGGGTATTTTACAAGGTCAGAATAACAACGTTACACCTTGAGCAAGATCCAAACTCCCCCGAGAACTCCGATAAATTCTATAAGCCATTAAAACGGGCGAACTACTCCTCAAATGTTGTAAAACTCAGTCTTCAGGGGTAGGGGGCTTGTGATATGACTAAAAATAAAACCAAATTAGGACTTTTCAAATCGGGCACAAATCTTAAAGCTCTTAGGGATAAAACGATAATTTTACCTACAAACAGATCCGAATTGGGAACAGGGTCGTTTCCAAGCCCAATAACCCAAAAAATGGGTCTGTCTTACTAGGTCAGGATGACAACCCATTACAAAACGGCCTAAGTCATTTAAAGAGTAATTCAAATTCATGGTTATCCCTAAGAGACGGTTTAAACCAAATCTTTTATCATGAAACGATTTAAACTCTACATCTTATCCAAAAACACCGGGACATAGGAATAAATGATTATATCTAAACTATCTCTAAAGGCGAATATCCCTCTTTCCCCATCATAAAAAGATAATCAATATTTTTTCCACAAATTGCTCTTTCATAATCTTCCTGATTACTGACTTGAGCGTCAGAGGGTTCGTCGTCGGGATCCATCCCGGTGTTTCGAATTTTTTGCAGGTCAACGGTAGCGGCGAGAAACAGTCAAACGTCGGACAGAAGTCAACAGGTTTGCCTTATTTGTTTCCAAAAGAATCCACAAATACACCTGTTTGCTCCCACACCAACATCAACCGCAACAGTGTGAATGGCCATTTTACTGAGGTAGCAGAGGTATTTAGTTATATGGCTTGACCACGTGTTGTAGTAAAAGCCAAAGAATGGAAGACACTATACTATGGATGCATTGAAGCGAATGGAAAAGGGAGTGTAACCATACATAGTTGGAAAAATTTACCGTACTGGCCCCATTTTTGAAAATATTTAGCGCCTGCCCCACTTCCCAAAACAATTAGCGATATGCCCTTATTTAGGACACGTCAGCAACAAACGTTATTGGAAAAAATGACATACATTATTTCGATGCTGTTCTTCCCAATAACAGCATCTGTTTGCAAAAAAAGTTTCATGCCGTTATTTGGAATAACGGCATCTGTTATTTTTTGTCTAAAAATCTAACAGTCTCAATTGTGAGCTGAGAGAGAATCGCAAAATTAAAATAACTAATGCCGTTCTCTCAGAGAACGACAACGATTATACCGATGTCGTTATTTTGAATAACAGTATCAGTTATATTCGTTTTGCACAGTTTTCTATAATCAAAAACTCCCTTCTCCTCCCCCTTTTCCTTACGATTTCTTCGAACCCTTCACTCCGACTCCCAAAACCCTAAACCCAAAAAAAAAATTCCTAAAATCCCAAGTATTTGAGTGATTTGTAAGTTGCCAAACAAAAATTATACTTAGACTCTACTCTTGATTCTCTCATTGAGAATTCGAAATCAATCGGAATCCAAATTTGTGGTAAGTTTCGAAATCCCTAATTTTTTTTGCAATGTTGATTTTGATCTATGAGAGATATATGCATTGGTAGTATAGTACAAGTGATGTAGATTTGTGTTATTTAAGTATTAATTTTGGAAAAGTAGTTATGGGTTGTTGGTGATCTAGGGTATGTGAAATGTAGAATTGTTAAAAAAGATACAATTGTTCAAGTTGTTAGGAAAACAAAGAATATAGGGAGATACTTTGTGGAGGTGTTTTCGTTGTCATTATGATGATTGCAAGTAGTTGAAATGTGTTGAAGATCTATGTATATATAATGGTAAAGTAAAGTTGAAGGCAATGTGTGAGGATAAAATCCTTTTTTTCAAAATGTGATGAATGATTTGAGCAATAAGGAGTTAACCATGGATAGATGGTTGAAAAGCTGAAATACACTGAACTATGGATAGAGTTAACCATGGATAGAGTTAACCATGGATTGAGGACAAATTATGAACTATGGACATGGACATCCAATATTAGAAGCATTCTTTTGAATGTATTTTTTTGTCTTATTTCAGTAGAAGTTTAGTTTATTTTCAAAATTCTCTTTCGAAAATTGTTGTTGATTAGTGTTTGTTATTGTTAATAGGCAAATGGATCCTACATAACCATCTTCTTCCCATGATGTGGGTACTTCATCTAGTACTTCGTATGGACCACGGAGACATCCGGGTCCAATAGATCCTACCGTTCTTTATCTGCAAGAAGATCACAGATTGCAGGCAGTTTGGAAAGGAGATGTAGAAAAAATGAGTTTCCGAATGCACACCATCATGGCGGCGCATCCCCGTACTCAAAATTACTTGTTAAGCAGCGGATTTTACGGAATGTCAAAGCTGGCAAAAATCAAATGTGACTACGCCCTACTTACCGCTCTTGTGGAGCGATGGAGGCCGGAGACCCACATGTTTCACTTACCAGTTGGGGAGATGACGGTAATCCTACAAGATGTAGCCGTCATTGCAGGTCTTCCAATCGATGGGGTCGCCGTCATGGGGAACTTGATGTTCAATAAAGTTGCGTTGGTACGAGATTACCTTGGGCAGGAGGTGCCTGAAGATGATAAGGGAGTGTTCATTGGGGAATCAATTAGATGTTCTTAGCTTGATGGGGAGTTCACTAATCAAATGCCAGACGTACCCACGAACATCCAACTCCAGAATTATACCCGCGCTTATCTGTTGTCGATGATTGGAGGGATTCTATTCCCTAATTCTTTAGGTGATGTAGTGCATCTCATGTACCTTCCATTGATTGCTGACTTACAAACAGCCGGCCGATATAGTTGGGGAAGTGCGGCTCTGGCATCCCTCTATCGTGCTCTCTGTAACTGTTCGATGGGGTCGATCCAAATGACCGGGCCAATGTCTATATTGCAAATATGGTGTTGGGAACGAATACACCTCGGTCGACCCCGGGTAACGGTACTTTCAGAAAGTTAGAGAGTACAACAGGAAAATCCCATGCTGGGAGCTCCTCTTGGTGCCTACTGGACGGGTAAGCTCACATGGAGGGATAATCCACGTGGTGTCCTCACCAATTATAGGGAAGAACTCGATCAGTTGAGGGAAGAGTACGTCCACTGGACACCATACACAGAGGATAGGATACAACGTCTATCCCCCATTTGCACTGCCAATAATCAGTTGTGGTTGACATTAGCTCCACTTGTAAATTTCTCGATTGTGGAGTTCTATTACCCCGGCCGCGTTCTCCGCCAATTCAATGCACAGCAGCCCGTCCCCGTAAACTCAGACTTCACAACATTACGGGCCAAGGTCGTTTACCAAATATGGATTGGGCCGATCACCACCGTGCTCATGTAGCATGTTGAAATGAGCGGAAGTACGAGTTGGTCATAGAAGGTATTGTGCAGTATGATGGATCAATGCAAACCGCATATATGGCATGGTACCGTCACATCACAAGATTGTATGTAGCGCCCAAAACTGATCTACCCGCGGGTATCCAACAACCGATACCCGCGCACCAAGTGGAACCACCACCCGCACATTCCACATCGCAACCCATGTATCAACCGAAAGCTTCCTCCTACCTTTTAATGGTAAAGAAATTTTATTGTCAATTAAATTTATTCACTTCATTTTGCTTATGCTTGTTTAATGGTAAAGTTTGGTTTACTACTAATAATTTATATTCCTAATATAGATCGACAACACATGGGACATTGCGAGGAAATGTGCGAGTGTCTTGAAGAGTAACACTAATAAGGCATGCAAGGAATTGGCACGAGAACTCCTACTTCCTTGTCATACTTCTCTTGAAGAAGTTGGAGATAGTTCACGCTTCAATGACCTTCTGCGGTCGACCGAAGAACCAACTCAACAGGTCTGACCTAGCGTTAGCCGAGCTCCACCTCCACCACAACAAGCAGTGGAAGCAGGATACCCCCCCGCACCTCAAACTCAACCACAAACTCCTTCACATCATCCAAGAAGGGGTAAGACAGTTCGCTTCCCTCCTACACAAAGTGAATTGGCAAATTCCGAGATTGAAGTAGGTGGAGGTGATGAAGAAGAAGGAGTCGGTCCAAGTGCACCTGCAACTCAAGAGACTCGGGAACGTAGGAGGAAAGTCCCGATTCGAAAGAGGAGACCACCCCAACAATATACGCCTAGTTAGATTTTACAATTATTGAACTTTATGTTTAGCTTATCAAGCTTTTGTTGAGGTGTTCATGTAATTCTAGACTTTCATATTTATGAGTAATTCTAGACTTTATGTTCATGTTTATGTAATTGATGAGGTGTTTATTGTGTTGCAAATGTATCACATTGACCAAACTTGATTAACATGATTTTAATGTGGTGAATTGAATTTTAGTTATTTTATGTGCAATTAAAGTATATGGAAATCTTGGTTGATGAGTTGTTGAGTTCATGAGATTGAAATTTTTTTGAAGAGTGGATGTGGTTTGTGCAAGTATCCAAGTCCAATGTAATTGACTTGTGCATGTCTGTGCATGTTTTGCTATGAAAAACATGAATAAAAGATGTCGTTATTTGCAATAACGGCATCTGAATCCTGTAACGTTATTGCGAATAACGGCATCAGCTAAGAGGGACAATTAGAAAAATTGGTCTAGCTGCCAAAGTTTCTGTCTTCACAGTCGTTATCCAAGATAACGGTATGCTTAACTGATGTCGTTATCTTCAACAACGACATCTTCATAGAATCCCCTTAACTCCAAGATAACGGCATCCCCTAAGATTTCTAATACGTATGCTGTTCTTCAAGATAACGGCAACTTTTAATCATGCCGTTTTCCAGGATAACGACATCTATTAACTATGCCGTTCTTCAAGATGACGGCATCTGCTATGTGTCAAAAATCAGAATTTTGAGACTTCTGCCATTATTTCTGTCTTCACAGTCGTTCTTCTGAATAACGGCATCTTCTAACTATGCTGTTATTCGCAAGAACGGCATCTGTTGTTTAAATAGTTGTGCATATTTTTTGTGCATGTTATGTGAAGATATAGTACTTAAAACAAATTTACCCATATCCAACAAACATTCATACCACAAATCTCATTCCTAACAATTTATCCTTAAATTTCGCAACAAAAAAATTCAAGTTCATAAATTCTTACAAACTTAACGAAAGATTATACATTACTAAAATACAATAACAAGAAATAAGTTCAAGTGCGGGTAGATTGTGAAGTCCCCACACTTTGTACATTCTTACAACTCCGTCTATTGTGTCCACTCACTCCACATTTCGAACATACTTTTTCACTACTCCCGCCTTCTCGAGCATCCATGTCATTGCAGATGCGAGTAATCCTCGGCCTCCCCTTCAACCGACGAAGACTTGAATCAGCTATGAGCACCGGTGCGCTTTGGGTCGGCCAATAAGATTCGTCTGGTATAGGATTGAAAGATGGTGCCCATGTTTTTGCTAACGAATCGGTAGAGTAGAAGACATCAATGTATGGTTGATAATCCATACCAGACACATGAGAGCATGGAATTTGCCACACGTACAAGTTCGGCCCTCGAGGTCCACCGTGTGCCATTGTCCACCTTTTTGATATCCACCGTCCATTCTAATGCCCGTTTTCACCCCAAAAATACCTGACCGATTATTAAACATTATTGCCTCATGTAAATTGGATTTTTCACGGCGGACATCAATAAGATCCAGAATCCGTGGTGCCCATAATTTACCTTCACTGATAAGTGTCTGCGTGGCTTCACGGCGATCAGTGAAGTACATGTTCAAACGGAAAAATATCTGTTCTATAATTGCGGTGACAGGTAAGCTACGAACACCTTTTAGAACCGAGTTGAACACTTTGGACAGATTTGTTGTCATTATACCATATCTACGCCCACCATCGGCACTAAGTGTCCCTTCTCGATCGCTTTCTCCTTCAACCAATTAGTCCCATCAGCATTGCTCGCTTCAAGTTGTGCCATCTTTTCCTCGTACTTCTTCCACTGATTTTGACACGCAATTACCTTCAACTTATTCATCAAAAATTTGCAACCAAAATTTTTATGGAAATTGCTAGAAAAATACCGCATACAGAACCGATGATATGCAAACGGCTCCTTCCACGTACTGAACTCATTTTGCATTGCTGATAAAATACTGGCATGCCGATCTGAAATGACACACAGACTTGCACGATCTGTGATAAAGTACCAAATACAGTTCATGAACCATGTCCACGTTTCTATGCTTTCACCGTCAACTAGTGCAAACGCAAAAGGAAACAACCTCCCGTTTGCATCTGGTGAAACAGCAATCAACAAGCAGCCTTTATATTTTCCGTACAAATAAGTGCCGTCTACACTTATAATTGGTCTACATGCTTTAAATCCTTCGATGGAAGGACCGAATACCCAAAAAACACCCTTAAATGTTTCTGTGCCCGGACCGGTCACAATCTTCGCCCAATGTACAGTCGTACCAGAATTTGAAGCTTGAATTGCATTGAGTAGATATGGTAATTTAGTGTACGCTTTTTCAAAAGAACCATATAGTTTCTCAATTGCTTTATGTTTTGCCTTCCAAGCTTTCCAATATGATATTGTGTAATAGAACCTACCCTTCACTATTCCAATTATGGCTCTTAGTATTATTGAGAGTTGTTCCTTCACAACATCCAATATTATCGTCGATACGACCGTCGAGTCAATTTTGCTGTGATACTGAGTCAATGTAGGATTCACACATGTGTGTGCACCTTCATGCTTCTTTACCACGAAATAATTACGGCCTTTGGGAACAATTGCACGCAACTGCTATGTACAACCAACTACATTTTGAAGTGAAAGGTTTTTTGCAATCTCCTCGGCTGAATGGTTGATAGGCGCGTATTTACATTTCACATGGTATGGACTACGATCTGATTTTACCGTCACGAATTCTCTGTGGTTCTTCATGGCGTACATCTTCACTTGATGTTGTAGAGTATCTTTGGTTGGAAATCTTTGACCTATGAAGAGTTCATCAAAGTTGGAAGAACCAACGGAAGACTGTACATGTTCATGTATGGTGGCACGAGACATCCAATCATTGGATTGAGATCCACGCATCGCTGCACTTGTGTCCTGACTTGGCAACATGCGGGCATTGTTAACCGGCACCTCAACATTGACATCAACAACCAGAGCTTCAACGACAATCTCCTCATCATCATCTTCGAGACCGCATTCCTCATCTTCTTCCTCTTCGACCAAGTCGTTATTTACAACGGCATTGTCAAAGTCTTCCAAAGCCATGCCAGCTAGCAAAATATTTTGTGGCAATAGCGTAAGATGTACCTGCTCGTATTCGGAGGAAACAAGTTTCGTTGGAGTTGTGCTAGTATCTTCGTCTGTATTTGAAATTCTAGCATGTGACTCTGCAGATGGTTTCAAAGTCCGTGTGGGCCTTGGACTTTCGATAACAACTCGTGTAGTATTTGGAAGCCTCGTTTGATCGATATATAACTCAACTATATTCCAACTACAACTTGGATGAAGTGTCTTAAGCAACATAGACCTCAGAGAATTGTCATTGTCTATGGGTACCAAAATGAAATACTGCACATCCCCTTTACCAGCAGCATAACGGGCTCTGAGTTTCAGACTCATTTCACTTCTATCCCAATTGGTGACTTCATATATCTTATCTATTAATTCTACGTACGTAAAGTTGGGGGGAGCCCAAATAATTACCGGTTCAACATCATTATAAGAATATCCAATCTTGGGATCCTTAATTACTTCACCCCCAAAATATAACCAAATAGGGATATCAAATTCCATACCTATGCATAAAAATTCAAACATATTCAAGTCATTCACTACTCACAATAAGCATAACATGGGAATACATATCAAACATACGGTTAAGATAATAATACCTTCAAATTAAACCGTACCACCACTAGCTTCAAAATTCGTTGTGAATGAAGGTTGCAAATGAGAGTGGGAGTAAGGAGGTAGGATGTATGAAATTTTAGAGGACTCGAATGGTTGGAATTTTTTGATTTTGAGATCTAGGGTTTGTGGGTAACAGGAGTGTTGAGAGAGAAAGAAGATTACGAATCACAATGGGGTAGGAGAAAGGAGAAGGGGGTTTTTGATTATAGGAAACTATGCAAAATGAATATAACTGATGCCGTTATTCAAAATAACGGCATCAATATAATTGTTGCCATTCTTTGAGAGAACGACATTAGTTATTTTAATTTTGCAATTCTCTCTCAGCTCACAATTAAGACTGTTCGATCTTTAAACAAAAAATAACAGATGTTGTTATTCCAAATAACGGCATGAAACTTTTTTTGCAAACAGATGACATTATTGGGAAGAACGGCATCGAAATAATGTATGTCGTTTTTCCCAATAATGTTTGTTGCTGACGTGTCCTAAACAAGGGCATATCGCTAATTGTTTTGGGAAGTAGGGCAAGGCGCTAAATATTTTCAAAAAAGGGGGCAGTACGGCAAATTTTTCACATAGTTACATAGAGCATTTGATTGGATGGCATTCATGTGTGTGCGCGCATACTCACACATGTCACAGGTGATAGGATGGCTATAGTTATCGTTTTATCCTAACATTGATACTGCGACACATTATTTTTGCATTGAATCAGGGGGGCCAAATTGCTACAGTACTTCTTAAAAAGAAATTGATGGATATAGTTAGGGACCAAAGGACTGAAAGGAGAAACTGAGACGAAAAGGTACATGCACAATTTTTGGAAGTAACTGTATCAATTAGCATCATCATAAGGAAAATATGGCTTTTTTTCCTCTCTCATTCTGGCATTATCTTTGTGTGTGTGTGTGTGTGTGTTTTTTTTTTAAAAGAAAATGTAGAATATGGCCACCCTGTTTCATTAATAAGAAATTAATCAAACAAACTCATAGTACTGAGCCAGATACAAAATCCTACAAACAAAATAGTACATAAATAAAACATATAAACTCCACCCCAAGCATGGGGAGTGGGACAAGAGGTACCAGCATGGCCGCACCACACGTACGTGAAAACCAAAATACATCATATCCTCCCAACAAACCCTGGGGCGGTGGGTCACAATCACTACAAAAGTCCTCGCTGTCTGTCAGTCGATCGTCGGACCGATCTGGACCTCCTCATCGTCAAAGTCCTCGACCTGGAAAACGCTAGATATCCTCCCCCTAGAACCTGCTGCAGCCACATTAGCCCAAAATGCGATAAAATGCATAATGTGAGTCAGATTACCAGAAATATTATTACGAGTTGTGCGGAAATAATAATTATTTCTGTCTAGCTAAAGAACCCAAGTCGTTGCGGCGATAGCGATATACCACGCTTCTCTCCGTTGAAAAAGTTGGACCTACCCACAGGTCCTCATAGACAGTAGGGTATAGGCTCGTCCCCAGGGCGCTGAGTACCTCGACCAGTACCGCTTTGCTCCTAGGGCAGTGTAGGAAGAGGTGGTCTCTAGTCTCACTGTTACTGTGGCAGAATCCGCAACTAGGGTCAACATTCGGTTGTCGTTTAGCAAGGTTTTCTCTAGTCAAGATTGTGTCGTTCAGTACTAGCCAAAGGAATACTCTGGTCTTTAGTGGGGCTTTTTTCTTCCAAATGAGGCATGACCACTTTGGAGTACATCCCTTAAAGTGTATGCGGTTATACAGGGATTTAACAGTAAAAGTACCCTTTTTTTTCCAATCCCCAAGCTTTTCTGTCTGAACCCTGAGAGCATCTAATTCCAGCATTGGTGATGTAGGCTTGGAGTTCCATGAGCCTATCCTAGGATCTCCCGTCGAGCACTTGTTTAAAGGCTGGTTTCTAGGCGCCTCTTTTCCAGGTAGCGGCCACCTGATGCATGCTCATAAAGGTCGGGGAATAGTGTTCTTAGTGTGTGAACCCCACACCACTTATCCCACCAGAATCTGGTAAGCCTGCCATTACCGATCACAGAAGTGACACAGCTAATGAATGGTTCATATGCCTTAGCGATGCCTTTCCAGAACGAGGAGACCCGCGGGCCTACCCTGAAGCCTAAATTTCTTGTTCCATTCCCATGTAGGTATCCCTGGACGAAGTCTTGCCATCCTACTCCATTCGGGTGGAATACTTTCCACCACCATTTACCTAGTAGGGCCAGATTTATATCTCGCAGATCCAGAAGGCCTAGTTCTCCATGACCTTTTTTCATGCAAGCCTTCTCCCATCTGATAAGATGATATCCGCCATGGTCCGGGTCTGCCCCTTTCCAAAGAAATCGTTTTTGTGTCCGGTCAATTCTCTGGATTACCCATCGGAGCATTTCAAAGAAGGAAAGATAGTAGATTAGAAGATTTGAGAGGACAGCATTAATAAGCGTGACTCTTCCTCCCAAAGATAGTGCTTTGCCTTTCCATCCTGATAGCTGCTTCTCAACCCTGTCAATGATGGGTAGCCAATCAACCTTTTTGAGCTTCCCGAGTCTTAGTGGCAATCCCAGATATTGTATAGGGAAGCTCTCATTGGAGTAACTGAGGATTGTGGCATGTTCATGTGCCTCCTCAGTAGTCATGGCAATGGGGATGAGAGCACTTTTATAGAAGTTAACCCTGAGGCCAGACCAAGATTTAAAACTATAAAGGATTCCTTTGAAGGCGATTGTTTCCCCGAGGTTGCCATTCCCAAATAGTAGGGTATCATCTGCATATTGGAGGATTAAGCAACCTTGGCGGTTGGCCCCCCTGGCCACCGGAGCAACCCAACCTGCTCTGCTGCGGTGAGCCATCATGGACCGGAGTATGTCTGCCACGATGGTAAAGAGAAGAGGTGAGAACGGATCTCCTTGCCTAAGGCCCCGTTTGCACGAAAATGGGTGGCCCGACTCTCCGTTGACCGAAATTGTCGTTCTACCGGTGGTGAGGCAAGAGTGTATCCATTTGATCCATCTATCCCCAAAACCTCTTCCCACCAGTGTTTCCAGAATATATTCCCATTCGACCGAGTCATATGCTTTTTCAAAGTCTAGCTTCAATAGGAAGCTCTTAGCATTCGACGTGTGACATTGGTGGATGGTTTCTTCGACCGTGGCGATACTGTCCTGAATGCAACATCCTTTAATGAACTCCGTTTGATCGTGACTAATAAGGCTATCCATCACCCTTCCCAGTCTATTAGCGAGTGTCTTTGTGATGATCTTAACAGAGCAGTTAAGAAGACTGATAGGGCAGAAGTCGCCCACTCGTCAGGAATCTTCTTTCTTAGGAATCAGCACAACCTCCGCATAGTTTAATCTCCCTAGTTTGAGTTTATGGTCATAGAAATCAGCGAACACCCTCAGCAAATCGTCTTTGAATTCTTCCCAGAAGATCTGTTAGAATATCATTGGGAAACCGTCAGGACCTGGGGCCTTGTCTTTTCCAAGTTGTTGCACGGCCTCCCAGACTTCCTTCTCAGAGAATGGTTCTTCTAGTCCCCGCATCAGACGGTCGGGACTGCCCCCTTGATTTTCCTAGAAATCGTGGTTAATGGGTACTCTCATGTCCGCTTTATGACCAAATAATCGCTTGAAGTGGGATTGGAATGCCCTCTTGTTGTCCTCATCGCCTTGGATAATTCCAGTATCTGAATGGATCGAGTGAATGAGGTTAGACCGACGGCGGGCACTGGCCACTCTATGGAAGAAAGCAGTGTTCGCGTCTCCCTCTTTGAGCCACGAAATTTTGGATCGTTGCTGCCATTTGATTTCCTCAATCCTATAGAGTTGGTCAATTTTCTGTCTGAGTTGAAGCAACCTATTCCGCTCTTCCTGACTCAGATCTCTAGTCTCTTCGGTCTTCTCAAGATCGTCAATACCTTCGGGAAGTGAATCCTTAGCCCTCCAGATGAGTGCAAATCTGGGACAGTTCCACTTTCTTAGCTTGGCCCTAAGTCTCCTAATTTTTTCACACCATATAGCAGTCGGTTCTGACCCAGTAGTCGGGCTAGACCAACTCTCGTTGACCATGTGGTGGAAGCCTTGAATTTCTAGCCATGCTCTTTCAAATCTAAATTTTGGTGATTTTCTGGGTTGAACTTCCTCTGAAGATAAGAAAATGGGCAGTGGTCCGAGGTGGGTTTAGGAAGAGATCTATCCGAAGATAACGGGAATTTGGTCTCCCAGTCAGTGGAGACCAAAATCCTGTCTAACTTGGCTAGGATGGGCGTCGATTGCATGTTCGACCAGGTGCATAGCCTATCACATACGGGAATGTCAACCAGATCCAAGTCCGTGATGACCTCATTAAACGCTTCCCTATCAGAGTCACTAGCACCTCTGCCCCTGTGTTCTGAGGCGAACCTAGTGATGTTAAAATCCCCCCCCCCCACCTAGGGGTGCGGCCAGTGTGCTTGGATTGCACGTAACTCCGTCCAGAAGGACAGTTTAGATGCAGTGGTATGGGGACCATATACCACTGCAATTGACTGAGTCCACAGGTCAGATTTGCGTTGAAGCAAAATCGAGACCGAAAATTCACCGTAGAGCTCGTCAATACATCGGAAAGTTTCTAATTTAAAACCTATCGCAATTCCCCCCGAAGCCCCGATAGATGGGGACAACCTCCATTCAGAAATTCTATTACCCCCCAGCCTATTCAGTCTAGACGCATGTGAAAGTTTGGTCACTTGGAGACCCACAATGTTAGCTTTCGATTTGGCAATGACCTCCTTCACCATTTCCCTCTTGCCCCGTCTCCCCAATCCTCTAACGTTCCAAAATAGGGCTTCCATTAATTAAGGTTGGGTAGGGGATCGTGACTCGGTTTGGAGTTTGATATGGAGTTGAGGGTGACCCTCTCGATCTCCCAACCCCTAATCTTATTCAAGAGAAACGCATTCCACTCGGTATCACCTACCGCAAGACCACAAGTATTGGATAGACTAAAAATTTCATTATCAGTCATGAAATTAAAAATAGAAGCTAGGAAGGAATGCATACCTCCGTCGCTAGTCTTAGAGGATTTAGCGGCCGCTGCAATTTCTAGATAATCGTCTAGGAACTCCTCATTAGTCCTCTTAGCGATCTTCTGAACTCTAATGCTTGTGTCTGATGTGGCCTGGCCTGGTGCAGTCAACTGGGATGATGGGTAGGTGGAGGGAACAAACTCAGGGGAAGTGGTGCGGAAATCAACATCAAAATCATAATCCTCTAACTCCTATTCAGAGTAGACAAAATCATCTTCAAGATTCAGCCTGTCCTCGCGATCGTTTTCATCACAGTGGTGTGTCAACTGCGTATAGGGCTCTCCCGTAACGGACCCCTCTGTGGGCCCATTACTTGTTGTAACTTCCTGCTAAAAATTGGCTCTTCCATAGTGGACCCCTCGGTGGGCCCAGTACATGCCAAAATCCGTTGCTCTTTGTGCAAATCCGCCTCAATAGGCCCCTCTATTGGCCCAAATACATTAGTAGTCGCTTTGGGCCCTCCCTCATTAGGCCCAAAAGCGTTCTCAATGTTCATTTTAAAACCACAGTGAGAGAGTTTGTTTCCACCGCTTAAGCTTAGCGTTCCCTCGCGATTCAGCAGATCCTCTCCCTCGTCTTCTGCGCCTGTCACCAGCATAAGTGGGCCACGTGGCTCCTTCGCTGAGGATGGCGGTACCACCGAGGCCCCCTCATCAACAGCGCCTGTTGTTGTAACCGATGGGGTGGGCATTTCGTCTTCTTCCCCAATAAGGGTCTTTCTCTCTTCCCCTATCTCCTTACCAACTCGTTCCTCTTCAAACACATAAGAGGTACTCGTCTTTTTCCCCAAAAAGGCCTCTTCCCTCGAAGGCGCACGACCCTGAGTATGATGCTTTAGCCCTAAGTACCCACTTCCATGAAAGGCTACCTGCTCCATGTTACCCCCCTTCGAATTCTTACCCAAAACAACTTTCCACTTTCCACAGTGTCTGACCAAAGCCTCTGCATGTCTCTGCTCCTCCTCTCTAGGCATGTCTACCCTATCTCGTGGGGTTTGACTGCCATTTTGAGTGCTCTGCAAGCCTATGTTTGTATGTTTCGGATTTGGGTCTGTACAATTTGCCATTTGTATGGATCTTGTCTTTTGACCGTTGGGTTCTTCGGTTGATTTTTTTCCCTGGTCGCCGATGAGTGGTTGGGCAGGGCCCGTCTCCTTCCTCCTTGCCTCTTTGATGAGCTCCCGATGTGCTCTCTCCACCTCGTGGGCCCCATCCAGGGTGAGATCCCACTCCGGCAGCACCACCTGTGTAGGAATGCCCATCTCTGAGTGCGAAGGGGGGTGATAGCATTTGGGGATCCATCATCTCCGGCCCCGCTTGCGAGTCAAGGATGAATCTCATAAGGTATGATTCATCAAACGAGTATACCTTTGCGAAGCGAGGCATGAGGGTGATGTCTGGGCTTCAGATGAGAACTCTAGCGGAGACGATCTCCGATCGCCGCACTATCTTGTTGTCCATGTCTTCGATGGTCCCGAAGTCGGCGATGATCTCTTGTAGCACCTCTTTCTTCCAGAAATGTAAAGGGACGTTATGGATCCAAATCCAGTAACGATCTCCTTGTGGAAATTCTACTCCGAAACCTAGACTCCAAAGAAAGAACTCCGCACTGAACTGGCCAAAATCTACCACTCCCATAGCAGTCACCTCTGTCATCTTTTCTGGCGAAGGGAAGGACACCAAGAATTGTAAGTGGCACAACTTTTTCGCTACCCAATCTTTGTGTGCGGCCATCGGCCATTTGAATTTCAATGCTTGGATCATGTGATTCTTCGATGGGCACCCTACCCGTATTTTGGTAACAGCATACCATCGCCGCAACCGCTGTTCTTCAAGTCTGATTGTCTCCACGCTATTGGCCAACCGAATGAGAGTGGGTTTATCTAGTGATCTCCCCCTTGTTACTGAGCTCTCATCATCATTGCTGGAGGGGGTGACATTCGTGCACACATAAGACATATGCCCCCATTTCATACATTTCAGACACCTCACCTCCTTCGTACAATCTTGTCGATGGTGGCCCAGGTCGCCCCAATTGAAACATGGTGCAGGTCTTCGTTTTCCTTTTCTTTGCCTTTTTTTGAGTTCTGATTGTTGTTTAATAGGGTCACTGATTACAATGTTCTTTCCTTTTCTGTGGACTTCAACCCACTCCGCCTCCTCCGACTGCCCAAGTGACTGCTCCCTGCCCTCCTCACTGTGTGGACCCATCTCTTGGGCCCTCTCAACAACGGGGACTAGCGGAGGTTGTAACTGTGGCTTAGGTAGTAGGTGCTTGGGAGCTAGATGGTGATTGTGATGGGGTTGGTGTGGTGGTGTGAGATTCTGGGAATGCCTGGTGATATGGTCCCTTTTCGGAGGAGAAGGGTCCCGCAGGGTTGTAGTTGAGGTTTGTGGTTTGTGGCTGATGGTGGAAGTGGTGTTTGCAGTGGGGAGGTGTGGTGGAGAAGGTGGTTACTCTCTGTGTGAGGGGTGTTGCTGGTAGTGAGAATGTTTCTGATGATGAACAGGTACTTTCTGATATCTGTGATGGTTGATATGATGGTACTTTCTGATATCTGTGATGGTTCTGACTGGTGTTTGCTGTGTGCAGACCCATTTTCTTTGTGTTATTGATGAATACAAGTGTGCTATAACAATTCAATCATTTTCCTTTCAACTCTTGCATGCCTAGTAAAGAGTTCATCCCCTTCATTGTGCTCCTAAATGCGTGTCCCGTTTAAACATGCCTTCAACATCCATTTAGCAATCGTTAATGGTTAACTAGTTCGTGTGTGACGTTAAACTATTTTTTTTTCTTCCTTTTCATGAAATTAAGTATCTATTAACTTCAACATTCTTGGCTTTCTTGCGCTAATAGTTAAATTCTTGACCTCTACAACATTACATTTGAAATTAGACGACAAAAAGTATATGAACGCAATTTAAATTTTAAAAAAAAATCAGGGTCTATAACTGCAAAGTGAAATTTATATAGAATTCGGATACACATTTAGATAGGGTATTTACCTGCAATTTATCCAAACAGAAATGTCGTAATAAGTAGAATCCCTATTGTCCAAAAACCAAATCAATATTACTTTGAAATTGAGTATAGAAAACAATAAATATGATACAATACCTGAAAGCAGAGGAACCGGCAAAATAACCAAAGAGGATAAAAATGCTATGGGGGATAGGAGAAGTTATCAACGAAGAAGAAAAATACGACCTGGATGAAAAGGAGCATGTACATCGTATCTGACATCCGCTTGCTGGGATATTTTGCATCTTTCCCACCTAGATTCACCCATTTCTACGGATAATTCCATATAAAATAGTAGAACGGGAAGAGGAGCAAAACCCCTAACACAAACAACAGTTCGTCACCGCCTATGATGCCTCCCTTCCTTCCTTTTTTGATTACGTCTTATTATTTATTATATAAAAATAATTAATTAGAATATGTATTGCACGTGTAGATTACTAGTTATGTTTAAAATGTAGACACATGTGCATAAAAAAATTAAGTCATCTGGAAGAAAAAAATACCCATATATATTGCAATGTCCAATTTGTTGTATTATCGAAAAATGTTCATTTACGACCACCTAAAACATGGATGCCTAAATTACCTTTATATGGCCTAAGGTTTACCCAAATTTATAAATATCTTCTTACGAAAACTTTCCATTTTAATACCTTGACTTTTTTTGACATTTTTCTACCTAACTTTCATGACGGGAAAGTTATAATTCATACATCTACTTAAATGTTATAGTCCATCTATTCTCTTTTGTCTGAGGAACTTCAAACCCTCATCGACTGGCCTTATTTCTACCTCACTTTCTCAATCCAAGGCTTAAATCCCTAATATCCAGAAAAAGAAAGAAAGAAGAAAAAAAAAATTGTGGAGGGCAAAAATGTACTGAAATATCATATGGAAATATTTCATTCATTTTTTTAACATAATGGGAATGTTAAGTAGCAAAGTGTAATGTTGAGAAAACGTTGAGATATTTAATGATAAAGTTTTTCATATGGATATACTTAAATTTAAAGGTGAGTAAAAATTAGGGTATATGATAAATGATCTCCAAACAAATTTGGTGTTTTATAGGCATACATACTACAACATAAAATCAAAGTGAACAATATGAATCATTCATAAGAAGTTCCACCAAGTAGTTATAAATACTCTATCCATACGAGGAAATCACCTCCCAGACTCCTTTAGATATGGAGCTCCCTTGTCGACATTTGAGTTGTTCTGGTTTTTTGATATAGGTGAGCATATCAAGCACCAATTATGCCAATTTTTTTGACTCGAGTTATTCTAAATGTACTTCTGTTTTGTAGTAACTTCGCACTACTGATATATGAGTAGACTCAAGGTGCTCTCAAAAGCAATTAATGCAAGAGTTTGGTATGAACAAAAGATGCAATATCACAATCCAGAGAAGTTGTATATCAAAAATAAAATCAACAAAGCCTTAAACATCAGTTCAAAATCTCAATGCCTTCTTAATCATAACGAAAACTAAACTTGTTCCTTATTAACTTATCATCATAACAGAATAACTACCGAACAAATCGATTAGCTCCATTGATAACAGAAATGAACTCAGGGTTGCTTTTCTAACTAGTCAGTTTTACAGTTACTCAGGAGAGAGGTTTTGCACGGGTTGTAGGATCCTCTTGAGATTCAATGTGCATCATGAAGAGATAACCGAGAACCCAGAATAGAATGTATTGGAAAGGGATCCAACATAAACACGCCAATAGGCTCAATATACTGCCCACATATTGTGGATCCTTTATGTACCCGAATGGAAATTCTGTCACCCATGGAACGTTCTTGCCAAATCGAACTCCATAATACGTGCCCGACTCACCAAGCAATTGATACACCCTGACGGATTGTTGATTAATTCAAACATTAGAGTTGAGAATCAAGGCAGACAGATACAAATATGTTCAATATTGAAAATTATAATCAAAGCTAAAAAGAAGGAATGAGACTTTAAGTCTATGTGATGTTATATTAGATAAATTATAGTGGGAAAGCTGAAAATAATGGGTTTAGATAACTCCAGCTCATGTGATAGCTACAGTTGTTATTGTATCATTCTGTTCCAACTCGACCTCCAACGGCGTTGTTGAACGCGGCGTGTCGTCTTCTTGCCATTGACTTGCAAACCCTAGGGTTGAGCTCCAAAATGGAAGAAGGAAGAAGAAGATGAACATGGACTAGTTGTCTCCGATTCTATTCATATAAATTCCCAATTACCATGGTTCAATTATACAATGTAGAAGACACGTGCATCACACGTAAATGAACATGAAAACTCTAACATAATTCAGTTAAGAGTAGCATTGGTATAATTACCCGAAATCTGGACCCGACCTGGACCCGGCATTGGACCGGAACCGACCCGGCCTATCCGGGTCCGAGTCCGGGTCCTAAAATGGGACCCGTTGTACTTTCGAGTCCGGGTCCGAGTCCGCTCAAAAAATACCTGACCTGGACACGTTAAAAAAAATCCAAAAAATTAACATAAAATTAAATATTCTATCCTCATCCATCCCCTCCTTCATCCTCAATTCTAAATCTTCCTCTTCCAAACTCAAAACTCAAATCTTTTTTTTTCTCTCTCCTCTATTCTAAATACTCCACTCGCGGCTTTCCCTTGCCGCTCACACTCCCGCTCCTACCCGAATGGGTAGGAATATTTTAATAGGACCCGGACCCAGAACCGGATCCGATCCTTACGGGTCCGGGTCCAGGTCCAATTTTTAGACCCGTAGGGGACCGGGACCGGGACCGGGTCCGGGTAGTGAAGGACCCGACCCGACCCGATACCAATGCTAGTTAAGAGTGGACCCCACTCCTAACTGTTACCCAACTCCCTTCTTACAGCTGTATACCCGTGCATAGCGCACCATCTATTACAGGGATCTAAATGGAAAAGACACAAGCTATTTACAAAGAAACCCTCCAAAGACAAACAATTCCCCGTGGACTGATACACACTGAAATACGTAGCTTCAACCCCAGCGCTAAATGATCAGATCCAAGCTCAGGCGCTTGGATCATTCCCCCCCCCCCCCCTTCAAAAGGCGAATCCTCACGAAATGCAGGGAAATGCCAGTAGATATCCTAATAACTCTCCCAAGTGGCCTCAGTCTCCAAGCCCCCACCCACTGTACCAAAACTTGAGTGACTGTGATTCCTCTCCTAGGCACCATCCTTCGATCCAGTACTCTCAGAGGACCAGGGGCTGCATCTGCATAATAGGCAAGAATGGCAGATGTAGATGCAACAGTAGAATCAACATGTTTTTTCAATTGAGACACATGGAAAACGTCATGGATTTTAGCTTCCACTGGTAACATCAACTTATAAGCTACTGGACCAATTTTTTCCAACACCTGGTAAGGGCCATAAAATAAAGAAGAGAGTTTATGGACCCTAGGACCCCCCACAGTTACCTGTCGGTAAGGCTGCAATTTTAAGTACACTCAATCTCCAACTGCATAAGCCCTATCAGTTCGATGGGAGTCGGCTTTGTGTTTCATCCTTCCCTGAGCTCTAACCAAATTGTCCTTCAAAATTTGCAATGCCACATCCCTACTGATCAAATCATCTTCCACAGCTTGCACTCTAGCTGAATGAGGCACATAAGACAACCCTGATGGAGGTGCTTTACCATACAAAGCGTGATATGGATAGACCTTGGTACAGCTGTGAATGTGAGTGTTATAAATTCTGCCCAAGGGAGCAACTTAATCCATTCATGAGACTTGTATGCAGCAAAACAACGCAAGTAGGACTCCAAAACTCTGTTGAGTACCTCTGTCTGACCATCAGACTGGGGGTGAAATGCAGTGCTTAAACAAAGCTTAGTCCCTGCTCACTCATCAATTCTCTCCAAAAATTGCTTGTAAAAAGTGTCCCTATCACTGACAATGGTTTTTGGCAACCCATACAACTTGAATACTTGAGCAAACAAAACAGGGGCCACTGTCTTTGCAATATAGGGATGACTCAGGGGTATGAAGTGTGCATATTTGGTGAGTCGATCAACTATAACCAAAATTGTAGTATAACCACTGCTTCTTGGCACTCCCTCAATAAAGTCCATATTGACATCCTCCCACACATTATCAGGTATGGGTAAAGGCTGTAAAAGACCCACTGGACTTGTACTCAAGTATCTGTTCCTCTGACATACGTCATATGATCTGATATACTCCTTTAAATCCCTTTTTATGCCCTACCAGCACACTACTTGTATAAGAGAGCCCCAAAACCTTGTCAATTCCACCATGGCCACCCTGTGGAGTTGAATGGAAGTCATGCAGAAACCATTGTCTAGGAGAAGTATCAGGACTTAACAAAACCTTGCCTTTATAAAAGTTTACTCTATTCACAAGGGCATACTGAGTATCTCCAGATGTTAACTTCAACTGTATTTCCTGATAAAAAGGATTTGAGATCACCTCCTGCTGCACCAAGCTGAGCCACTTAGGTTGTACCACTGTAAAAGCATTAAGAGAACTCTTCGCATCTTCATATTTTCTTGAACTGCCATCAGCCACCAAATTATCCCTTCCCCTTTTGTATTCAACAACAAACTGATACCCATGTAACTTGAGTGCACGACATTTGCTCAAGTAGATATTTGAGGGGTTTATGATCAGTCTTAATGATAAATTCTCTTCCCAACAAAAATTGGCGCCACTTTTGAATAGCCAGTACAGCTAGCATTTCCTTTTCATAAGTAGATAATAGCTTCTTTTTTTCCTTCAACTCTTGACTCAAAAAAAGCAATGGGATGATCCTCCTGCATCAATACATATCCACAAGCATCACACTCTAGAACAAATGGCAGAGAAAAAATGGGCAACTGCAGCACTGGAGAAGTTAAGACCTACTGCATCAAATGGTAGTCGAGCTTCATCTGTCCATTGAAAAGCACATTTCTTTGTAAGTCTGACTAGAGGCCAAGTCAGTGAGCTGTAATGAGCTATAAACTTCTGATAATAACCAATTAAACCCAAGAATCCTCATAAGGCTTTAAGGGTTTTTGGAATATGCAAATCTTGAATTGCTTCAATTTTACCAAGGTCCACTGCCACACCTTTTGAACATGCCCTAGGTATTCAACTTGTTCAACCCCAAAAGAGCACTTGCTAAGTTTGGCGTATAGATGATTCTTTTGCAAAATTTCCAATACTGCCTCCAAATGTTAGGCATGAGTAGTCAGACTAGGGCTATAAACAAGTATATCATCAAAAAAGACTCGGACAAATTTTCTCAGATATGGCCTAAAAATGTCATTCATCAAAGCTTGAAGGTGGCAGGAGCATTTGTTAAACCAAAGGGCATAACCAAGGACTCATAATGTCCTTCATGGGTTCTAAATGCAGTTTTGTCTATATCTTCTTTCTTCATCCTAATTTGATGATAACCACTCCTCAAATCAAGTTTGTTGAATATTGTTGACCCTTGCAATTCACCTGAGAGCTCATCAATGATAGGTATTGAATATTTGTCCTTAACAGTAATATCATTTAGACTCCTATAGTCTACACACATCCTCTCACTACCATCAGGTTTTTTAACCATAACAATGGGTGAAGAGTATGAGCTATGACTAGGCCTGATGATTACACTACTCAACATTTCTTGCAAAAGCTTTCCTATCTCATTTTTTATGCCAAGGATGTTTGTAAGGTCATTGACTGATGGGTTTAGCTCTAGGGATAAGGGGAATGCTATGATCACAAGCTCTATGGGGAGGAAGGCCAATACCTTCTTTAAAAACCAAGCTAAATTATTGTAGGACCCTTTGGATTTCAGGTTGAGCAGGTACTGACATTGGACAAAGCAAAGATAACTCAGCATCAATTGATACATGAGCAGTACCAGACATTTGTAGTAACCAACCACCCCTCATGAAGTTGAGACACTTATAGACATTGACTTTGCAGTTGTCCCTTCCAGCTCCTTTTGCATAATACCATTTAATTCCCTTGGCAGGCCATATAATTGAAACCTCATCCTTTTCTCCTTCATATTCCACACTACATATCCCAAAGTTTCAATCCACCTAGCTCCTAGAACCAATTGGCTAGTGTCCATAGCTAGCACAAAAAAAATAGCTATAATAGGTACCCCTTGATACATGAATTTAACTTCCTCACAGAGGCCTTGACTAAACAGCTGCCTTCCCCCAACTACTGTCACCTCAAGTTGCATACTAGTATTGATAGGAAGTTGAATTTTTTAAACAACTTTTTCTCAATGAAGTTATGTGTAGCCCCAGTGTCTAATAAAGCACATATAGGTGTAGATTTGATGGTACCTTGCACACGAAAAGTTTTTGGACCTATCCTACCAGCAAGGGTATGCAAAGAGATTGCAGCTAAATCAGGGCTGCTTGTTGGCATCACTTGTTCTTCACTCTCAAACTCTTTACTGGGATCTTCATCTGAACCATTTCCATACTTAGCCATCTCCCCATCAATTGCACCAAGCATCTGCATAAAACTGCTCCCCTCATAGGCTCCCATCATGTGCATGATTGTCTTCCCTGTGCACTTATGGTCCCTCACAAACTTCTCATCAGAATGGAAACAAAGCCCCTTCTCTCTTCTTTCCTTCATATATTGTAGAAATTGTGGATCTTTAAATTTAGCTGAGGCATTTGAGGGAGAAATTGTTGGCAAGGGAGAAGATACAATAGGTTTGTGAGTAGAAGTAGTGACTGGGCTGCATTAGCCTTCGCATAGCTAGAAACCCCAACATTACTAGAGGAACCCTTGTTAAATCCACCACCAGGTTTCCAAGCTCTCTTGTGATCATCAAGAATTGACTCTTTGGCTATAGCTTCTCTGTAAGCCTCCAAAACTGTTCGAGGATGCTTTAGCTTAACTTCTTTCTACAGCTCAGCGTTAAAGCCTGATATGTAACAGCTAATCAAAGAAGGCTTGGCAATATGCTTCACTAAATGACTATATTTTAAAAATTCCCTATGATACTCCAATACAGAGCTATTTTGTTGCAATTTATACAAAGTAGCCTCTGGATCATCAAGCTCAGATGGACCAAATTGCAACAACAATTCATTCTTCACCATTTCTCAATCAATCACTCCCTCTTCTTGTTGTTCATACCATCTCCACCATAACAATGCCTCTCCCTTCAAATAATACACACTAAAAGGTAGCTTCTCATAATAGCTAACTCCTTGAGTGTGGAAATGATGTTCCATATGATACACCAAATTTGAGACATCCCCAGATCCATCAAAACTAGGCAAATGAATCTTAGGATGCTTTGGGCTACTCATACCTTGTTGTTGTTGGTTATGTCTTGGATCATGCCTTCTCTTTGAGTTCCCCGATGATTTGTCACCCGTTCTTGGTCCCATTCTGTTCGACGATGGCTAGGGTTTCGATGTCGAACACCTGGTGAATGCCTAGAACTCCTGCTTTCATCCGAATAATTCTCACTACCTCTTGTGTCCCACGACTGATGAGATCGTCAAGAATGATGTTGATTACGCTGAGCATGAACCAACTGCTCAATCGCTTTCTCAATCCGATCAAACCGCTCCTCATAGATGGGATGCGTGTGAGCAACTCCACCATTACTGGCGGTCACTTGGACATCCTGATCCCCTGCTCTAGGTCTGAATCGAGATCCAGACCTGAAATCGAGGATTTTCAGCTTCTTGAATTGGTTCTTGTTCAATTTCTTCATCGACGACAGCATCGACGTCGACTTCTAGCTCTGATACCATTGTTCCAACTCGACCTCCAATGGCGTTGTTTGACGCGGCGGATCGTCTTCTTGCCATTGACCTGCAAACCCTATGGTTGAGCTCCAAAATGGAAGAAGAAAGAAGAAGATGAACAGGGACTAATTGTCTCCAATTCTATTCATATCATTTCCCAATAACCAAGGCTCATTTATACAATGTAGAAGACATGTGCATCGCACGTAAATGAACATGAAAGCTCTAACAGAATTCAATTAATAGTGGACCCCACTCCTAACTGTTACCCAACTCCCTTCTTACAGCTGTACCAGTGCATAGCGCGCCATCTATTATAGGGATCTAAATGAAAAAGACACAAGCTATTTACAAAGAAACCCTCCAACGACAAACAATTCCCCATGGACTGATACGCACTGATATACGCAGCTCCAACCCCAGCGCTAATTGATCAGGTGCTTGGATCACATTCTTAACTTAAACAGATCCCATGTTGGTAAATACATCTGAAGGAAGTCGGTGGATACTGCAAGGACCAAAGGACTGAAAAGAGAAACTGAGACACAAAGGTAATAGAAAGGGGACTAACAGGAATCACCATAAGGAACTGAAATTTCTCTGCTACTAGAATTAAAGTCGTGCTCTAGAGATGTTACCTATGAAACATGAATATATACTATGTGGAAGCCCTGTCCGACATGCGAATAGGATACAATACTTACTATTTGAATGTAGTTTTCAGAAAATTTCTGGTATCAGTGTGTCGTGTCATATTGTGTCTGTGTCGCTGTTAGTGTCCTTGCTGCTTAGGTTGTTGTACTATATTTGGATGTATCAATTAGGAGTACCATAACCACTAGACGAAATGTCTTCTTTCTGCTATTGGCTTGACCAGTCAATCATCTCGTTCGACTCTTGCTTGGTAAAGACATCATTTGGATGCTTGCGCTCACAGTTGAGATAGAATTTCCCTACTGTTTACTAGATCTCTAGAAGTAGGCTTTCCATATAAGAAATTAATAGCATCTCAGAGGAATGAGAATTAAATTATGCCAATTTTTCTATGGAATTTTCTGAAAATAGCAAACCCCATTTCTAATAGAAAAATGTTTAGATTAACCGGTGACCGCCACAACTTAAATTAATGATTAAAATAACCAAATACTACAGAAGAATGTTATAAAATGAATACTCAAAAGGAAAAAGTATATAGATGGTGAGAAGAAAATAGAAACCCCATATTTGAAGTTGAGGAACAGGTCAAAAAAAAAGAAGGGTATGATACTAAGCAGCAACAGCAATATTCTTATTCTCAAATTATATTGGAAAGTATTGAAATAACCACAGAAATTTCATGCTCATTATGATTAATAATAGTATCTAATTTTGAAGGGAAAACCCCAAAAGATCATAATCTGTGACTAAGTTGATCCATTTTTTCCTTATAAGAAATCTGAGCCATGATCAGTCAACAGGGCCGGCCCCGAGTTTACAGGGGCCCAAGGCGAAATCCCAAAATGGGGCCTGTTAGGAATTTGAGAATCTTGTTGAGTCTTTGGTGCAATCAACACAAACCACCAAACACGACTAGATCACACCAATCACACAAAACACACAAGAATTGTCCCGGCTGGGGCTTTTACCTTAACCCGGGGGAGGAAGAACCGAGATATTATTCAACTAGAGAAGATACAACAATATTACAATTCTCACCACGACCCTCTCAAGCCTAATGGAACTTGATGCTGCTTACAATGGAGAAACTGTCTCACTGTACTCTCTTCTTCTATTTGGTACTCAATAGAATCATATGAATCTATGAGCCGTTACAATTATTTATATAGATCTAGAGACAAACCCTAAGTTAATATCTTTTTACAATAGCAATTGAATATTACATAAGAGGTAACCCTACGATAAGAGCCACACGATCTAACTTGAAGAGCAAGTTGGGCTTTTCACGAATCAGCCAGACTCAAGCCCGAAACCCATCAGCGCCGCGAACGGTCGACCGCACCAACAAGACGGTCGACTGTCCTCCCCTCTGGAAGACTTCGTGCAGTGCAGGGGTCGGTCGACCGCACATGAGTTGCGGTAGACCGCAACTTCTGTTGTTGCTACCGCTGACTGTTTCTCGCCTCCACTCTGTTTCCAATCGTCTCGATCCCTCCATCGTCTTCTTATCCAACATCGTATGCAAGACATAAACCCAACAATCTCCACCTTGGATTGCATACGCATGAATCCATACCTGTGTGATTTAAAACACTTCTAGACCTTTCTTCTCCGCTTTGTAAACAATATGTTTCTATGGCTTATTTTGCTAGTTGAACAAACCTTCACCTGTTTTCCTCCAGCTGTATGCCCCCTCAAGGGCACAACCTTGTAGATGTAATCATGGAGGTGCTACCCTCCACACGAACACCACCTACATCAAGGCTCTCTCCACCTTCCAACGGTAATCGAACTTTGCAGTCTCGCGTCGGTAATTCTAGTGACGGCTTATTTAGGAACAATGAGCTTCCATACACACGACTGAGATTTTCTGCTCCCACAAGGCTGGTAGAGGTTGTGCTGACCCTGCCCAATTCCCCTCTTACCCTTCATTACCTTACGACGACTATTCCAAACTGTCAAAACTCCACCTCGAGCTGTGTACCTGCAGCGACGAGCATCAAGAGTACCCAAGGATATCAGATTCTGCTGTATCGAAGGAATATGCATGACCTCTTCTAGTGTGAACCCTTTACCATCTGGCGTCTCCAATTCAACTGTTCCCTCACCCACTACTTCACAAATCTCACCACTCCCCATTCTCACACTACGGTCTGTTGATAACTTGTAAGTAGAAAACATCTCCCTTTCGGAGCAAATATGAGAAGAACTTCCTGAGTCAAGATACCAACTTGAATCCACATCTGAAGAACTTGAAACAAGAAGACAATAATCGTCATTGTTACGTGACTCAGTTGCGCTGACTATATGGGCTTGTTCCCCTTCTTTAGTAGTACTCTACTGACTCAACCACTTGCGACAGTATTTCTTGTAATGCCCAACTCCTCTATAATAATGGCAACGAATCTTATCCTTGTGTGCCATATTTCTTCCAATTGAAGTATCACCATCCACCGCAAAACACCCCAAAGAAATAGACCCTCCTTTATGAGTCTCCTTCTTAGTTCATCTTCCTCCAGACCCTTAATCACCTCGGCTATAGTAAGTGTCTCCTTGGCTGATTTCCCATGTAGCATGGTAGTTATCAAGTGATCATAAAAAGTAGGCAGTGAATATATCAAGTTAAAAGCTTTATCCTCTTCGCTAAGATCATCGCATTAATCACCTTCAGTTCAGATATTACCTTATTGAACTCCACAATATGATCTTGAAGATGGGTACCTTCCTTCATTGAGAACCTAAACAGCTTCCTCTTCCAGTACATTCGATCTAGCAATGACGACCCCAAGTAGTCAGATTTGAGTCTCAACCACAAACTCGCACTTTTCTCTTCAAGAATATTATACTTGACTTCATCCGCCAATTGCAACCGGATTAAACTCAAGGCCTTCAAACATATCTCATCCCACTTCTCCTGCTTCACGTCGGTTGGCTTCTTCTCTTCTAGGGCAAGGTGCAAGTCCTTCTAAATCAAAACATCATGCATGTCCACCTTCCATAGATTGAAGTTGATCTTACCGTCAAACTACTTGATCTTCTTCTTTTGATCTGCCATCTCCAAGGAACTCGAACAAACCCACGAACCTGATTGCTCTGATACCAATTGTTAGCAATTTGAGGATCTTGTTGAGTCTTTGACACAATCAACACAAACCACCAAGCAAGACTAGATCACACCAATCACACGAAGCACACAAGAATTGTCCCGGTTGGGGCTTTCGCCTTAATCCGGGAGAGTAAGAACCAAGATATTATTCAACTAGAGAAGGTACAAGAATATTACAATTCTCACCACGATCCTCTCTCAAGCCTAATGGAACTTGATGCTGCTTACAATGGAGAAACTCTCTCATCCTTCTCTATGAAGTACTCTCTTCTTGCCTCCACTCCGTCTCCAATCGTCTCGATCCCTCCATCGTCTTATCGTCTTCTTATCCAACATCGTATGCAAGACATAAACCCAACAGGGCCCCCATACAAATTTATTTTGTTAAAAAAAGTTGTTAAAAATTTCTTTTCGATATTTTTTTTCTACAATTCTTAAAAACCGATATATATGAAGAAATAAATGGAGATTTAGGGATTTGATTAAAAAAATCTCCATACAAATTCAACCCAAGTACCCAACTAAGGTAGCGTTTGGCCCAGCTTAAAATTAGCTTCTCTTCTCCTTTAGAAGGAGAAGCTGGGCCAAACGCATATTTTGAAAAGCTCTACAGAAGGAGAAGTAGCTTTTTTTAATAAATAAAAGGAGCTTCAAAAAAAACCCTCAAGAGCAACTTCTGGCTTCCCCTTTTTTTATTTTTTAACCTTTTCTCTTTTTTTGGCCATTTCCACATATCAAACCCTAACAACAAAAAATTTTCCCCTTCCCCTTACTCGCCGAACACTCGCGACTGGGGAAACTCGCGACTGGTGAACACCGCCGTCGAACCCCGCCGTCGAACCCCACCGTCGAACGCCGTCGAAGAGTCGCCGTCAAAGAGTCGCACACTCACCAGGTATGGTTTCTCATCTTCAAATGATCTAGATCCAATATGAAATTAGATCCATTTTAGGTTGTGATTAGATCTATTTTATGTTTTCATTAGATTCATTTTAGGTTGTAACAAAATAAACTAAAAAATAAACTAAAATGGATCGGTTTCCATGCTCGTGAGGGCTCTGATCAGCGAATAAACCATAACAGTTGATCGTATCTAAGGGTCCTTGTGCACACATTTCAAGGCAATGTCAATAATCATTTGGGCAGCTATAGGCGAGACCCTCCCTTTGATTCGAGGATCGATGATGAGTGAAAGGCGGCAGTCATCAGCAAGAAAAGGCTTTCTCCATTTGATGATGTTATTCTTCTCTTCTTTCGGTTGTCGAGCATCCAGATTTTTCCTACCTGTTAGCAGTTCAAGAAGGATGACGCCAAAACTCCACACATTGCTCTTGGGTGTGAGCAATGCTTTCTATAGATTTTTCACAGACAGATTTGAAGTACTCAAAATTTCCAAATCTGCATACGCTACACATCCATATCCCGATAGCTTTGCACTAAAATCTTTATCAACTTGTATATTTGCAGTTGAAAATCCATGATACATTGCCTGGAATGACCCTTCTTAAAATTTTTTTGCAATTTGATAACTTATATTTTATTCTTAAATAAAATCAAATGCTTAAATTGAATATAAAAATAGCTTACAATTGATATCTTATGTCAAACAACTTCTAGCTTAAAAGTACCTTTAAAGTTAAAAAAAGCAGACTATCCAAATAGCTTCAGCTTTTAATTTCAAAGCTCTACTTTCTGGCTTCTCCTTCTGAAGTAGCTTTAAAGCCCAAAAAAAGCTAGGCCAAACGCAACCTAAAATAAGTCGGTCCAAGTACTAATTTTGAAAACAAAAGCCAAAAAAATTTAATTTGGGGGCCCCTAAAAAAATATTACATACAAAATACATATATGTAAATACAAGGGAAAAAATTTTGGGGGGGCCCTAAAATTGTGAAAAATTCGGGGGCCTGAGGCGGTCGCCTCCCCCGACCTCCATCGGGGGGCCGGCCGTGTCAGTCAGCCTAGTCTGAGAAAGAGAATTGACATGCTTATGAGTTGATATTGTTGAGATGCTCATGAGTTGATATTGTTGGTTGAAAATGAGATTGTCCTTTTTGTTATTATAAATTGTTTGATAAGTATTATTCTTTTGCTAAAATAATAAACAGACTAGAGAGCGTTTAAGCAAGAATTTTGAATATCCTAATCATACAGGATCTAGTGATCAACCAACCAATACTGAAAGCTAAGAATGACGAAATCCATGGATCGATTGATCAACCAACCATTACTGAAAGCTAGGATTGATGGAAATCTATCGAATAGAAGTGACGAGTGCACTCTAGCTATTTCGGAGGAACAATCATTCGCGATGACTCCTACGAAGGAAAGAGTTTAAGTCTATATTTGGGAACAAAGTTAAGTCGGGATAATTGGAGTTATCTCATTTAACTCTTTCAAAACTCTATTTATCCTAACTTTGACCTATTCGAAACTCATTTTAGAGTTAAAATAATTGTAGTTATCTCACCCCGAAAGTGGAGATAAATGCAGTTATCTAAACTCCACACTTATCAATTTTTTCTTGACTTTGGCAATGTCAAAGAACTAAAAAATTTGTGAATCGGATGTAAAGGTATGGTGACCAATATTAGAATACCTTGTATCTCCAAAGTTTAACTTTTGTTCCCAAATAAGACCTAAGTAGTCATATTTTTCAAGCAAGGGAGCAAATGTGTCCTGGAAACATTTTGGTTGGAAACATTTTGGTTAAGGTCTGCTGACTTGGTTATACTACCATTACCTCCAACTTAAAGTTATCTTCCGAGTTAAGAAAAATAAGATGAGTGTGTAGTTTAGACAACTATAGGTTTCTCCCCTTTTAGGGTGAGATAACTACAGTTATCTTGTTACAGATTATATGAGATAAGAACAATAGAAATTAGGGTTAAAATCCTAGACTAAGGTGCTTGAGATATTTATCCTAGGTATCAAGATTGGAATACCTAGACTACTATCACAAGCCAGTATTTATAGGATAAATACTAGTTTGGGTACTGGGTTCTAAACCCACTCAACCAGTGTTCCGATATCCATACAATTAGTACGTGTAACACACGTGTTACCCATAGAATAATATTACACATAATATTATTCTATGGGTGAGAATATACCAATATATCCAACATATCTTACCTCTTAAATGAGTCCCAAACATGCTAAAGTTAGAATAACTAGAGTTTTCTAGAGTTATGAGACAGTAGTCCAGACTGAACTTTGTTCATTAACATAGCCTTAATCAATGAAAATCAAAGACTTCCATCTCACATAAAATGATATCACAAAAATAGAGTTCAATTCTTCGCACCATAATTATTAGAGGAGTTCACTATTAAAAACTGATGCAATAGATGTAATTGAATGGACTACTAGAAGTGAGAACACAAGATTTCGATGCAAATAATCCTTTCTGTGACTCCAAAAAGGGGCCATCTTCCTCCTAATAATTCATACCATAACATACAACATATCCGTTTCAACAAATTTTAAAATCAAACATTTCTCAATTATTTTATTTTTGGAAGAGAATGTGCAGTATGGGCAACGTTGTTCTATCAATGAGCAAACAAACCCGGTTGAAAAAAATTTCTCAAATAATTTCAAAGAACTCTACAACATTATGCACAAACTTAAGACTACACATATTACTATGAAAACCCAAATCAAATATTACTATGAAAATGGGTATAAATAACATCAAAAAATATTTTAAAATATAAAATAATACCTGAAGTTGAGGAACTGGCCGAAAAGGAAGAGGGGGTAAGAGTACCAAGGGGGAAAGGAAAAGGTAGTGACGGAGAAGAGAGAGAGGAACTGAAGGGCTTTGAGCACGTGCGACACTTGTGCCATCCGGTGGCTGGGGTCCACCCCTTTCCCGCATAGATCCACCCATTTCTGAGGGTAATTCCATAGGAAATAGTAGAATGGGAAGGGGAGCAACGTCCCTACGATCACCACCGCCGCCATGCTTGTCATGTTTCCGGCTTCTCAGCTTCTCTTCATTTCCTGTATCACTGTTTTTTGTTTGGAAACTTTATCTGGTCCCACCTACTTACCAAATTTGCAGAAAACTTTTTTGACTTTTTATAGCAGGGTTTATTTGTTATTTTGTTCACATGTCCCTAATATATGCACAAATTGTGAAAACACATTCTTCACAACTCTGTATTTGCATAAATACCTCCAACTTGTTCACTCTTATATTAAACTCAAATGACTTAGATACCTCTCATTTTTAAATGCCACTCATCTGCTCATTTTCTATGCATTATCGTCAAAGATACATTGCTACCGCAAGGAAAACAGATATTATGATTCTTGAAATATGTGAGGTATCGATACTAAGTCCAGATAATCACTGCTTAGGTAATTTTTAAGGGATGTAATTTTCATATATATTGTATAGAATTCATGGGTAAGAGTAATGCTAGAGCCACTACCAATTTCACCTCCTTCAACTTTTGAAAATTGCATAGATACCACACATAATTTGGCATCTTTCTAAGTACCTATGAAGATTGACCCCCTTGAACGTTAAAAAAATTGCATAGAAACTCTACAAATTTTGAGTATTTTTGTAAATATTTGACCCACTGTCATTTCTTTAATCTTGTTAAGATGAATCAGAGAGATGAAAACAATACTGAGTATTGAATTGAGTTCAACCAAATACAATATCACCTATATATAGGAGGAGAACAAATATCAAAACAACTCTACAACCAATATGGGGCTATAATAATATCTAACACCCCAACTCAAACTCACGATGGGTCAAACAGTGTGAGTTTGCCTACTAAGTATCTAAATCTCTGAACAGTATGAGATTTGGTGAAGAAGTCTGCAGTCTGCTGGGAAGATGTAACAGAATGGAGAGAAATGGTCCCTGCCTCAAAGCACTTATGAACATAATGGCAATCAATCTCTATATGCTTCATTCGCTCATGAAAGACTGGGTTGCTTGCAATGTGTAATGCACTTCGGTTATCACAATGAAGATGAGTAGCTCATATAAGAGTGATACCCATATCTGATAACAGCCAACGAACATGAACAATATCTTTAGTAGTAGCTGTCATTGCTCTGTACTCAGCTTCAGTCGAAGAATATACAACAACTGCTTATTTCTTACTTCGCAATGGGATCAGTGAATCACCAAGAAATAGACAGAAACCGGTGGTGAACTATCTGGTAGTAGGATCACCTGCCCAATCTGAATCAGAATATGCACTCAGCTCTAATTTGGATGTAGCAGGCATGAATAATGAGTGAGTAGTAGTGCTCCGAAGATATCTGAGAATCCGAAGAAGAACACTGTAGTGAACTGATGTAGGAGCAGAAATAAACTGACTGACAACACTGACTGCATGAGCAATATCGGGTGTGGTAATGCATAAGTAGACAAACTATCCAACAATCTGTCTGTATCTAGTGGGATCAGGAAGGAGCTAACCATTAGTGGGACGAAGCTTCACATGAAGCTCTAAAGGTGTATTGGCTGATCTACTGTCAGAAAGGCATGCAGCGGAGATAATATCTGATGTATATTTCTGTTAAGAAATGAGTATCCTCCGAGATCTATGAGCAATCTCTAGGCCTAGAAAATAACGTAATCTGGCAAGGTCTTTCATATGGAAATGCTGATGAAGGTATTTCTGGGTGGATGTAATGCCCGCAGAGTCATCCCCAGTAATGATCATATCGTCAACATAGAGTAGTAGAATTACCCTCCCCAGCGGTGATGACCGCATAAACATAGAATGGTCCTGAGAACTCTGACTAAAACCAGCCTTGGTGATGACAAGGCAAAAACACTCAAACCAGGCTCGAGGGGCCTGCTTCAAACCATATATAGCCCGATGCAACCGGCAAATATGACGAGGAAGAATACGAAGGCCAAGAGGAGGATCCATATAAACAACCTCAGATAAGGTACCATGAAGAAAAGCATTCTTCACGTCCATCTGGTATAACGGCCATTGGCGGATGGCTGCAACAGCAAGAAGAGTGCGAACAGTAGTCATCTGTGTAACGGGAGCAAAGGTCTCATCATAATCAATATCATGCTCCTGAGTAAATCCTCGGGCTACTAGACAAGCCTTGTGCCGCTCAATAGATCCATCAATTGATATTTGACCACTTGCAGCTAATAGGCTAAACACTCTCTGGCAGAGGAACAACATCCCAAGTGCCAGTCTGATCAAATACACTGAATTCCTCTGCAATAGCTTTCCTCCATTCTGGATACTGAATTGCATCTTGATAGGTTCTGGGCTCACATGTAGAGTGTATAGCAGTGAGATATGCATGAAACTATAGTGAGTAGAAAGCTAGGGTGGCAAAACCAAACTGATCAGAATGACCAGTGGCATCAGGTGTATAACATGCCGGAGGAATACCAGAAGTGGAACGGGTAGACTGACGAAGATGTGGTGGACTGACAGGGTATGGCAGTAAGGACGGTGGGGTAGGTACATGTGTCGGTGGGGAAGTAGGTGGGATGGGTGCTGGCTGCTGTGGGGATGCAGGGGGTATTTCGGTAGGGGAACAACATGTATGAGGACTGCAAGAGATGTGAATGGAGCCAGAGGAGTGGGATCAAAAGGAATGCCGGACGATAAAGTCGGGAGGCTAGCAATAACTAGGGAATCGAGAAATCTAGTATCCTCGGGGGAGTCAGGTAGTAAGGGGAGTCTTTCACAAAAGATACATGTCGAAAAATATGGACACGACCCGCTGATGGATCAAAACAACAATAATCTTTATGTTCAGGACTGAAACCGAGGTGAACGCACTTAGTAGCACGAGCGGAGAGCTTCGTGCACACAGTAAGAGGGAGAAGGATGTAACAGGTGCACCCAAAGGTACGGAGCATACTGTAGTCGGGAGGTGAATGATAAAGAGCCTCATAAGGCGTCGTACCAGCTAGGACAGACGAGGGAGTAATGTTGATGAGACTAACAGAGGTCATGATAGATTCAGCCCAGAAAGAATAAGGAGCGGAAAAGGAGAGTAAAAGAGCATGAGCCCTCTCAAGGATGTGACGATGCTTGCATTCAGCTACACCATTCTGTTCATGTGTGTGAGGGCATGATTGCTAAAAAGGGTGTCGTGAGACTGAAGGATTGATCTCATAGTGGTGGAAGTGTACTTACGTGCACCGTCTGATCGAAAATTCTTAATGCGCACACTGAACTGAGTGTGAATCATAGTTGTAAAGAATCGGTAAATATCAGGTATCTCAAATCGCTAACGCATAAGAAAAACCCATGTATGTCTAGTGAAGTCATCGATGAAGACAACATAATAGAGATAGTTTTTCCACGAAGGTACGGGAGAGGGTCCCCATATGTCTGAATGAACAAGTTGAAAAGGGTGAGTGGTTTCAGAAGTTCTTTTGTGACTAAAGGGTAGGAAAATGTGTTTGGCCAAATGACAACTCTGACAATCAGATAAATGTTTAAAAGTGAGAGAACCATGGGCACCACTCCGAGCTATAGTATGGAGTCATGATGCATTGATATGACCTAAATGTCTGTGCCACAGATCAGCATCAGAGGAAACAATACCGGCACAACTAAAAGGAGAGTGATGTGCACGAAGAAAATCTATATAATATAGACGATCCTGACGACTAGCACGCTCAAACTCCTCACCGTGGAGAAATCAGTAATTGAACAACCTAAATAGTCAAAAATAACGACAAGACCACTATCGCACAACGCACTAATAGAAATAAGGTTTATTGTAATCCATGTTTTTCGTTTTTCGTATTTTTGCTATATTTTTCCTTCTTTATCGAGTATTTGTACTCTCTTTGTATTTTGGACCGTATATTGGAGTTGTTTTCAATATATATTCGTTTTGCTCATTTTTGATCTCCTTGTGGTTGATTCTTCTGTTCCTTGAATTGTTCTTGATCATATTGTTATTTCGCTCTTCATTTGGTTCTTTTTCTCTTTATTTTGTTCTTGGGTGCTCGTGGTGTTTTGGTTGGTTACCATATTGCTTATCCTATTGTTTTTTATCCCTAATTAATTATCAAAGCCAAATTAACCAAAATCCTACTGGAAATCCCGTACAAATCATATTAAAACCATCTCCTATTATAACTACTAATACCCATTAACCCAATACTCATTAACCCACAATAAAACTCTATATATATATCTATCTCTCCCTAAACCCTAACCCTAAACCTACTTCTACCCCGACTTCCCTCCTTTTCCCTGTTGCGCTGTCAGCCCCAGCCGCACACCCCCATCCTCCGACCAGCGCATCCCGACCCCGGCCTATGTGCCCATCCCGACCACCCTCTTCCTGTTCCCGTTCGCCCTTGCCGACCACCACACCCGACCACACCCATCTCTCCATCTTTGCCTTCGTCTCCATCCTCCGGCACCGACCAATAGCAGTCGCAGGAGCAGCAGCGACCAGCAAAGGCCAACCGCCGCTACCTCGCCGCCCGATCTCCTTCTCTCTCTCGTTGGTGTTTGCACGTGCACGTAGTTTGCACGTGGGTTTTTTTTATTGTCCGGAAATCTGTTCCCGTTATTCTTGGTGTTCGTTTCGTCTTCGGTTAAGGCAAGTAACTTGTACTCAATTCCTTTGTATGATATAAGTCATAAATACCGCTTGTAGTGTAGGTGTGTTCTAGAGACAATTCGTGTGTGATGTATTTTTGATGATATTGTCTCTATAGTGCTATTGACCATAGTTGCCCCACGACACAAATTTGACATGAAACAACTTAGATTTTGACCGTTCTTGATGTGATCATATTTGTGAGATAATTATGAGAAATCACGTGTTTGTTTGGATCCATGTGATATACTTATTGTGGACTTGACATATACCATATTTCATGATGTTTGGATACTTAGTAGACTCTATACCATGTTTGATTTTGATTGGAACAAGTTTTGTATGATTTATGTTGGTTTTATTGTTGAAGGAAAATCTGTATTTTGTCGATGATCAGTTTTGATTGGTATTTTAAACCATATTAAGGTCAGTATTTTAACTTCAATATTAAGCATGATTTGTAGAGAAATCTGTCTTCTTTACAAACTCTCTGACCTTGATTGATTTCGTTTTCTTATCTGTGAGTTATGATTGTTTTACTACAAATGTGTATTTCATTTCCAGATTTCGTTTCTTGATCATTTTGATGACTAAACTATTTTAATACTAGTGCTAAACATATTATTTTGATCTAAAATTTTGGTCAGTATTTCTATACTTGTTTAGGGATTATCCATAATTTTGGTGGATTTATTTGATAAGATTTACATACCGTTTCATGCTTTCGAATAAAAACTATACTTGCTGGATTTTGCTCGCTGTTCTGAAAAGATTTGCATTTTCACCCTAATTCCTTTTCCTGTATGAAAAATATTTATGAAATACGAAAGTTGGCTTATTTTGTCTATTTTCATCTCTCTTTGGCGGATTTGGATTTCGTTTCACGGTTTGTGAGATATTACAGTTTTCGTACAACAGTGTTGAGAATTCCAAATTTGCCAAACTATCGTTTCTTGATGTTTTCTGATTTTTGTTGGCTAAACTAATCTTACTGTAAAATTATGAAACTTTATATTCTGATACTAGACATATAGGGAAATATCCCAGATTTTTCCTGGATTTATTTGATATGGTTTGATGTTGTTTTCCCGGCTGTGAATTCGATTTTCTGATTTCTGGCAGAACTTATTTTCTAGATTCAAATCAGTTTTAAGACTTGATTTTGTGAAATACCATATGTTTATATTCACTGGATTCGGTTGGGAGTCTATTTTCTAGACCTTTCGATGAATTTAGATTTGCATGTTTGTAACACCGGAAATCACTGTTTTACTACAGTATGGTCTTGTTGTTCTGAACTTGAAATCTCGTTATTTTATCCTTTTGTGGGTTATCTTCTACTCATACATATTTATCTTGCAACTTGAACTTGTTATTTGATCATACCATGATATACTTGCCTGTTTCGTGACACATACATTCTTGTTTGACATTAATAATAATTAACCAAGTCGGTGTTTAAAGGGACAGATCTAGTAGTGGATAATTCAGAAACATGTACTCGAAAGAGAATCTATTGATTCTATGTGATACTTGGTTTGATACTTGAGACTTGGCTTGATACTTGATTTCTTGAGGTTTGATATTTCACTACTTGAGGCTTGATATTTTACTTGAGGCTTGTTTACTTGATACTTGAGGCTTAATACTTGATACTTGATACTTGAGGCTGGCCCCTGAGTACACTGCCCTATATGGTCCACTATGAAATATAAAGCGAAACTGTTTGTTGTAGCAACCATGCGGTATGGGATACATGAAGTGCTACCTAGATAGTAATAACTACAAGACTTAATACACGACACTTGAACATGATACATGCTTACTTAATACTTGATTACATGATACATGAGACTTGATGCTTGAACATGATACTTGACACTTGTACTTGACTACTTGACATTTGTTACTTGTTACTTGATTTCGTGATACTTGATTCGTGATACTCGATACTTGTTCACATGATACTTGTTCACTTGACACTTGATACATGCAACTTGTACTTATTCATCTTGCCATGTTAGTATTTTATTTTGATACCATATGCATATTCCATATTATTAGTTAGTTTTCCCCATGTACTTATATCCTGCATTACAAGCGGTCTGTAACTTGCAATTGAAGAGTACTTGTTTTCTTTTTCCTATCCCTGCAATTTATTGAATTGCAAATTTTGGAGAACAGGTTCCAGATAGTATTAGTGACATGAAGTATTAGTGCTGGATCATACTATTATTATTTCCTGTTTTCTTGCTTTGAAAAATATTATATTTTGATACTTGGATTTATTGTATTTGGGCAATGTGACCTAGGATTTTGACTTATTCAGATCATGATTATTTGAGATTCATATATTTTGGTTTCAAGTATTCTTGTTGGTATCTTGGTTCATATGTGCATGATTGGTTGATTCTTTTGCTTCCGACTCTGATTATTCTTGTGAAATATTGTAAAGATTCTTGAATAGCTTGTGGATGATGAAAATCATTCGCTGATCCAATGTTACATGCTGGTATTCCGTATTTCTGGAAAGTAGGGCGTGACATTTATTGATAAATGAGGAGCATAGAGAACATATGGTAATGTGAGAGTGGGAGAGTTAATTGTCCCTAAGTGTGTAATAAGAAGTGGTAAGCCATCAGCTATGTGTAAATATGGAAAGTGAGAGGGAAGTGTTGTGCAAGTGGTGAACAATGTCTGATTACTAGTGAGATGATGTGATGCACTAGAATCTAAAATACAGAGCAAATTCATACTGGGAGTGGTAGAAAGTGCAGGAGCAGAGGAGCCAGCATTGATAGACTGACCCATGAGCTATAGTTCCAGCTGAGTGAGGTGTTGCTGAAGATTAGCCCAATCAGCAGGAGACGACAAGGCCGGAGTGACGGGCATGGTCAAGGATGTGAGGGAAGAAGTACTGTGAGGAGAAATAAGACTACCGCTGCTATGATTGAGAGCACAATGTGGAGGGAGATGCTGCTGGTGTCTGGATCGGGGTAGGGAGTAGGGCGGTGCTACCAGTGGCAGAAATGGATGTGGGGTAGGGTGAGGAATGATGTAAGGAGAAAGTAGGAGGCCGGAGGCAGACTGAAAGTGGCGCTGCTGCTTTTTGAATCTGGAGGATGAACGAGAGGCGGTTGCATCGGGAAAGTCATTAGAGGCGAAAATATGTGGAAGAGACTGAGATGCCATCAAGTAGTAGTACCTGTATATATATATATATATATATATATATATATATATATATATATATATATATATATATATATATATATATATATATATTATTTTTTTTGGAATTATTTTTTGATTTTTTGATTTTTTTTAACAGAAAAGAGGGGCGAGTTTACAAGAGTTCCGGGTCGGGTTTACAAGGATAATTGGTTTAGAAAAGTAATGGGTAATGGGTTTACAAGGTAACGGGTAGGGTTAGAGGTTGAGGTTGGAGAGGAGAGGGGCGGCTAGGGGTCTGGATCTGGAGATGGTCGACGATGAGGGGTCTGGATCTGGAGATGGTCGACGTTGGAAAGGGCACGTACAGGAGGGGGCTGCAGTGGTTTTGATGGCGACTAGGGATGAGGGATCTGGATCTGAATCTGAAGATCTAGATGACAAGCCACTGCTCTGATGAGGGATCTGGATCTGAATCTGAAGATCTGGATGACAAGCCACTGCCTTATGAGGGATCTTGATTCTGACTGCAAAATGGACATGATGAGATGTATGAAGATGATGGGCTTTACGTCGCGATCTGGATCAAAACAATGAAATCTGAACGATGACGATGGTGATTTGGGTTTGCCGAAGATGAAGATAACTTCGGTGATTTTTTTTTGGGGTGAATTTGAGGATTTTTGGAAGGAGAAATTTAAGAAAGGAAAATTTGGATAATTGGCTCTGATACCATGTTAAGACGAATCAGAGAGATGAAAACAATACTGAATATTGAATTGAGTTCAACCAAATACAATACCACCTATATATAGGAGGAGAACAAATATCAAAACAACTCTACAACCAATATGAGACTATAATAATATCTAACAAATCTCATATTGCTCTTTGACCCCCTTGATAAAAAAAACTTGGCTCCAACCATGAATACAGTCTTTGACATGGTGCATCTTCTACATGGTGCATCTTCTTCGGTGTCGTTCTCTTTTAGGTTTTGTATTTTGTAAATCCTGCAATAGTTTTTTTTGTATAGAGTAGAGAATTCATCCAAAAGATAACAGAGTGTGCCCGATATATATTTTAGTATAAACTTCTCGATTTAACCATTGAATGTCCCTTTCAATATATGTGAATTTTTAGAAAAGTTTTGTTACTTGTTGTTAGGAATTTCATTATGAGTTTTTACGACACGATCACTACAAAGTACCAAGAAAAATAATAGATCAAACAAAACATACAAAAACACACAAATTTTGTCAACTAGAAGTAGTGGGTGAGGGGACAGTTAGCTTTTGTTTAATCCGGAGGGAAATACAAGGAGATCTGATATTCAACTAGAAGAGATTCCAAGGAGTTACTGATTCATTTGATACAAGGAATTAAACTCACCCACCAAGAACTATCTCTCTCTCGAGCCTCTCTTTGCAATGGAGAAAAGAATCTATGAAGTACTACCTCTCATATTGGAGGAGTTTACAATATATATAGAAGAATAGAGAGAAACCCTAGGTCTAATCTTGATCCTCAGTCGTCCGATATAACTTGGAAAAGAAGTAACTGAATAGGAACCGTACGATCTAACTTGGAGTTGAAGATTGGGCTGAAACGACCTAACAAATCAAAGCCCAAAACTGAACACAGCGCCGCAGGCGGTCGACCGCCACAAGACCGGTCGACCGTACCGCTCTCTGACTTCCCAGTACAAATAGCGATCGGGGGTGCAGTCGGGGGGTGCGGTTGACTGTCACCCAGACCGGTCGACCGCAACTAGCTGCACCTGTTGCTGCTGCTGTTCTCCTTCTACTCGCTTCGACGCTTCGACCTCCGTGCTTCATATTACCTTCTTTTAATCTGAACAACGAGTATACAAGACACAATCCTAACAAACTCCACCTTGGATTGCATACGAGTGCTATCACATGATATGTTACTCATCTCCAAACTCTAACAAATTCCACTTGTAAAGAAAACTTTGAGCAATAGCTTCTTCTTCTAGTTGAAATGATCTCACCAAGTCCAGTGCAGCCCCTCAAAGGCCCACTTCCGTAGATGTACTCACGAAGTTGCCAAACTCTGCACGAACTCCATCTACCCTTAGGTTTTCTCCACCTCTCGATAATATTCGAACATCGTGGTCTCGTCTCGATGAATCTAGTTGCGGCAAACTAGCTGAGCTTGCGGGAATACCGGGAAAAGGAGCAACACTTGCGCAAGTATTTCGAATTCCCCAAAGCTTGTAGAGATTGTTTTGGCTTGACCCAACCATTCTCATACCTCTAATCACCTTACGACGACCCTGAAAAATAGACAGAACTCCACCTCGAGCTGTGTACCTGCAGCCCCGTGCATCAAGAGTTCCCAAGGAAATCAGATTTCGTTTCAGCAGAGGAATATGCAAAACATCCCTTAAAGTGAGCATGTGTAGACCTGGCATCTTCAACTCAACTGTCCCCTCACTCACTACTTCACAAATCTCTCCAGTTCCCGTTGTCATACAACGCCCCGTAGTAGACTTATAAGTAGAAAACAACTCCCTCTTGGAGCAAATATGAGAAGAACTCCCTAAGTCAAGAAACCAACTAGAATCCACTTCTAAAGAATTTGAAACAAGAAGACACGAACCACCTGAATCAAAGGCACTAACCACATTTGCGGCTGAACTCCCGTTCTTTGCACTCTCTTAATTCTGTAATTTTCAAGAGTCTTTCTTGATATGCCTTGGCTTCCTGCAATATCGGCAACGGATCAAATCCTTTTGCAAAGCACTTTGTCTCCCCCCCTCCCCCGAAGGACCGTCCACTGCTAGACAACTTGTAGGAATAGACGACGAAGATTTATGGGTCTCCTTCCAAAGTTGATTTTCCTTCAATGCTTTGATTACACCATCTACCGAAATACTTTCATTAGCAGATCTACCGTATAGCATGGTCGTGATCAAAGGCTCGTACGAATCCGGCAGTGAATATATCAGGTTGAAAGCTTTATCTTCCTCACACACATCTGCATTGATCGCCTTAAGTTCAGATAATACCTTATTGAACTCTGTAATGTGGTCTTAGAGATCGGTACCTTCCTTCATAGATAAATGGAATAACTTCCTCTTCCAATGCATCCGATCTAATAACGACAAACCAGAGTAGTCAGTTATGAGTCTTTCCCACAGACTCGCCGCGTCAGTTTCTTCAAGAAATCTGCACTTGACCTCGTCCGCCAAGGATAGTCAGATTAGACTTATGACTCTTTCACGAATATCTTCCCAAACACCATCCTTCATATCAGTTGGCTTTTCATTCTTCTTTACTGCTGACTGCAACCGTTCTTGAACAAGAACATCATACATGTCAGTCTTCCAAAGATTGAAATTGATCTTACCATCAAACTGCTTGATCTTCAAAATACTATGGCCTGTCATCTTAACCAAGGAACTCGGCAACCTGAAGCTCTGATACCAGTTGTTGGGATTGGGGCGTCAACAAACGTCCTCTGGTCGCAGCGGAACTAATTAGAGCAATGAGGAAGACAAAGTAGACGAGGCGAATAAATTGTGCAAGCAAGTAGATCCACCAAACTAACACAAACACAACAACGATGACTTATCCCGGTTAGCTTTTGCTTAATCTGAGGGGAAATATAGGGAGATATGATATTCAACTAGAAGAGATTACAAGGAGTTACTGATTCACTTGACACAAGAAATTAAACTCACCCACCAAGAACTCTCTCTCTCAAGCCTCTCTTTGCAATGGAAAAAAGGATCTATAAAGTACTACCTCTCATATTGAAGGAGTTTACAATATATATAGAAGAATAGAGAGAAACCCTAAGTCTAATCTTGATCCTCAATCGTCCGATATAACCTGGAAAAGAAGTAACTGAATAGGAACCGTACGATCTAACTTGGAGTTGAAGATTGAGATGAAACGACTTAACAAATCGAAGCCCAAAACTGAACACAGCGCCGCGGGTGGTCAACCGTCCACCAAGACCGGTCGACCGTACCGCTCTCTGACTTCCCAGTACAAATAGCGGTCAGGGGTGCAATCGGGGGGTGCGGTCGACTGTCACCCAGACCGGTCGACCACAATTAGCTGCACCTGCTGCTGCTGCTGTTCTTCTTATACTCGCTTCGACGCTTCGACGCTTCGACCTCCGTGTTTCATATTACCTTCTTTTAATCTGAACAACGAGTATACAAGACACAATCCTAACATATACTAGACTCGCTGTTTCCACTCATTGGAAACAGCGAGTTTAGTCCAAAATTTTCAATGAAGACTCACTGTTCACGATGGCGAGGATATTTACACTAGACTCACTGCTGGGAACGGCGAGTTTAGTTTTAAAAAAATTATATGGAGTTTTTTAATGAAAATTCACTAAGTTCAACAAGTCCAACAGAATATTTCACTTTCTGAGAAATTTCCGACATCCTCGCCATTCCCAACAACGAGTCTATTATAAATGTCACTAAACTCGCCATGTCCCAACGGCGATCACGAAACAACTAAACTCGCCGTTGGGAACGGCGAATTTAGTTGTTGAGTCCACAAGCGCAAATACTTTGACAACTGTCTTCTTTCTGCAAATAGTTTCGAAAAGTGGCATATAAAAAATACATATATAGCTAATAAGAATTATCAACTTAAAAGTAGGAATGCTGAATTCCCTTAGTTTAAATACTAGATTCCCGCTTGCCTGGCATTTCTTTCTTTAACAAAGATCTCTTAATTATACTATACCTGGCAGTTCTTTCTTTCTTCTGCCCACCTAATTAGGGAAGAGAGATTTTCCAACATCTAAAACTAAATTCCGTCTTAGAAAGAAATCGATATGAGAATCCTAGTCAACTAGACGATATAAAAGTGCTTTGGTAAGATATGCTGGTCTGATAGGAGTAAAGTATAGATAGAGAATCTTATTAGCTTCTCACTTTTATGAGTTGAATACCAACAACTGAGAAAAATATTTCCTTTCATCATCAGGGTACTCGAAACAAGTAATGAGCCAACCCCGTGTACATTCTAAACATCTTCATGCTTCATCATTGACTTGCGAGGATTGGTATAGGAAATAAATTCATGCGTGAATCTCAGTATTCCAATTAACAATAGCAATGACTGTACATGCCACATTAGGTAGTGCACAAATATTTCAATTTTTAATTGCAAGCTTTTCACTTCATTCTCTGGTTGCCTTGAAAACATGAACAAAATAGTCATGCTATAACCTGAGCAAACCATGAGATACTACGATCTATCATTTGCCTTTTCTTTCAAAAAGATGAAGCTTTTCTGGCAGAAGAGTTATAATGAAGCATGCAAACTCATCAAGAACAATGTAAAGGAAGCAGATATCATCGCATAATTCAGGAACAGTACAAGGGTTTGGGATGCTTCTCTATTATTCCCAGCAATTATATGATGCTCCAACCGAGTTAAGAGCATCAACATCTCAACAGGAGTTACGAACTAATGGAAGAAGGCTTTTTTAAATAATGATTATGCTTTTCTGCAAGCTCTTTCAGGAAGAGTATGTTTATGAAAAAGTGATAACAGCTTCAAGGAGGCTATTAACTGCTATCCACAATTTTCTCAACAAGTATACAATAATTTATGGATTACGCGTACAGAACAACACAAATCATACAAGTTATGCACCAAGACTTTCATCATGTTTTCCTTCATCATATACCGAATAATGAAACTGGTTGGTAAAAGAATTGCGACCTACATGCTTCTTAATCAACTGGGACTTCAACATCCATCTTCAAATTGGAATTTCCAAGAATCTGAAATAGAAAGACCTACATGCTTCTTAATCAACTGGGACTTCAACATCCATCTTCAAATTGGAATTTCCAAGAATCTGAAATAGAAACAGGAAATTAACTACTTCATGTATAAGACACCTCCAATATATGGTATACAGGATTTTAAAAGATGAAAACACACAAAACTAGAGACAAAATGAGAAAATAAACTATTGACCACTTTCAAGTACCCAAGACCTTCTCATAAACTATAATATGTGATTTTGCAGTAAGAATAACAAATTAAGATAGATAAGAGCATGTGTAGTCGTTGGCTATTTAAGCCAAAATATGCAAAATTTGGCTCGGAGGGGTGCTGCTAGGGCTGCAATCGAGCCGAGCCGAGCCGTATACCTTCAGGCTCGAGCTCGGCTCGTTTACTAAACGAGCTCAATTTTGAACTCGAGCTCGACTCGAGCTCAGTTCGAGCCGAGCTTTGGCCGAGCTTTGACCATATTCGAGCCGAATAGCTCGCGAGCTCAGCCTAAAAAAAAAAAAAATTCAAACTCGAGCTCGGCTCGTTTACGAAACGAGCTCGGTTCGAGCCGAGCTTTGCCCGAGCTCGAGCCGAATAGCTCGCGAATAGCTCGATTCGTTTGCAGCCCTAGGTGCTGAAGTCGTTGGCTATTTAGCCAAATTTTGGCTTTTGAGGAACAATATCGAGCTATATTTGGCAGACGAATTGGCTAAATGGATAAAATAGCCCGACGAAACATTATTTTCCGTTTGTTGATCGGACGGTGTATAATTTACTGTCCCAATTTTTTTTTATTAATAAAATAATTGGACGGAAAATTATACACCGTCCCAAAATTATTATTATTTTTACGTCGGACGGGAGATAATTTCCCGTCCGAAATTTTTTTTCCAAATTTTGTTTTGGACGGTAGATAATCTACCGTCCCACTCATTTCCTTTTACAAATATTTCTCAAAAGAGAAATGATGTACCATCTGTGTGAGCAATGTGGAGAATTTTTTGTTTTTTTTTTTTTTAATTTGAAAATGTCACTATCAATGAATGAGACGAAATTTTTTTTTAAGGATTTTTTTTTTTAAAACGTCGGACAGGAAATAATTTACCGGCCCTCCCATTAAGATTTCGAAACGCCAAATTTTGGCCAACAACGACTACAGACAAAAGCCATTTTTGCTATTGCTATTTGCCAAATATGCAAAAAATGGCTTTAAACGACTACAGATGCTCTAAGTGCAGGAAACAGAAAGAGACATTAGGATAGGGAAAATAGTAATAGCAATGATAATAATGATAACGCCGCCTTTTATTCCAAACTGGAGCCATCTCCTTTGTAACAACTGTCACATCCTTCTCATTTAGGTACCTCTAGCCATCTCTGTTCCATTAACTACAATCATGTTACTCTCTGGGTAACATAGTTACCGATTTATGTTGTACATGCCTAAATCCTCTTAATGCGTACATTCATAATTATATCGTAAATTAGAGCTATCTCTAATTTCTTAGAGATGGACTCAATTAGTATTGTCTTTTAGAGTTCTTAACACCGCCTCTACATTCGTTTCTTAAATTGATCAAGTAGATGTCTTATAAAATTTCCCCTTCAATTTCATTTTGGGTGTTATGATCACATGATACTTCCAGAAACAATAATATGAATTACCTACCCAAATTTGATCTATGGACAACATCCTCCTCAATAAAGAAGGCCCTGGCCTACTGAATGAGTGATAATTGAATATAAAAAAAAGGCAACATATCCTCGTTTCTTATCATCATTTTGCTCATCACATTTTACTTACCCAGTTATTGAAAAATTGGACTAATTGTCTAATCCTATAAATTTCAGAGTTTCTCTCCATGTTTCCAATTTAGAAACCACTTCTTCCCAATCCTCATCAATAAATAATATGCACAACAGGACCTTATCATGAATATGCTTAGTAAGTTCATTTGTCACAATAAAAAGAAATAAGGACTTAAAGTTAATCTTTGTCACAACCTTATCATAACAGTGAATGACAGTCTCTCCAAAATTGTTCTAATAATACTTACTAATCACCATACATATCCTTAATTACATTATTCTTTTCCAAAATTTACCACACAATCTTCTTATGACCCAATATAAGAATTTCTCTAGGCAACGAAAACAGTGTTCTAATTGTCAGCCATCATATACGATATGTAGGCAGACATGTCAGAAAATCAACACCAACTTCGGTGAAAAAAATCCATGTCCTGTTTAACCCAAAATCTACTGTAAACCAGCCAATATTTACATTTAGGCAGACAGTGGTGTATATTTGGTTTGAGAAAAAAAATCAGGGTTTTAAATTGAGTCAGTTATTGGGTTTCAAACCCAGCCTGGCTCGCAAGTAAAAATCATGATAAAAAGTTTAAACTATTGAAGAAAGAATTTAAATACTCAACACTGACTGAATTGAAAAAGGTTCCCTCAATTATATGGTTCAAGCATTTCTATGTTTTATTATATTATGCTACAAATGTCTAAATTTATTTTACATATTAACGTATAGGCGTATAGCACAAAGAAAGAGAGAATATTTTATTGAATACTAATAACTGAATACACTGTCACTTATATATTGGAGATTACAAAGAGTAATTTGAATCTAATTCCTAGGTGGGACTAAACGAAGACTACTTTAACACTCCCCTCAAGTTGGTCGTATATATTGTCAAACTTGCTTAAGAAAGTTTGAAAAAGCTTAGGAGATAGTGCTTTAATTAGGATATCAGTAAGTTGAGTAAGTTGTTCACCAAACCGGACATATGAAAATGAAATCACATTTTTCTCTCACTCATCTCGAATGAAGTGGCAATCAACTTCGATATGTTTTGTGCGCTCATGAAACACCGGATTTTTAGAAATATGCATAACAGCCTTGTTGTCACAGTAGAGAGAAATTGAAAATAGCAACGGGATTGCCAAGTCTCGAAGAAGATATTTGAGCCATAAAACTTCAAAAACCAAATGCTCAATGGCTCGAAATTCAGACTCTGCACTTGATTTGGCCACTACGGGTTGTTTCTTACTATTCTAAGATACGAGATTTCCTCCACAGAATACAAAGTACTCACTAGTTGAGCGCCTATCACCAACAGATTCTTCCCACTCAGCATCAGAATAACCTGGTAACGAAAGAGAATCAGCAGGCTTGAAGAGAAGTCATTGCCCTGGGACTTTCTTAAGATAGTGAAGAAAGTGAACCACTGCTACCTAATGAGTGATGGTCAGTGCATGCATAAACTGACTGACTCAACTAACTGCAAAGGCAATATCTGACCATGTCACTGAGAAATATATGAGTTTGCAGACCAGTCTGCGATATCGTCTTGGATAAGAGAACAATGCATCATTGGAGAAGGAGGACAACTTAATATTGGGATCCATAGGTGTGTCACTGGTGCCACATCCCAACATTCCTGCCTCGGTAAGAATATCAAGAACATACTTTTTTGAGAAAGAAATATATCATCCTTTGTGTGTGCAACCTCAGTGTCAAGGAAATATCGAAGCCGACCGAGATCCTTTGATTGAAAGGTTTGAGCTAACCGTTGCTTGATATCTGCAATTCCTTGCGAGTTACTGCCTGTGATAATGATATCATCAACATAGAGTAACAGAATAACAATGTATTTACTTCTTTTCTTTGTGAAGAAAGAATGATATGCCTTACTTCTAGAGAACCCATAAGAGCACACAGCTTTGCCGAACTTTTCAAACCAGTCCGAGGAGACTATTTGAGTCCATAAAGAGACGTTTTGCGATAATATACAAAATTCTCCCCATGTCGCTCAAAACCAGGAGGTTGCTGCATCATATACACCAGCTCTTTCAAGTTGCCATTCAGGAATGCATTCTTGACATCAAGCTGATAAAGGGGCCAAGAACAATTTGATGCAACAGAGATAAGAACCCGAACAGACGTGAGTTTCGAAACTGGAGAAAAGATCTCTACATAATCGACCCCAAATTCATGCGTATATCCTTCAGCGACAAGGCGAGCTTTGAGTCATTCAACTGTGCCATCGGGATTGTGTTTGACGGTGAATACCCACTTACGACCAACTATCTTAGCACCTACAAGGAGGTGAACAAACTGCCAAGTATCATTCTACTGAAAAGCCTTGCATTTCCTCTTTCATTGCCGTTGTGCAACCAGAGTGCTTGAGTGCTTCATGAACATTTTTAGGAAAGATGAAATTCAAGTAAGAGGTAAATGCTCGAAAAGATCTGTTCAGTTTACAAGAAATAAACTTGGCAATATCATAGTGAGCACAAGAACGTTAAGCCTTATGTTGACTGATAGGTAAATCATCTGTGTTAGGAATATTACCGACAGAAGCGGTTGACCCCGATTAAACAACAGAGGGTATATCGTGGATGGTCGAGTCGGAATGCGTCTTGCGCTTTCATAAACCCGAAGTGGCAGAGGTGGTGGTGGTGATGGTGATGGTGATGATGGTGGTGGTGGTGGTGGTGATGTTGGTGGAAATAGTGGTGGTGGTGGTGGTGGAAAATCAAGACTCTCAACAACAGCCATCGGTAAATTGGGAGTTTTGAAGGGAGTTTGTTCAAACAAAAATTGTTTGTGTTCAAACAATGAAATATGCGTGGGGTAAACATTTTTTCGTGAAGGACAATGCAAAGATAACCTTTCGAAAAGTGCGAATATTCAAAAAATACACATTTAGTAACATGTTGGTCAAGTTTATCAGTGTCTGGGTGGAGATTTTGAACAAAACACGTGCAACCAAAAACACGAGGTGGTAGTGAAAATGGATATTTAGATGGAAAAACCAGTTTGAAAGGTGATTGATTTTGAAGAATAAGAGATGCATACGGTAAATAAGAAAACAGACAGTGAGAACCGCAAAACACCAATAAAAATTGGGATATTCATTTCAAACATCAGAGATCGAGCACTGCTAAGTAAATGTTGATTTTTTCGTTCTGTCACTCCATTTTGTTGAGAAATATAGGCGCAAGAGATTTGGTGTATTATTCCATGTTGAGAACAAATTTATTAAAAATCAGAACTCACATATTCTTTAGCATTATCAGAACGAAAACATTTAAGAGTAATGCCAAATTGTGTTCGTATCTCAAAAAAAAAAAATCTTAAAAAACCTTAAACACTTCAGAACAATCTTTCAAGAGAAACAATCATATCATGCAAGAGAAATCATCAATAAACATAACAAAATAACGATATTTATTAAATATGAAAAAACCAATAGGTTCTCAAACATCATAATGCACTAAATCAAATAAATGTTCACTACGTTTATTGACACATCCTCGGTAGAAAACTTGATGATGTACCTAACTCACAGGGCTCACAAGATAACTTAGATGAAGACTCACAATTGGAAACTAAGTTCTTGAGATTAGTAAAGGAGGGATGCCCCAATCGCCGGTGCCACAACACGAGATCAGTAGAAGAATTAAAAATCGAGACTGGAGAATCCAAGATGTATAACCCATGTTGTTCACGACCAGTGTCAATCACCTTTCTCGTCGTAATATCTTAAAACACACAATGAGAAAAAAAAATATTACTGAACAATTTAAATCCTTAAAGATTTTAAGAACCGATAATAGGCTATTAGAAAATGTAGAAACACATAAAACAGATGTAAAAAAAAGATATGAAGAAAGAGAGAGATCGCCCAGGGACAAGATCCATCAGCAATATGCACATGATAATTGGAAAGCAAAGAAAAAGAAGAAAGCGATAAAGGAGACATGTTCAGAAGCACCTGAATCAATAATCCATTAACGTAAATAAACATGACAAGTAGTACCTAAGTGAACAGAATTACCAAAAGGAGAACATATTGCGGAATGTCTGATACTCTTCAGCCAAGAGGGTATACTAAGAGGAGGTGGGCACATCTGTAGGAGCAGCAATGGAAGAAGAAGGGCCCACAGTGGAAGACTGATGAGCAGCAATAGGACGACGAATACGTTTTCAACATATCGCATACTCATGAAATCGACCATGATAATAGGTACAATAGTTACTGTTGCGATAACTGTCACCACGGCCACGACCATGATCATTATGGCCCCGTGAAGAATAAGAACCACAGCCTTTGGAAAATGAAGGAAACTACTACAAGTGATTAGAAAAACCACGACCACGGCCAGAGACGAAGATCACGTAGAGAGGGATTGGCGTTGGTGGCAGGGATATGAGAACGAATATCTTCAAGATATAAACGAATATTGCCTAAGGCAAGAACGGCGAGAAGAGCCTCACCTTGCTGTTGCTGGACAGCGAAATCGACAGAGTATGTCTGATAGAGCTTCCATTTTTCTAAGAACTGATTAAAGCAGGAGAGATAAGCATGAATGCCATAACCTTGCTTGGTCTCGATCACATCACGAAAGATATCATACAGGCACTAAATGTTATTGGAAGAGTACATACGATGAAGATTATCTCAAATCTCTTTTGTTGTGTCGAGAAATGTGATGGAGCAGTAGACGTCCTGGTCCATGCAATTTGTCATATTGACAATCAAGTTATCATCGCGATTCCATACTTTGAATGTGGGATATGTAGTCGGAGGAGCTAGCTCAGTGAGGTGATGGTACATCTCACGTCCTTTGAGAAAACATATGACAGAACGGAACCATGTCATGAAGTTGTTGTGATCCAAGAGATTCTCGGTGGTCATGCATTCGGCTTTCAATAGAGAAGGAGAATCAGTAGCCGTTTGAGAAAAGGAAGTCACCATTGGAAAAGAGATCACTGTTGTAGTATTGGAGGTTGTTATAGGAACAGATCTAGATTAGATCTGAAGAAAAAATGTTGAGAATGAGAGATGGTGATTGGAAAGGGCATAAAAAATTGGCACACATTACAGAACAACGCACACGACAATGCATTTCTCCGGACTTTTTTTTGAACTACAGGAAAAAATAGGGGGTGCGTGTTTCATGTATCGGGCTCAGGAAGTGGAGAGGAGAGTTGCGGGTTCGGGTTTTGGTTTTGGTTTCGGGTTCAGGAAGTGGATTAGGGTTAGGGTTATGAGAGGATAGTGGGGATTAAGGTTAGGTTTTTGAGAGGAGAAGGCAGTTGGAGAAGAGGAGGGGTGGCGGGTTTGGATCTGGGGGTGAGGATCATGGGTAGGGAAAAAGAAGGAAGCGGGACTGCGGGAGGAGAGGCGGATAAGAGTCAGGTTTGGATGGCGACGGGAGGAGCAGGGCAGTGGGAGGAAGAAGAGAGAGAGAGAGAGAGAGAGGGCCCGATGATTCTTTTTTTGTTGTTGTTGAAAGAATCAAGGGAACCCTAATTTATTTTTGTGGAACTATTGTGGGTATAATTTCATTGCTCTGATGCCATATTAACGTATAGCACACATAAATAAAAAATACTTTATTGGATACTAATAACTGAACCTATACATAGTATAGTACAAAAAGTAATCTAAATCTAATTCCGATGTGGGACCAAACTAAGACTACTTTAACAAACAAAAAAACAGTTACCCCATACTTTTGGATCCATGGATAATGATAAAACTAATGAATCTGGGCTAGCAGATCTATGGGGTAGCAGATCTAATAAAAATATTCATACAGAAAAGAAAGAAGAAAAAAAACAAATTACCTTTATGAAGTCAGATAAAACTAGTGAGGAGTCCTTGGTATAGCCAGCTTCTTCTAACACATGGGTCAAAACTTTCTAATAAAAAATCAAAAAAGAAAATTATAATCAATATAGAGTTCAACGAACATAAAATCATCAGTATCCCTAAAATGTGCAGATGAGAACTTGTATGAATGGAGAAATATTCATAAATAACAGTTAGTATACCAACGACCAATACAAATACAGAATGTATCTACTATCAAGCATATTCACATACTCCTTAATGTTTTGATCCATTTAATTTTTCTTTACATGCTCTTTCTAAATTACTTCAGTTGAGAACCTTCAGACAGCCAACATTAGTTATATACTGCAATTAAAATCCAATGTACCAGTGTTATGCAACTAAAAGTTGAGCCTTCATAAAAAAAACAGTTATTGCAATGACAATAAATGACATGTAAGTAGTAATACAGCTAAAAGTTTGCTATCTCAGGAGACTGTGATAGGAATTCCTTGGGGACTTTGCTTGATTTTCTAATGAGTTAACTTGTATAGTCTTAATCAAACAAACATATGGACAAATGCTTGCTTTTATGACATAACACCTACGTAGCATATACAAAGTTTTAATAAGACAAAGTTCCCAAATCCATCATGCAACACACATTATAATTCTTAAATGCTCTAAAAAACTGTTGTGTGCAATCAAGGGTGGAGTTTTTAATGGCCTGGGGCTGGGCCTTCTCCAAAATGTTGAAAACATTTGAAAATGATTAAAATGTTCAATTTGGCCTGCTAAGATTAGGATTTACATTTCTTAAACATTTAACATAAGATTAAGTAAACTGACTTTTAGTTAAAAATTACAAATGTATATGCATATCTTCTTTTGCTTCAAATCTTCAAATTGATTATTGTTGGTTGGCCCTCCCAGTGTAAATTTCCTGACTTCAATCTTGTGTACAATACATGAACAACTTTTTAGCATGTCCATCACATGCAAAAATGAGAAATAAGAGAAACTTGTGCGTCAAAATAACCAAACACTATCTCCATATTATGTTAGTTACAATCAACTGATGTATATGTTTAAACTTTGTGAGAGTACACCTTGTAAAATTGCTCGCTGTACGATACTCTCCCTTTATTAATATATTTATTTGCTGGGCTGGAGTCTTAAGACTATCCTTTATATATATATATATATATATATATATATATATATATATATATATATATATATATATATAAAGCTTTGTGTGACAAATGGAATTTGATTCAAACAATTCAGTATATGCTAACAGAAACTAGTCACCTACCTGCCTCTGCTGCTCAGTCATAAATGATCCAGTCAAGTCCCGCAAAACGCTCAATATATCATCAAATGTCACCGTCCCTTTACCATCCAAATCATATACTTTGAATATAACTTCACAGAAAAAAAGAAGAAAAGATAGAGCTACAGTCAAGCAAACAGCACAATACTAGGTACAAAAGCAACAAGCAAAGAAGAAAATGTTGTCAAATCCATACATTCAGTTTTCTGTTGCAAACTTGTTCGCGAACTGAAGGCGGACAAAAACGCAACAAATTCCTTGAAATTCAGCCCATCAAGCATCCTCAATAGCCTCTAAAAGCAAAATAATTTATTAAACAGCAAATTAACTAAAATGAAAAGCATATTGAATATCTTCACTACTATAACTAGGGAGTACGGATGGTGGTTGGTTTACATCTACTCAGTGTGCACTTTTTATCCCATTATTATTATGCATTTATGCATTGAGGTACCATTGAGATTTGAGGACAGTTAAATAAGAGGCATTTAGGCTCCCTTTTGCATTGCTTTTAGAAAGTGTTTTTTGGTTTTTAAAGCATTTTAGCCTTCAAAAATGTGTTCGGAAAACTTAATTAAAAGTGTGTTTAGTCAAAAAGTATTTTCCAACAACTACTATTTTTGACATTTTTCTCACCACATTAAAGTCGTGCTTTTAGCTTTTCAAAAATAATTGTCTTTACTTACTAAGAGAAAATTTTGAAGTTAATCGTTTGCAACACTTTTCAATTTTCAAGGGGTTTTTATTTTGGTACAACACTTTTCAACAAAAACATTTTTCGTTGACAGACAAAGTCAAATTTAACACCAACAACATTAGAAGAAAAAAACATGCACCGTGCATGCTAGTATAGAAGTAGTGAAACCTGAGACAGGGCCGGCCTGAGTACCGCGGGGTCCCAGGCGAAAGATCCAAATAATTATTTTTTGGGCCCCTAATTACAATATAAATTTTTGTACGCATAAAATACGTGCTTATATTTACAAGGGAAATACAAAATTGGGACCTTCTAGTGTAAAAAAAAAATCGGGGGTTTGAGACGGCCGCCTCACCGGCCTCAAGGTGAGGGTCGGCCCTGACCTGAGAGAGGGGATTGACTGCAAATTCAGGCACGGATAAGAACTCATCGGAGGAGACGAATCCGCCGCTCTTACGGTCGAGCTGGCAGAACCGATGGTACAGCGACACGATCTCCTGCTGGGAAACTGCAAATTTCAAAAATTGTAAGGATTTAAATAAAAAAGGTGCAATTAAAAGTGAAGAGAAAGAAGGTTACATACAGGCGTGATTGCAGTGTTGTTGGACTTCTTCGATGTCGTACTGGGTGAGCATCGCGGATGTATTCCCCATTGGAGAAGAGGGAGAAAACTATTTGCAAGATAAGAAAACTGAAATTTGTGAAATCGAACCATAAATTTGGGGAATTTTTTTGCCGTAAATAGTCGACTTTTCAAAAATATTTACGATTATGGACCAGTTTAGAAACTATTGGGCTACTTGGTGCCACATCACTAGCGGCCACTATTCTCATTAGCGGTATGACATTTTAAAGGTCGCTAATGAAAATAACGACATCTTTGTTAAAAGAAATTGAAATTTTTGTTTACTGTCGTTATTCTTATTAGCGACTAAAACATATATGAAGTTGCTAATGAGATTAGCGACCTTTAATGAACTGTATTACAGCACTTGTCAAAATCTATAGAGTTTTTCTCTCTGCAAAAATAACAATCAATTTATTTTTGAAGGTGAGATCGCTATTCAGAATAGCGACCTTAGTTGTACAACGGTCGTTATTCGAAATAGAGGTCTTTATTATACTAAGGTTGCTATTCCGATTAGTAGTCTTAGTTGTGTTACTATTTTGCAAATTTTACAAAGAGCAAGCAAATTCCTACTGAGGTCGTTATCGCGAATAACGACCGAAGTATACTAAGCTCGCTATTTTCAATAGCGACCCTAGTTAAGTGATTATTTTGCAATCTTTCAGAGAGCAAAGAGATTTAGTCTTCTACTAAGATCGCTATTCGGATTAGCGATCTCAGTTTATAAAAAATAAAAAAATCAATAGAGCAAAAGCTCTCTAGAAATCGTTAAGTGTCTCAATACATTAATTTGAGGTCGCTAATCTCATTAGCGACCTCATATATACTAAGGTCGCTAGTGTAAATAACGATAACAAACAAAAAATTTCAAATATTTTAAAACAGAGGCTACTATTCACATTAACAACTTTCAAAATAAAGAGGTCGCGCGAATGAAAATAGCGGCCGCTACTGATGAGGCACCAAGTAGTCCACGAGTGCTAATAGTTTCGAAACTGACCCATAATTGCAAATATTTTCAACAAGTTGCCTATTATGGCAAAAGATTCAAATATGGGTATGTACTATGTCGTTGTCGTCGAAGATGGAGTAGATGAGGATTGGTCCAGTTGGCGTCTGAGTTTGTTTTTAAACCCATACTACAGTAAATAATCCAGTTTGTGGCAGGTCGGATTGTTTAGGATAGCGAGTGCAAGTGCTAGGATTTTTTTGAATTTTTTTTTTTAATTTTAATTTTAAGTTTGGTTTTTGTTGGTTGAGCCACAGCTATATCTATATAATAAAACACAAAGAAAGTTATCAAGTGGCTCTCTTTCAATCTCTTCAAAATTAAAGGCCCAGATCCAACCTCGCAAAACACATTCTCCTTCCTAAAAGTTTTTCCTCAAAACTCAAATTCAAATCCTGAACTTTTATATAAAACACAAAGAAAGTTATCAAGTGGCTCTCTTTCAATCTCTTCAAAATTAAAGGCCCAGATCCAACCTCGCAAAACACATTCTCCTTCCTAAAAGTTTTTCCTCAAAACTCAAATTCAAATCCTGAACTTTTATGGAAACATGAACTTTTATTTACAACTAATTATTGTCATACTATTCAAACTTGTACTACATAATTATTGATTTACTATTTACAAGGCTTTTCATACACTGTATTGTTTTGAAGACGTGCCGTAGGCACGTGTCCACAATCAAATCTAGTCTTATTATAAGCAAGAAAATAAACTTCCTCAATATAACAGAAGCTCCACAATCGTACAACTGATGGGTTAGATCTACCTTTTATAAGCTTATGCTTTGCAAAGTTATTCCTTCACGGACTAGTTTCAAATTTTTAGAAACTCTCACGACACACAAAGACTTGATGCCGAATCCTCCAAGGAGGGGTCGAGTCTGTGTTGGTGACCCATAGTGCAACATTGTACAAGTCGTTTGAGACAATGCATGGCTTATTCGGGAAGTGGGCTACAATCGTAATTCCTTGCTTAATTGCACATACCTCAGCTAATTCTGGGTCGGGTTTGGAGTCTTTGAGAGCGAGCATACGAGGAGAAGCTCACCTTCATAGGTCCTTGCGAGACTGGCTGCTACTGCATGAGAACTATCTAGAGCTCCATCGGTGTTGATCTTGATGGTCCCTTGAGGCGACCTAATCCATTATTTTTCTCCTTGATGAATATGGTCTGTAGTTGCATCATTTCCACAAGCATCTAGATTGCGTTGCAAAGCATCAAGAGACGTAGAAATCACAGCCCGACTACATGGTGCTCTCCCCCTCAAAGACAACAGTGCAAACGATTACATGGTGCTCTCCCCTCAAAGACAACAGCCCGACTACATGGTGCTTTTGAACACAAACTAAATCCAGACTACAGTATTTCCTCAAAAAAAGACAGCAACCGATTAAAATAAATAAAAAATACAAATCAACATACAAATTCAGAATATAATTGAACTGCCTCAACTTTTAATACAACTCCAATACGAATATATTACAATGAATAAAACTACAAAAAATGTACGTCGGTGTATAAACATATTATGTTATTTTATATGCAAGAAGGTGTGGTAGATTGCCCGAACTTCACATATTGTAGTGAATCGAAGTTACACAGCTAGAAGCTTTTGAATATCCTTCTGCAATACAAGCCAACAAAAGAGAATTATCATTCTCAGAACTTAGTTTAGTAGCTAGCATTTCATTTACACCAACAACATGAGTTTTACTTCATCACATTCACCCAACTTACCTCAATCTGCAAAGGTGAAGTAGTTGGAGGGTACCTCTCCACAACCTTCCCGTTCTTGTCTATAAGAAACTTCTCAAAGTTCCATTTGATAAGGTCACCCAAAAATCCACCAGCACTCGACTTTAGAAACTGGTAGACCGGAGCTGTATTTGGACCATTGACATCAACCTATAGCAAAACAACTATGAGCATATTAGAAAGTATTACTTGTAGAAACATCAACACTGATCTTCTCCATCAGTTTCGATTGCCAGCTAACAGGAGAACTCTTTCAAGGAGGATCATCAATCTCTGTTTGTGTGCTTCAGATGCGAGATCTGAATGATTCACTCTTTAAACTAGGCATAGGCACCAGTGGCGGAGCCACGCTCACCCTCAAGGGGGGCAGCTGCCCCTCTTGAGTTACATGAAAACCTTAATACCTTATATCTAATTTAAGTACCCCGACCTTCATAGTTTAGGTGCTATGCAGCACCGATACGGGTACGGCTATACGCGTACGGGGACACGGGTACGGGGGATACGACAATTTAAAAAAAAGTAGGATACGGGATACGGCAGGAATACGGCTATATATATATATATATATATATATATATATATATATATAATAATTACACACAACTAAATAATATCTCCTGTTAATTAGAAAATGGTAAATATCTTTCATTAAACATAAATAAGATAATCCACAAAGACTGCAATAATTGTCCATAAGCATAAGCAATAACATAAGTAAACAAAGCAAGTTCATAAGCAATATAACATAAGCAGATAAATTTCATTCATATCAAATAGTTGGATAATAAAAAAAATGCAGGATACAGGGATGTACAGGATAAAGGGACACGAGTATCGGATACGTATATGATACGGGGACGGCACCCTCCGTGAAGTATCCGTGCTTCAGAGTTTAGGTGTTAATAATTGCCCCTCTTATGATTATGTAATAGTCCCCTAGCCCCTCTTACGGTCATAAATTGTCCCTTCAAACCATGGTATCAAGACTCGGCGGATACCGAATCATATCAGCCGACTCGGACCAGTTTAAAAAAAACGTCCAAGAACAGACCTATTAACCCGGGTATCGACGAGATAGTGCGATATACACCGGTATGGTCTAAAATATCAGGAAACTCCCGAACTGCATATCATTTTTCTAAATAAAATGATATTTCAATAAGTCAAATACATTTACCTTCCAATCTATTTCAATCCAGTATTCTGGCATATTGGTAGCAAGTTCATGCCTCCTCTTAGAGGTTCCTGGTTCGAATCTAGTCGAGGTCTTGATACCATACTTCAAACTTTACTATAGCTAAAGGTAAGTCTCACTAAAATCTAAAATTATCATAACTCCACTGGTCATTTTAACTTTCCCATATAAAAAGAACAATGCTACGCTTGGTTGTCCGATATGGGAGTCAATTACAACTCATTTGTGCACCTCAAGATCACTATATGTTTAATCCCCTCTCACTATTTCATTTCTTATTCGATTTATCTTTAATTTTAAAAAGTTTTATGTGATCTTAACTTTTTGAATTTAGATGCTTGATTTTTAATATTATTGGTAAAGAAATTGTCTTGAAATTTTGAATTTGTATGAATTCACGTGAGGAATACAAGATGAAATAAAGGAGATATACAAAGTTGCTCCAACTACTGAGGGATGAAATTAATGAGCTATACGATGAAAATTTGGGAGAGAGTGATCAAACATAGACTTAGACTAGAAACTACAGTGTCTAAGAATCAGTTTGGATTTATGTCAAGGAGGTCAATAATGAAAGCAATTTATGTATAGAGAAGACTTGTGAAAAAATACATGGAGAATAAGAAAGATCTACATATGATGTTTATAGATCTAGAAAAAACATATAATAAAGTCCCTAAGGACATAATATGGTGAGCGTTAAATAATAAAAGGGTAACTACTCGGTATATTGAGATAATTAAGGAGATATATGAAGGGGTAAAGACCACAATTAGAACAACTACAGGAGAGACTAGTGATTTCCCTGTTACAGTAGGTTTACACCAATGTTCAACTTTAAGCCCCTATCTCTTTGCTTTTGTTATGGATGAATTGACTGAGGAATACAAGATGAGGTGTATTGGTGTATACTTATTGTCGATGGTGTCGTCTTAGTGAACGAGATAAAAACAAGAATCAATGTTAAATTAGAATTTTGGAGAGGAACTTCAAAAGCTAGAGGTTTTAGAATTAACAGAACTAAAACAGAGTATGGAGTGTAATTTTAGTGATATTCGGAATACAAATAAAAAAATAGTGAAGCTTGATGGTCAAGAAATACCTAAAAGAGACCGTTTCCGATACTTAGACTCGATTCTACAAAGAGATGGGGAGATTTGTGAAGAGATGAGGAGATTTGTGAAGATGTTATACATAGAATCCAAGCAAGATGGCTTAAGTGAAAAAGTGTCAGTGGTGTTTTGTGTGACAAACGTATACCTTTGAAGTTGAAAAAATATATTTATAGGACGGTTGTTGGACCATCAATGATGTATGGAGCAGAGTATTGGGTAACAAAAAAACATGTCCAAAAAATGAGTATAGCGGAAATGATGATATAAGATGGATGTGTGGTAAAATCATGAATGATAGAATTAGAAACGAGCATATACGAGACATGGAAAAGGTAACTCCTATCCAAGATAAATTAAGAGAGAATCGCCTCAGGTGGTTTGGACATGTCACACGTAGACCTAGTAGTGCCCTCGTTAGAAAGAGTAATTTGATAAGTATTGGGGGTAGAGTTAGGGGTAGGGGAAGACCTGAACTTATTTGGGTGAAAATAGTGAAAAAAGATATGATAGCTTGTAGCCTTATATTGCACTAAACCGAGCAGAATGGACAACCAGAATTCATGTAGCTGACCACAACTAGTTGGAAAAAAGGCTTTGTTGTTGTTGTTGTTGTATTTCTATGCGTCAGCGTTGTTAATAATCTTTTTTAGATTAGAGCATCCACAGTGGGCTTTCTTACTTTTAGGCAAAATGAGAAGAATGAGAATGGAATTGAGTGTGGTGTCTGCAGTCATATTTGCCAAAAAAAAAAATAATAACTGGGAAGCCCTCGGACGGGACATCATGTCCCGGCCGATCAATGATCAAACGGGATATGATGTCCCGTTGGAGGTGTTTCCCAATTTTTTTTTTGCAAAATTCGGCAAGGACGATCCGTCATGTATCGTCCGAGCCATTAAAAAAAAAAAAGCAACGAGACATCATGTATCGTCCTCTATATTTCTATATTCGCTGCGCGACTTCTCAAATATGAGAATGCACTGTAGATCGTTTGCTATTTTTTGAGAAAATAGCAAACGACTGCAGAGCTCAATTCTCATATTATTCTCAAAATATGAGAATATGAGAATTATGAGAAACGACTGTGGATGCTCTTAGAGCATAAAGATCCGGTGCTTGAACAGAATAAAGGATGGGAAGCTTATGTCATTTTGAAAGTAATTTGTAGTAGAAAGCTTTTCAAAGCTAATAATCGAATTCCGAATATTATTTTAAATTATTTTATTGGAGTTGTAAGGAGACTTTCCCCAGGAGGGGATTGAGTTACTTCTTGTATTGGAGTATATATTTGTTTCAAGCCTTTTTGAGCTACTTATATTGATGGGAATTTATCATAATGAGATTTGAAATTTATTATATTGTGGTATTGGTTGTAACGGATTTGAGGGCGTTACAGTTTGGCTACCCTATGTTGTTATGTGGCACCTAATATGTTCCCTACTTGCTAGGTGGCCCCAAAATTTTAGCAATGCCCTTAAATGCTTGAGTAATCATCCTCAAGAGAAAACACATTTGGTGAAACGTCTCACAAACAAGGCCCAGCATACATGGATGTGATGTTTGCAATCAGTAGAGAACAAACTGATTGCGATGTTTTCTCAATGTTTGGACGAGTGGGTGTCTGAGTATAAAGCAAATAGTTTAGAAAGGAAGAGCAGTAGTATACCTTGTCAAAAATTGGAAATTCTGCTTTGAACCTTGTGCATGCAAACTGTTTTATATCAGAATTTGACCCAGGTTCTTGTCCTCCAAACTGATTGCAGGGAAAAGCCAAGATCTCAAATCCTACATAAAGCAATAACACAACCTTAAGAAAAGAAAAGGAAAATGTACCATAAAAAATTACCGAACAAAAAAAAAAAAAAAAACAAAAGGTAGGAAAAAAACTGTGCACATCCGGATAAGAAATAACATCAATCACTCATCTTTTACTTGTAATTGCAGTGTGCCTTTATGAAGCACGATATAGGGAATCATCATTAAAACTCTTAAAAGAAAGATTTATTCCTCATTCTTTTTGCTATTACATCCTGCCAATCTGACGCATTTACTTATCCTAACTATAGTAAGTATCATCCTGTAAATCTCCGCAAAGATTTTCAAACGAGGGTTTGAGGAAAACAAGTACAAACAGTTCTTTCAAAGGGTGCTCAATTGATTATCAATAACTTGGTATGGTTTATCATTGCCAATATGAGATGATATCGCCACCTCACTCCACCTTGGCCAATTGCTTGCATCATCGACGAAGGGAGGCATCTCCTTTAGCATTGTCACATTTATCTGATACCCGGACCCAATCCCGATCTATACGGGTCCGGATCCTAAAATAAGACCCGATGCACTAACGGTCCGGGTCCGCTAAAAATAGACCCGACCAAAAAAATATGGAATTTGAATAATAGGGTTATAGGGATATACATATCAAAGTAATTGTTGAAGATAGATATGTAAATATAATATTTGTTCATGTACTTAAGTGCAAAAATTATTAGAACCGTAGGGTATCGGGTGCCAAAGTACTTAAGTGTAAATATTTATTCCCCTCTACCGGACCCGACGGGTAGATTTTTTTAAACTAGGACCCGACCCGGATCCAAACCTGGACCCAGGCCCGGGTCTTGCAAGTTCAGGTTTGGGTCCAATTTTTGGACCCGTAAGGTATCGGGTCCGGATCCGGGTAGTGGAGGACCCGACCCGATAGGACCCGATACCAGCTCTAATCTCCTTACCAAGGTCCAATCTTGCACCATTGCTTTCACCCCTAGATCAGGGAATTCTGCTGCTCATCTAGTAGCTAGCGTCTGTAATCGTCTGAATTTGAATGGATCCAAGAATGCTACTAGTCCCCCCCTTAATTGTTAAGGAGTTGTCTTTAGATTGTAACATTTGTTTAATATGAAATGCCAAGGCATATTTTCCACACATTTAAAAAAAACATTCCCATAATATTAATGTTGAGGAAAGGTGGAAGCAGATGAAGGCTTAGGCATGCACCAAAGGCACAAGATCGTTCAAAAATAAAAATAACAATAAAAATTCATAGTTTTAAAAAAAAAGCATAAAACTATTAAATATTTCATTTAAAGGCTTGTGTGAGAATCCAATTAAGTAAATATAACTGGAATTATGTGGAGTTGTGGAGTTAACAGATATAACTCTGGTTACCAGGGTTGTTTGGAGCACGGTTTTAAAGATCGGCCTATCCCGATCAGATTCGGCCTATCCGAATTGTTTTTTAAGCGTTCGCTTAGATAAAACCCATAAATCTCGGGATCGGCGAGATAACTCGGGGATTAGCAGATTGGATCGGATGGATTCACCTGATGCCAACCCGAACCCGCCAAGCCTATGATTAAAAAATTTCAATCTTTGAATTTCCTATTCATGTAGATTCTCTTATCCAATCAATGAAGATATAATTGTGTAATTCGAATCAATTCTTGTCTATAGCACTTTTTTTCCCTTGTATGTAAATTAAATTTGTATTATTTGGTTTATCTATTTCTATTGTTGTAGTCAAGGTTTTAGAACTCAAGATTGTGAGAGGGCTCGGATTTTTCCAGATGTTTGGATCGGGATCGGTATCGGCTAGATCGATTTATCGAGTTTTTTGGATTGGGCATTTTTCAAAATTAAAAAAATAATATTTAATGTGTTTCTATAATTAAACTACTTTATAAAAAAATTAAAAATTAAATTATTGAGTTTAAATGATTATTTTTACAAATTGAATATTTTCAATTACAGACTTGAACATTTTAAATAGTTTCAGAGAATTATTAATGTAGAATAAAACTTTAAAGAGACTTATAAAAAGTAAACTCATTCTTATGCACATAGCTCGATGAGTAATTATAATTTGAATTGTTAGATATTATATTAGAATGGATATTGGTTTAGTCCCATATTGGTAATGTATCAGTTTAGTCTTCCATTCTCTCCTATATATAGGAGCCAATTGTATTCAGTTAAATCAATCAATAAAAAAAATATTTTCCTATCCCTAATTCTAACATGGTATCAGAGCCTATCGTCCTATAAGGCCTATACTAATTTGATCCTCGTCGTCGAGGTGGGGTGGTTCTCGTCTTCATCAGAATCACTCCACCTCCCGACATTCCTCTCCCGATCTTGATCAAAACCCTAATCTCCCCCAAAACCTCAAATGCCAAAATCCTAGCCGTCATCAAACAACAAGATCCAAAAAAAATCCTAGCCGTCATCTCCTATCTCTCAAACCCTAATCCCAAATTCTCCTAATCAATCTCTAATCCCTAATTCTAATTCACAATTACAACCCTAATCTCCTTCTCCCTCAATCAGCACAAATGGAACAAATGGAAATCCCAAAGCCGTCTGTTCTCATAATTTCTACCTCCTCTCTCCTCCCGTTTCTCTCTCCCCGACCCAATATTTTCCCGCCCAAATACCACTACTTCTTCTCTGGTCACCTACTCCGGCCTACTCTGGCAACCCCCTGGTCGTCGGGCCCTTCCATTGACGCCAACACAGCCGCCCAATCCAACCCCGACCTCCCTTAGCGCCGCCAAATCGAAACCCCCCCGGCTGGCCCTCTTTTCGCTCTGTTTCCCGTCGACACAGCACAGCAGACCAAGCCAGTCGCCCCTCCTGAGCGCCGCCTCTTTCCGAACGATGTCGCTGCCTTCGCACCGCCCACCGCCGCCTGCGACGCCCCCCTCTCTCTTGCCGTCCAGATCTCCTCTTCCATTGCTGACCTTGCTATTGTCTCTCTCTTTGCTGTTTTGTGAAGATGAAGGATTGATTTGGGTTTGGTATTCGGTGTTTTGTGAAGGGGGATCTTGATGTTGTGTTTGGTCTTCGGGAGAAGAGGGAATTTGTGTTTGCTGTTGTGTGGAGTTGATCCCTGTTCGCTGCTGTTGTTTGCTGTTCTGTGTGGGGGGATTGCCGTTTGCTAGTTGTTGTTTCCAAAAAAAAAAAAAGTAAAAAAAAAAAGAAAATCCAGGTTTCTTGTACTTCTACATTCAGATCGTCAACTCACTCCGGTTGATCGATCGTGATCTTCAACTCACTCCAGTTGATCGATCGTAAGTTTGAGAGGGGGTGTTATCAGCATCCAGTTCTCAGTTCAGGGATGATATCCCATCATCGACTATGTCTCAAGTCAGGGATGAGATCCCAGCATCGACTATATCTCAAGTCAGGGGTGAGATCCCAACATCGACTATGTCTCAAGTCAGGGGTGAGATCCCATCACAGATCGGGATATGAAGATCACGCCACTATTCGGAGGGAGATCTCAACAGTGCGCCACCACTACTTTTTTCCGCAACACTCAACTTCTCAGTTTTCGTCACATGCGCCATCAAGTGCCGTTTCTGCATCACAGTTTGTCGTTCCTTCCACATCAACATCGTCAGTATTCCAAACTCTTGTTGCTTGAACCAACTTGAGTTTGAGAGGCGGTGTTAGATATTATATTAGAATGGATATTGGTTTAGTCCCATATTGGTAATGTATCAGTTAAGTCTTCCATTCTCTCCTATATATAGGAGCCAATTGTATTCAGTTAAATCAATCAATAAAAAAAATATTTTCCTATCCCTAATTCTAACATGAAACATACAATTACTTTAATAGTTTTGAATGTTTGGAATTTCTTTTTTTTAAATCTTTGTAATAAATGTAATTCTGACCGGTAACTAACAATGTGCAGGACACTTGTATTTTCTAGTAAATAAACAAACATATAATGCTTACAGAAGAATAATCTTCAATTTTGGTCCCACGTCATATAATTCATTATTTATTGGGGGAAAATAGCAGAATCATTTTGATGTTTTGAAAGAAAAAAAATACAAACGATTCAGATGCCATTTCTGTTGTCAAATAGAACGTATTGATTTCGTTCTTGATGGGGTAGTAACCATAAACATGAAAAAGAATATATCTTCATGACAAGATGGAAATGATGGAGCTCAGTTAAGCCAATTTGGGATTTATAATGTCTCAACCATTATTACATTAATGTCTTCCATACGTCAGATAGAATGATTCAAATTGGTCACGACAAACTTTTTACGGGTTATCTCAGTTGGTAAATCTGCTGAATGCAGGAAAGTATTCACAGGAAAGAGAGATAGTATGAAAGTATTTGGTGATAGTGGGGTGAAGTATAGTAGTGGATGAGGGGAAAAGAAAGAAAGAAGAGGGTTAGCAACAATGAAGGAATAGGTAGAGAAGAAACTAGGGCTTTTGAGAGGCCTCTGGGTCAGTAGCTAGTAACGAGGATTTCGAGTCCTCTCTGCAAATAGTAAAATAGTTTATTTAAAATTTAAAAAAATGATGCTCAATGTTGACTAAAACATAGTATGTTTGCAAAATAATCACCTTCATCTTTTATCTTTGATTTAAAGCGCTACCCTTGTGGTCATAAGGAAGATGAAGATAGAAGATGAAGGTGATTATTTTGCAAACATACTATGTATTTGCCAACAATGAAAAAAAAATGTTTTTTTAAAAATAAACTATTTTACTATTTGCAGAGAGGACTCGAATCGTTGTTGCTATCCCTTTTCTTTCTTTCTTCTCCCCTCATCCACTACTATACCACCCCACTGTCACCAAATACTTTCACTCTCTTTTTCCTATATCTACTTTCCCACATTCAGCGAATATACCAACTGAGATAACCCGTACAAAGTTTTTTTTGGACCAATTTGACTCATTCTGTCGGACGTAAGGAAGACATGAATATAATGGTGGTTGAGTCAATTATAAACCTCCAATTGGCTAGCACATTGGTTGAGCTAAGCTCTATCAATTCCGACTTACCCTATTCTTCATGTTTATGGTTACTGCTTAGTACCCCTATCAAGAATGAAAGCAACAAGTTCTGTTTGGCAATAGAAAGGACATCTGAATCGATTTCAACTTTTGTTTCAAAACATCAAAATGATCATGTTATTTGCGTTCCTGTACTATATGACGTGAAACCAAAGTTGAAGATTATTCATCTGAAAGTATTATCTATTTATTTATCTACTAGAAAAATACAAGTGTCTTGCACATTATTAATTATCCATTAGAATTAATTTTTACACAGATTAAAAAAAAAAGAATTCCAAACATTCAAAAATATTAAAGTAATTGTATGATTCAAATTATAATTACTCATCGAGCTATGCGATTATATTTGATTACGAATTGGTTTACTTACTAAAAGAATCATATGGCTAAGGTCCCGGTACCCAAGACCGTCCATACTTAGGCTAGCTCGACTTAGATCGAGGTTCCGTGCATTGTCCATAGAATACGACTACTAATGATTTGGCATCCCACCACCTCATATAAATCCTTCTTAACAAATGCTAATTCCGCGGGTTCTTAATCTTCACGCGAAAGCAAGGAGCTGTTAAGCCCTTGCAAAATGCTCATTTCGACCCAACTACTCTCACCCTGGCGAGGCCCGAGCGAGTAAAGGTTTTGGTGGGGAAGGAACTCGTTAAGCCAAAGAGTCTTGTTATTCCCGTCTACCACATACACCTCATTCATTTTAATGAATGTCGTAAGTGAGAACTGTTGTTACCATAAATGTTTGATTTACAAGCCTTGGCCTTGAGCAATGGAGAGGACTGTTCCCTATAGCAGTTTCAACAGGCTCATAAACATGTCATTAAACGCTAAGAAAATAGCCTTCTCGTGAAAATTCCTTAATGGATTAATTGATTGTGATCATTCCGATTCAACCCTAAAGGAAGGATTTTAGTTCTCTTGTCTAGGAAAGAAAGACTAAGTAAAGGCAAACAAGGAGGCATTCTGGCGGGCGCGTGCATGTGCCGACTGCAGAGACTACAAGCCGACCAATCGATTTCATCTCCTCGCGATTCGCTTCTATTTATTCTCGTTGGGATTGGATATTGATGATGGGGAATCTCTATAGATCATAGTAGTTCGCCAACCTCTTTAACTAGCATATGATACAATTTCACTTCACAGCACGACCCAAAAAAAAAAGAAAGCGCTCGATTGGCCCTCCTACGCTGACGTCCACTTTCTCCTTGCTTTACTTTCTAGAATTCCGATTCAAATACCGCCATCATATTCAAGACTTGTATCTTTGAATTTCCATTGAATTGAAAACTATTCCCTAAGAAAAATTATCCTTCCTCTAGGTTGGGAGTTCCTCCTTTGCTTCTGATCCTCTTCTTATTGGATTCTTCTTTAAAGTTTTGGTTCTGCATTAATAATTCTCTGAAAGTAATGAAAATGTTCAAATCTATAATTGAGAATATTCAAACTGTAAAAAGAATTATTTAAATCCATCAAATTATTTTTTTAAATTAATTATTATTTTTTTAAAAGTAGTTCACATATAGAAACATGTTAGATAAAAAAAAAGCCCGATCCAAAAAACCCGATACACCGACCCGACACTAAGATTAGACCGATACTGGTCCCGATACAAATACTTTGAAACACCCGCTCCCGATCCTGATCCCGAGGTATAAAACCATGGTTTGGGGATCTTTTTTAAAGCTAACTACAATTAATTCTCACCAAAAGCTAAGATAACTGGGGTTTTCTAGACTACAAGCATACTGTAGTTATTTGTTCACCATAAAGCTCTCCCTTTCTCATCTCATGTAGTTAAAATAACTTTATGACTTGCAAAACCCAGTTGACTTTTATGATTAACTAGTAACTTTATAATAAAACATAAATTACCAAACCAAGTGAATTAAAGAATCCATTTCTCTAAGTTTTCCCTTTCCAAATTTTCTATTTTATAATTCTTATTTCCCAATTCACACTAAACTTTTTCTAGTTCAAGTAGGAAATAATAACGACAGCCTCTTGCAGTTTGTACCGGCTGGTACTAAACTTGAGTGACAGAAATTAACCTCAAATAATTTTCACTAGAAGCTCAAATATGTGCAAGCCAATCCCTCCCCAAAATAAAAACACGATGTATAAATTACTTCAGTTAAGGCAATATAGTTATGAACGACAATTCCAAACACATCTTTATTTGCATTTCTATTGTGTGACAAAAAGGTTTTCAGGTTGTTATTCGATCTTTGGAGCTCAACACCTCGGCACCTCAGAGCTCGGGGTGGACTTCGAGCCAACCACAAGTACGCCCCTGTGCTTCGATCTTCGGAGCTCAGGGTGGACTTCGAGCCACCCACGAATGCTCCTTGGTGCCCCGGCCCCTCAGAGCTTGACACCTCGGCACCTCGGAGCTCGGCGTGGACCTCGAGCCACCCCCAAGCACTCCTCGGCGCTCTTTCGATCTTCTTCGTCTTGGAGTGGATTTCGAACCGACAACAAACACCACCTTATAAACCAAATGATCTTCTGCTATCCCGTGCTATCAACTGGTTTTTTTCCCAATGGGAGTGAACTACTCCTTGAAGATTGCTACACCCAACCTTCAGGAATGGGGGGGGGGGGGCTATGATGTGGGTAAAAATTCAGCCCGTCTGGACCGTCTGATGCCAACTGATATGTACATCCCTAAAAACATGCCCATACTCCCTGTGGGCCATTGGCAGACCCACTACTTCAAGATAGCCCATAGAAGAGGGTCAACCTGGTCCATCAAAGGTTCCTCACTCTGCCTATAAATACTAAACCCCCTCCTCAGTTACTTGGAAATGAATCTTTAACCTCTGAACCCTAATCTCCTTTTCCAGTAACTGACTTGATCGTCGGAGGGCCTCACCGGAAAAACTCCTTGTGTTTCAATTTTTTTTTGCAGGTATCCAGCAGCCAACAGTTAGTACAACAACCACCAGATCCACATCCCAAACACACATCAGCCTCTCCTTAGGATTAGATCTACGGCTGAGATATGTTTTTCCCTCTCCTCAAAAGAACTCATCATCTATTGCTCCCACACCAGAAAATAACATCATCAATCAGTTTACTTATAATAAATAGTAGAATCTTTAATTTCTTTGGTTAGTGGTCCCACTATTTGCCTGACATCCCCTAAAACAAGAGGAATAATGCATAATAGTTCTAAATTTACTAGTGAGTATAACAAGTGAGAGAACTCTGTGATGTGCTCAATAGCAAAGAATTAAAGCTAATATATATTATGTTCAAATATAATTTAACATCTTTGAGGAACCATTATAGAATACCTTGTGTCTTATACTTCTCATAAATATGAGAGAGTTCTGTGTAATTTGAGGTCGTCAACCCACTGTCATTAAAAAAAAAAGTTATTCAATCAGCTTGACACATCAAAAACAAAATTTGCTCCCAACTGCTCAAACACAAAGTCAAGATAGTAAACTATAATATATAGGAAATTGGAGGTTACCATCTTGAAGCAACATTGACAATTAACAGAATCTTCCCCTTGAATTTGCTTAAACCAACATCCTTCCCATCAATATCCTGCACAAACTTGCTCAGACATCAATATACACTTTTCTCTTCTTCATTTGAAATGGTTTTAACTATAACATATACCGTTCTAAACACCGTACTCACACGAAAAGTTAGTATCAGTAGTACTACTATTATTCAGCTTAATCTTAATTGCTTCAGGAAAAAAAAATATTTTTCTTTCAAAAGTACACACATGTTAACCAAACTGTCATTCATAATCAAACTAGAAACTCCACTACAAGATCAAATTCAACAATACATAACACGACAAACCTTTGTGCACTGCAAAAGATTTTAGTTCTTTGTAGTTGCAATATTATATGGATGCAAAGTATTGACGCTTCCCTATTCATAGTTTATCAATAATCGACGATATATTTTTTTATATATCAATAATCATATTCACGACGATGAGCCCCAACTTGTGTGCCCTATTGACTATGTTGGTACCAAAAACAAAAAAATAGGGTTTTTACATATATACCCCTAACATACATTTGAATCTCATACTTCCCCACAAATGTGAATTTTCATATTTACCCCAAACAATTTAGATCATGTTTCATATTTGTCGCTTTGTCTGACAGATGGATGTCAACTAAATTCTTCTCTATTTAACATAATAGTTACAATTTCGATTACCGTTAACTTTTGGGACAACTAAAACGTGATTAGAACACTGCTGAGGGGCATATATAAAAATACATACTTAGGGGGGTTAGATATGAGGTTCAAATATTTGTTGGGGGCGTATATGTTAAAAACCCAAAAAGTTAATGCTAAATAAAATTGTACTTCTTCTCTAATATTTCAAATTCTTTCGGTTAATCAACAAAAGGAAAGAGAAAAAAAAGAGTGAATAATCCATATTTCTATGGATAATGCTACACCTACTACCAAATCTACTCCCTTTCTCTTTACTACCTTATGTAGTACACCACTATTGGATGTTTCTATCACCTACTCTACAATAACCTCCACTAATAGTGTGCCACATAAGGTAGAGAAGAAAAAAGTAGTAGATTTGGTAGTAGGTGTAGCATTACCCTATTTCTATATAACAAATTTGCCATAATAAAAATCAAATGTTTAGAATAATTGGATGTATAATTATACCTTAACAGTGAAGTCGTGTATGCTCTTCTCAGTAGCAGCGGTGGCTAAGACGACGCCGGCTCTTCTCTTCCCATTACTCCCCGACGAGAAATTGAAAGCACTCGATAAGCCATGATTGAGGGTGAGAGGTTTGGGGAATTGGCGAGTGGAGGAGGTGAGGGAGAGATGGAGGAAGGAAGAGGGCTTTGAGGGAGTTAGGGTTTGACAGTGAGACGAAGGAAGGGGAATCGAGGATGAGAACAAAGATACACAAGAAGACATTTTTTTAGATTTGGAGAGCAAGAGTGAGAGAGATGAAGAAAAAAAAAACACTGCCATACAATGCTTCAAAGTGAGAAAAGGTTTTTGAGATTTTGTGAGAGAAAGAGGACTTTGTGGAGTGTATTGTAGTTAGGCTGGCCTTAGCTAACAGCTGGCCCACTTTGAAGCATTGTATGGCAGTGTTTTTTTTTCACAATTTTGACCGGAAAATTACGATTACGTGTTATTTTTTCTTTTTCTTCTTTATATATATAATAGGTTTGCCCGTGGATACATCTGTACGGCAGGTTTTCTGAAAAGTTCTGTAAACAGTAAAATATATGTATGGGTTTGTGTCTTTGTGAAGGATAATTTATATAGATTGTATTTGGCTGTAGACATTGATGTACTCTGAAGTATGATTAAGTTGTTTATTGGTTTATATATATTGCAGGATCATTTGTCAGCAGCTTGGTATTAAAAAAGCGTATTGTAAATCTACAATAATAGTGGATTGAAATTACATCAGCTCGGGATTTGGAGCCTGCCATAAGTAGCAATTCATTTGCTAATGCAATTATCGCCTCAAACTGCATGAGTTAATTCCCGATTGTCATATTTTCATGTAATTAATCATGTATGATTTTAAAAGAGGTAAGAGAGAGAGTGAGAGAGAGAGAGTTTGTTGTGATGTACATGTGAAGACCTTTTGTTAAATGTGATCAAACACAATTACATATCCATATTAATATATTTATATCCATATACTGGAGAGCATACTACAAATTTGATCTGAAACAAGCTTGTTGCTCCCAGTTTTTAATATATTTCAGTGTATGAGATATTTTAAATTCTTGACAGAGTGATTAACAGAGATGACAATTTTTAATATATTAAAAAAAAGACATACATGCCGGTAAAACTAATAACAGAGACGACAACATTAGCTCCAACTTGCCAAAATAATTACAGAGTGATTAACACAAAACACATAAGCCCAACTATTAGGGATTTCACCAGTAAAATAGACAGTAACATAAAGATAAAATGAAAGCATAACAAACATTCTGAGAACATGAAAATTGCAGATGGACAGACGACTAAACCTGCTATTTGAAGAAACCTGAAAAATCACGACCAGGAATGAAAAAATCATTTTTATGAAAAAGGAATCAATCAAGTCAAAAGCAATGAGAATTTTAAAAAACCAACACTAATAATTTGTCGGAAATTTTATTTTCAAACCAATACCTTTCAAAATGACTAATGTCCAAAACAAATTTCCTTCAAACTCGACTCAGCGAAGAAAAAAAAATGTTCTTCATCGCCCCAACATATATGCATAATAATGCTTACTATTACCATGTATGATTGTTTTTTTTTCCTACACCTACTCAATTAAATCCTCATTTCTATTCTAGAATACCAATAAAATTTTAGTAAAAAAAAATCAGCAGTCTCCCCAAAAATATTAGCCCTTTTATGAAAATTCCTTACGGAATTCTACTAACAATTAAAAATATCACATCACAGGCAGTTAATATCAATCCTCCCCAGACCAATCCAATCAACATCACACATGCATCATATATATATAGGGCACTGGGGGCAAAAATCTTCATATGATGCAAGATACAAAATAAAAATCAAGATTTCGTTTGAAAACGTAATGAATTTTTAGAAAAACCTTTGAAAAACCACACACAGAACCCAATACTGCACAACTTTGTGGGTACGGGTTTTAACATACTACATCCCATCACTATATATCATCATCCCATACATACTTACATACTTTACTTACATAAATGTTACACAGATTTTCTCGACTGCCCTCATTCTACATAACTTAAGTTAACAAAATATACAACTAATAACTCATCCACAAACCCTATCACCGAAGAAAGTTAAACTACCAAAAAAAAGAACATAAAAGAATTGCACCTATAATTGAAAAAAAAACAATTTTGAATGTAAGTGGACAATTAATTAATTTGATAAAAACACAATAAAAAACTTCACTTACTGTTTTTTCCATGTCAACATCAACATGTAAGGTATGAAAGTAAAAAATGTGAAGAACATAAAAGAAAGAATTTTTTGATCTAATATGTTAGATGTCATTAAAAAAAAGAAACTTACATGGCCACATATAGTGATGTTATCCATTGCTGTTGTTTAATTCTGATGAATGACTTGATCTGTATATAAAGGAGATGAAATATATGATGATTAACTTTGACGTTCTAATTACTTTAACAAACCAATCAATTACTTACATTAGTTAAAAATGTAAACAGAATTTGGATAGCCAGCAGATGACCCAGTTTTAAGCTAAACCAATCAATTACTTACATTAGCACATTTATTTAAGATTAAGACATTGGAGTTTAACTGTATTCAACATAATGTCACTCTAGTAATGTATTGAAATCGGCATAATTTTCGAATGATTTTCATCAGGCATGAACACAAACTCTCAGTCTCAGATATTGTACTTGTATCATCTCCATATCAATTATTCATGTTAATCACAATTTCTTTAACTTGCAATTAAAATTCCAGCATCACTTCAATTCCACTGTATTCTTTTTGGATTCCCATACAACATTTGCACTGCAAATTTGATTAGACTGATTCAGAATCTCAACTTCTGATTTTTTATATGATCCTTCCATTTAGCTACACTTAGGATGGCAGATTGGCATTTTTTATGTAGAGCCTATTCTTTCACCAATATGATTTATTTAACAAATAACATGCACCATAAAGTGACCTCTAATCAACTAATCAAAGAACTAATCAACTTCTGTATTTAACTTCTATGTAACAAATCTAACTTCTATGTAATAAATTCTATAATTATTTGAAATGTTACTCATCATAGTGCACTTCTAATGATAATCTAACTCATCACGGACAAAGAAAGAATGAATCAACTTCTACAAAGTATTACAAAAATATTGTACAACACAGTGCACTGTTGAACAACCTACTAACTTGATCTCCAAATCTAACTCATCAATATTCAACAAATCAATTTACAAATCAAGAAACAACATACCTCAGAATCCTCTGAGTCCGCGACTTCGCAAAATCATTAATCCTCCCTCACCGAAATCAATGGTGAAAACACCTATAAATTTTGAAATGATCAAAACTTTATCATTCAAGATTAAACTTTAGCTAGAGACTAAACTTAAAATTGTTTGAGAGATAGATTAAACTATAAAAGCGAAGATTATTTCAGATTAGTCTAACTTTTGTATCCTAAGTTATGAGGCTAGAAATAATCTGAAATGAAGTCTATAAACATTTCAAATTAGTCAGATTGTTAATTACATTGTGTTCCTGTTAAATATTGTTAATTACATATGCTAAACCCGCATCTACAGTGGAAAATTACCGCAATTACACATGCTAGAACCCTAAAGATCACAACTCAATAAAATCGACATCCCAATTCAACCAAATGAGCATTGAGTTATTCCAACTTGCGCTCAAATACTATTCCAACAAATTCATAAAATCCTCCTCTGTGTATCATCCAACTCTTGGCTTATCGTTGCATGCTTTTTAAAGTAGGCAATTAACTCGCTATCGGCAGTTCTAGTCGGTGCCTCATAATCAACTATAATTGAAGAAACATCAGGAACTTCATGGTATAGAATACTTTTACCTGACATGCTTATTCCCAATAGTATGGCCTCAACGGAAGCAGAAGTGGGAGAATGATATTTTCAAACAAATAAATATTTAACTTTGAGTGTCAAATCTGAATTAAAACTTCAAACCTGCAAAGCATTGTTCTCCAGTCAAATTGCAATTTAAGTAGGATTGAAAGCTTATCAGAAGAAAAAGTGCATGAAATGGCGTAAGATGAAGTTTACTAAATTGATAACATGCGCATGAGTAATAAACATATGAAAATGCAAACCCGACGCCCGGGGATGTAAGATCATACGATTAGGATCGATAGAAGGATAGAGTATCCAACTGTCGCCATAATGACAACTATGCCAACATGGATTATTTCACTGAGTTTGTGTTGTTTTTACAAAGGGTGATTCTCTTTGGTTACCCACTACCAAGCTTATTTTTAAACTAATCATCCATGAGAAACCAGCAAGTAGACTGAGAAAATATTTTGATTTAATCGGATAATGGGCTCAGATAGAAGGAAAAGACCATATCCTAAACCTTGAAACTCTAGAAATAATTTAAATGGTCAATTGAAACACTACACACATATTTGCCAAGGTAAACTAACAGCAAAATCAATAAGAGACAAAAAAGATTCATTGCTTGTATTTGAAAATATATAGGGCCATATATACATGGAGACTTCCTCGAGAACAACACTACTAAATTTAAATTTGCTAGTAGAAGTGGAACTTGGTCTTGCCCCAAAAGAGATTGCAGTTTCAATTTCTGATCTAGGCAACACTCGAGAACTAACAACAGAGAAATTAAGATCCCATGATTTCCTCAATGATAATGACAAATGCTTACACACCTAACAACCTTAAAAAAGTAAGCTTTGCTTGGATTCGTTAGTATTACGGATATCCAAAAAGATCAAAGAGACTATCTTACAAAAGCATGATACTGACGTCTCTTCCCAACAAAATTCTAATAGAAGAATGGCATGCAATAACTCAGAAACAAAATATCCACCAAAACAGTGAGATTCAAAATCCATGCACTGTTCTAAGATGTCAATTTAACTTCTATATGAATTTCAAATCATACGTTGCAAGTGGTAAAAGCTGAGACGTGCACATAACGTGCAAACAATTCGTGCATCTAATCCACAATTTCATTATTCATCTCCAAATCTATGACTACTTAATTTCCCAACAAATTGAAGTCATTAGCCATAAATAATGCTTCACAACAAGTTGAGAACATAAAACACTACTAAAATACCACCAAAGTGATCATAATACTAACAAAAGCACCAACTGGCGCGATATAGATAATAAATATTAGCAAAAAGATTTAAATCTCTCCCAGTTTAATAAATTTCATACATAGAAAAAGAACAAAAACGAAGTCAAGTTTGTTGTTTTGTTACTGAACTATACTTATGAGGTTGTGCAACATAGACACCATAAGTTTTGGGACTTGGGAGTTCCTTACAAAGCAATGAAATTATACTATTACTAGATTTGCCCGTGGGTACGTGCCTACGGCACGTCCTTCATAACGATACAACATATGAAAGTCATGTAAACAGCAAAACAACAATTATGTAGTTCAAGTTTGAATAGTAAAACAATAATTAGTTATAAATAAAAGTCCATATTTCCATTAGTATATGTTGAAAAATAATTATGAATGTGGGTGTAAAATCCAACTTCTTAGAACTTTGAGTGTGGAAAATAATGAAATGTAACTGTTGATGAGATATTTGTTATTTTCAATGTAACATGAGCAATAAAAAAATGTATAAAAAATCTGAAAATTTACAAACTTAAAATCTGAAAATATAAATTTCTCAGTAAATAGATAGAGAATAAGAATGAGAGAGAGAGAGATAAATAAATAAATAAATAAATAAAGAAGTTGTTTTGGGGGATTTGAATTTGAGTTTTGGGGGGAAACTTTTGGGCGGGAAAATATGTTTTGTAAGGTTAGATCTGGACCATTGATTTCAACCCTATTGAATGAGAGCCACTTGATAGCTTTCTTTGTGTTTTATTATATAGATGCAATAAAATAATGGCTAGTGATGACATGTGAATATATCAAGCCTATCATAAAGACATGTCAAGTTGAGTCACATTTGTTATGTTATTTTTTGTATAGGTAAATTATGTGAAAATGGTTCTTTAGTTTGAAGGGAAAAAATTGTTTTGAAAAGATATTCTAGATTCTCTACTCAAATCTTTTTTCCAAAACATTTTCTTATTTTTGGTGTCTCATTTGAAATCCTCTTGGAGAATCCAAATGGACCCCTTAACAGGGGTGTATTGGATTGGAATTTGAAAAGAATTTAAAAGAATGTTAAAAGTTTGTTGTTTTGTTACTGAACTATACTTATGAGGTTGTGCAACATAGACACCATAAGTTTTGGGACTTGGGAGTTCCTTACAAAGCAATGAAATTATACTATTACTAGATTTGCCCGTGGGTACGTGCCTACGGCACGTCCTTCATAACGATACAACATATGAAAGTCATGTAAACAGCAAAACAACAATTATGTAGTTCAAGTTTGAATAGTAAAACAATAATTAGTTATAAATAAAAGTCCATATTTCCATTAGTATATGTTGAAAAATAATTATGAATGTGGGTGTAAAATCCAACTTCTTAGAACTTTGAGTGTGGAAAATAATGAAATGTAACTGTTGATGAGATATTTGTTATTTTCAATGTAACATGAGCAATAAAAAAATGTATAAAAAATCTGAAAATTTACAAACTTAAAATCTGAAAATATAAATTTCTCAGTAAATAGATAGAGAATAAGAATGAGAGAGAGAGAGATAAATAAATAAATAAATAAATAAAGAAGTTGTTTTGGGGGATTTGAATTTGAGTTTTGGGGGGAAACTTTTGGGCGGGAAAATATGTTTTGTAAGGTTAGATCTGGACCATTGATTTCAACCCTATTGAATGAGAGCCACTTGATAGCTTTCTTTGTGTTTTATTATATAGATGCAATAAAATAATGGCTAGTGATGACATGTGAATATATCAAGCCTATCATAAAGACATGTCAAGTTGAGTCACATTTGTTATGTTATTTTTTGTATAGGTAAATTATGTGAAAATGGTTCTTTAGTTTGAAGGGAAAAAATTGTTTTGAAAAGATATTCTAGATTCTCTACTCAAATCTTTTTTCCAAAACATTTTCTTATTTTTGGTGTCTCATTTGAAATCCTCTTGGAGAATCCAAATGGACCCCTTAACAGGGGTGTATTGGATTGGAATTTGAAAAGAATTTAAAAGAATGTTAAAATCCTAGTGTATTCAATTAGGATTTTAAAGGAGTTTATAAAAGTCACAGTGTATTCAATTGAGTTTCTAAATGACCCAATTTAATTCTCGGTGTATTCATTTGAGATTTTAAATGACCCCATTTAATTCTCGGTGTATTCAAAAATTTATTGATTTTGGTAGAATTGAGAATTTGCAGGATTTAGATGGAATCTAGGGTGTGAGCTATAAATACCAAAACCCTCTGCAATTCTCACCATCTCCGTAGAAACTTTCAAGTAGACGTTCTTCCCTTCCTCAGTTCTTCCTTCCCACGGCTAGTTGCATCCACCTCTCTTGTGAAGGTATTGATTTATTTGTATATTTTTTTATTAGCTTGATTTTGCATCCACAGATTTTGTATATTTTTTCCCAACACCATCATCTTTCGTCATTGGCACCAAAAACCTAAAAATTACAAGGACCGACATACTGGAAAACCTAAAAATTCTCCCTTAATCCGTCGCTCAATTGGAATACACCCCTGGAAAACCTAAAAAATTGATCTCGTCGCTCTATCCAAAACTTATTAAGCCAATAATCCGATGAATAATCTCGTCGCTCAATTGATCGATCTCTTTTCAAGAACTCAAAACACCCTGAAAGGTAATGCTTCCGATCACATTCCCACATTCAATTTTTTTATGTTAATTTTATCCCCATTGCTGTTTTCTTTAAATTACCGTTCAGTGCATTGCATGTAAATATTTTCCAGTAATTTTTAGGGCATTTGGTGGGTTACTAATGGGTTTTCGTTTCATTGCACGAATGTTGAAGAACGATTTATTTTTGGTGGATTTTTTGAATAATTTTATGGGAAATTGTCAATTTTGTTCTTAAAAAAACATGGTTTCTTGTTAGTTTTTGGCATTTGTTTCAGGAAATTGAGTGATTGACGATGGGTTGTTCAATTAGTGAAATTTATAAATCAGTGATGCCAATTTCACTAATTGACGATGGGTTTTCACTAATGGGTTGTTCAATTGAGTGATTGACGATGATTTATAAACTGTGAAATTTATAAATTTTGTTAACCCTCATGTGATATGCACTTAGAAGGTTGTAGGGCAATTGAAAACCAATTGAAAATCAATATTATAAACTGATTGGCAAAAATTATCAACAGCAGGTATCAAGTATCAACAGGGTTTCTTGAATTTTTAAGTTCCCCCTCCATCTGTATAGTTACTAATCCACAACAGGTATCAAGTATCAAAGTATCAACATAGCAGAGCAACTTATTACTTTTACTTGGATACACAGAAAAGATTAATTTGGAAAACATGGGTGAAACTGAAATTAATTATCAAAACTAGTTTACTGGGTGTATAATTTTGAACCTGAGGGTTGTGCATGCTAATTTTGGGAAGACTTGGGAATACTAGTTTACTGGGTGTATAATTCCAACCTGTGAGTGTATTAGCATGCACAACCTGTGAGTGTATTAGCATGCACAACCCTCATAATATTTTGGGAAAATGAAATCATATGGAATTGGAAGTCTGGAACATTATGGCAATACTTTCCACCTCTTCCCTCAAAAAACATTATGGCAATACTACTTACCGGTGAGTGTATAATGGGAGCTTGTTTGTTGTAGGTTAAGTTTAACAGAATAGGTGGTTTTATTTTGCGAAATTTGTCCAAGTCGTCTACATAGGGTTTTTCATCTGAGAAGCTGCGTCAGGTTGTGACAGGAATCCCTACTTCATATACTGTCACTTCTCTAGTGTCAATGCGGTGACGAGTTTGACTTCGTGTTGCTATTGCAAACTGGTCCTCGTTGAATCTTTGCTATTGTTATTGGAGTCGGAGCTGAGCAAAATTGTGACTAGCAGTCGCTCAAACTGATGTCAACTGAACATTTTAACATAAAAAATCAACAGTACATTAGGACATTAATGATTAATCCTCACATTGTCATATGCATTGGACATGCAAAATTCCTAGTTCTTGGTAATTAAAGGGTTTGATTGATCACCATCTTTGCTTTTCTTCAAAATAAAATAAAATAAAAAAATTGCCTCGTGGATTACAAACTCACTAGTCATAGTCCTCTCTTCTATTTTGTTCAGATGACTGAGAGGCTAACAGGATTGTTACATAAACCTTCTATTACAGGGAAATTTTGTTTAATAGATCATTTGATTTTCAAAATATGTTCCAGGGAGTGCAAATTACATTATTGCATTGGATCTGAGAACCTAGCAAATCATACATCATTAGTCATGTTCACGATTCATGATCAGTATATTTAAGTGCACCACAAGAAAGATTTGTTACTTGCGCATGCTAATACACTCACATATGAGGGTTGTGCATGCTAATACACTCACAGGTTGTGCATGCTAATTTTGAATCTATTCAGTTTGATAATTAATTTTGAATCTATTTACTTTGTGATGTTTACTTTTACAATTGAATCATGTATTGATTGACTTTAAAAAAAGATGTTAGTCTACAACTGTATGGTTCCATATGTTATTTTATATATATATATATATATATATATATATATATATATATATATATATATAGCCATGAGGTAAATAGAATGTAATTTCCTTTCATGTGTTATTGATTGTATACGACATTATAGATGGGAAGTTCCGGAGAAGGTAATGGCAAGCAAAAAGATAAGTATAACTCTTGGAGTGAACGTGAGAACGTTATGTTACTAGAGCTATTATATAATGCTGTTATAAAGGGAGGTCGTGATTTAAGTGGTGTGCTAAACAAGAAACAAGTAGAGAGAGAAGTACTTCCTATTCTTAATGAAAGCCTTGGGTGCAACATAACTTATGACCAATATAAGAATCGTATGAAGACATTAAAGAAGCGTTACAACAGTATTATTGATCTTCAACGTCATTCTTCTGGATTTGGATGGAACCCACAAACAAAGCTGATGGAGGCTCCAGATGAGATATGGGAGAGTTATTTTCAGGTTAGATATTTCATTATCATATTTTTGTGCCATTATGTATTGATTTTGGTTGCACTCCACTGAATTTAATTTTGTTTACAGGGTCATCCAACTGCTTCAAGAAATATTCGTGATGAAAAATTTGCAGACTATGAGTATTTGACCGTTATATTTGGCAAATCAATGGCTTCTGGAAGACACTCAGTTGGACTTGGTAATAGTACTGATGCTAGAACAAATGAAGCAGAACCTGTTATGAAGGAGGTAGCTGGACCTGCTAGGGAGGAGGTGGTTGTGCTTGAGGATACATCACCAGGATATATTAGTTCATCAGCTTTTGAAGACACAAACTTGGAGGTTGCCATATGGAAAACTTCTCTAGAGAAGCCTCCAAAAGAGAAATATATTCCAAGAAAGAAAAGTAAAACTTCAAATGAAGAACAGAGTAGCTCAGCTATCAATGCACGAGCCGATCTTTATGAACAAGTAGCATCGGGCATGCTATCAATTAAAGCTATTACTACTGAAATTCAAGGAATGCGTAGTCTAATGGAGAAAAGGGACACAGAGAAGAAAAATAACAATCTTTGGGATGCTATCAAGGAGATCCCAAACTTGCACAATCAGTCTCCTTTTAAAGTGCTCGAACTAGTTCCGAAGATGGGAATAAAAAATGAATTCCTTAGTATGTCACCCGAAGAGCGCTCAGATTGGATAGCATACAATTTGAATTGATCGTAGTCGTATCATTTTGTTTTATTATTTTAGGACAGTATTTTTAGACTAAATATATTTGACATTGTGGATGATATTTGTTATTGAATGTTATTGGCTTAATAAGTTTTGGATTATATTTTGTTTTGTAATTTTGGACCTGTATAAGTATTGGATGATATTTTGTTTTGTCTCTTTTCTAATTAATATGTTATTGGCTTTATAATTTAGGACGGGGAAATGGAGGGAGAAGAAGTTGAGAGAGAAATAGGAGTCCACCAAATTCAAGAAGAAAGAGAAGATGAGGATATGGAAAATGAATATAATGAAGTTATTATGTTATTGACCATGGCAATACAAGCCATACTTGACGTGCTCAATACGTTAATGGCTATCATACATGAAGATCATGTTGAACGTCCACTAAAACGACGAAAAATTACAAGGACCGGAGATGAATATCTGCATAATGCGTTACGTGATGATCCTGAACACTTCCGCCAGGTATATCGAATGTATCCTGATGTGTTTCAAAAGCTATGCTGTATTCTTAGAGTGAAAACAAACTTGCAAGATACAAGATTTGTTAGTGTGGAGGAGATGGTTGCAACATTCTTACTCACAATTGGTCAGAATTCTCGTTATTGTCAAACTCGTGACACATTTGATCGATCGCATTTCACAACAAGCCAAAATTTCAACAAAGTTTTGAGGGCTTTAAACACAATAGCACCTGATATGATGGCTAAACCTGCATCTAGTGTGACTCCTAAAATAAGGGAAAGTACAAGGTTTTACCCTTACTTTAAGGTAATATCAATTGATAATTGTTTCAATTTGATTAATCTTTCAATACTATTATAATTGTTATAAGTATTGTTGATGATGTTACTATGGTTATTATACTCATTTTGTATATATTTAGGATTGCATTGGAGCTATGGATGGCACACATATACCAGCAATGGTGACAGGACCTGAAGCAAGTAGCTTTCGTGATCGTCATGGAAAAACATCTCAAAATGTATTAGCTGCTTGTGACTTTGATTTGCAATTCATATATGTTCTTAGTGGATGGGAAGGTTCAGCTCATGATTCAAAAGTACTAACAGATGCTTTGACAAGGTTAGGCAATAGACTTACAGTGCCAGAAGGTATGACTTTTGTTTTTTTATCTTTTCATTATCCTGCGTTATAGGTAAGTATTAATATATGCATCTTGTGTCTATTTAGGCAAATATTTTCTAGTGGATTGTGGATTTGCAAATCGTCGCCAGTTTTTAGCTCCCTATCGAGGTGTGCGTTATCATCTCCAAGATTTTAATGGTCAAGGTCGTCATCCTGAAACTGCAAATGAGTTGTTCAATCTTCGCCATGCTTCATTGAGAAATACAATTGAGAGGATATTTGGTATATTCAAATCGAGGTTCACAATTTTTAAGTCTCCACCTCCATTTCCGTACAAGACACAAGCAGAATTAGTCTTAGCTTGTGCCGGTTTGCACAATTTTCTTCGTAAGGAGTGTCGTTCTGATGAGTTTCCTATTGAAGAAGAAAATGAGCCTTCACTACCAGAAAATGAAGAAAATGATTATGACCACATGTTTCACACCCAAGAGCAACAACGAGAGGAAGCGAATCAGTGGAGAGCTAGTATTGCATCAGATATGTGGACAAATGCAATTGCTGATGGGAGTCAAAGATGAGCAAAGAAATTACATGAACCGAATCTATCTAGAGTCAGTATGACTGAATGCTCAGTATGACTGAATGCTTTATTAGTTTTGCTCAAAAGATGCATGTAATGTTCAACATGGCACATTTATGAATACCATTGAATTTTTTTGCCTTTTTCTATCTCATACACGGTTATAAGAGTGCATGCTGACTTCGAATGCTAGTTCATATGGAATACATTAATTGTTTTTTTTTAAAACTTATGTAACTGATTCTTTTTCTTAAATGTAGTAGATGATCTGCAATATGTGAACCTTAATAATGAAAACAATGTTTATGATCCATTTTCAGCTTTTATTCTTATGAAAATGCAGGCAACCCTTTTATGGTCTTATTGTTGCTGATAATTTGGGAGAATAGACGGGTAACTGGGTGGAAACAAGATTTGAATTCCAACTGTAACAGCACCAGTTGCTTCCTTAATTAATTAGAGATAGTCATGTTCCAAACCATCAAGTCCAAGATTAACATAGATCCAAATTTCCTCAGCATCAGGTAATCTTGATTGTTAGAAGCACAGTGCATGGTTTCATGTGCACCACGAAATTGAAGAAAGGAACATACCCTGGCCAAATAATGATAAATCTCTCTTCATCCCTTGAAACAGTTTCTCAAGCTCTACTGTTGAATCATGGAAGATGTTGAATCATGGAAGAACATGACAGATCAATGTCCATTCTTCAAAAATGGCCTATAATGGTGTGTTGCATTGTGTATTCATAGTCTCTGGATTAATCGGCGATCACATTCAATATGACTTATGTACATATGACCATATGTTTTATTTAAATATGTAAATATGACTTATGTAAATTTGTAAATATCAATTTATTTTCCTTTTGCTTTTCGTTTTGGTTATGTTTTATTTAACTTTTAATCAACTTTTTAGCTGTCAATTTGTTGCAATGCAGCTTCATGATACGAGTAGACAACTACATACATGACACAGTCAGTCCAAAATTTTAAGTATTGATACAAAGCGCATCAGTTTGAGTGAGGGAAGTGCTGGTAAGGGGATTTGATAGAGCTGACATGGGGTATTTGTTGGAGATCCCTAGAGGTGGAGGTGGTCGCATGCATGAAAGAAGGGGAAGTGGTTGTAGGTAAGATGGTGGTCATCGAACCTTAGGAGAGATTACTGGAAACCTCAATATTTCCAGAGAGATGGTCCGAAAGCATGAGTAGAAGGCGCTAATGAAGCTCAAGCATCCAGCTAGTCTCGACTACCTCAGGAGATATATCTGATTTTTTCGAGTCAGACATGGTTCTAGTAAATATAGCCTCATCATACATCTAGCTGTGTATCATAATCAAATGTATTATACAAGCAATGAAGAGTTTATAAAAAAACAGCCCCATTTTATTTGGTGATTATAATAGTGGACCTCGAGTATAACCTCATGTCATATAAATACATGTTTGTATATAAGGGTGTGAGTGGTAGAATACATGTAATTCCAATACAATGCAAATTTTTCTTCTTCATTATAAAGGTAAAGCTTCATCTATCAAAGGATTGTACTGTTATTCAAGGCACATTCAGATCTGCAAACAGTAAGACCTCCTAATTCCTGTATTGTTAACAGTTTCGTTAATATGTAACAAATGTATATCACCACTGGATTACTACCTCAAACATATAATTCATAAAAAATCCAGAACACTGCAGTAAGTATTGGCAGTTGCGGGCTGTTAAGTTTCTTAAAACCAGATAATTATCATCCATCTCCATATGAAATCCTATACTCTGAAACACTCAATACCTTACCCTAAATCCAACTACAGCTAGAACCTGCCTATAAATCAACAACAACAACAACAACAACAACAACAACAAAAAATCAAGGTGACGGGAAAAGCAGATGCACGATATTTTTATGGGTTGATAAGTTAATATGTTACGACATAACTATAAGGCGGCTTGGTGTCCTTGAATAATGGAATGTGAATGATGAAATTCACCAGTTTCAGAAGTTTCACTGTCAGAACTTTTATTAAATTCCAGCTCCTGTAATTCTCTAGCTAAGGCTTCGTCAACAGATAGTTGTGACCGAAGCTGATCAGCGCTAGAATTGGTAGTTGAAGATCTCGGCATTTCAGTCTGATCGTTTCTTTGCAAAGACTGATGCACAGTTTCCTGCACATAATTTTTTTCCCAAAGAGCAATGACTTGAAGAAACAAAGCACTCAGTCCATAAAATTCCAAATAAATCTCTTAATTTAAAAGAGAATAATAATAGATCAATGCACAACATCAGGTTAAATTATACAGAAAACTAAATAAGTTTACAGAACAAAGTTATAGATGATTCAAGTTGTTGAGTGAGCATTAAATGGAATTTGTTCTGGGATGAGATGAAAATATGCCACCTTTTATGAATAAAAATCTATTGAATGATTTCAAGTAACAAAGTGACCTGCTAACAGATAATGAGAAAGGCATTTTATGGAGAGGTAGCTCCCACAGTGATTACTTAGGAGTAATTTGAATTTGCATTTAGCTTTTAGCTACAGTAGGGTTTATCTTTCAGTCTTTGCCTGTTCTGGGTTCGAATTGTTGGGAATGTTGAATTCGGATTTTTAAGTCAAATGAGATTTTATCTTGCAGTGTCTATTTATTGAATTGGAGACATTAAAAAAAGAGAGGATGCTATTTGGAAAAACAAAAATGATATGGCTATGAGCCATTTATCATCTTTCTCCTCTCCCCTTTTGTATGTTCTCCTTCCTCACAGTCATGAAGTCCATGCTACTATCAATTTGGGTACATCGGCACATACATGCTACTATCTCTGTGTCAAAATCTGGGTACATGGAAAACCCAAGTAGGAGAAAGGAAAATAAAATGATTAGTTTATCACATGCCCCATAAGTGAAATAGAAAATAAGAACCATTCTTTTGAACATAAGAACAATCGAAACAGAGAGTGATTAAAAATAAAATCAGCTATACATGACCCTTCAGTTCTCCATGGGGAGTGATTTGTCATCGAATTCCTTCGAATTCCATCAAATTCATAATAAGAATTTCATCAAATTATTTTAAAATCCTTATAAATCCCAGTCAAAGTTTTAGGTGAATTCCCCATAAATCCCTTAAATACTGGGATTCTCAGTTCTTTTAAATTCTTTTCAAATTTCAATCCAATACAGCCCTGTAAGGCACATTGATTTGGCTAAAATATTTCGTACTCTATAAATAGTTAAATACTTCATTAATCTTTTGTTCTCATAAGAAGAACTTTCACTATCTTGAGATAACATACAACTTTCTTTTAACCTTAAAAGGTAATTTCTAGAGCATTCATTGTGATCTTTTATTTCTTTTGTGAGCTGTGATTGTCTCGTTCTATACATCGAAAATAATTTTGTACTTGAAATTGATCTCTTAAAGAGAACAGACTGGACTGTAAGAGGGTTTGCTTCGACCCAATTAAACATAAGTGGTTTTAGTGGATTGCGAAAACCTAAGGCAGATGGCCCTTAGGTCATGGATGTAGGCAAGGGTGATATTTTTTGAGCTGTGATTGTCTCGTTCCATTTTATTTTATGTTAGAATTTTTCAAAACTCTATTCACCTCCGCTCTAGTGTTTTGTCCTTGGATTTACAAAAACAAAAGGTAGACATTGCACAGCAAGAATACCATTGCTTCACATACTGGTAAATTTTGTTTATCTTAAATAAATACGAACACGCTAAAAGAACAGAGCGACAAAATAAAACATGGAATGAGAAACAAAATAGTATATCCTACCATTGAGTAAATGTGGTTGAAAATGAGAAGCGGCGCCACTATTATAAATATCTTCAAACTCCGCAAAGTGAGGTTCATTTTGTATGGCTTGATTAGGAAGCATCGGTCCTTGGATTCCTTCCCAAGCCTCTTGAAGATTCCCATGAACAGCAGGACAGAAACCACTTATGAACTCAGAGCTCTGTGAAAAAGTTGATTTTGTTAGAAATAGAACATAACGATCATAAACCCATTTAAGAAGGGAATTTACCGTCTTTGATTGCTGATACGGTTGACCTTCATGTACTGCCCCAGGAATGGTTGATAACGGTATATTAGGCCGAAAGCTTGAAGAAGCATCAGGCACTGAAACAGATGATCCTGGGAGACCTTGCAACTCCTGAACACATATTAAAATTAAAATCCTAAACGTAGGTAGGGCAAATCATGGTAAAAGAGAAGTGTCTATAAAGCACGGATAACAAATAAGCTATGCTAATGATTGTTTGACTTGAAATTTCATTTTTTTTCCTATGATTAACTAAGTGAATTCACAGTGCCATGTGAACGAACTTTCCCACCAAGTAGAACACTTTCAGTGTTGAGGTCGTTGACAAACCAAGAGACCATCTACAAGCATTATAAATGAATTACAGGAATATATTTAAAACATGTGTAGCCAAATGTACTGATAAATGCATGCTTCAGTTCACTGATAAAATGAGAAGTTTTTGTAGCTTATATGCCTACACCAACAGCCTCAATTAATAAGTTGGAGTTCGAATGATATCTATAGAATGTGAAGTTTTTGTAGCTTTTATGTCTACACCAGTGTTCATAATTTGGACACCAACACACTCAATTAGTAGGTCAGAATTCAAATAATAGGCATAGCTAATGATGAGATTTTCTACAACGATATCTGCCTCCTAATATTGGTACCGGTTTTGGCATTATCACAAATATTTGATATATTAACTCGGTTAAATTTATAATGATGTATGATAATATTTGCGTTTTCCTTTTTCTATTTCATTTAAGGAACATATATTTGTAACTCTGTTTTAAAATTATACTTAAAAATACTATCAAAAGATATGTAATATAAATTGTACTTAAAAATAGACACTTCTAAAGTTACAAAGATATTCATAAAACAATAACTATGACTTTGGGGAAAAGAGCGTGAAATCACAAATCCTCCCATTGCATAAACCCTAGAATCCCAAAATGAAATTGGGGGCCAAATCAACATCAAATTATACCAAAATGGAGAGAAAATTTGGGAGGGGGGGGACCGTTTGCAAGTGAAGGGAGAGGCCAAGAAGTAGACGCAGCCGGTGTCCCTCTTTTGGGTCTCCTCCATTGTTATCGAATCTAAAGCTTTCAGATCCGAATCAGGTTGCTCAGTAATAAGGATGGGATTCGATTTAGAGCATTTGATTCCCAAATTGGGGTTTGAAAGAGCGGGAAGAGAGAGAGAGAGAGAGAGAGAGAGAGAGAGAGCGAGAGGGAAAAGAGAGCGACATAGAGAAAGAGAGAGAGAGAATTGGGGGGGGGGGGGGGGGGGGGGGGGGGGGGGGGGGGGATGTGTTTTGTGAGGTTAAATTTTGACCATTGATTTTGGGGGGATTGAAGGAGAGCCACTTGATAGCTTTATTTGTGTTTCATTATATAAATATCTATCTAATTATAATAGGTGTTATTTGTAAATTTATCAATGCGTGTAATGCACGTACATAACTAATATGAATGATGTCTCAGGTTCGAATTCATACAACATCTGAGTTTTTACTTAAAAAATTATATATTTATTAAAACGTGCATCGCACGTGTAAGTTACTGGTATCTCTAATCTCTAATCTCTAATATCTTATCTTTAATCTCTAATATTATAATGGGAGTGTTGGGGTTGTCATTTGTAGACAATCTGTAATTTGTAGAGATTCAATCATCTAATCTCAATCATTCATTTTTAAGTAAGAGTTATATTAACCATGCATTTACTAAACTGTTGTTAGTTACCATAATACACTCCAAGTTCAAATTTATTTACAACATAATTATTGAACCGAGTTTTTTTGAAGTCCAGCCTCCTCCACCACAAATAAGGAACCCAACAGCAGGGATTCTGCAAAACATACGAATTGTAAGGATGAAACCAAGCTCAACTCAGTAAATTATATACAGTAAGAACTTCATTTCAAATGAAAGCTGAAACAAGGCCAATTTATGATCAACAGAGAAGGGAAAAATGCTCAGATACTCAGATCTCTATAACTATTATAATGGGAGAGATGGGGTTGGAAACAAATAAACAATTTTTTATTCTTTTTTGTATGTGTGTCAACACGTGCAGCGCACGTGTTGGTAGTTCCTTTTCTTTTTTGGGTCCTTTTCATTCCCCTCCACGTGCATCGCACGTGCATGATACTAGTAAGTAAAGATCCACGAGTTATGATGAAGAAGAGAAGTCTTCATTCTATATACATGCCAAATCACAGAGACTTCTAGCCGGTTGTTTAATGGAAATCATCATCATAGATGAAGTCAGGAATTGCATGCCGCATAACCATGGAGGGTTCAACTCAATTTATAATCTTCTAATAAAATTGAACAACCCAAAAAACCAATTTTTTAAAATAAAAAAACCGGTTTCTTTTAATGAAAATAGAACCAAATGTAAAATTAAAAAAATGCAATTCTTAGATATTAGCTAACTTAAATGAATTAGAGTCATTCATTTAAATATAATTAGATCCAATGGTCATAATGAATGTTTCTCATTTTCTCACCTAGAATTGTTTATCATTGGACCACTTCCCTATATAATAAAAAGAAGAAAACCAAAGAAGATCATGCCAACATTTAACGGAAGTATTGAGAGTCTGCAATAGCATAAATTTTATGTGAAGCAGTCCTCATACGAGAAGACTAAGCCGCATTTCTTGGCCTTGTCCTTTTTCTAAAGAGGGAGTGGCCACCGACCTCGGAAGGTGCAAACCAAGAGCTGGAAGACATGCTGAGAGCTTGCATCGGGTACTCGAAGGGAGATATGATGAAGCAAGAGCAACGTGAATTGACAGCTCCAGAATGATCTGTGGAGTGAGATAATATCCAAATTTTCTGGATGAGAGATTAAATAGGCTCCATGATGATCCGCAGATAGAGATTGATCTCCAGTATTCCGGGATGAGAGCGACACTCATGGGAAGTACATGAGAAGAGGACTCTAGAATGATCTGCAGAGTGAGATAATTTCCAAAAATCTCGGACGAAAGATGAAATAGGCTCCAGGATGATCCGCAGATAGAGATTGATCTCCAGAATTCCGGGATAAGAGCAGCACTCACGGGATGTTCGAGTGTTGAGGGCTCCAGAATGATCTGCGGAGTGAAATAATCTCCAAATTTTCCAGACGAGAGATGAAATAGGCTCCAGGATGATCCACAGATAGAGATTGATCTCCAGAATTCCAGGATGAGAGCAGCACTCACGGGATGTTCGGGTGTCGAGCGCTCCAGAATGATCTGTGGAGTGAGATAATCCCTATTATTCCGGGAGAGAGATGAAATAGGTTCCAGGATGATCTGCGAAGTGAGATTGATCTCCAGAATTCTGGAACGAGAGCAGCACTCACTGGATGTTCATGTGATGAGGGTTCCAGTATGATCTGAGGAGTTAGATAGTCTCCAAAAATTCTGGGACGAGAGATGAAATAGTCTGATGATCAGCGCATAGATATTGATCTCCAGTATTCTGAGACGTGAGTGAATACTCACAGGATGACCGAATCTTGAATGTTATCATGGAGATAGCTCAGAGTAGGCAGAAGAGCTGCGCCGATACTCGAAGAAGGTACTTTGTGGGAAAAAAATTTCGTTGAGGAAGTCACTTGGGAGCCAGAAAGCAAGATGAAAAATGTATTTCCTGAGTTGTTTGAATAACTCATGTATTTCCTCTCTACTAAGCGTGGTTCTGAGGACAAAACTTTCTAAGGAGACAATAATTTAATATCCCCAAAATAATAAACAATTATTTTTGAATATGAATGATGTTGCACGTGCTAATGAGTTTTTATTTCAAATTAAATTGTGTGTGTTGTCTCAATTATAAATGAGATAGAAGGAGACAATAAATTAGTGTTGACAAACACTTAGTGTTGTATGGTTGGGTTCAACCAACCCAACTCAACTTGAACTAGACCCAAAGAACCTTAGCTAACCACACTTGATTATATGCACACAAGTTGTATTATGTCACATGACAACCACTACAGTGTGTTATGACAAAACATTACAACATATATATATACTAGATTTTCCCGTGGGCACGTGCCTATGGCACATCTTCAGAATGATACAACATATGAAATCCTTGTAAACAGTAAATCAACAATTATGTAGCTCAAGTTTGAATAGTATGACAATAATTAGTTGTAAATAAAAGTCCTTGTTTCCATAAGTATATATATATATATATATATATATATATATATATATATATATATATATAGATATATATATATATATATATATATATATAGAGAGAGAGAGAGAGAGAGAGAGAGATAATTAAATAAATAAAGGAGTTGTTTTGTGTGTGGGGGGGGGGGGGGGGGGGCTGGGGGGGGGTGTTTGTGAGGTTAGAGCTTGGCCTTTGATTTTGGGAAGATTAAAGGAGAACCACTTGATAGCTTTCTTTGTGTTTTATTATATATATATATATATATATAGCAATGCTCTATTGCAAACGGTTCTGTTTGCACAGACCCGTTGCAAACGAGCTTGTTAGCCATTTGATCAAATCGATCAAGATCCAACAGCCATGATCAAGCCCACCCATCATCCCCATCTCTCACTTAAGTTGTGAGGGGGGTAATTTGGGAATTTCATCCCAAATAACTCTTCGCCTCATTCGCTCGCTTACTCACTGTATTTTTGAACGAACAATGGTCGTTGTTTCGAACACCGGCTTTGATAGTCTATGTTGTTGGAAACAACGACCTAGGCTATAACATGTCGTTGTTCGAAACAACAGCTATGATTCGTTTCAAACAACGACTCTTGCTCTTCGTTAAAAAGTTATCTTTTTTGAACGAACTTTAGCCGTTGTTTCGAACAACGACTTCTCATAACCGAGGCCGTTGTTGGAAATAATGGCCTAGGCTATAAAAAGTCATTGTTCGAAACAACGACTACGGTTTATTTAAAAAGACAATGAGTGAGCGAGCGAATGAGGCAAAGAGTTATTTGGGGGTGAAAACTCCAAAATACCCCTCACCTCACTTAAGTGAAGAGAATGAGATGAGCAGGCTTGATCATGGCCGCTGGATCTGGATCGATTTTATCCAACAGCCAGCAAGCTCATTTGCAATGAATATGTGCAAACAGATCTGTTACCGCTGAATCTGGTGTGGGGGTAAACAGACAGTATTTGTGGATTCTTGGAAAACCTGAATAGCAAACACCTAACCTGTTCCGCCGGAGTTTGACCGTTGACTCCCGCCGTTCACCTGCAAAAAGTGCGAGACACCGGGATGGATCCCGGCGACGCACCCTCCGACGCTCTTATCAGTAATCTGAATGATTAAGAAAGAGCTTTTTATTGGAAAAGTATTGATTACCTCTTACTGGTGGTGGATGGGGGGTATTTATAATCACCTTTAGGGATCAGATTAGGAATGTAATTCCTGTGATCTGATAAGGAGTAAAATCCTCGTCATCAGATTAGGAATGTAATCCCTTAATTCCCGGTAAGAGGATAGTCGCGAATCAGGCCCGTTGATTTGGTTCAATCAGAGACCCTAATTCTATCATGTCGGACTGGGTTTGTATCGGGTCGGGACCCGTACCCAGTTGAGGTGGATCCGTTCGCGGGTTATTGGATCTGTGAGAAGGAGACCCAGTACCCGTTTCGGACCCATTTGTATGTGAAATTACCGTTTTACCCCTGAGCTTTAAGATTCGTGTCCGATGTGAACGGTCCCGATTTAATCCTATTTTTAGCCATATCACGAGCCCCCCACTCCTGAAGACTGAGTTTGATCAGCCTTTGAGGAGTAGTTTTACTGTTCTAATGGCGTACGAGATTTTATCGGTATTCTTAAGGGAGTTTGGATCTTGCTCGGGGTGTAACGGTGTTATTCTGGGCTTGTAAAATGCCTAAAAATATTCTCAGAATTTTCTGGATTTTTGGTGATTTTTCCAGATTTTTCTGAATTTTTTCTCATTTTTTTGAATTTTTTATTCATTTTCCGAATTAAATAATTAATTATCAAAAATATTAATTAATTATTCTAATTAAATAATTATTTTTTTCAGAATTTTAAAATAATTTTTCTGAATTAATAATTATTTTTAGAATTTTTAATTAATTTTTTTCGATTTTTTAATTATTTTTTCGGATTTTTTAAATAAGTAAAACAAATTAATTAATTAATTAATTAATTAAATATTACTTGGACACGTGGCGTGTTTCTGGATGTCGATCGTGATCAGATGGCGCGCATCGCAAAGCAGATCATGCTGTGGACACGTGGCACGTTTCTGAGCGTCGATCATGATCAGATGTGCACGCATCGTGAGGCAGATCACGTTCTGGACACGTGGTGCGTTTCTGAGCGTCGATCGTGTCGCGACGCGAATTTTGAGATGATCGGACAGATTGTGTGGGTCGGCGGATTTTTTCTCCATATACGAGGGTCGGTTCTTCGGCTCCTCGGATCGGCACCTCGGCTCGGCAACTTGGATCTGCCGACCCCTCCATATGCTGCCACGTGGCCCTTTTTTTTTTCTCTTCTTTCTGGCCCTGTACATTCTCTTCTTCGCTCAGTTCTCTTCTTCTTCGCTTCTCCTTCTTGTTGCTTCTCCCCCGTCTTCGACTTCACCGCCTCTCCTTCTCTCTACCTCGTCTCTGTTTCTTCTCCTTCGACGCCACCTTAACAGCGAGAGGAGCTCGCCGCTGGAGCTGGAGTTCGGCAGCGGAGGCGTGGAGGTGAAGCTCAGCCATGGAGGTGGCGAGCTCGACTAGGAGAAGATTGACGATGGGGTCGCTCGAGCGTGGAGGTCGGTTGGCGAGTTGTCGAGAGAGAGGAACTCGACGGTTGGGTTTGGAAGATGGCAAGGAGCTTGGAGCTCGGTGAGTTGGCGAGGGGAGTGGCATGAGGAGAGCTCGTCGGAGGTGGTGATGGCGAGGTCGGCGAGGCTATGAAGTAGCTCGGCGATGAATTCTTGAGCTCGGTGGAGAGTGAAGCTTGGTAGGGTCTTCGAAGGAGCTCGGCGAAGGAGTTCGGAGCTCCGGCATATTGAGGAGCTCGATGCGTCGGAGCTTTGTGAGCTCGGCGTTAGAGCTCGGTGATGCCGAGGCTATGGCGGATTCGACGAAGGAGATGGTCGGCGAGTGGAAGTGAGCTTGACGACGAAGGGAGCTTCGGATCTTTGTGGGCTCGGCACGAATGGAGCTCGCGATGTGGAGAGGAGGTCGGAGCTCGGGATTTTGGAGGTGTTGGGTTCGACGAATGGTTGCGAGGCCAAGGCGGAGCTCGATTGCCACACGAGTTCGGCGAGGTTGAGGGTGTCGTCGAACTCGGCGGGAGTTGGAGCTCGAAGGCGACGAAGAAGAGTTTGGGTTTCTCTTCTTTGGTTGGTTTTGTTTGGTTTCTGGCGCCAGTTTAGTTGAAGAAAAGGAAGGGGAGGAGAGGCGGTATGGGTTCGGGTTTGCGACCCTAACGGGTCCGAACCCGACCCTAAATTTTTTTATTTTTTTATTTTTTTTATTTTTACTCCCCTGCTTCTCTCCTCTGCTTCTTGTTCGGAAAATCCGAGCACGGATTTTGAGGAGCATTTTTCACCACTTTCCCGCTCGGTAGACCGGTAGCTTGTATTTCAGATCCGAGCTACGTGGCTCCATCTAGACGGTTGATCACGATCATGGCGCGAATCACGAGACAAGAGGCACGAGTTTCGAGAAAATGTTATCTTGTCGTTTTGTGGTGACGTGGCGCGATCTGATCCATCCATCACGTTTGAGTGCGAATTTTGAGATGATCTAACAGTGAGATCGGGTCGGCGGTATTTTTCTCCATATGTGGAGGTCGGTACCTCGGCACCTCGGCTCAGTGGCTCGGCCATGTCAGAGCTCAGCCCTGAGAAGAAAGAAGAAAGGGAGGAGAGGCATTCGGATGCTCTCCTCTGCCTTGTTCTTTCGCACAGTGAAGAAGAGGAGAAGTGTTGGGTACTTTTGGCGGGAAGATTGAAGAAGAGGGAGAAGAATGAAGGAGCTAAGAAGGGTATGGGTCGGACCGTGGGTATCGGATCCAACCCCGACCCGTTAGCCTCTTTTTCTTTCTTCCTTTTCATCTGCTTTGCTGCTCGGCAGATGCGTCTTGTTCGGCAGATCCGAGCACGGATTTTGAGGCGCATTTTTGCCACTTTGCAGTTCGGTAGATCGGATTTCAGATCTGAGCAACGTGGCTCCATCTGGACGGTTAATCACGATCGTGGCGCGAATCACAAGACAAGAGGCTCACATTTCGAGAAAACGTTATCTTGTCGTTTTGTGGAGACGTGGCGCGATCTGAACCGTTCATCATGTTCTAGCACGAATTTTGGCATGATCCAACGGTGAAACCGGCTCTGCAGAATTTTTCTTCATATGTGGAGGTCGGTACCTCGTCCACTCGGCTCGGTAACTCGGTAGTTCCCCCTCTGCCCATAGTAGCTCGGCATCTCGAGAGGATGGGTCAGCATATGGGAGAGGTGAAGAGCTCCGGAGCTCTGCCTCTGTTCTGTTTGGTTTTGGAGATTTTTGAAGAGGAGCTCCACTCCTAGGGGTGGAGAAGAGGTGCTAGGAAGGTCCTCGTAAGAGCCATGGGAAGACCCGTTCTTTGAAGTTAGTGCAAGGAGCAACTCTATGGGAGAGTTTTGAGGAGGAACTCTAGGAGAGAGTTGTGCTCCGAACTCGTCGAGAAGAGCTCCGCTTTGGAGGCGAGCGGAGTGAAGAGCTCGGCTTTAGGAGAGCCATTTGGAAGATGAGTTTTGAGGAGCAACTCTAAGGGAGAGTTGTGCTCCGAACTCGTTGAGAAGAGCTCCGCTTTGGAGGCGAGCGGAGTGAAGAGCTCGGCTTTAGGAGAGCCATTTGAGGGACAAGTTTGAGGAGGAACTCTAGGAGAGAGTTGTGCTCCGAACTCATCGAGAAGAGCTCCGCTTTGGAGGCGAGCGGAGGGAAGAGCTCGGCTCTAGGAGAGAGCCATCTGGAAGACGAGTTTTGAGGAGCAACTCTAGGGGAGAGTTGTGCTCCAAACTCGTTGAGAAGAGGTCCGCTTCGGAGGCGAGCGGAGTGAAGAGCTCGGCTCATGGGAAGAGCCATCTGGAAGACGAGTTTTGAGGAGCAACTCTGGGGGAGAGTTGTGCTCCGAACTCGTTGAGAAGAGGTCCGCTTCGGAGGCGAGCGGAGTGAAGAGCTCGGCTCATGGGAAGAGCCATTTGTAAGACGAGTTGGAGGAGCAACTCTAGGAGGGAGTTGTGAGCTCCGAACTCGTTGAGAAGAGGTCCGCTTCGGAGGCGAGCGGAGTGAAGAGCTCGGCTTCTAGGAGAGCCATCTGGAAGACGAGTTTGAGGAGCAACTCTAAGGGAGAGTTGTGCTCCGATCTTGTTTGAGAAGATCTCCGCTTTGGAGGCGAGCGGAGTGAAGAGCTCGGCATTAGGAGAGCCATTTGAGAGACAAGTTTGAGGAGGAACTCTAGGTTAGAGTTGTGCTCCGAATTCGTCGAGAAGAGGTCCACTTTGGAGGCGAGCGGAGGGAAGAGCTCGGCTCTAGGAGAGAGCCATCTGGAAGACGAGTTTTGAGGAGCAACTCTAGGGGAGAGTTGTGCTCCGAACTCGTTGAGAAGAGGTCCGCTTCGGAGGTGAGCGGAGTGAAGAGCTCGGCATTAGGAGAGCCATTTGAGAGACAAGTTTGAGGAGGAACTCTAGGAGAGAGTTGTGCTCCGAACTCGTCGAAAAGAGGTCCGCTTTGGAGGCGAGCGGAGGGAAGAGCTCGGCTCTAGGAGAGGGCCATCTGGAAGACGAGTTTTGAGGAGCAAATCTAGGGGAGAGTTGTGCTCCGAACTCGTTGAGAAGAGGTCCGCTTCGGAGGCGAGCGGAGTGAAGAGCTCGGCTCATGGGAAGAGCCATTTGGAAGACGAGTTTGAGGAGCAACTCTAGGAGGGAGTTGTGAGCTCCGAACTCGTTGAGAAGAGGTCCGCTTCGGAGGCGAGCGGAGTGAAGAGCTCGGCTTCTAGGAGATCCATCTGGAAGACGAGTTTGAGGAGCAGCTCTAGGGGAGAGTTGTGCTCCGATCTTGTTTGAGAAGATCTCCGCTTTGGAGGTGAGCGGAGCGAAGAGCTCGGCTCTGGGAGAGAGCCGTTTTGGAAGACGAGTTTTGAGGAGCAACTCTAGGGGAGAGTTGTGAGCTCCGAACTTGTCGAGAAGAGGTCCTCTTTGGAGGTGAGCGGAGGGAAGAGCTCGGCTCTGGGAGAGAGCCATTTGGAAGACGAGTTTTGAGGAGCAACTCTATGGGAGAGTTGTGCTCCGAACTCGTTGAGAAGAGGTCCGCTTTGGAGGCGAGCGGGGCGAAGAGCTCGGCTCTGGGAGAGAGCCATTTGGAAGACGAGTTTTGAGGAGCAACTCTAGGGGAGAGTTGCGAGCTTCGAACTCGTCAAGAAGAGGTCCTCTTTAGAGGCGAGCGGAGTGAAGAGCTCGGCTCTGGGAGAGAGCCATTTGGAAGACGAGTTTTGAGGAGCAACTCTAGGGGAGAGTTGCGAGCTTCGAACTCGTCAAGAAGAGGTCCTCTTTAGAGGCGAGCGGAGTGAAGAGCTCGACTCTGGGAGAGAGCGATTTGGAAGACGAGTTTGAGGAGCAACTCTAGGAGAGATTTTTAGCTCCGAACTCGCTATTTAAGTGACAGAATCAACGGTTGTGGGAGCAGTTCCGAAAGGCGAACCACTTCTAACTCGCTTAGGAGCAAGTTATCCGAAGCAGAATCGAGCCAAGTGTTGGACTCCGAACCATCGTTAGAGTTATTCAACGGTTGTGGGAGCAATTTCGAATGGCGAACCACTTCTAACCTGCTGAAGAGCAAGTTATTTGAAGAGGAATCGAGCCAAGTGTTGGACTCCGAACCATCGTTAGAGTTATTCAATGGTTGTGGGAGTAATTCCGAATAGCGAACCACTTCTAACCCGCTGAAGAGCAAGTTATTTGAAGAGGAATCGAGCCAAGTGTTGGACTCTGAACCATCGTTAGAGTTATTCAACGGTTGTGGGAGCAATTCCGAATGGCGAACCACTTCTAACCCGCTGAAAAGCAAGTTATTTGAAGAGGAATCGAGCCAAGTGTTGGACTCCGAACCATCGTTAGAGTTATTCAACGGTTGTGGGAGCAATTCCGAATGGCGAACCACTTCTAACCCGCTGAAGAGCAAGTTATTTGAAGAGGAATCGAGCCAAGTGTTGGACTCCAAACTCGTTGTTAAAGGTTAGTAAGTTGCCGGAGCAGCCATGTAGAAGAAGCTGGACTCCGAACCCACCATTTAAAAGAGTCGTGACTCGGAGAGATAGAGAAGCAAGAGCAATAATTTTCAATGGAAAGATGTAAAGTTTTATTGAGATAAACTAAGTGGCCTCTTCAATAGGGCGAGCCATTATTACATGTTATTGGCCGGGTTACAAGCATCGACCTTATTGAAAATCAGGATCCTACTTCTATAATAAGGTGAAGACCTCTTGGGAGGAGCTGGGAGATTCTGAGTGTTGAAGCTCGGCGGGCCCTTCTGTTCGTTTGTAGGCTCCTCAGGGGGGAAGCTCGGCCCCCTCTTTTTGGACGAACTTGATCAGGTGCCCCCGCTGTATGAGTTCTTCGATCTCCTCCTTGAGAGCCCAACAATCATCCGTGTCGTGGCCGTGGTCCCTGTGAAAGCGGCACCACTTATCCTTGTTCCTCTTCTTGCCAGGTGTATTCATTCTCGGGGGAGCACGGAGGAGCCCTTCCTTGTCCACCTCCATAAGGACTTCTGATATATTGGCAATTAGAGGGGTGAACTTCTCAAACCGAGGAGTCGGGCGATGCTGTCCATTGCCGTCCTTCTGGGATTTTTGGGACCCCTCTTCGCTTGTGCTCTTCCGTTTGTTCCCGGAAGATGTCTCCTCAAAGCCCGGGAGATTCTCGGCTTCTTCAGCCCGAATGTACTTCTCGCTCCTAAGAAGGAGGTCGGCGAAATTATGTGGGGGCTTCTTGGCAAGGGAGGAGCGAAGGCTAGAGTTGAGGACATTCGATTGGAAGGCGGCCGCTGCAACAGGCTGATCAAGGGAAGCGATGGATCTCACTTCTGCAGTGAACCTCCTCACATAGTCTCTCAACTTCTCACCCTTCTCCTGGCGGAGCTGGAGTAACGAGATGTTGTTCTTCTCCGTGCGTCTGCTACTCACAAAATGAGTGATGAAGAGGGTCTCGAATTGCTCGAAGAAGAATATGAAAGACGGGGCGAGGCGGGAGTACCACTCCCGAGCCGAACCCTTAAGAGTGGCGGGAAAGGTTTTGCACAGCAAAGCATCGGAAGCTTGGTGGATTAGCATGAGGGTCTTAAAGCTTTCGATGTGGTCCACGGGGTCCGACTCTCCCGAGTAAGTTTCGAACTGCGGGGGTTCGAAACCTCTTGGGATAGGAGCTTCCATGATGGTCCGGGAGAAGGGAGGTCTGCTCGGGCGGATGGTCCTTCCTCTTAACTCCTCATCCTTGTCTATTCGGCCGATGCGCCTCTCCATCTCGTGGAGACGGCAGTAGAGAGCATCATCCCTTCGACGATAGTCAAACGAGCCTTGGACTCGTCTTCATAGGAAGGGGAGCGACGACGGTAGCTCTGGGAGCGGCGAGGGCTAGGCATGTGCTGTTGGTTGCTAGGAGCCGGAGGAGGAGTTATGGACCGATGGCGAGGACTTTGGACCCGTGGAGGGGTAGGAGCCCTCTGAGCATTGTTATTATTGGGTCGGAGGTTGAGGGCTTGCAACACCGTTGCTTGGAACTGCTGGAACTCAGCACGGGTGATGGGTGCCTCATCGTTCCTCGGATGTTGTCGACCGGCAGGGGAATTAGGTCTTTTCCTATGGTGTTCGGGGGACTCTTTCATCCCTCTTCGGGTAGGGGACCTTCTATAGTCTCGGCGGTGAGGAGATCGCTCATCCGGACGCTGTTGGCGGGAGGCTCTCTCTCGGGCCCGCTTTTCGTCCAGACGGCGGCGAAGATCCTCATCCTTATGCCGATTGAGGATGGTATTGCGGAGGTCGGAAACTCGAGGATTGTGGGAGGCCATTGAATCTGAAGAGGCATTGTGTACCGAAATGCGGTCCTGATGGAGGGGTTGCTTCTGCGGGTTGGGACGCGAAGCCCCCGCACCGGCATTCTGAGGACCGGCGGGACCCTTAGGGGGTTGCTGATTCTGAAGAGGAGGCTGATCTTGTTGAAGAGGGTCTTCCGCTTGGAGAGGAAGTTGCCCCTGCTGCTGAGCGGGTTGGATAGGGACTACCTCTTGATGATCAACGGGATTGGGTTCACGGTTGGACCATCTGGATCTTACTTTCCTAGGAGGCATGGCTGGAGGAGATCTGACCAACGGGAAGAGGGAAGGCTGCTATTCGTATGTTTCCCACAGACGGCGCCAATCTGTTACTGCTGAATCTGGTGTGGGGGTAAACAGACAGTATTTGTGGATTCTTGGAAAACCTGAATAGCAAACACCTAACCTGTTCCGCCGGAGTTTGACCGTTGACTCCCGCCGTTCACCTGCAAAAAGTGCGAGACACCGGGATGGATCCCGGCGACGCACCCTCTGACGCTCTTGTCAGTAATCTGAATGATTAAGAAAGAGCTTTTTATTGGAAAAGTATTGATTACCTCTTACTGGTGGTGGATGGGGGGTATTTATAATCACCTTTAGGGATCAGATTAGGAATGTAATTCCTGTGATCTGATAAGGAGTAAAATCCTCGTCATCAGATTAGGAATGTAATCCCTTAATTCCCGGTAAGAGGATAGTCGCGAATCAGGCCCATTGATTTGGTTCAATCAGAGACCCTAATTCTATCATGTCGGACTGGGTTTGTATCGGGTCGGGACCCGTACCCAGTTGAGGTGGATCCGTTCGCGGGTTATTGGATCTGTGAGAAGGAGACCCAGTACCCGTTTCGGACCCATTTGTATGTGAAATTACCGTTTTACCCCTGAGCTTTAAGATTCGTGTCCGATGTGAACGGTCCCGATTTAATCCTATTTTTAGCCATATCAAGATCCATTTGCAATTGTAACACCCCAAAAAATAAAAAGATTTATTTTGCATTACTAAATAATATTATATTGGTAAAGTTGACTACTTTGACTATTTTCTTGAAATTGCAATTTTGCACGTGCAACACACGTGCAAAGTTAGAAATTTTGAGTTTTTGAAATTTTATGGCTAACGATTGGTTTTCCTCATTTATTTATGATATTTTAATTTCTTAGATTTATTTGAATTTATTTGACTATTTTATGAATTTCTCAATTTTACACATGCAAAACACGTGCAAATATTTTTTGGGGGTGCAAATATCCACTTTTAAATTTTTGGACACATTCTCCTATTTATAATTAAGCATATCCTAAATTTTGGGATTTTTCTGAGTAAAGAAAATATTTTTTATAAATACTTCGAAAGAGAGGGGCTTTTATGTAAAAAGCCGTTTGGATCTCAAACAAATAATGAAAATTTGTTTTTACTGATTTTTGGGCTTTCCATGATCATCGTTGAAAATAAAATCTATTTAAGTTTTATTTAGAGTTGATTTGGTAAAAATTTAAACAAACATGGTGTTTTTGCAAATATGAAATTTAAGTGGATCTTGTGCGAATGTTTTCTTGAAAAGTAAAAGTCAGAAATTTTAATTGGAAAATATAATATGTATTAGTAAATATTATTTCTAATTTTTCTGGATTTTTACGAATATTTTATGACATATTTGCAAATATTACAAAAAGAGGGACTTTTGTGCAAAATTGCCACTCTTAGTACAAATCCGAATTTTTTAAATTCTGGGCTGTGCTGGATGGCTAGAAACTCAGTAGTAAAAAGATTTGATTTGGTTTTAATTTATTTAACTTATTTTAACTACTTTATTAAAAAAATGTTTATATATGTAAAGGTATATTTTAAAAGAGGTATCTTGCAAATCTATTCAAAACCCTAAAAAGTTCAGATTTCGGCCTATAAAGGATCCCCTATATCAGTTCCTCTCCTCTGCAAAAATAAAATATATTTCTACTATTAATTTCTTGGTGTTTTGAAGAGATGATCCTGGATTTTGCAAAAGAAGAGCATTTTCTCGCTTTATTAATTCGGTTGATTTCTTCAATGAGGTGAGTGACATATGTTTATTTTTTTATTGTTCTAAGCATGTTGTATGTGATGATTTGTGTATTAGAAAACATGTTAGGGATTGTATGATGATAATGTGATTCTTGATGTGTGGATGAACTAAAAAATAAATCTTTTCATGAAACCTATGCTTTGATGATAAAACTCCATTTAGATGATTTGAGATCATTAAAGAACCTAATAGAAATCATGGATAGGATGTTTCAACCACCTTGTTGCTGATTTGGATGTATATATATTGAGTTGTGTGATTCTATTGCATGAAAATAAACAATTGATCAAAGATGAGATCTTTACTGATTGGATATAGACATATACACATTGTTGATAAGTTATTTTTACTGCCCCACAAGTAGAAATAGAACATTTTAGCTCAGAGGAGGACAGAGATATATTATTGTGATTAGAATCTCATCTACCATAACTCGCATCATATAATTCTGATACATAACCAGAAATGAGTTTCGAAGTGCTACACTATATACACAAGCAGTTTTACCTAATATCTATTATTTCACAGGGTTTTTGTTCTTTTTGTGAGAAAATTTAACAGGGGAATATATATTGCAACAAATAGCTAAAATGTATCAAATCTCATGTGCTATGGACTCTGTTGATGTCCATTCATGACTTGTTCTTCCACAAAATTCAAATATATCAATTTGATTGGTAAACTTTGGCTGATATCACAAATGCATAAATAATCTGGCCTTGGTTTAATTATCATAGTAGTTGAGACATCTGCACAGAAACATGAATGGTATTAGAGGGGAAAATGTGTGTTTGCAAAGGCACGGCAAAAGAAAGAACGAGGCTATCCAACAAGATTTAATATCAAGGCCTGTATGAGCTGCTGCTTTGTGTTTTTAGTATGTGTTTTTTTTTACTGAATAGGAGAATTGTTATGGTAATCTTTCAGCTCTATCCATTATAAGAATTTATACATAGAATAATTCATAGGCCTGTGTCCTTGCATGTGTTGTGTACCTTATAGTAATTCCCTTTTAAGATATCTATCAAATCAGGAAACAAGTATACAGGCACATTCTATTAAATATATTAGTCTCTTAGAATCTTATAGAAATGTTCTTATCTGACTCAAACACAGTTGAAAGTCTTGTATAATTAACCTATGATGTGGCAAACTGAAACTATATGAGTCTTGTATCTGTCTTGAATATAAATATATTCTAATTCACTATTTTGGGGAAATTGAGTTTTCATGTGTTTTGTGAAGTTTTAAATTAAATCTTGATTATTCCTATACTGAGATTGAATTAGACATTTTAATACTTCCCCTTGATGAGATTTTGAAGCCTTAACTGAAACAAATATACATATATGTATATAAGATGTTCTTTTGAAAGATTTTTGGGTAAAACTCCTATTTCGAGATCTTGATATGTTTTGATATGTTTTAATAACTCCTATATGTTATACAAGTTACAATTAATTATCTCAGGAAATTAGTTCTTCAAATTGTGATTTTTACAAAGTGGAATCGTGTATCGGTTAACACATGCACAACCTTTAAACTGCAGTCTGGAGATCTGACAGTCGACCGACCAATGTCGACAGTCGACTGTCGGGGTCCTGACTAAAGTATTTTCTTGAGTCTCGAATTTTCCTGTGGGACAGTCGACTGACTACCTTATACAGTCGACCATCTCTACTTTGAATTAATGTTTTCTTTAAGTGTTGGATTTTCCTGCGGGACAGTCGACTGTCCAGATTACATAGTCAACTGCTAATGCTATGAATGTAGTTTTTTGAGTCTTCGGATTTTTTGCGGGACAGTTGACTGGCTACAGTATGCGGTCGACTGTCACGGCGCTGCTTGATGTTTTCTTGAGTTTGGGTTTCACGCAGGACAGTCGACGGACTACTTTATGAAGTCGACTGCTAATTCTCTGACTGATGTTTTCTTGAGTTTGCTGATGCTTCTTTTGATCGATTGTTCCTTCAATATGATATCGTTTTTAAAAGATGTTTTGCTACAGATTACAAATGTTTTACAGAGATTTATTTTGGAGTTTTAAATGTATTCTTTTGGACCTTATTTGAGTAATACGTGCTTTCAAAGGAATTGATGTTTTGTAATATTCTACAACTTAAAAATATGGTTTTCAGTTACTTAATAGATTTAATATTTATTTGGATTCTGGAATTTTATATAAGATTTGAGTTTTTGTTGATTTAAGAAGTTTCTTCATATAATCGTTTTGACGATAGATTTGTGAGTTTTATTGAAAGTTTTGGTATTGATGGTTGAGTTATGAGTCTCTAGAGAGTGAGTGGGACCCTAGCACACCAGAAGTTGAGAGTTTGCAGTTTGGCCTGTTGGGGCTTGCTGTTGATCAGTTGAGTTAAGTCCGGTAGGGTACACCAACTCTAGGAGATACGTAAATTAATTTAATTAACTTAAAAAGATAAGGACAGACACTAGATGGTGATATGATGAAATGAGAACATGGGCTATGGACCTCAGTATGGCTTGCGGTGTGAGATAATCCCCGAAATTATCGAGGTATGAGTGAAATAGTCTCCGGAATTACTTGTGGTGTGGGATTGATCTCCAGAATTATCGGGGTCAAGGCAACGCTCATGGGGTATTCGTGTGATGAGGCGTCATAGCTTGCAGTGTGGGGTATTCTCGAAGATTCCCAGGTGTGAGTGAAATAGTCTCCGGAATTATATGTGAATAGAGATTGACCTCCGGAATTATCGGGGCATGGGCTAATACTCACAGTTTATCTATATATCGTAGTATTCATCATAGTAGGATTAGTTGCATAGCGAGGGATTAAAGCCTATAAAGTGGAGAACGATAAGGGCTTGCACCGGACCTGATATGGCTAAAAATGGGATTAAATCGGGACCGTTCAAATCGGACACGAATCTTTAAGCACAGGGGTAAAATGGTAAATTCACCTACAAACGGGTCTGAAATGGGAACTGGGCCTTTTTTCCAAAAGCCTAATAACCCATGAACGGATCCGTCTTACTGGGTGCGGGTTCCAACCCGCAAGAAACCCAGTCCAGCTGGATAGAATTAGGGCTTATGATTGTCCTTAATCAACGGTCCTGATCACTTCTATCCATTCACTGGGAAGTAGGGATCTGATCTTATCCCGAAACTGGTTCCTAAGACGGCTATAAATACCCCTCATCCCCCACTGTTACCAGGTAATCAATCTTTGGCCAATCACAGCCCTTTCTTAATCATTCAGATTACTGACAAGAGCGTCGGAGGGTGCGTCGCCGGGATCAACCCCGGTGTCTCGCACTTTTTGCAGGTCAATGGCAGCGACAAGAGACCAAGTCAACACATTGGTGAAGGTCAACAGGTTTGCTTTATTGTTTTCTCCAAGAATCCACAAATTCATCTGTTTGCTCTCACACCAAAATTAGCAGCAACAGATTGGCGCCGTCTGTGGGAAGCGAAAAAGCAACCCGATCTAACTTCATCAGCGAGACTAGTTTCAAGCCATGCATCCAAAATAGAAGGGGAAGGTAGCGGTCTTCAGCTGAATAACCACTTCTCTTCCTCCTCCCCCTCCTCCAGCTCAAGGTGCTCCTCCTCAACAGGCCCCTCTAGGGTCTCGGGGGGCTGCCCAGGGGGGCTCCTGTCGGAGTCGTCCGAAGCAACATCCTCCTCATGACCACATCGCGGGTTCCAATCCTTCAGTTGAATCTATGGCTTCTCAAAGCTCTCCCGAGCGGGATCTTCGTCAAGTGATAGCCGACCGCCAAAAGGGGGCCGACCTCCGAACTTGCCTGAATGGATGGCGAGCCCTTGGGGGAGTCCATCAACCTGAGCACCCAGGGGCCTCAAGAGTTCGGACCCCCCACCGACCGAGGACTAGAAGATCCCCTCCCCGAGGAGGCGAAGAGAGTCCCCTCAGCGTCATCGGCAGAGAACTCATTCTCTAGTAAGCCGAGCCACACATATGGATCGCCAAGATGGAGAGGCACCAGTCACAAGAGCAGATCTTCAAGACTTCCAAGCGGCAGTCTTACGGTCCGTCAATATCACCCCAAATAATGACCAGAGGCCACCTACTCATGATCCAGCTAGGAGCCACCGCCTTCACACTCCCGGTCCTCGTCCATCTCCAAGTTACCATCGCTATAGCCTCAGTCCACCCTCGTACGAAGATGAGTTCCGGGGCTCGACAAGATATGATCAAAGAGAAGACTCAGTCTACCACCGTCTCCACAAGATGGAGAGACACCTCAGCCGAATTGACAGGGAAGAAGAGCAACGGGTGATAAACCATCGCCCGAGCAGACCTCCATTCACTCGCACCATCATGGAGGCCCCCGTCCCGGAAAACTTCAAGCCGTCACACTTCGAGTCATATACCGGGGAGTCGGACCCCGCGGATCACATAGAGAGTTTCAAAGCTCTCATGATGATCCACCATGCTTTCGACGCCCTCCTTTGCAAGATATTTCCTGCCACGCTGAAGGGGCCTGCGAGAGAATGGTACTCTCAACTCGCCCCGGCCTCCATCTTCTCATTCGATCAGTTCGAAGGGCTCTTTCTTACTCATTTCGTGAGTAGCCGCCGGGCCGAGAAAACAAGTGTATCTCTGGTGACCCTCAACTAATAAAAGGGTGAACGCCTAAGGGATTACGTTTGACGCTTCACCGCCGAAGCCCGGTCCATTACCTCCCTCAACCAATCAGTAGTCTCTGCCGCATTCGAGCGCAACGTCACTAACGCTCGCCTCAAGACGTCCCTTGCCAAGAAGCCTCCTCGGGACTTGTCAGAACTCCTACTTAGGGTGGAGAAGTACATACGGGTGGAAGAGGCTCTCAACCCCCCTACTCTTGAAGAATCATCTTCCGGGAACAAACGGAAGAATACAACCGAAGAGGGGTCCCAAAAATCCCAGAAGGACGGCAATGGCCAGCACCGCCCGACTCCTCATTTTGAGAAGTTCACCCCCCTCTTTGATAAAATATCAGAAGTTCTTATGGAGGTGGACAAGGAAGGGCTACTCCGCGCTCCCCCTAGAATGAATACACCTGGCAAGAAGAGGAACAAGGATAAGTGGTGTCGCTTTCACAGAGACCACGACCACGACACGGATGATTGTCGGGCTCTCAAGGAGGAGATCGAAGAAATCATACAGCGGGGATACCTGACCAAGTTCATCCAAAAAGATGGGGCTGTGCCTCCTCCCTGAGGAGCCTACAAACAAACAGAGAGGCCCGCCGAGCTTCAAGACTCATAACCTGGGGCCATCTTCCACCTCATCAAAGGAGGTTCAATGAAGGGAGAACCCAGCTCCTCCCAAGAGGCCTTCACCTTATCGTTGAAGTAGGATCTTGTTTTTCAATAAGGCTGATGCTTGTAACCCGGCCAATAGCTTGTAATAATGGCTCGCCCTATTGAAGTGGCCACTTAGTTTATTTCAATAAAACTTTACATTTTTTCATTGAAAATTATTGCTCTTGCTTCATCTCTATCTCTCCAAGTCACGACTCGCTAAATGGTGAGTTCAGAGTCCAGCTTCTCCTACATGGCTGCTCCCGCAACTTACTAAGCTCAAAAAACGAGTTTGGAGTCCAACACTTGATTCGACGTTGCTTTAGCCGCTTGCAAACAAGCAAGGGCGGGGTAGCTCACCATTCAGAGTTGCTCCTACAACTCGTTAACGCCTTCCAATAACAAGTTCGGAGTCCAACACTTGGCTCGATTCCGCTTCAAATTACTCGTTCATAAGCGGGTAAGAAGTGGTTCGTCATTCGGAACTGCTCCCACAACCGTTGAATCTCTCTTAAACGACGAGTTCGGAGTCCAACACATGGCTCAATTCTGCTTCAAATTACTCACTCATAAGCGGGTAAGAAGGGGTTCGCCATTCGAAACTGCTCCCACAACCGTTGAATCTCTCTAAAAAATGACGAGTTCGGAGTCCAACACTTGGCTCGATTCCGCTTCAAATTACTCGCTCATAAGCGGGTAAGAAGTGGTTTGCCATTCGGAACTGCTCTCACAACCGTTGAATCTCTCTAAAAAACGACGAGTTCGGAGTCCAACACTTGGCTCGATTCTGCTTCAAATTACTCGCTCATAAGCGGGTAAGAAGTGGTTCGCCATTCGGAACTGCTCCTACAACCGTTGGATCTCTCTTAAACGACTAATTTAGAGGTCAACTCTTCCCTGGAGTTTCTCCTCAAACTTGTCTCCTAAATGGCTCTCCCCAAGAGCCAAGCCCTTCGTCCCACTCGCCTCCCGAGTGGGCCTCTTCTAAGCGAGTTCGGAGCTCAAAACTCTCCCCTAGAGTTGCTCCTCAAACTTGCCCCTAAAATGGCTCTCTCCTAGAGCCAAGCTCTTCGTTCTACTCGCCTACGAAGCAGACCTCTTCTCAATGAGTTCGGAGCTCACAACTCTCTCCTAGAGTTGCTCCTCAAACTCGTCTCCCAAATGGCTCTCTCCTAGAGCCAAGCTCTTCGCTCCGCTCGCTTCCAAAGCGGACCTCTTCTTAACAAGTTCAGAGCTCACAACCCTCTCCTAGAGTTGCTCCTCAAACTTGTCCCTAAAATGGCTCTCTCCTAGAGCCAAGCTCTTCGCTCTGCTCGCCTCCAAAGTGGACCTCTTCTCAACGAGTACGGAGCTCACAACTCTCTCTTAGAGTTGCTCCTCAAACTCGTCTCCCAAATGGCTCTCTCCTAGAGCCAAGCTCTTCGCTCCGCTCGCCTCCAAAGCGGACCTCTTCTCAACGAGTTCGGAGCTCACAACTCTCTCCTAGAGTTGCTCCTCAAACTCGTCTCCCAAATGGCTCTCTCCTAGAGCGAAGCTCTTCGCTCTGCTTGCCTCCAAAGCGGACCTCTTCTCAACGAGTTTGGAGCTCACAACTCTCCCCTAGAGTTGCTCCTCAAACGCGTATCCCAAATGGCTCTCTCCTAGAGCCAAGCTCTTCGCTCCACTTGCCTCCAAAGCGGACCTCTTCTCAACGAGTTCGGAGCTCACAACTCTCTCCTAGAGTTTCTCCTCAAACTTGTCTCCTAAATGGCTCTCTCCTAGAGCCAAGCTCTTCGCTCCGCTCGCCCCCCAAGCGGACCTCTTCTAAGCGAGTTCGGTGCTCAAAACTCTCCCTTAGAGTTGCTCGTCAAACTCTCTCACGAATTGCTCTCTCCTAGAGCCTTGTGATGTTCTTCACTCCGCTCGCCTCACGAGTGCTCTTCCTCTCAATGGGCTCCGAGCTAGAACTCTCCCCAGGAGTTGCTCCTTGCACTCACCTCCAAGAGTGGATCTTCCCATGGCTCTTACGAGGATCTTCCTGGCCCATCCTCTTCGCTCCTAGGAGTGGAGCTCCTCTTCGAAAATCCTCAATCCTCAACTTCATCAAGACAAGGATGTTGCAGGGCTATTTTGACCATGAAGAAGGGTGAATCTTCGTCCCACTCCTAAAGAGAAGTTGTAGACCTTCGAGTTAGCTTCGAAACGAGGGGTCACACGCCCCGATCGGACCTCTTTAGCACTGGGAAAGTGGATCGCAACACAGCTGCGCCGAGTGAGAAAATGGCAAAAACTATCGTCTCGTGATTCGCGCCATGATCGTGATCAACCGTCCAGATCTCGCCACATACTTCGGATCTGCAACCCGAGCAACTTGCATTCCGAGCTGCGTATTGGAGAAAAACGACTTCATAATCATGATTCGCGCTTGATCACAATCAAACGGCTCAGATTGCGCTACGACCACAAAACGACAAGATCACATTTTCTCGTGATCCGAGCCTCTTGTCTCGTGATTCGCGCCACGATCGTGATCAACCGTCCCAATCGAGCCACGTAGCTCGGATCTGCAATCCGAGCTACTGTGCCACTGAGCTGCAAAATGGCAAAAAATGTACCTCAAAATCCGTGCTCGGATTCGCCGAACAAGCAAGCAAAACATAAAGAAAAAGGGAGAGAGAATTTAATTGAATTTAAAGGGTTAACGGGTCGGATTCTGACCCGTTACCCAAAACCCGAACTTCCTCTCTCCTCCCCTTCCTCTTCTCCACTCTCCCGCCCAAAAACTGAAGAACAAAACCCAAGCTCCTACTTCCTCTGTTTACTTCTTCAACCAACCGAAGCTCCTCGCCAAGCTACACGCCGCCGTCGCCAAGCTCCGACCATGGCCTCGCTGACCTCCTTCGTCGAGTTCCCCCCGAGCTCCACGTTCGACGAACTCCACCATGGCCTCGCCAAACCCACCACTGAGCTTGAGCTCCACAAGCCCCTCATGCTGCTGAGCTCTCTCTCTCTCCGAGCTCCACTCCCTCTTCGGTGAGCTCTCGACCCCACAGTCAATCTCCCCCTCGAGCGAAGCTCCACTCCCAACGCCTCGTCGAACCCATGTCGAGCTCTCTCTCCGAGCTGCGCCACGGAGCTCCTTCATTGCTCCTCCACCTCAGAACTCCGAGGCAGGGCTCGAGCTCAAACGTCGAGCTTATCATCAAGCTCTGTCGTTGAGCCCCCCTCGTGAGCTCGAGCTCTCCTCATCGCCATCCTCGACAGTCTCGAGTTCGATAGCTCATCCCCTCCTTCTTCACTGAGCGCCCAAATGAAACCGAGCTCCATCACCTACGACGAAGCCACGCCGAGCTCCTCCTCCACCAAGCTCACGAGCTTCGAGCTCCCTCTTTCATGAAGACCTCCTTCACGTCGAGCCCCATCGCTGTCGAGCTCTCGTGCCTCCGTTGAGCACCGGAGCTGAGCTTCGGCCCCGGCTCGCCGAGCTCAAATGCTCCGCCTCCGTCTAAGCTCGCGAGCTCCAAAGCCTCGAGCTCCAAACCCTCTGTCTCCGAGCTCTCCCCCCGAAGCGTCGAGCTCCACGATGCCTTCCTCGCCGAGCTCCTCTCCCCTCATCGAGAACCCACGAGCTCCTCGTCGACTCCGGAGCTCACCTCGACCCTGCGTGAGCTACACTGCGCATGGAGAAGAGGTTGGAGAAGGAGATGAGGGGGGGAGACGAGAGAGCAGGAGAAGAGTAGAAGGCGAAGAAGAAGGAAAGAAAGAAGAGAGAAAGAGTTGGGTGGGAAGAAAAAAAAAGTGCCACGTGGCGGGTGGTCAACGGTCAACGTTGACCGGCCACGTGTCGACATCTGGTGGGTCGGCACTGGATTCTGAGCAACAGTGTTCTGAGCTGCAAAAGTGGAGAAAAATGCTGCTGAGCCACACAGGCCGTCCGATCATCTCAAAATTTGCGTCACGATACGATCGACGCTCAGAAACGTGCCACGTGTCCAGAAAATGGTCTGCTTTGCGATGCGCGCCATCTGATCATGATCGACGTCCAAAAATGTGCCATGTGTCCAGGTAATATTTAATTAATTTATTTATTTATTTAATTGAATTTATAATTTTAAAAATCCGAAAAAATATTTAAAAATCGAAAAAAATTAATTAAAATATTCTAAAAATAATTATTAATTTGGAAAATTATTTTAAAATTTTGGAAAAAATAATTATTAAATTAGAATAATTAATTAATATTTTGATAATTAATTATTTAATTCGGAAAATGAATAAAAAATTCAGAAAAAATGAGGAAAAATTCAGAAAAATCTGGAAAAATCACAAAAAATCCAGAAAATTCTGAGGATATTTTGGGCATTTTACAAGCTCAGAATAACATCGTTACACCTCGAGCAAGATCTGAACTCCCTTAAGAACACCGATAAAATCCCGTACGCCATTAGAACAACAAAACTACTCCTTAAAGACTGTAGAACTCAGTCTCCAGGAGTCGGGGACTCGTGATATGGCTAAAAATGGGATTAAATCGGGACCGTTCAAATCGGACATGAATCTTTAAGCTCAGGGGTAAAATGGTAAATTCACTTACAAACGGGTCTGAAATGGGAACTGGGCTTTTTTCCAAAAGCCCAATAACCCATGAACGAATCCGTCTTACTGGGAGCAGGTTCCAACCCGCAAGAAACCTAGTCCAGCTAGATAGAATTAGGGTTTATAATTGTCCTTAATCAACGGTCCTGATCACTTCTATCCATTCACTGGGAAGTAAGAATTTGATCTTATCTCGAAACTGGTTCCTAAGGCAGCTATAAATACCCTCCATCCTCCACTGTTACCAGGTAATCAATCTTTGGCCAATCAAAGCTCTTTCTTAATCATTCAGATTACTGACAAGAGTGTCGGAGGGTGCGTCGCCGAGATCAACACCGGTGTCTCGCACTTTTTGCAGGTCAAAGGCAGCGACAGGAGACCAAGTCAACACATTGGTGAAGGTTAACAGGTCAACAAGTTTGCTTTATTGTTTTCTTCAAGAATCCACAAATTCATCTGTTTGCTCCCACACCAAAATCAGCAGCAGCAGGACCTATGTAGAGTGGGATGCATAGAATCTGACAAGTATGCATTAGAGAGTCAGCATATAGCATTGGTATTTTCTTGACTTGGTTTCATGCATGTGTTTTCCTGTTTTTTTCTAGTTTTACTTGATGTTTTCAAGTTTTATCTATTGTTATTTCTTATTTCATTTTATTCTTACTGTTAATATGTGTTGGTAATGACTCTATACTTTATGTTTTATTTATGTTGCATTTATTTTTATGTCACTCACACCGTTATGGCTGACCCTTATAGTTTTGGGAGTTAGGGTTATCTCTAGCCTCATGTTTTACAGGTAGGTGCCTATAGCTTGGAATTTGGATGCATGTGGTAGAATGATAATAGAGCTTATGTAAAATTCTAAAGGATGTGTTGTAAAAGAAAGATTGTAATTCAAGATGTTTTGTTTTTCGCTGTGCTTTGTAAATAATTGATGTAATAAAAAGTTTTAAATTTTCCCTGTATTTGGTTGCTATGTTTATGATTACATTGAAGTTGATTATGGAATTGTGCCATGTATTTCTGAGATATTATATTGGAAATTCGGGGCGCTACAGCAATGGAGCATTGCATATATATATATATATATATATATATATAAGGAGAAAGAGAGGATTGATTGAGTGTGTAGGTGCCCTAGGGTAGAGACTAGGGTGGAATCATTACATTGTGGAGTTCCTAGAAGCACTTGAGTGCTTTGGAACCGGACCAAACCCCTCCTTCTTCTCCATATGTGGCCGGTTAGCATAAGAAGCAAATGAGCCTGTTAAGATAAATCAGAGAGATGAAAACAATACTGAATATTCAATTGAGTTCAACCAAGTACAATACCACCTATATATAGGAGGAGAACAAATATCAAAATAACTCTACAATCAATATGGGACTATAATATCTAACACCCTCTCTCAAACTCACGATGGCTCAAACAATGTGAGTTTGCCAACTAAGTGTCGGAAACTCTCTGAACAGTATGGGATTTGGTGAAAAAGTCTGTAGTCTGCTGGGAAGAGGTAACAGAATGGAGAGAGATGGTCCCTGCCTCAAAACGCTCACGAACATAATAACAATCAATCTCAATATGCTTCGTTCGCTCATGAAAGACCGGGTTGCTTGCAAATCACAATAAAGTGGAGTAGCTCCTGTAAGAGTAACACCCATATCTGATAACAGCCAACAAACATGAACAATCTCTCTAGTAGTAGCTGTCATTGCTCTGTACTCAGCCTCGGTGGAAGAACATGCAACAACTGCCTGTTTCTTGCTCCGCCATAAGATCAGCGAATCACCAAGAAATAGACAAAAACCTGTGGTAGACCTTCTGGTAGTCGGATCACCTGTCCAATCTGAATCAGAATATGCACTGAGCTCTAGTTTGGATGTAGAAGGCATGAATAATGAGCGACTGATAGTGTCCCGAAGATATCTGAGGATCCGAAGAAGAGCACCATAGTGAACTGATGTAGGAGCGGAAACAAACTAACTGACAATACTAACTGCATGTGCAATATCGGGTCTGGTCATGCATAAATAGACAAGCTATCCAACAATCTGTCTATATCTAGTGGGATTAGGAAGGAGCTCACCATCTGTGGGACGAAGCTTCACATGAAGCTCTAAGGGTGTATCAGCTGATCGACTGTCAGAGAGACATGCAGCGGAAATAATATCTGATGTGTATTTCTGCTGAGAAATGAGTATCCCCTGAGATCCATGAGAAATCTCTAAACCCAGAAAATAACGTAGCTTACCAAGGTCTTCATATGAAATTGCTGGTGAAGGTATTTCTGGGTGGATGCAATACGACGGAGTCATCCCCAGTAATGATCATATCATCAACATATAGTAGTAGAAGTACCCTCCCCTGAGGTGATGACCGTATAAACATAGAATGGTCTTGTGAACTCTGGCGAAAGCCAGCCTTCGTGATGACAAGCCGAAAACACTCAAACCAGGCTCGAGGGGTGTTTCTGTAGGAATAATGGGGAGATTGTCTATAGCAGGAGTGAAAGGAGCCAAAGGAGTGGGATCAAAAGGTATAGGTGGAGTGGAAGTAGGCCCAATAGGTGAAGGATCGAGAAAACTGGTGTCCTAAGAAGAGGTTAAGTAGAAGGGAGAATCTTCTACAAAGGAGACATGTCGAGAAATACGAATACGACTTGCTGCAGGATCAAAACAACGATAACCTTTATGTTCAGGAATGAGACCTAGATGAACAACTTAGCGGCGCGAGCAGTGAGTTTCGTGCGCTCAGTGGGAGGAAGAAGGACATAACATGTGCAACCAAAAATACAGAGCATGTTGTAGTCAGGGGATGAGTGATAGTGGGCCTCATAAGGAGTGATGCCAGAGAGGGCAGACGAAGGAGTAATGTTAATGAGACTGACGGAAGTCATGACAGCTTCAGCCCAGAAAGAGCGAGGAACAGAAGAGAAAGTAGAAGAGCGCGAGCCATCTCAAGGATGTGACGATGCTTGCGTTCAGCTACACCATTCTGCTCATGGGTGTGGGGGCATGATTGCTGAAAACGAGTGCCATGGGACTGGAGAATCGATCGCATAGTAGCAGAGGTGTACTCACGAGCACCATCTGAGTGAAAAGTTTTGATACAAACCCCAAACTGGGTGTGAACCATGGTCGTAAAGAATCGGTAAATGTCAGGTATCTCAGAACGTTGGCGCATAAGAAATACCCATGTGTGTCTAGTGAAATCATCAATGAAACTAACATAATAGAGATAACCTTTTTGAGAAGGTGTGGGAGATGGACCCCATATGTTAGAGTGAATAAGTTGAAAAGCATGAGTAGAATGAGAAGTGCTTTTATTGTTAAAAGGGAGGGCTAAGTGTTTTGCCAATTTACAACCCTGACAAACAGATAATGAAGTAAAATTAAAACGACCAAGAGCACCACTACGAACCAAATCTTTCAAACGAGACACACTAATGTGACCTAAGCGTCTGTGCCACAAATCGGCATGACAACACCAGCAAAACTAGAAGTGGAATCATGAGCATGAAGAAAATCTAGATGATATAGACGTCCATGTCTGCTAGCACGTCCAATCATATGACCAGTCCGAGGATCCTGTATGGTACAGTCCAAAGAAGTAAAGGTAACGGTAAGGCCACTATCACATAAAGCACTAATGGAAATAAGTTTCGTAGATAAACGAGGGGCATAAAGGACGAAAGGTAAAGTGAGAGTTGGAGTGTTAATAGATCCAAAGTGTGTAGTGAGAAGTAGTGAACCATCGGCAGTGTAAAGTGACGGTGAATGAAAGGTAAGTGGAGTGCGAGTGGTGAGTAGTGTACAATTGCTAGTGAGATGATGTGAAGCACCAGAATCTAAAAGTCAGGAAGAAGACATACCAGGAGTGACAGAGAAAGTAGGTGCAGATGAATCAGCACTGATAGACTGATCCGAGTTCTGAAGATCCAGCTGAGCTAGACGGTGTTGTGGAATATCATAGGGAGCAGGAGAAGGCATGGCTGGAGTGACGACCATCGCACCAGGTGTGCGGAGAGGAGGTAAACCCTGTTGCTGTCCGCGCTGCTGTGCCTGAGCTAGGAGCTGAGGATGAAGAATAAAGCAGTTACTATGAGTATGACCATCCCGCTGACAGTGGGTGCAATAGGAATGGCGATCAGGAACACTGCGATGGATAGAAGGAGTAGGTGTAGAGCTGGGGTGAGGCTTGCGTGAGAAGGATGGACGATGAGCAACGGCAAGGACACTTTCACTGGTAGAGGATGAGTGAGAAGTAGGAGTTGGGAGAGCACGTAACCGGGTTTCTTCAGCAACAAGCTCAGCAATAGCAGCTTCAAGACGAGGGACCGGATCCCGATGAATCAATTGACTGCATAAAGACTGATATTCTGGTCGAAGAACCATCATGAAGAACTTAAACTGACGACGTTCACGATTGACATCACCTCACTGTTCTCTAGTTGCTGTAATTCGCGCTAGATATTGCGCATGGCTGTGTAATGTTCCTGAATACTGCGATCTCCCTGCCGATCAAGAATGGACTGAACAAGGAGCTGATACTCGTGAGCCCCACTATTCTGAACATACTGGGTAACCAAGTGTTTCCAAAGAGCCTTGGCAGGACGAACTCGAAGAAGATCAGCACGAAGACTACGGTCAACATACTCGACGGTCATGATCATCCCAAGTGGTTTGAGATGTATGAATCAATTGCTTATCGGCAGCGGAAGCGGTAGTATCGGGATCTTTGGGGCGAACCAGGGAACCATCAATGTGACCCCATAAAGAATGGCCGAGAAGAGTGGCCTCAACAGAAGCAGACCAATCAGTCCAATCCTTAGCAGAGGAAAGAAGGAAATCAGTGGAGACTGGAAGGTACTGACGAAATTGAGGCTCCATGAGAGATTCAAGTACTTGCAAGATATTTTTTTTAATTTTTTTAATAATATTTTTTTTTATAATTTTTTTTATATAATTTTTTTAATTAGGGTTACAAAAGTTGAGGTGGGAAAGGAGAGGAGGCGTCTAGTGATGACGAGGACAGAGGATTTGATGACGAAGTTGATTCGGATGTTGGAGATCTGATTTGACGAAGTTGAAGTTCGGATGTTGATGACGAAGTTGAAGTGCGGGATTGTGAAGTTCAGATCTGATATGGAGTTGAAGTTCAGATCTGATGGCGGAGGGATTTTGATCTGATCTGATCAAAATCTGAGTTGGATATGGTGGCAGAATCTGAAGATGGGGTTGTTGAGAAGTTGAAGATGCGGTTGCCGTAGAAGATGACTTTGTTGACTGATTTGGTTGTTGAGAGGTTGAAGATGGGGTTGCCGAAGAAGATAGACTTCGTTTTTTTTTGGGGGGGGGGAAGAAATTTGTATAACTTTCGCTGTTGGAATTTGAGGTTTTTTGGATGGAAAAATTTTAAGAGAAGAAAATTTGAGCAATTAGCTCTGATACCATGTTAAGATAAATCGGAGAGATGAAAACAATACTGAATATTGAATTAAGTTCAACCAAGTACAATACCACCTATATATAGGAGGAGAACAAATATCAAAACAACTCTACAACCAATATGGGACTATAATATCTAACAGAGCCAACTCTCAACTCCATTTTGAACCTCTTTCACTCTAAAACTCTCTAGTACATTTTAAGTTGCTGTTTTGAGAGACAAAGGAGGCAAGGAGGTTTTTTGTGCAAGAAGGATGGTTGGAGCCATGGCTAGGAGGTCATTGTTGAGCTAGTACTCTCCAAGCAAGGTGGGTGTCCTCCAAACTCTTGTTGGTATGTTAGAATATGAGTAGGAGTTGTTCTTCCATGATAAGAATTGCATGCAACTTGAACTGGTGTTTGTTTGATTACTAATCATATTTTGATGGCATGATAACTTGATAAGTAACCTAACAATTCATGAGTATAAATTTCTAGCTCAAGTAGTGAATGTAAAGACAAAATTTTCTGTTTTTGTGTGCTTGTTCATGCATGCTTGTTGGAGTAGATTATGACATACAAATTTCGGTTTAATGATTTAATTTCATGCTATGCTGTGTTAGATAGGTTGGTGAATCATTTTAATCTATTATTAAGAAGTTTGAGCATGTTTCCACCTCACAAAATCGAAATAGATAACACATGGTTACTGTTTTTGCACATAAAGATCATCACTCTTTTTAAGTATCGTAATGAGCAAAAAAACTCACTTTTAAGACTTGAGAAGCATGATATAAGATGTTATTGAACTTGGGCATTAATAGATTTCGAATTGCATGTGAATATAGTGGTTATTCAAGTGCTAAATATAGCAATCGAGTTGCATATGCTCACTGTTTTGAGACAAAAGTTCACTTCGTTAATTAGATGATTATGATGTTTATACTTACTGTTTAGCTTGTTTTTGCTGTATAATGTGTGTCTTAATTTGGTGCATGATCGGGCTCAAATAGCCCTTGAATTGGGTTCGAAACGAACTCATAAACAGCAGTTTTTACCGTCTCGTGCTTGCTGTTTTTGAACTTTTATTTCGCTGTTTAAGGGCGTTTCTTCACTTCTTTTGTATGTTTACCATGTTTTTCATAGTCCTATAGTGTAGCCCTAGTTTAGGGTCACCTAGAAATTATTTTGATTGCCAAAACGAGCTTAAAAAGTTGATTTACTTGCTATTTTGGGCTATCGTTGTTGGCTGTTTTACACTCACTATTTTGAGCGAATGCACACTCGTTTAGTGCGCTAAAAACACTCTCTAGGAACCTAATTCGCTGTCTATTAGTGTATCAACATGAAATCAAGGTCCTAGCTTGATAACACTTGATTTTAGAGTAGAATAGGAGCTCGTATGGTCAAAACGCATCGGTTGCAGATTGTTTCTTGTATTGTCTTTGCTCGTTGTCCAAGGAGGTTACACTCGTTGTTTTGGAGCTATGACTCGTCGGAAGCACCATGAAGGAGTTGAAAATCAGTAGAACTCAAGGAGAGCTTGGTTGCGTCCGGAAGGTGTGTTCAAAACATCAAGCGAAGAGGGCGTAACGACAATCGATGAGAGCTCGATTCACTGTTTTCCTTGGGCCATATTTGGGATGAGTTTGGGCCAACTCTTGGGCCTATTTTAGAGACCAAGTTGAACCCTATTTGGGTCGGGTTAAGTCTTGATTAATTGGACTAAGTTATTTAACAAATAGAACTTGATAAAAGTCATCTAGTGTTCGATAATCACTTGAACTAGTAAGAGTTGACTAATTGTTTTTAACTTGGAATAAGAGAATAAATTATAAGTTAGGGCTCTAAGTAGAATGGTAGATCGATTTATAGTCGAATTAATGAAATGTAAGGCATGAACTGCTAATTGGTTAATAGGGTAGAGCAGGAAGATAGCCTAGTAGTTAAACTTAGTTAATTGAACTTGTGGGATAGTAAAAAACTCGAATTAAGAATGCAGTTTAATTAACTAATAGCCTCAATGTCTATGTTAAGATGCTAAAGTTTGTAATAATAGAAAGACTAGAGCCATTAGAATCATGTAAAACTAGTTAATAAATAAATCGGACTAAAAATATCACACTCCTTAGTACTAGTGCTTCCTAATAATAGGGATTGTCGTAGAGATGTCAGAATTATTGGGTTAGACATTAAATTTTTAGGAGCGTGGTTCTAGAGGCTAGACAAGGCCCAGGGTATCGGCAGTGAGAATTTTTTAAGACCAGGGTTGGCCAAGTATGGCAAGACTAACCGTTGTGATGTACATAAGACCATTGGGTACGCTAGCTCTAGGACGGGTTGCTATTGTTTGTAAGGACATGCACTAGTTGGGCGTTGTACTCACCTATCAAGGGGACACGTGCGGTGTCGTATTGTCTGTTAATTTCTGGGATCTAGTGTAAGAACGAGTTTCGCCGAAAATTTAGGGGATGATCTCTACGTATCCATTTAACGTTCTATGTTGTTTAATGTAAACAGGAAGCAAGAGCTCGACTCTAAGACTCTCGGTGGGGCAGGGAAGGGCTTCATGGTTACCTTATGTTCGTAAAATTTTTTGATGTGGTCCGGGGGTGTGTGGAGAAAGACCACAGGGTCCGGCGCCACATGTGGAGTTTCCCAGGGTTGATCGGGTGCGGAGAGAGGTCGCAGGGTTTGGGAGGAGTGGAATATTTAAGACCGGGGTGTGGAGAGAAACCGCAGGGGCTGGGCACCACCGTGAATCTCACATGGATGCTCGGGTGTGAAAAGAGACCACCGGGTTCTGGCATGACCACTTCCGATTGCAGAGGTGGGAATTGACCGAACGACTACAACATCACTAGTCACTAGATGAATGTCAGAAACAGAGTAAGAGTACAAGAGTAGGTCTGCATTGCGGGGGATATAACTTTATAATTTGAAGAACGTAAGCTTGATTGAGAATTATGTAGTATGGGATGCATATGGTTCCAATAAAGTGTGCATTAGAATAAGGCATAGTGTGCATTTGAGTTTGTGCATTAGACTGTAGGGTCATGGCATACACTGACACATCTAGTTTGTATGATTTTCACATTTCTACATTAATTTTGATTGTTGAAGATTTTGGAGATCGCTGGTATCATCAATATTATTTCAGTTGCAATCAACTGATGTGTCCACAGTTGGTTATTTTGCAAGACTACCTGAACGTGGGAGCGATGGACTCAAGCTGTGTGGAGCATCCGAGTGAAAAGTGGGAAGTGGAAAGTGTTACAGTTTTATACTTGTAACTGATGTTGTAAATTCTTTTAAACAATTGTACATTGTAATAACATTGATGTAAAAAAAGTTTTAATTTCTTGTGATTTTTCTGTATTGTGTACTCATTTGAAGTAAGATTCTGGATTGTGTCACGAATTTTCAGTGTTAGAAAATCGGGCGCTATAGAGTGGTATCAATTGTTTATATATATATATACATATATATATAGGGTAAAAAGGATATGAGCAACTTGCTCATTTAGTAAATGAGCAATTGATTATGTGGCATGCATGTGATACATTGGACAACCCAACCCCTTTTTCCCATATACACACACACACACACACACACACACACACACACACACACACACACACTAGTTATCTGCACGAGTGTGATGCACGCCCTAAACTCATATGATGCACGCCCTAAACTCATACAGATATCACAATCTTAAACCAACCCCTTTCTAAACCCTAAAAATCGATCAGTCTAATTTTCCTGATCTAAACCAAACCAACCCAAATTAGAACCCTAATAATCCAGTCATGCATATATCTACCAAATCAAAAAGTATTTTTTCCCTTAAAATCGCATTCGTATAAGTATTTATGCAAAAATCAAAACATTAACTAACATTTCCTATCAAAAAATAAACGCTAGATTCACACCAACGTATATGAGATTGAACTATAAAACTAATTTAAGCCTATTAACACCTTAATTCACCAACGTCACTTTCCAAATAGTTAACTATTTAAAAACCTCTAAACTTAGCGTAAAATCTAAATTTTTCGACAAATGAAGATCAACAAACTTCCGTTGCACGACGTCGGTGGATCCTTCTACAAATTCTTCAATTCCTTCAAAGTCCTCTTCTACGGAATCACTAATCAACCAAACCCAAACCTGCAACCAAATAAATCAAAAGTCAGCAACCAAACAAATCCAAAAACTCTACTAATTTAACCCCAAAACGACGATCAAACCCCCAAAAAAACTCCCAAATAACTAAAAGCCAAAAAACTAGATCAAACCCCCAAACCAACCACACAAACCCTAGAAATCGAACAAATAGGCTAAAATCGCAAGAAGTCAACCGAAATCGAGCGATTTGGGAGAGAAATAGTACTGAATCGTGCTTCTAGGGTACAAGGACGGTGGCATCGCCCAGCCCATTGCAAGAGAGAGGAAGATGAAAGGTTGCAAAAGAGATTGGATTTTTTTGGATTTGTTTAATATAAATGTGGATGGATTTGTTTAATCTAAATGTGCAGTGCACACGTTGGTTTGTCTATAAATTACACTAATGTGTGGTGCATGTGTTGAGTTGTCAACAAATTACACTAACTAACTCTCCCATTATAGTATTTGAGATATATATTTCTATTATAAAAGCACGAATAAATATGTCCATAGTATATCTGGACTTTACATCTAATTCTTATTATATCTTAGATCTAATATGGACCATACAAATTTCTAAAATATTTAAAATCTGGACCACACATCTTATTCTTTGATCCAATCTAGACCATACAAATTCCTTAATTATATTCCCTAATACCCATGTCCAAACCCTTTTCTCCCTCCGCTACTCTATTTCTTTCTCCAAACCCATCGGACCCTCCAATCGATGACAACAACCACCACCAACACCGTGTCGTCGCCATAAGATCCATCAAATGCAGACAAATCAACGGCGGAGGAACCATTGAAAAAGGCGGCGATGGTGATGGCGAGGCTCTCCGAGGTCGCGAGACTCATCGTCGATGTCAGGAAAATCGGTAAAAAAATTGTCCTTTGCTTTGCTTTGATTTGGGACTCTTAGGGCTTGAGCTAGGGTTCTTTAAATTTGAGGAATTGGGCTTGTCATTGTTATCTGTTAGAATTTAATTTTATCTATGCAAAGGTGTTGGGGAAGGTGGTTGGATTTTGGGGGATATTTAGCAGAATAGCAAGTTTGATGAGGGGAGGATTAATCGAGAGAGTGATGTGATTTTGCGGAAAATGGAAGAGGCATAGATGTTCGATTTTGCTTGTTTTAGTGAAGATATTTCTGCTTCCTTCACTACTCATAGATGTATCATGGGTATGTTAATTCCAATTACATCTTATTCTTACCATTTCTTTATATATGTCAAAAATTATAGTGACAAGCAAACAATTTCTATGCATACCAGGAGACTGAATCATATAAAGTAATCTTACTCAATTATTGCGATATACGAAGGAGTGGGCACAACTATTACTAGCATTGGTATGATTACCCAAAACCCGGATCCGATCCGGACCCAATCCGGGTCCGGGTCCTAAAATAGGACCCATTGTACTTTCGGGTCTGGGTTTGGGTCCACTCAAAAGAGACCGGACCCGGACCCGGACCCATTAAAAAAACCCAAAAAAATCGACATAAAAAAATATATTCTATCCTCATCCCTCCCCTCTTTCCTCTTCAATTCTAAATCTTCCTATTCCAAACTCAAAACTCATGCCTTTTTCTTCTCTCCTCTATTCTAAATCCTCCACTCGCCGCCTCCGCTGGCCAGTCACACTCTCGCTCCTACCTGAACAGGTTGGAATATTTTAAAAGAACCCTAATCCGGAACCGGATCCAGTCCTCACGGGTTTGGGTAGTGAAGGACCCGACCCGACCCGACCCGACCCCAATGATAACTATTACATTGAAATATTGAGGATAAAAAACCAATTCATGTGAAATGTTAGTTACCATATAACCGATTACATATAGTACAGGCCAGTACAAGTTATGATTGTTCTTAACAATAAATTGACCAACTAACTATACGTTGAACCCCATCAGTTGCAGAACATGATAAACCAAGCTTTGAGGCAAAATATAAGTGAAAGAATAATTATGTGCCTGTCAAATGCAAAGACAAATGATGGTTCTGCAATCTTGTATGTTTTAAATCTTTAAACAAAATATTATTGCAACCGAAGAATGAAAATTCTTCGTGTTCTTTGCTACAGTCTATTTCTTCTGGATTTTCCATTTTCATATTTATAGCAACACAAAGATATAGAAAAATAACTATATTCTACAATAAATTGTTAAAAATTGAGACAACGATAAAAATTGAAAAATAACTCTATTTTACAATCAATTGCTAAAATTGATTAAAATAATAGAATTTTTTTACTCACAAACAGTATAGAGTTAAGATGACATAGACATTCTTTTGAACATACAAACTATATGTATCGTCTAACTTCACTTAAAAATTACTGATATATATCTTGCCTTTGTACTTAAAAATTACTAATATATATCGTCTAACTTCATTTCCCTTATTATTATATATTAGCAATGTGCACAAAACTGCGTGCACGACCAAATTCAACTAGTATGTGTGTGTGTGTAGGACCGGCCCTGAGTTCCCGGGGGCCCCAGGCGAAATGCTCAAATAATTATTTTTGGGGGCCCTTAATTACAATATAATTTTTTTACGTGCAAAATACGTGTCTATATTTACAAGAGGAATGCAAATTTGGGGACCCCTAAAAAGTTCGGGGGCCTGAGGCGGTCGCCTCACCTGCCTCAAGGTGGGGGCCAACCCTATATATATATATATATATATATATATATATATATATATATATATATATAAACAAAGATCGAAGCCATATACGCACACCAATAACAATGGAGAATTATGCAAATGAGGGTATGAACCCCGATCTTTTGCTCACTTGCTCACTAGGGAAGATGCTTACCACTAAGCCATTAGGATAGTTACAAGAATTAATATAAACTGAAGTTTTAAATATGTGATTGGGGATTATAAGACTCTGTTTTAATAGAAAGGTAATATACTTATATAGGTAATGTCCCCACTTGATAGGAAAAGTTGTATCCACATCATCACGTTAACGGGGTTAACGCTAGGAATACTACTAGATTCGTTAAACCCCGTTAACGACAGAAATGTTTTGGTATTAACTTTTCAAACAGGGATAGTTTCGTACATACTTACAAAAAGTGGGATAGTTTGGTAAAAAATTCTCGAAAAACCAGATAAAATGTATTCCTATAAATATTGTAAGTTAAAATTGATACTTGTAGAAGTTGGAGTGAGCGTGTGAGCATTTGGAAGTAACTTAGTTTTTGATTGAGTGAAGAGAGATGTTTGCAACATATAGGTTGCATACATGTATGTCCAGTTTAAAAAAATAAATTTAGTTAGGCTGAAGTTTAGATACCTATTATAATCTTCAATTTGAGGTGAAAAAAATGGACCAAAGTTTAGATACCTACGGACAGACAAGTCACCTTCACTAATATCCGTATTCAAACCTGGTCTAAGTTGATAGTTGTTCAGAATGTATACAACTGAACTATCTATTATAATAGTTGAGACATCATTCTATTTCTTCAAGCTCTTTCTTATTGATAAATTTGAAAATTTTCTTGACATCTGAACATTTTGGATGAAAAAAAATCGGTAAGGAAGAGTTGACACAAAGGAGTGAAGTGTGAGAGTGAAGGTGCTTTTGATACTGTTAATGCTTGGCGACAAGAAAGTGCAAAATAAAAGCTATCTTTGCACTGTGCAGTTTGCAGTTTTGCCATTATTACTTACTTTCGTAAGTGAAAATGTTTGTCAGGAATGTAGAAAAATGCAATTAATAGATATTTATTTGCCTTGCATAAACGGTTGGATATATGAGTATATTCATATATAAATAATACATGTGCATATGAGTAACACGTGTATTGAACGTACAATTAATTGGATATCGGAATGCAGGTTTGTGGACCTATAATCCGATACCCAAACCAGTATTTATTCATAAATATTGGCTTGTGATAGCAGTCTAGGTATTTCAATCTTGATACCTAGGGTAAATATCTCAAGCAACTTAGATTTAGATATTAACCCTAATTCCCAATTATTAATTTCTCACAAAACCTAACAATCTTGAGATATTATTAATTAATTTGTGAGATTAATTAAGAGACAAGAGTACCCTTCTCTGGATCCCATCGAAGCCAACGTCACCGATGATTGCCATTGCCGCCATCGTGGTCGGCGTCGTCGCTCCCACTGCCGTTTGCCGTGAGTCGTCGCCTTCTTCGTTCGAAGCTGATCGACTCAGTCGAGGCGTCGACCAGAGATGTGAATCGACCTTGTCTGACTTCGACGGCGCTGCCCTCGACCTCCCTCTCCGGCTGTCTGTGTGTCAGACCCGGTTGCGGCGAACCCAACCCGCAAGCAGACCCATCCTCCTTCTCTCTTCTCTGAATTGTTGAGTAATCGGATCCGAACCCGATCCATTAACAATTCTGGTGTTCTCTTGTTTCCGGGTTGTGAAGAAGACAGTGGGGTCTTTCTTGTTTTCATCTCATCTTTTGATTTGGTATCTCTGAACTTTAAGATTCGTGCAATTATCTAATTTTTTATTCTGTTATTAGTTGGCAGATTTACAGATAAACCATCTTCTTTATCTAAATTACTTGTGTAGTAATAATTTAGAATATAATCTCAAACTTTAGGAACTCATCGTTTATTCCTTAAGATGGAAAAACATGAGCGACCGTATGAGGTTCCTAAACTAGAGGCGTTTAGTAGTTCTGAATTCAATAGCTGGAAGAGGAAAGCACAGTATGGAATGAAATTCATGAAGATTTTATATACCTATCAAACGACCTATGATAAGTGTACTGAAGATGTGGATGATGCCACTTGGATCAAAGATGAGGACCTGTGTAGGGAGTTTCTGTTAAATAGCATTTTAGATCGGTTAGCAGATGTTACATGAAGTACGGAACAACTAAGGAAATATGGGATAATCTGCTGGATGATTTCAAAAAGGAGGAGAAGATCTCCATGACTCACTTGGTTGATAAGTTCATGAGTTTTGAATTCAGAGAGGAGAAAGCCATTCTCCCTCAGGTAACTGATCTTGAAAACTTAGTAACTAAATTGAAAACTGAAGATATCATTGTGTGTGATGCTTTTCTTACTGAAGCAATAATTTTTAAATTACCTGCATCATGGCTTACATTTAAGACTGAAATGTATAGACTACCAGAACAAATTAAGCTTGCACAACTCAAACAATGTATTAAAGTTGAGGATGAAACTAGAACTAGGATTAATTTAGAGTTGGCTAAGAAATAACTTTCTCATGCTAATGTACTAACCAATACCAAATATGTTTCTAAGTTTAAGAAGAACAAGCTTAATAAAGTTAAGGATGAACCGTCCAAGTTGGAAGCCACTGAAAAGATTGTCAAAAAGAAAGGGAAGTGTTACAACTGTAGAAAGTGGGGTCACCATGCTACTGAATGTAAACTACCAAAAAGAGAACAACCTAACAATGAAATGGTGAACTTGTTAGAGGGCAACACTAAACCCACCAACTTTCTGTGTGTTGTTGGTAACGATAAGGTCAGTGCCTCTGCTAGTTGGTTGTTGGACTCGGGGGCTACATGTTATGCTTGCAACAATAAGAACCTGCTAACTGATCTCAAAGATGCAAACGAGTCTGTCTCTATGGCGAATGGAGAATCAGTCAAGATGCTCCAGGTTGGAACTGCAAATCTCAGTCTTTCATCAGGTAAAAATTTAATTTTGCTTAATGTCAAATTTGTTCTTGCTTTAGCAAAGAATTTAATTTTTATTAGCTTATTGAATAATGCTGGCATGGTAATTTCTATGATAAGTGGTAGAGCTATTTTATCTGTTAACTCATACTGCTTTGGTTGTGCTTACTTAGTCAGGGCATGTATAGACTTAGTTTAACAAATGAAGTGATTAATGATGTTAGCTCAAAATTGTGTAGCCCTTATACTTGGCACACTAGATTGTGACATGTGAACTATATTAAATTACTTGCTGTTGCTAAAACTTTTAATCTACCAATTGATACATCCTTAAGATATGACAAATGTGAAGTGTATGCTCAGACAAAGATCACTAGAAAACCCTTTAGTTTTGTTTCTAGGAGTACACAACTTCTTGAACTAATTCATTTTGACATATGCGACTTTAAAATTTTTGTGACGCAAGGAGGTCAGAAGTATTTGATCACCTTTATAGATGATTGTTCTAGATATTGTCATATTTATTTGTTAAAAACAAAGGATGAAGCACTTAATAAATTCAAAGAATTTAAAGACCGCGTCGAAAATCAGTTAAAAGCTATAAAAAGGTTCAGATCTGATAGAGGTAGGAAATATGTATCAGTGAGTTTTAAAGAATTTTGCACTTCACATGGCATTATCTCTGAAACAACAGCACCCTACTCACCACAGTCAAACGGTATAGTCGACAGAAAGAATCGAACACTCACAAAAATGTTAAATTCTATGTTATTGATTGCTGGATTGCCTTCGTGTTTTTGGGGAGAGGCTGCATTGACTGCTAATAATATTCTTAATATGTTACCACACTCTAAACAATCTGAAACACCTTATGAGTTATGGCATAAACACACATCGAGTTTTGATAAAGTAAAAACATGGGGTTGTATTGCTTTTGTTAGAATACTAGACCCTAGAAGGCCTAAAATAGGACCTCGTACAAATACTTGTGTGTATCTAGGAAGTACAGTTGATAGTGCGACATACAGATTTTATAACCTATCTCTCAATAAGATAATTGAATCTAGAGATGCAGAATTCTTTGAAGATGTGTTCATCAAAGACAAAGGTATAACACTATTTGACCACACAGACTTAGTCAATGATTCACAAACATAATCTAGACCTAGCATAACTGACACTGAAATTAGAAATGAAATTAAGCCTTGAAGAACCTCCACCAGAGATAAGACACCTAGAACCTACGGTAATGATTTTGTAACTTATGCACTGTTGGCTGATCCACTTAGTATAAAGGAAGCCCTTCAGTCTAGGGATGGTTTACTTTGGAAAGAGGCTATTGATGATGAGATGGATTCTTTATTACAAAATAAAACTTTGAAATTAGTTGATCTGCCAAAAGGGGCTAAAACCATAGGAAACAAGTGGGTTTTGAAGAAGAAACTTAATCCGGGTGGATCTGTAGCAAAGTATAAAGTACGACTAGTACCTAAAGTTTATACTCAACAAAGTGGGGTAGATTATTTTGATGTTTACTCACATGTTTGTCATATTGCTACAATAAGGATTCTTTTTGCCATTGCATCCATTGAAAATTTTGTTATTCACCAAATGGATGTTAAAACTGCTTTCCTAAATGGATATCTTAATGAAGAAATGTATATGAATCAACCTGAAGGTTTTGTACTTAAAGGTTTAGAGAAAAAAGTTTGCAAATTGGTAAAATCTTTGTATGGAATAAAACAAGCACCAAAATTATGGCATGAAAAATTTGATACAACAATAAAGAGCTTAGGTTTTGAATCTAGTAATTCTGATAAATGTCTTTATTTTCGTGATCTATCAAATAAAATTGCTATAATTTGCTTGTATGTTGATGACATGCTTGTTGTTGGAAGCGACCTCTCAACTGTAGTTGAAGTTAAAACAATGCTATCCAAAGAATTCAGCATGAAGGACCTAGGTGTTGTGGACACTATATTAGGTATGAGAGTAAGTTTTATTAGGCAAGGTATATTTCTTAGTCAATCTCACTATATCAATAATGTGTTACAAAAGTGGGGATACAGTGATTGCAAAAGGTTTGAAACACCTTATGATTATAACAATAAGTTGACACCTAACGATGGTGCAACAGTGAGACAGTTGGATTATTCCAAACTAATTGGAAGTCTCATGTATGCAATGATCAGCACTAGACTAGACATAGCCTTTGCGGTAGGCATGCTTAGCAGATTCACTAGTAATCCCAGTAAGTCACATTGGAATGTCCTTGAGAGGCTAATGGGTTACCTAAGTGGTACTCAAGAGTTGACTTTGTGCTACTCTGGACATCCTTCAGTTTTGGAAGAATATTCTGATGCATCGTGGTACACAGAATTTGGTGAAAGTCGATCCATTAGTGGTTATGTGTTTACACTAGGAGGAGCAGCTGTGTCATGAAAATCTAAAAGGCAACCAGGCATTGCATTCTCATCTATGGAGTCTGAACTCTTTGCACTATCTTGTGCTGATGAAGAAGCGGAATGGATGAGAGATCTATTGGTAGATATTCCAATGAGAATGTTTAAAGTAACCACTCTTAGCTTGTTTTGCGACAATCAAGCTACAAAAAACTGTAGCAACTAATACTCTTTACAATGGTATGAGACGAACTGTCGGTCTTAGACAGGCAAAGTTGAACTATCCCATTAAGCAAGAGATTATTACCCTCATTGATGTGAGATCAAAACAGAATATGGCTTATGCCCTTACTAAAGAATTACAAAAAGGTCTAATTGTCAAAACTGTGGGGAAAATTAGGTTAAGAGCCATTGAGTCATAAATGCCTTAACACCCTAGTTATTTTGATAATTAGAACCCATAACAGCCATAGAGAAGTTCAAACTTAAGCATCAATTTGACAGTTAACATGTTTGAGATAATCATGATGATTCCACATAAATTCCACAAATATATAATGTCATTCCAATTTTGATGATATTATATATCTATAGAATTTACTTATAATAATCATATTATTCCAATACGAAATATAAAAACTTGTCGATGTATTTCCGATGATTAAATTGTCTTAAATATCATTCCAATTTTGATGATATGTCTTTTATGGATACATGTTTTATTCTAATTTTGATGATTCATAAACCATGATTGAAATGACAGTCTTTTCATTCCAATTTGAAACATGGTATGATTCTTGTGTAAAAATTATTAAAGTTCATGTACTTTATTTGTTAAAGATACTTGATTGTGATGCTTGTGTTAAAATCTTGCTAGCTAATTTGAATTGTACTAAGTTATTTTGATTGAACTAGATACTCTTATGCAATCTGTTTGAATTCAAAGAGAAATGACTCATAAAATTCTTATTTGCAATATTGAGAAACAGGTGCTAGCAAAGATAATGGAGATGGAATCCTAGATCTCGATTTTGAAGATGATGACATGCTCGATATGGAGGAGTAATCATGAAGCAGCATGCAAGAATTTTCTATTGCTGATCACTTGCTTGATAAGAACTTCTTTTGAGTTTAAGACTGCATTTTCGAGCTTAAAACTCTTTAATTTGATTTGGAGTTTATTTGCTTTGTTTAGTTTTAAGACTATGATTTATTTTATCTATTGGTTTAGTCTTTGTGAACTATTCTGAATTGGGTATAGATTGGAACTATTTAATTATATTGGTTTAGTCTTGATTGAACTATTCATATTTATAATTATATTGGTTCTTATGAAACTATACTTTTATGATGCTTGTCTTATATTATGGGCTGCTATTAGCTAGTCAGTTTTATACTGAACTGATGAGATAATTCTGTACTTTATATATTGAGAATACAGGAAGAGATTGTTGGATATATGAGTGTATTCTCTATGTATAAATAATACATGTGCGTATGAGTAACACGTATATTGAACGTATAATTGATTGAATATTGGAACGCGGGTTTGTGGGCCTATAACCAAATACCCAAAATCAGTATTTATCCTATAAATACTGACTTGTGATAGTAGTCTAGGTATTCCAATCTTGATACCTAAGATGAATATCTCAAGCAAGATATTAACCCTAGTTCCCGATTGTTAATTTCTCACAAAACCTAACATAAACTTCCCTTTATTTCACCTTTTCACTTCCCTTTATTTCACCTTTTCTTGCGTTTTCACTCTTCACTTTTCACCAAAATGTCGGTCATTTTACTCTCACTCAATTATTAGTGCTTCCATGAAAAGATGAGAATGGAGAATAAAGTGACTTTCACTCCACTTACATATATTTTCATTTTATATGTAAGTTCGCATCCAACAACACTGACAGCAATTGCAATTGAAAAAGGAGGAATCAGTTTGGAATAATATACTTAATTTCATCTCCCACAGTTACACAAGATATATCCACAACAACCGAAAACATCCTACCATTTCTTAGATATACCAATTATTTTTTTATATATATAAGTTCATAAATTAAGGACTACATATATTAGCTAGCTTGTAGTTAGCTAACTCTTTTAACTCCTTACATTAATAATTACTAATTTATATATTTGTTAAAGCCAGAAGGAAGTCCCTGTAATCTCCATCTGCAACAACATTTTCGCGTATCGCATCCTGTATCTTGCTCCCATACCTCTTCTCAAATGCTGCTCTCACTTGTTCCATCCCAGCCTCAGCACTCCCCATCACCACCCTCGTCAGATCTCTCCAAGTCCTTGCTCCCCCCTTCAAGCTCGCATACACCATCTGAAATTTTTCTAGTTAATTAAACCCAGCCCCCACCAATTTCAAAGATTAATCAACCGATCGATATGCATAACACAGAATCAGACTACTGCGTGTACATGATTCAACCGTCCATCAATCGTTACTTTAAAAAATTTATGTCAGATATATTCATCAGTATAATGAATGGATGGTGGGGGGGACAGTTGGATCATATGTACTAGCTTAGCTAGACCACTAATAAAAATATATATATGTTAATTTAATTGGGTACCTCAGAGTAGTAGTCGAAAGGATGGCACATGCACTGAATGGCAACACTGAGTGACTCCCCAAACTCTCCAGCACTGCTCCTGCATCCCCTCTTGAGTGCTGTCGTGAAATCGTGGCCGTAGATTTGGTTGTAGTTCGAAATTCCGAGCCTGAGTTGGGGGATGCTTCGCTTGCTCATAATCTCAAGAATGGTGGCTTCGTTCAATCCAGTGCTCTCCATTATCGCGCCATACAACTTCATAGCGTCGCATTTGGCAATGTGCTGACTAACTGAGTCTTCGTGGTGAGACCTGTGCGATGTAGCTAGCGCCGCCAAGATCTGTTACATAAATAAAAGTAAGTATGTATGTATATGCTTTGAGATGTGTGTCAAAATTTGATGAATAATTAAAAAGGAAAAAAAGAAATCTTAGACATGTGCATTGTACGGGCTTTGACGTACCTTTTGGTAAGAGTGAGAAGACTGATCAGACAGAATATCCTGCTCAAGATGCGTTTTGAAATTGGCAACGTACGCTTGCCTAGTGAAGAAGAGCTGGCTTGATTTCCGCCTAGTATACATCTCAATCAGTGCCTTATAATCAGCTTCGTTCCGGCCACCAACCACCATCATTGCCTCACGTGCCACCACCGCATCGCGCTCGTGGGGGTTGAGCATCCACAAGTACAAAGCGTCGCACACGGGCACTTCACGGTGGTTCCGCAGGCGTTCCATCAGGTCTTTCCCGTAAATGGTTTTGTAGCTCTCCTTGATTTGGTGCCTCTCCGTCGGAGTCCGGTGGGCCAGCGCCCGGCCCAGTTGCCCCGGTTGGTCCCAAGCTCTGTGGATTTCTTGGCAGTCTCTTTCAAAGTGGTTTGAGGAGGCTGAGTTGGAAGTGATGAGAGCCATTTTCTTGGGGGGGAGAGGTTGGTTGGTTGGGATCGAGTGTTTTGAGAGCAGAGAGCTACTGACAAAGGAGGGGAGGGGAGGAGATATATAGATTGTAGAAAACTGAGTTAAAAGTCATGACTTGGTGGGCAAGTAATTGAATGAATTTGTGGGGATACTTTAGTCTTACTGTGCAGAAAAACTGTCAAATGAAATGGCTGCAAAGCAATTTTCCTTTAATTTTTTTTTTTTTAGTAGCTAGGCATTTTTGAACATATCTCTTGAGGTCATGTGAACATTTTTATAGAAGAAAATTTATACAAGTATTTTTACAATCAAGAAATGGTTGGTCTTTTAAGAGTTATATTTTGGGCAATACCCAAATTCACTGCAACTCAAGGACTCAAAATATAACTCAACTGTAAAGTAAGACTTAGTTGAGTACAACTGCATATGCTGCAATGCAAAATGAATCTACCAAAACATCCCATTAGGAAGGGAAAAATTCAATTAACCCAGCATACGTTTTGCGAGTTTACAAATAACTCATTCCACCGTTTTTTTTTTTTGCAGTTTGCTCCATCCAAATTGGTAATCCGGTGATCGTTTTCGTCCATTTTTTTGAGAATTTCTTCCTAAACTACCCATATTATTTTTAATGATTAAAAAAGTTTAAAAATTTCTAGGCTTCTATTTTTTGAGGGGATGATCACATAATGATTACAAATTTTTTAAAAAAAAATTTAAACCCCTAATTTAAAAAATGAGGTGGATTTCTGTTACTTACTGCAAGAGTATAACGGTATAAATACCTTAAATTTAAAGGAGAAATTGATCAAATTGCAAACAACAACTAGTTTATCCCGATAGTATAGCAAATCGTAAAAAAGAAATATTAGGTGGGTTATCTGCAAACTCTCAAAAGGTGTTTAGAAAATAATACAATAAAAAATTCTATTTTTTTCAGTTTGTTTTTAAAATAGTTGCTAATAATGCAGATAGCAACTGTTGTACTAATATTTCAAATTTTTTAGTCCAAATCACAGCTTTGAGACTAAAAACTTTGAGAGAGAGACGAGAGATCCTGTGTGTAAAGTAGGGATTGCCATTACCCAACTTTAGACTGGTGGACCATTGGAAGTGGTTCTGTTTAGGTGAATAAGGAAATGGGGGACCTTTTGAGTTTCTTTTTTATTGGGCTCTTTTGTGGGATCCAAGTAAGCTTCCTTTCCGCCTTTGGTGAACTCTCCCCCTCTCCGTCTTATTCTTCTTGGGTAATGCTACACCTACTACTAAATCTACTACCTTTCTCTTTACTATCTTAGGTGACACACTATTATTAGATGTTTGCACCAACTACTCTACAATAACCTCCACTAATAGTGTGCCACCTAAGGTTGTAAAGGAAAATGTAGTAGATTTGGTAGTAGGTGTAGCATTACCCATTCTTCTTTGTATTTTTTCGACACAGATCACAGATAAATATTGAAATTTCATATTTATCTCACAAAAATTGCTATATATATATATATATTAATTTTTTGATCAACTTTAAAAGTGATCAAGTTGAAACTCATGTATAATATTATAAAAAAATTTAATTCATTCGACAAGGTTTGAAGAAAAAATCTCAAGTTATATGGTCTAAAAGAGAATAAGAATGCAATAATAGAACAACTATTTTAAGCGAATAAAATTATTTTATATGAGTCTTTTTCTTGAAAGTAAATTCAATAGATCGTAATTTTTAGCCGGTTGCAACTAAAATTCTGACTGATCTCTTTTGAAGTTGATTGAGTTACTAAAAGTATATTGAGGTATTCATATGAAAATAACGATTGGTAGGAGACCAGTATGGAATTTCAGTATTTGCTGAAACCTTTGTGGAAAAAACCCAATTTTATTTTGTCTCCCTTTGTAAAAACAAGGGAATGGCATCCTAGCTTTCTTCCAATATATGATTTGGTAAATGGGTTTTCCAACCTGTGCCCATGTGTTCACTTGTTGGAATCTCCACTATACTCCAATTCACAGTGGGTCCTACTTCTCATTTTCTCGAAAAAAGTTGGGGGATTCTGTGTCATGTTAGAGTGATTTCCATAGGTCAAGTCTTCTGAATGGGAGATGAAATTATTAGTGTTGAAAATGCTAGTTAGGGTTTCAGCTGATAGATTCACTCACTAAGCAAGAATGTCAATTTGAGTTTACTTTTGTTGATTAATTTGGTTCAATGTTTGAAACTAAGGGGTTGTAGCTTTAAGTAACCCTAAACTCTTGTGAGCAAATGTTGCACCAAACTGTCTAGGTTTAGTGACTATTATTAAATTTTTTATATCCAATGCCTTAAATCACATCAGTTTTCTATTTTTAACTTCGATTCCAAATAATACCGACCCTTCAGATGTGCAACTTGTGGTTTGTGTTTATTACTAGTTTCATGAATTTATACACGATACTTAGCTTTATTCATTTGAATAAGTTTGGATTAAGCAGCATGTGATAATAAAGGAGATGGTGATCCTGCTGTTGATCTTTTTGGGGCAGTGGTCCATGGAAGAATCAAGATTTTGGTGTCTTATGTGTATTTGTGATTCATTCACATAAGTAAAATATTTGGATGATTTTCTGTTTCAATGAACCGTTCAGATGGAAATAATTAGACTTGAATGACTTTGTATTGAGCATGAAAATAGATTTTCTTCAACAACATTTACCACATTATAAAGATGCCTGGCCCTAAACAGTACAGGTAAATTGCATTGAAATGGAAATAAATAGAGACTTGTGAAATTCATATCCATAACATTTGTTAGCAAGGATCCATATGTTGGTGCAAAAGTTGGTGATGTATTCATCAGTTTGTGTCTTTTATCCAACCTGCTTATCCCAAGAGTCTAGTACATATGATGCATGGTGATGTATTCATCAGTTTGTGTCTTTTATCCAACCTGCATATCCAAAGAATCTAGTACATATAATGCATCAGATATATCAAGTAGAAAGTAGATTGGATTCTCCAATCAAAATATCAATGACCCTATGAAGCACATTCATTTCTATATGAAAGCCTTATCGCATCGTATCACACAATCAGGAACAAAACAAGTACCCAACACACTTTTCAGAACTTATATACAACTGTATATGTTGCAAGTTCAAAACAAGTTCTTTCCCAAGGAACAGTGAACTAGATGCCAGATAAAAGTCTCAACTACCAAGCTCAAATTTGTTGAAAGAAAGTATTTGCATAGACTGGTGATCAAACCAACAGCTGAATTGAAATTCTTCAGGCAAACTAACAAAAACACCTACAGATACAGATTGGTGAAAACCAAAAGCTGGAATAATCGATAAAAACATACATATCTCAGTCACAGGTACAGATTGGTGAAAACCAAAAAGCTGGAATAATCGATAAAAACATACATATCTCAGTCACAGGTTGGATCCCAAAATTTGGGACTGGACTCCAGAACTACCTCGATACAGACTGCTTCCTATCACAGACACTCAAAGGAGAAGTTTTTTCTCAATAGATTGAAGGGATACAAGAATAAAATCATATAAAATTTGCAGCACTAGAGTCCTAACTAATCGGAACACGTTTATCATAAGATATCAGAAACCCACATTATTGAAGATGAAACAGAGTGAAAATTGTCGTTGCAAGTCTATTTTCTCATTTGGCGCTGGCCAACTCCTTTCGGAGCTGCTTAGCAGCAGAAACCATGGCGGTGAGTGCAGGGTTGACCTCACTGTACTTGCGGGTCTTCAACCCACAATCTGGGTTGACCCAGAGAATGTTGGTCTCGAGGACAGCAAGCATCTTATTTATGCGGTCAGCAATCTCCTCGGTTGATGGGATTCTGGGGGAGTGGATATCGTACACGCCTGGGCCAATGCCAGCGCCATACTTGACACCCTCACGGAAAACTGAGAGGAGCTTCTCATCAGATCTGGAGTTCTCGATTGTGATGACATCAGCATCCATGTCAATGATGGAGTGGATGATGTCGTTGAAGTTGGAGTAGCACATGTGGGTGTGAATCTGGTAGAGATACAAAGACAATTATTAGATGACTGCAGTAAAACTCAAAAATGGCTATCGGGATGTTTTTAGAATAATAAAGGTTACACTTTAGCAGGGTTTGGCATAGATGTAGAACAAGGCTTTAGAATCAAACATGAGATAATGTTGGTACAGCTTGATTGGCAAAAACTATATGAACAATTACAAAGAAATGAAGTCATTATAAACTACCGACAAAAAAATATTAAATATGTAAGACATGTTAAGAACTTCGTATGTGTGGATGTAAAAGTTATGCCAAATACATATTTGACGAAGGATGCCTTAGACAAGTTCAGTGATAAGAAGATCAATAGACATGGAAAGGATCAAAATCAATAATAGCACACAATACAGAAAGAAGAGGATTTAATCCTGCTTAGAAAATCCATTTTGATTGTCCTCCTATAATATTGTATTATAGTAGCTGCAAGGCACAGTTAAAAAAAGAAAAGAAAAATCCTAGGGACACAGGTTTACATCCACCTCCATCCCTTGGATGCAAAGAGGCACACATCTCATAATCTCAATCCAAGGTGAGTCGTGGGTTTATAAGGAATCTCATAAAATATGATCTCAGTGCAAAGTGAGGGATGGGTTGATAAGGAATCTTTTTATCTGCATACATAAAGATTCTTCCTCATAGAAAGCAGGTTGTAGAGGAAATGGAGCAACATATTTCACGGTGCAGCATTTGTAACTGAAATTATCCTACTATAAAATACTTGACCATTGTATGAAACCCTGATTTAAAAGAGAAGCAAATGAATACCTGGCAAGTGTCCTGGACCCCACAGTTAGTGATGCGGAAGGAGTGTACAGCCCAGTCAAGATAGAAAGCATGCTCAGACTTGCGAAGAGGCAACCCTTCCCTAAGAGCTGCTTCATCTATTTGAATTACCTACAACCAAACATATGAATAGTGATTTAGAGCGAACAACAGGTAGAAGCAAGGAGGCTTTAAACTTTGGAAGAGGATAAATAACACCTACATTAATCCCAGCAGCTTCTAGGTCTTCTACTTCCTTTTTTATGGCAAGAGCAATCTGGTAGCATGTCTCGAATCTATGTAAAACACAAACTATATTAGAGCATGCCCATGTGATGGATGGATACGCAAAAATGAAAGAGAGACAATGAGATAAATTTGTTTACCGTGGTTGATCATTTCTGACAAAGGACCAGTTGAGGATTGTAACAGGACCGGTGAGCATTCCTTTCATTGGGCGTGAGGTCATGCTCTGAGCCATTGAGGACCAGAACACAGTCATGGCCTTGGGGCGGCTGACATCACCATAGATGATGGGGGGCTTCACACAACGTGAACCATAGGATTGCACCCAACCATTAGCGGTGAATGCAAATCCAGAAAGCTGCTCCCCAAAGTACTCAACCATGTCGTTCCTCTGCATTACAAGATTGAATCATTCACAATTAATTACATTGTACAGCAAGAAGAGTGTTTCTTTAAAATCATATAATATATGGATTAGACAACGATTGCAATGAATTGTGATTAAAGACAACCAAGCAAACCCTGCATGTGTGGTCTATGACAGGAATTCAAGTTATTTTCCCATAACAAATGCCCACCGTGATTTGAATACATAACAACTGATCTTCACTTTAATCAAACAAAATCAAGCATCCTTTATATCCACATTATCTTTGCTATCTCAAACATCAAAGAATTTAAGACTAATCAAATTTGCACAAAAGAACAAGTAGCTATTTTCTTAACATTTAACTTTGGTCTACTGGATAAAGTTAATCGAGACAATGTTTAAGCATGAGCTGTAGCACATGCAAAATGTTCTGAGTGAGTCAAATATGTAGGTTGCTGTCCCCATTTGAAACTTTTCATGCATACAGCACATAAAAGAACAAAATGACCACTAGTGTAGGTTGTGAAAGTTTGAAGAAGCTAAAGGAGGGAAAGTTGGTGCAACAAGATAAGCGGAAAAAGAAAACCTAAAGAATTTTTTAGAAGCACTGAATTTGAAGGTGTAGGAACTAGGAACACTGATAGTGAAATGCGAGGGAAAATTCTGTGAAGCTTGTTGCACAATAAGTTATCATACAGTTTAAGAAAATCAGCATTCTCTTTCATTTTTCAAATAACAAGCAACTACTCCAATCATCTCTTCCTAACCAACAAACCAATTCTAACCTAACAGGTTAATTCTCCAGTTTGAAAATTCTCTTTGCAAATGTAATAATAACCAAATCATATTAGCAGCTTGAGCTCACCTCAGGCTCCCCATGGACAAGGACATCAATGTCAAGCTCCTCTTGCAACTTGACAACCTTGCTGATTTCCTCCTTGATGGCACTGATATACTCCTCTTCAGAGATCCTGTGAAGAACCATAATGATGTGAGAAATGAAACGAACTAATAACTTTTCTTTCTTTCAAATTATACATGGATTGCAATGACAGATGTGAACTTACTTCTTCGCCTTGTATTCACGGCGGACCCTTCGAAGTTCTATGGTCTGAGGGAAAGAACCAATAGTTGTGGTTGGAAGGACTGGAAGATTTAGCTTCTTCTGTTGTGCATCCAATCTGGCACTAACATTAGTAGCCCGGCGGTGGTCTGAGCCCTTGAGAGCGGCAGCCTGAGACACATGCAAGAGATAACTTAGTAAAAAAACATTTTTCTCTGACACTATGACAGAGTTATAGGATCTCAAACACTTACAGCTTTCTGGACTTCCTCATTAGTAACCCTAGGGGATGACTTTCTTGAGGCCTGAGCAGCAGCATTTGCAGAGAAGAAAGCCTGCAGGTTTATGACAAAGGGTGAGAAATTGGTAAATAAAAAAGCAGCAGGACAGCATACAAGGCCACAGCTAACAGTTGCAGATAATTATACCTCATCCTTCTGACCGACCAATGCCTTGGCCAAAGCATTCACTTCGACCACCTTCTGTGCAGCAAATGCCAGCCACGACTTGATTTCATCATCCAACTTAGTCTCGTTTATCAAATCAACAGCAGTGTGCATAAGTGAGCATGAGGTTGACACCACAAGCTTGTCTGCAAAGAAAACAGAATACCAATAAACTAACATGCCTTGCTTGATTCAACAAATTACGGGCAATAAACAGAGGACTTAAATTCATCGGATTCCATATGCATATATTCATTAATTCTTGTACTCTTCCCCCTCTAAATTATTGTTACATTAACAATATTATGAGACCACATCTGAATTTAGAGCTGAATACTTAGAAGCTTCATATATTACAAGTAAATTCAAGTACCTTTGCCTACAACAGACTCAAGAGCATTGAGGGTACTGAGAGACGCAACAAGATCATTGGCCCAAATGTTCCTTCCATCTACAACTCCAGCAAAAAGATACTTTCCAGAGGGGAAGCCTTTACTTTTGATCAAGTCGAGAGTCTTGGTTCCACGGACAAGATCAAATCCAAAACCAGAGATGCCGCTCAATCCAGTAAGAGTGCTGAAATAGAGGGAAACATGTGTGAGATTGCGGAAACACGATATTGATCAACTAATAAACATTTAAAGTGAGATTACTACTAGAACTAACCTGTATGCCTCAGCTGGAACATCTGCAAAGTAGCTGACAATAAGCACATTCAAACCAGAGAATGAAGATTCTAATTCACCATATGCCTTTGTAAATGCTTGCAACTGGTTGGCATCGAGATCTAACACAAGGGTCGGCTCGTCAAACTGAATCCATGAAGCACCTGCTGCCTTCAACTCAGCAACAACTTCCCTATATATGATGACATTTACAGTACTCAGCATATATTGATTAACCATTAAAGATGAGGACAGAAGCCATACTCGAATGTGACCGATGCCAGGAAACTCACTTGTAAACAGGCAAAACTTTCTCCAACAGTGAAAGAGGAGAGAAGGATTTCTCTGCTCCTTTCTCAGTTTTCGAGAGCAACAAATAAGACACAGGTCCAATAAGCACTGGAACTGTATCCACCCCAAGCTGCATCAGCGACAAAAAGATATATTATATGATTAGCATCAAATGAGAGACCAAATTAAGCTAATTCACAATCTTGGTCATGCTAAATTTAAATATTTAGCATTTTATCAGATACCTAATACAATGAATCTTTCAAAAACATCACAGTTCAAAAAAATTAACAAAGAAAGGATTAGAAAACTATATAATGCAGAAATGCTATCAGTAAGACCACTGCCAACTTTCATTTAACTGTTTACTTTACATGTTTTTTCCAATAGTAATTAGATAAACAAAAATAATGAAAAAACAAAGATTCACCTAATCTGGTTTGGGTGCAAATGATTATGAAAATTTGAATTTCCTCCAAATTTTTTATTGGATTATGAAAATAATATCACATTTCAGATGTACTAGAACCCTCCAAAAGATAGATGTTATTTTTGGTAATTGAATTAAAAAAGTTTGAAGGAAAATTCTAATTTTCACTTGCACTTGCATCCAAAGCAAACAAACCCTTAGAGGGGATTGAGGACAAAATGGCAATAATCAGAAAATGATTCAGGAAATTTGTTCGGAACCTTGTCGTCCTTAGTTGACCGCACATGATGAAATACGGCATGATGCATGTTCTGAACAAATCCGTAATCATGTAATACAAGGCAGAGATAATTTTTGGGTAAAATAACATGCAAGTAATTTATTATCAAATTTATTTTGACAGAAATGTACAAAACTCGTGATCTGCAGAATGTTCAACTTGAATAAACTTGCAAGTTACTTGATATCAAATTTATCTGGATAATCAAACAAGCAACTGAACAATTACATACCGCCTTTGCCTCCTTGTATTCATTCACAGCCTTGTGGGAAGCATAAGAAAATTTTGTATCTGGGCCCAACTCAGGAACAATGTAATGGCTGAAATAAAACAATAAAAACAAGTTAGCAAGGTAAACACATATAGTAATAAACAAACAAAACTCAGATAGCAATAGCCACCACTGATCATGGATCGGTTTAGATCACTTACTAGTTAGTGTCAAACCACTTGGTCATTTCCATAGCTGGCAGGGTGGCATTTCCTCTAGCCATAGAGAAGTAGGTGTCGAACCCAATCTCTCCACCATTCCACCCGTACCTTTTGGGAACAGCACCGAGCATAGCGGTTGTGTCTAGAACTTGATCATAGTGCGAGAAGGTGTTGCTAGGAATGAATTTGATCCCAGCTTCAGACATTTGTTTCCAAATGGATGACCTAAGGTCAGCAGAAACCTTCTGCAAGTCCTCAGCACTGCTCTTCTTATCCCAGAAGGATTCCAAAGCAAACTTGAGCTCTCTCTTTGGGCCCATGCGAGGATAACCGACGATATGTGAAGCCATTTTTCTGGTCATGCAGATTGAAGCAAATGTCAGAATATTTTCATTCCAGTGAGATAGTATTACAAACAGACTAAAGATCATATAGTTTAATATAAAGCACGATACATGCTCAAACTGAAATGAAAAAAAAAATTGTTGGGATGATTTCTGAAGTATGGTCCAACATTTTACACACACCAAACATAAGTATACTGAAAGTACTTAAACAGCCAATACAACAATCTACTGGTAAAGTAGAAAATGTTCAAAATCTCCAGTGTATTTTAGTGCAGACTAATCAAATTACAACACCCCAAAATTCCAGGTTTCGTCCTCTCTATTAGTCAAAACAAAAGTCCAAAATAAGTTATTTCCGAACCAATCAAAAAATAAGGTGCATAGATTAACATCATAAATAATCACAAAATAAAATTGCATAACTGCTTCAACGCCGCAAAAATATATCTATCTGAAATTTTGCTAATAATTCCTAAATAAGTGATCAATTTGAACAAATTAAAAGGAACAAGTGGATAGTTTTAAGGTATGAGAGATGGTTTAGATGTCACAACTCGCAAGTTCAAAATCCAAAATTCCAGGTTTTATCTTCTATTCTCTAATCATGTCCCAAGATTTGTAGTTATAAGATTCCTAATATATTCCAAAATTGGTTGTTATAAGATTCCAAGGATATTCCAAAATCAGTTGCTTATAAGATTCCAAATTCACTGTTGATTTCATTAACCTTAGTCAAAATAGATAGTGTTTAACGTTACCATACAGGACTTGAATAATCACACAGAAATATGTATAATTTCTACAGAGACTATCATTATAAATTTCAATTCACTATTTGCATATAGCTTATAAATAATTGTTCGACATGAAAAGCATTATGAATAAGATGCCGAACAATTACTTTTGCGATAACATTACTTGAATTGCAAGATATATAAACGTTGTCAGTTATACTTAACTAGTAGTTTACACGTGCGATGCACGTTTTAACGAAAATAATTTTTTAAAATAAAAATTTAGACATAGTCTGGATTTGAACCTAGGACCTCATTTATAATAGTTATGCACGTGCATTGTACGGATTGGTAGAATGACAAAATATTTACAAATGACACAAAGACCTTCTCCCATTATAATATTATTATACATTATAATATTATAGATTAGAGATTAGAGATAATATGATAATAATAATAATAATAAAAATATTGAGTAAATAAGTCGACACAATAAAGATTCTTCGGATAGATCTGCAGTCAAAAATGAGCGTTGAAACAGAAACAGAACCCAATCATCAGATCTACGACAAAATAAATAAAAAATGAACAGAATATAATCGTGGTCAAATCCAATCACATAATATCAGATCTGAGTATATTCCAAACATATGAAACCAGATCTAGATCAAGAAACAAAGATGAAGGAAGAGGCAGTATCAACCTCGGATCTAGATCCAACGAGCAAGCTATGGAGCAGAAGAGACGGTAAGAAGAACTACTCTTAGAAGAGATCAAGAAAGTGCAAGATCTTAACACCGGACCACAAAACATACCGAGAAATGAAAAGATTCAAGAACAGATCATAGATTCGAATCTTTTCTAAGGAATGAAGAAGATGAAAGAAGAAAAGGAATGGGAATGAAAATGAAAATGAAAATTCAAAGGAATGGTTATTGTTATTACCTGAATCGGCTGAGGAAGAATCAAAGGTTGGGGGCGGAGTGAAGAGAGGAGCGAGTGCGAGGGAGAGGAAGGAGATTGGGAGTTTATATAGACACAAGGGAAAGAAAAATTTTGGTCGTAACGTGGATGTGGTCCGGTGGGGTAAGGGAGGGGATGGTGGGTGGGGCTGCGGTGGATTTTTTACCCCGAAAGGACCCACTTTTCGAAAATAAATATTAAACTAATCCACTTTCAAAACTAATTATCAAACTGACCCACATAAGTTATTTGAGCGAGTTTAATTGTATAAATTTCTTCCCCACTTGGAGAATCGATTCTTTTTTCCCAAAATGACATTCTTTTTGACAGTTTTTTTCCAAACCGACCTATTTTTTTAAATAAAATTTCCAAATTGGCCTTCTCGTTGTCTCAAAAAACGATTTTGGTAAAAATTTCATCGCTTTCTGAGACAGCGAGTGTGAGGTTTGAGTTTTTTTTTTATTTCTCTCTGGCCAAGACTCGCTGTCTCAAAAAGTGATGAGATTTTTACCAATCTCGTTTTTTGAGACAGCGAGTGTCGATTGGGATTTTTAGGTAGCGTTTAGCCCAGCTTAAAATTAGTTTTTCTTCTCCTTTATAAGAAGAAGCTGGGCCAAACGCTTATTTTGAAAAGCTCTACAGAAGGAAAAGTAGCTTATTTTTAATGAAGAAAAGGAGCTTTAAAAAAAAAACCCTCAAGAGCAACTTCTAGCTTCTCCTTTTTTTTAATATCTTTTTCTCTTTTTTTGCCATTCCCACATATCAAACCCTAACAACAAAAATTTTCTCCCTTCCCCTTCCCCTTTCCCTTCCTCGCCGAACACTCGCGACCGGGGAACACCGTCGTCAAACACCGTTGAAGAGTCAACAATTACAATCTCAAAAATACTGAGCAAATAACTAAAGTTCCATATGGAATTCACACGGCTTCAAGAACATATCTTTTGACTTGTATATTAGTATCTGACATGGGTGGTTGCCTGTATTTTAAGAATATGAGTGTACCGGTGTCAAAGTTACTTCAGCAATAGTGTAAAGCAGAGGCAAAGCCATAAGATTTGTACCATGGGGGCTAACTTAAAAAGCAGTCGTTGTCAACAACAAATTTAACATTCATTAGAAGTTTATGTATCTATGATATTCAAAAAAGGACACAAAGAAGGTAGGCATTATAAACTTTTATCTTGCATCAACTAAATTTTACAGGTTTTTACATTATATCTTTCATTCAAAAAAGCAGTCGTTGTTCGATAGATTTGAATCTGATGATCCTCAACTCTAGACATGGTATAGATGATAACATTAGATCTTTCATTCAAAGATCACAAGCGACCGATTTCTGTTACTAGTTCTGATGCTCGAATAATTTTGTGGAGGCCAGTACCATAAGGTGATGGTTCTTTTACGTACAGTTCAAATTTTTTTTTCTTCCTTTTTACGAGTTTTCTAGGTTATTCTAAATATTTCATTTATTAGTAATATATATATATATATATATATATATATATATATATATATATATATTTGTAATTTGATAACTTATATTTTATTCTTAAATAAAATCAAAAGCTTAAATTGAGTATAAAAGTAGCTTACAATTGATATCTTATGCCAAACAACTTCAAGCTTAAAAGTAGCTTTAAAGTTAAAAAAAACTGACTATCCAAACAGCTCCAGCTTTTAATTTCAAAGCTCTACTTTCTGGCTTCTTCTTCCGAAGTAGCTTTAAAGCCAAAAAAAAACTAGGCCAAACGCACCCTTAATACCCAGGCTCGCTGTTTCAGCTTCACTCTCTCTTTCAACTCTCTCTCCTTTTCCTCTTCTAACCGCGAAACCCTAACCCATTTTTCGATCTCCTCTCGTCAATTAACCAAGAAATCTTCACCTTCGCTGTTTCGATCTTCCACATCTCTCACCTACCATCTCTCCTCACACTCTCAACCCCCTCTCTTCACGCTATGAAAAAACTAAACCCCAATATCCAAGGAAATCGTTAAATCGGAAATTTGGGGAAAAAAGTGCTGTTGAAGGAGCGATATCGACATCATATTCACTATCTATCTCTTCAATCACCCAACTTTAATGGTATATTTCCCAAACATTTGCATTTTTAATTTCGGGTGAATTTTGAGATATGTTGAGAAATTTTTAACGGTATATTTAGAAATTGTTAGCGATTTTGAATAGAAATGTTGAGAAATTTGGAATAGGAATTTTGATAATTTATGTAGGAACACTGTAACTCCTGTTTCTGATTATACGGATTTCCATTTCTTTTCTTTCTTCTCCATGTATTCTTGTATTTCAATTTTCGTATAAATTCTTTCTGATGCATTTAAATCCTTTTGAATCTTCTATTGAAACCCAAATTTATGTTCCAAACTAGAATCTTGTCTCTCTTCTTTTTATTTATTTACTTTGAAGCCCAAATTAATCCATACTATCATTTATTGATTATTTTGAATTCATGTGAAGTCCAACAATTATTATTGAATTTATTATATTTAATTGAAGCCCAAACCCAAGCCCAAGCCCATCTCCTATTGGACTCTAACCCTAAACCCAAACCCACAAACCTATATACTCAACCGTATACAATTTCTCCACATTCACCACTCTTCACATTCCCGTAACTGCATCCCCACTATCTCCAACTAACCAGTATTATTTTAATATAATCTCCCCACTCTTATTTCACCCCGTTCTAACCCAGTAACCCTGTAATATCCCGGACAAATATTATATTGTATAAATTATTATTTTTAAATAAAAATATTTTATTAAAATTACTTGGTTTTCTCATTTAAAAAGTTACCTGGACATATATACTAGTATGTATATATAGGTATTGTATCAGTTTTGTGCACTTGTGCAAAATCTTGAAAAACGCATTTTTGAGAAAATGTCTGGAAAATCCCGGGCAAGTGTTTAAAATTATTATTTTATTTTTATTTTTAGAATTGAAATATTTTTGGTGGATATCACCCGGTTTTGTTAATAAACCTTATCTGTATATATATACCAGCTTGTATACATCTGTATTGTATCAAATTGGTACTGGAATCTTCTGGGCTGATAATAAAATTTATTTTATTATTATTTTCAGAATTAATTTATTTTATACGGATTATGCGGTTTTACAAACGGAAATTATCGGTGTATATGTATATACTTACGCATGCTATTGTACCGATTTCGTACGTTTGTACAAATCATATAGTATGTGTTTTGGACAAAAATATCTTATTTTTGTCATGATCAATCAAAATTGGAGGGCTAGGATTTGTTTGGAGGCTTAAATCTAGGGTTAAGGATTAATTAGAGATACATAAGGGTTTAAATTGTATCTTCTACTAGAAGACTCCCCTCCACCTCACCCCATTTTGGCCGGCCACTCTTACCCCAAGGGGTTTTGTGCAATTGTGGTTGTGTATTTTGCACTCTCCACCCTCATTTCAGCCTATAAATACCCCCCCCCCCCTCACTCTTTGCCTCATTTACAAGAAAAAAAAGGGAGAAAAAGAAAGAGAAGGAAACCCTGAGTGTTTTTCATTTGGGGGTTTTCCATAAGAGAGTTCTTCATTGGAGATTTTTGTAGTAAAAGCTGAGGAAGGAGAAGGTTGCTAGCTAGTCCTTCCTACAAGAGTTGAGGTTCTCTACTTCTTCTTGTTATGTATATTCTCTTTATTTTTGTATATAGAAAAGAACCCATCTTTAAGGGTTAATTTTGGTTCTATGTGAGTAAAGAACCCATATTTGATGGTTGTTTGTTGTAGGATAAAAAGAACTCATCTTTATGATGTGTTGTTGTATGTGTATGTTCTATAACCACTTGGACTAATTTCTAAGCATTAATGGTTGTAGGTTAAAAAAGAACTCATCTTTATGATGTGTTGTTGCGTATATATGTTCCTAAATGACTTGGACTAATTCCTAAGCATAAGCATGATTATAGGGATCAAAACGATCCCATGAAAAAGATGGATGGTGAGACCTAATTAAATGGCATAAAGGTTGAATTTTTAAGTCCTTGTATGGTTAGTATTGTTGTGATAATTATTTTTGAACTGCTTGGACTAAGATTTGTGCATAAGAACGGTTGAAAATCAAAATGGGGTTTTCTGTATTTTTATTTGTGTGGATTCTTGTTCACTTTTGTTGTGTGTGTGTTCTAGAAATGACTTGGACTAATTATTAAGCATAAGGTGGTTGTAGGGATCAAAATGATTCCATGAAAAAGATGGATGGTGGAACCTAAATAAAACACATAAGGGTTGAATCTTTAACCTTGTATGTTTATTGTTTGAACACAAAACTATGACTTAGACTATAACTATGTGCATAGAAAGATTAGTGTAGTAAGAATACTTACTTACCCATTCTTGGGGTTGTAGACTCATCTAGCTTTTTTAATGATGAATCTTTTGTTGTTTGTTACTCTCTACTTTGTTAAGAAATCAATCTTTGCTAACCCTAGTTCATAAAAAGTTGTTCTTATTGTATGTAGGAACTTGTAGGATTGAAGAAAAGTGGATTGGTAGTATGTAGAAATTTGTAGACTAAATAAATGTAGTCTTTGTATTATGCAGGACTTGTAGATTGGATAAATATAGATTTTTATAAAAAGTAGGAGTTGTAATTCATACAAGAAGTAGTTTTTGTAATAATCTAGATAAAGTCTTTAGTCTTTATGAGCTTACCACCATGCTTAACTAGTATACCATGCTTGAATTGTTGTAGTAAAGAAACCCATTATGCTTGAGTTGTAGAAAGAAATCATGCCTGAATTGTTGTAGAAAGAAACCCATACTTAAATTGTAATCATGCTTGAGTTGTAGAAAGAAACCATGCTTGAATTGTTGTAGAAAGAAACCCATGCTTAAATTGTCTTCATGCTCGAGTTGTAGAAAGAAATCCATGTTAAGTTGTATACCATGCTTGAGTTGTTTGATGTAGTAAAGAAACCCATGCTTAAGTAGTATACCATGCTTGAATTGTTGTAGAAAGAAACTCATGCTTAAATTGTATTCATGCTTGAGTTGTAGAAAGAAATCATGCTTGAGTTGTAGAAAGAAACCCATATTAAGTTGTATACCATGCTTGAGTTGTTTAATGTAGTAAAGAAACCCATGCTTAAGTAGTATACCATGCTTGAATTGTTGTAGAAAGAAACCATGCTTGAGTTGTTGTAGAAAGAAACCCATGTTAATACCATGCTTGAGTTGTTGTAGGTTGATATAGTAAAGAAACCCATGCTTAAGTAGTATACCATGCTTGTGTTATTGTAGTCGTTCTAAGTAAAGAACGCATTCTTGTGTTATTGTAATAGTTCTAGTAAAGAACCCATGTTTGAGATGTGTAGTGTTCTAGATTTAAAAGAATCTATGCTTGAGTTGTATGGTCGTTTTAGATTAAAAAGAATCCATGCATGTTTAAGTTATATGATTGTAGTGGTTTGGTTAAATTCTAATAGGAACCCATGAGTTTAGCTTGCATGCTAAATCCAATTGAATTATTGAAATGAACCCATGTTCTACATTTGTTCTAGTTCGATTCTTAAGAAGAAACCCATGAAACTAGCTCCGTGATAGTTCTAGCTCGAATTGGCAAGGAACCCATGCAGTTAGGTTCTAGGTGGTTCTACATCAACTTTGAGAAAGAACCCATGAACCTAGTCGCATGTTGTCCTAGTTCAATTTGGAAAAAGGAACCCATGAGTTCTAGTTGTATGTGGTTCTAATTGAAATTGGACTATATAATGTGAACATACTTCATCTTCAACATATGGGTAAATAAAGGTTGGAAAAGTCACTAGCATTGTTAGCTAGATAAAAGCTAGCCTAGGGGTCATCGAACATCAAGACTCGCATCCTACCACCTTGAAAACTGTGGATGAATCACACCTCGAGCACCGACGGATCTTAACTGATGTGGGTTGGTCGCGGGCCGAGAATGTTGACGAGATCCGAGTTAGGGATAGTGATAGGGTCTCATAGTTACCTTAGGGGCCATCGACCATCAAGACTTGCAGCTTACCACCTTGGAAACTGTGGATAAATCACACCTCGAGCACTGACGGATCTTAACTGATGTGGGTTGATCGTGGGCTGAGAATGTTGACGAGATCAGAGTTAGGGGTAATGATGAGAGATAGATTCCGTCACCGGTGTCTTGGATCGATAGGCCATGAGTTAGATCGGGATAATTAGTGAAAACCCCGTGAGACTGTTTGGGTTTAGTGACATCGTTAGGGTAGTAACTTATGGCTATTGCTATTTAATATTTACTTATTATCATTTTTCGTCGAAGGGAAGGAGTTGGTGTTAAGGGTGATACCTTATGATCCGACCTGTCCTATAGGCCGACACTAGGCAGTGTTATTGGGTTGTACCCTTCTTCTTAAAGAGATACGGTCTATGTCTTCTCACGAGTTGGGAGCATGGGATCCATATCTCGTCTGTTAATTTCTGAAGTACCATGATAAGGCTGGAGCGATTCCGAGCGTAGCTAGGGGGATGGACCCCCGGAACTCCGTCTTGTCTTGTATTTAAGGGCGAGAAGCCATAGACTACGGTCTGGCTAGGAGGCGGCAGAGGATGCTTCGGGCTAACCTGGTAACCAGCAATAACTCCAAAAGATTCGTCAGATATTTGAGTGAGGCAATAGTGACAAACATGGACACCACTATATGACTACAGTAACAGAAATAGACCGTACCTGCAACCTCATCAGTCATGTTGTATCTTCAGAAACAAGTCGAGTACAAGAGTAGAATTCATGGCGCGGGTTCAAATCCCTATATATGAAGAAACGGCTTGAGCTGGGACGTATGTAGTATGGGTTGTATACTGCTCTGGAGACTTGCTTGCATTAGAATAAGTGCATCATTGCGTTAGTCAATCTTGCATTAGAGTCTAAGTCATAGCATACACTGACACATCAATTATATATACACGTTTCTCTTTTCATCCATCTGTTTGCTTTAAGTGGAGAATCGCTGCTAGTTATCAGTCTTAAAAACATCAGTATATGTACTGACGTCCCTATTTCAATAGATACTGGATTGCAGAAGTACAGGTACAAGATTCAGGAGGACTCAAGGCGAGAGAAGCAAGAGTCATTTTTATTTTCGCTGTATTATATGTTGTTTACTATTGTTCCATTTGTAACAATTATTGTAATTTATTTATTTGTTGAAAAGCATCCAAGTGAAGTACCAAGTGTTGTTCTTTATTCATTGTACTCAACTTGTTGGAAGTTGTAACACTTGGGCTTGTAATGGTATTATTGTAACACTGATGTAATGTATCACAATTTTATAAACATTCAGACTTGTAATACATTTGTGTTGAATAAAAAAGTTTTAAATTTTCCTGTTTTTCTATGTATTGTGGCTAATTAAAGGAAAGATTCTGGCTTATGTCACGGTTTCCCAGTATATGGAAATCAGGGCGTTACAAACCCCCACCCTATTCTTTATCCTCGTACTCATTATCCCTCTCTTTCTTTCCTCCTTTCCCTGTTCCAAATCAAAACAGAGAACCCAACATCACCGTCGTTCAGCTCTCCACCATCCCCTGTGCGCTCGAGCCTCTGAGTGCCGCAAGCCTCCCTGAGCCCCGTCTTCGATGCCCTGCAGCACCCCCTCATCTTCCTCACCTCTGTTGACGCACCGCTCACCCTTGAGCCTACCGCTTGTCTTCCCCACCGAAGTAGCTGCCAGCCCCGTCGTGTTCCGCCGTTCTTATTGCCTAGTCACGGCCACCACCACAACCCAGTCAGTTTCCCCCTCGTCGAGCCGCCTGCGTCCCTTGCTCGATACCAACCTCGACTCGACCCCCCTCCATCACCCCCATCTGCCTCCCTGCTCTCTGTCGTCAACCATTGCCGCCATTGACTTCGTCATCATCCTCCCGAAACCCCATCGTCATCCCCGTGCGACCACCCAGTCGAGCACCTCGCCTTCGACCACCCCGAGATCCTCTCGTCCTCGTCCCTCCTCCGGTAGCCACCACCCTCGTCGAAGTCGCTACACCTCGTCGCCAGTCACGACCTCCAGTCGCGCCGCCTTGCCCGGTTGTCATTCTCTCCCGCTCTCGCTCTCTCTCTCGGTCGAGTGGGGAAGAAGAGGAACAGTGAGAGTGCTGGTTGCTGTGTTAGGTTTAAGGGATTTATTGGTGTATGGTGTTTTGGAGAAGGATTTGTGTTTGGTGTTTGTGAAGAGAGTGGGCTTGTGTTGCTGTTTGGTTTTCTGTGAGAAGGGGATTAGTTGTGTATTGGAGTTTGCTGTTTGGGAGATCCTAGTTGTTGTGGTTGCTATTTTGTGGACTTGATTCGCTGTTTCGCTGTTTTGCACGTGGAATGCATGTGCCGCCATCGGGATTCTGACCCCGTTATTCTCTCGTTCATATTCAAAATCATCTCCTAACAGGCAAGCGTCGCTTGAACTCATTTTTATTGTTTCTAGTTGAAGAAAACACTCTTTGAAATCCGACAAGTAGTAATCAAAATGAACATCATATTTAATTGAACTCCGTTGTAGATATATTGTACCATGTTATTGATTCATAGTCTTCTCATCGTGCTATTATTGTTGACTTCGAACTTAAACCGTAAATTTATTGCACTATGGAACATTCACATATACTGCATTGTTATTTGCTTGATTTTGTACTGATGTTTCGACCCGGTTTCTGACACAGATGCTTAAAACATTGCATATAGAAATTGTATTACACTTAGTCCATATATTGTTATGTTTTGCATACAAACCGTGTTTCTCATGTTTAATAAATTAGACCATGTATATTTCATTTGTTGTATAGTCTTGATATCATCTTAAAACTATACTAATGCTACCGGTTTCATCGATTGTATCTGTTGCATGAGTATTGATACCATCGTCCACATTGATCACATGCATGTTCATAAATGATTGTTAATGAAATATTAAACAAGCCGAGATTAATAAGAGCCGACTTAGTAGTGGATAATCTCAGAACATGTACTCGGTAAGGCCTTATCGTATTGTCATGGAAGGAGGAGTATCGATTGTGAATTATTGATTATTATTGTTATCGACACCGAGTACATGCTCTATAGATCCCACCACGAAGTCTAAAACGTACACTGTTTTGTATGCACCGAACCTGTAGTATGGGATGCAGTATTACGTGCATTAGTTAGGACTAAAATGAATAATAGACTTATAAATATAAATGAACATGGAACATCGACACTAATACTAAATACTGGTTATTAAACATTGATTCCTGATTTCTGAATTATTGATTATGAACTTTTGATTTTATTACCGTTTATCATTTATTGACTCCGATATCGTTTCAATTTCTGCTCTTGTTATATAGTCCTTTATTTCCTGTTTTACTACTTCCTACTACTTGTTACCCGAAGCTTGCTCTAATGGGATTCTCTTTCTCTTTCTTTTGAGTTATGTTATACAGGTATAGTGATGAGTAACTGAAAGGAACTCGTCGAACTGTTACTGCATTTCATATTCTCGAAATATTCGGTAAGTTCTTATATCCCAGATTTGGTTATTGGATTTTATTCTGTTTATGTGATTATATTTTTTAACGTGGTTATGATTATTTCTTTTCATATTGTTGAGTTAAGACTGGTACAGCTTATGGATGATGTTTAATCATTCGCTGGGCCTTCGTTACGTGCTAGTATTCCCGTATTTTGGGAAACGGGGCGTGACAGGTTTTTAGTGGTATCAGAGCCAGGTTTGGCGAAGGTGTTAGTCACGTTTGGCTAATACGTTAGTCAAGTTTGGTTCTAGCCAGGTTTAACTCAACAATATGCACACCACTCTAATCACATGAACATGTAATAACCAACATATAATCTGGATACTCCTCTCATTTGATTCCTCTTTGATCCCTTCATATTAAGTTCTTTCATCTCTTAGTTGTTTTGTCCCTTCCATTCATTCACATTCATTGATTCCTTACCGGGTATAATTTTATTCTTTGTGCCTATATTCCTTTGATTCTGGATGTCCATTATTTTCTTCCCTCTTGGTTCATCGACCGGCATCGGTGGATCTTCAATGGCATGTTAGAGGCTTGTTTAATTCCTACGTTACTATATATTTTTATGATATATTTATTGAGTAAATTTGCTACACTACATATTTATTTTCTCGTTCACATTTGCATTGTGCTTATGCATGTATTTCATTCTGTTTTCTCCCTACTTTTATAAATCATTTTCACTACTACTATTTTGTACTATTGTGTTTAATATTTATAATCTATACATCTATTTTGATATTTTATTGTGTGACATTCAACTCAATTTCCTACATTTCTACTATTTTTATGTCACGAATTTCAAAACATAACATCATACTTAAATTAAATGTCCCATATCCCTGTGCATATGGAAGGTTACATCTTCCATTTCACCACTTCGGTGCAACCTAATGTCGAGATGGCAAATATGCAACTCGATGTCAATGGAGGCAAATTACAACTGGATGTCGGGGAGGCAAAATGTGCAACCGAATATCCAGACGGCAACCTACAACCTGATGTCGTGAAGGCAAACATGCAACCTGATGTTAAGGAGGCAAGATTTTCTACCTATTTGCTAATTGATATTTCAAGACTCTTTACTTATATAATGAAACTAATGGTAAAGAAATATTTTCTTTATAATATTTTGTTTATACAATTACACTTTATATTTCCATACAATTTGAACTAGTATGGTCAATTTTAGTTTATTTTGTGTTTACAATTTTTTTTTCATTTATGTTAAGATTGAGTACATCAACTATGGTCTAAGTTTTCGTTCTTAATTTTGTGAATTACTATTTATTGCCACCTTTTTTCAATTCTTTAACATTTTAGATTTCCCACTTACTTTTGTTTCCACGTCCTAATTAATGATTTGACGCTTACTTTTGTAATATTTAATGAACTCCGTTTAAGTCTTCTTGCATATATATATTTTGGACTATTTTGCTCGTTACCCTTTAATGTGTTTTTCGAATATTGATTATAATGTCAACATTCACTAATTATTATATGTCTTTACATTCATTGTTATCAATATTTCTTCACTTAGCAAAATTTGTTCGTATTTCTATGTATCTTGACTGATTATTTTTTCAAAACTATTTTTTTATATAACCTTTAAAGTTTGTGTTCCTTTATTGTTTGTATGGTTATCAACCTTTTTATAGTTGGATTTTATCTCTTCACTTTTGACTTCTTATTCTATATGAATAGTCTTCTTATTTTCTTACGATTGGGGATTAATGGTGTATTTTGATCTCACTTTCTATTTATAATTGATCGACTATATATATTCCTATTTGATTTATTTATAGAGTTGATAAGCCAAATTCTTATTTTGTTTTATAATGTTATTATTATTATTACTATTTTTTTCGTTATTGTTATTAGTATTATTGTTATTATTGTAATTACCATTGTTGTTATTATTATTATTTTCATTATCTTTATTATTGTTGTTAATATTTAAACACTTTCACAAAATATGTTGAACCCAAATTATATTCTGTCTTGCATTATTATTCTTACCGGTATTGTTAATATATTTTATTATTATTGTTATTGTTATTATTATTATTATTATTATTATTATTATTATTATTATTATTATTATTATTATTATTAGTATTGCATTATTTTCATGAATGTGTTGAATCCTATTATGTCATGTATGTATTATCATTATTATCAGTATTGTTAACATTTTTAATTATTATTATTATTATTATTATTACTAGTATGATTATGATGATTTTTATTACTGTTATTATTATTGCTATTATTATTTTTAGTATTATTGTTATCATTATTTTATTATTGTTGATATTATTATTTTATTATTAATAGGTGTTGTTATTATTATTGTTATTATTATTTTATTATTGTTATTATTATTCTATTATTCTTGATAATATTATTTTTATTATTAATACCTGTTGTTATTATTATTTTTTGTTAAAGCCCATTAGTTTTGATCTATAGCATATCTTTTAATTATTTAAATTGAAGCCCAGCTTTATATTCATTTTGCATTATTTATTTATATGTATCTTGAGCCTATACTCTCCTTGATCCTGGTGTCTCAGTCTTATCTTCCTACTCGGTTCGTCCATTGGTGTCATGTGGCCTACAGCGACATATATGTTGCTTGGGACATTACCATCGGAGTAGTGCAGCGGAAGCATGTTGGGGCCATAATTCACAGGACCCAAGATTCTCTTGTCGTTCCTTCTTCTTTGTATCGTTCAGATCTTGTTCGCCTTTTTCACTCGCCATCTTTTGTCGATTTATTTTGACATCAATCTTATCTATGTCCTTTTCTTATTCTGGTGCTTCCATCACTTGAGTTTTCTTTTTCTAATTTTCCTGCCTTGTTATTTTTTAAATTTGTTTCTGTTTTGTCCTGCTGCCTGCCAGAATGAATTTCGAAGATGAAATTATTCTTGTAAGGTGGATAGGATTTGTAATCCCTGTTTCCAATTATACAGATTTTCATTTATTTTATTTCTTCTCCATGTATTTTTGTATTTCAATTTCCGTATAAATTCTTTCCGATGCATTTAAATCCTTTTAAATCTTCTATTGAAACCCAAATTTATATTATAAACTAGAATCTTGTCTCTCTTCTTTTTATTTATTTACTTTGAAGCCTAAGTTAATCCATACTATCTGTAACCCTTGTTTTTTTTTTTGTTGTATTTTTGAGTATATTTTTTTATTTTGTGTATTATTATATCTCTTGTATTTTTCAGAACCATATATTGGATTATTTTCAATACATATTCTTTTTCTTTTATTTTTGACCTCCTTGTGCTGATTGTTGGTCGTTTATTCATTTTTCGCCATTTTGAGTTTTTTTTCTCATTTTCTTTGCCTCGTTCATATTTATTATTTATTTTGGTGTTGTGGTGGACTTTTGGAGGTGATTTGACCGATTTGTGATTTTTGGCCCTTAAGGAGATTTTTAGGAGCTATAGAATTTATCATATATTGTATCCCCATTTGAATTTGACCCAATACTCATTACCTTATTGTATACCTATTAATTCATATTCATACCCACTACCCATTAACCCACATTTAACCCATATATAATAACCCTAAACCCCTTTAAACTCTAAACCTAATCTATTTTCCTTCCTCCCAAAAGAAACCGGCCCCCTCTCCTTCTCAATCCATCCCGGCCTGCACTTCACACCCCAGGCCGACCTCCCTCTTACTGTCCCTTGCCTTTGCCGATCACCACAAGCAACTCCATCCACCCGTTCGTCCACCATACTTCAACCCCAGCCTACTTTTTCCCCTCTCCTTGTGGCCAGCATCATCAAATCAGCACCACACCATCCCAAAACAGCACCCAACTCTCCCCCTTGCTGATCTGTGAAGTGGTTTTCATCCACTTTGGTTCGTGCATCAAGGAGTTCAATCGTAGGAGCTTTTCGGTTCGTGAGTTCGCTTGGAAACGCATGGAAAGGCTATTTTGCTCGTGGGTTTTCTTCCCTAGACTCATTGGCATCGTTTTCACTCCATTAGAGGCAAGTAACTTGTACATAATTTCATTAGGTTCACATATAGGGTAGTTGAGCCTAGAGACGTCCAAAAATTGTATTTTTATTTGTGGGTTTTGTCTCTATTGTGTAAATCAGGCCATAGATGACTTATAACATGAGAATTGATAGGTTGATGCCCTAGGTTTCACCCAAACTTGATTTTGATCGTGTATGAGACATAATGCATGCCATGTGTTTGATTGATTGTCCATGTGAGAATTATTAGGTTTTGACATGTTAGAAACCCCTTAATATGATATTTAGATGATTGGTAGGCTGCGTTTCAAATTTGTTTGAGTTTGGTTCATTATTGTAGAAGTTATGACGTTTTTAAGATGAAGTGTGAAATCTGGAATTTGCGGGCTGTGCTGTGTTGTTTGCTGTTTTCACCTATGCTAGGGTCCGAATCTCAACTTGAAGATTTCACAATAAACTCTAGATAATTTAATCTATTTTCAAACCCCACTGGTCTTACTGCGTTTGAAGTTTGTATGACTGAGATATGAAAATTTTGGTATAGACGTGTCGGTAGTTTCCAGATTCAATTTTGTGTAGATTTTGTGAACTATTTATTTTCAAAATCTAGGCTATACACAATATATTGCCTTAATGTTTTGCTCAGTGTTTCCTCATGATGTTAGGGACTTCCCAGATTTTTGGCGTATTTTAAAGATAAGTTTTGAGCGATGTTTCATATCATTTTCTAAAAGATACTTTTGCTGTAAATTGCGTGCTAATCTATGTTGAACCTAGTTTTCACCCTATTTCCTTATGTTTTTGAAAATTATTTGTGAGATAGGAAATTTGGAAAATTTTATCTATTTTCAATTCGTTTTGGCGGAATTGGATTTCGATTCACTGATTGCGAGATATGCTTGTTTTCGTACAGCAGTGTTGAGAAATTTCAGATTCGTCAAACTACGATTTTATGTTACTTCTTATTTTTGATGACTTAGATATACTTCCTGGAATATTATGAAACTTATTATTTTGAGTCTACATCTATAGGGAATTACCCCAGATTTTTCGTGGAATTATTTGATATGTTTTTATGCTGTTTTGAAGTGTTTGAAGTTGTTCCCCTGTTTCTGGCTGAACATAAAATCTGTCTTCAATTCAGTTTTGAGTTGAGATGTTGTGAACTAGTATATGACTTTATTATACTTGTTGGTTGCGTGTGGATATCTAGTTTCCAGATCCATCGACGGATCTTGATTTTCATGCCTGTAGCTCTTAGAATCACTGTTTTAGTACTGCTTGGTCTTGCTGTCATGGTTATGAACCTAAACTATTTTGCTCGTGTATGTGAATGTATATTATCCATGCGTGCCGATTTGTTACCCTAGACCTGATAATGATTATACTATGTTAGTTTGACACTGTTTCATGCTTATACTTGCCTGTTTGAGAATAATAATAAGTAATCAAGCCGGGATTTATGGGACAGATCTAGTAGTGTATAGTGCAGAAATATGTACTCGGAAGGAGACTTGTGTTTCCTGTATGACATATTACCGACCAAGTTTACCGACCAAGTTTACCGACCAAGTATACCGACCAAGTTTACCGACCAAGTTCTGTGATTCTGTGAATACCTGAGTACACTGCCCTGTATGGTCCCCTACGAAATCTAAAATGAAATTGCATTGACTGTAGCAACCATGTAGTAAAAGTATGGATGCATGAAGTACTACCTAGATAGTAATCACACAAGACTTGAACTTAATACTCAAGCATGATACTTGAACATGATACTTGACATGATACCTGCTTGCTTGATACCTGACTACGTGATACCTGAGACTTGAAACATGATACTTGATACATGATTACACGATACTTGACACTTGATGCATGTTTATAGGATACTTGTTTACTTGATACTTGAGTTATACCGTGTACACCTGACACTTTTACCATGTTAGTTTGTCTAGGTTGACATCATACTTATACCAAGTGCTAGTTAGTTTTTCCCATTCCATGTGCTTGTATCCTACTCTATTTGTGACCTGCGACTTGCAATTGACGGGTACTTGTGTTTTCTCTTTTTCCCTTTTCCTGCAAATCTACTATTGCAGATTTTGGAGGACAGGTTCCTGAAGGTATTGGCAAGATGATGGGCTAGAGGCTGGAATTTTGTTTTTTTTATTTCTTGTAGTTGCTTGAACAATATCGTATTTTGAGACTTGTATTTATTCTTGTATTTGGGCAATGTGACCCAGAATTTTTTGTGTATTTCAGATCATGACTATTTGAGATTAATATATTTTATTTTAAGTATTCTTGTTGGTATTTGGTTCATATGTGCATGTGGTTAACTTTTTCTGGCTTCCGACTCTGATTATATTGTGATATGTTGTAAAGAATTCTTGAACAGCTTAAGGATGATGAAAATCATTCGTTGGGCTTTTGTAACATGCCCATATTCTGTATTTTTGGGAAGCGGGGCGTGACAGGGTTTCTAGTGGTATCAGAGCACCAGGTTTGGCCAATATATTAGGCAACTAATATATTAGACAAGCTTTGCTCGAACTGGGATCTGCACAACATTTCACCAACCATGCATGCATAAATGAAGTATTACCAACATTGATCTGGATACTAGTCTTATTCCATTCATTTTGATCCCTTCTTATTCGATTCTTTGATTCCTTGTTTCTTCCTTCTCTTTTAGTTGTTCTCATTTATTGATTCCTTATTGGGTATAGTTTTGTTCTTTCCGTACCAATATTTCTTTGATTCTTTCATTCATCTTCATTTGTTGACTCATTTTGAGTATCATGCTAGTTTTTTTTTCCTGCTATATTCTCTTGAAATTCTGTTTGTGTCCCCTCGTTTCTCTTCCTTCATATTCAATTCTTTGATTTCTTATTTTCCTTCGTCCCTTGTAGTCGTCTTCCTTTGTTGACTCTTTATTGAGTATAAAATTCATTCTTCTCTTGCCTATATTTTGTTTATAATATATATATATATATATATATATATATATATATATATATATATATATATATATATATATATATATATATTCGAATATTTTGTGTATTTCGATTATTATTTGTTATATTTTGGATCTTCTATAAAATTATTTTCTAAAACGAAAATTTTGTTTTTCGAATAACAGTGCATTTTAATACCACAAATTTCAACTTCGTACTTAAATTGAGCAATCAATATCTAAGTACGCGTGGATGATCGCATCATTTCGTTCATCGTTTTGTTGCAACTGGATGTCGAGATGGCAAACATGCAACTAGACGTCAATGGAGGCAAATTGCAACTGGATACCGGTGAGGCAAAATGTGCAATCGAATATCCAGATGGTAAGCTGCAACCTGATGTCGGGAAGGCAAACCTGCAACTTGATGTCGAGAAGGCAACTCTACAGATAGATATAAATGAGGCGAACCCACATCAAAGAATTTCTACTACTACTATTATTATTATTTTCTTATTATTATTAGTATTATTGTTATTATTGTTATTACTATTACTATTATTATTATTGTATTTTTCTCACTATTTTATTTTTGATGTTGATATTGAATTACTTTCACCAAAATAATGAACCCCAAATTATTTTCTGTCTTGTATTATTATCCTTACCAGTATTGTTAATAGTTTATTATTATTATTTTTACCACTATGTTTATGAGGATTATTATTATTATTATTATTATTATTATTTTTGTCATTATTATTTTATTATTATTATGTATTTATTTTTGTATTATTAATATTATTTTTGTTAACGCCCATTAGTTTGATCTAATTATTTAAGTTAACGCTCTTCTCTAATTCCCAATTTTATTCTGGTGTCTCATTCTTTTCTTCCTGCTCCTATCGTCGCTTGTTGTCACGTGCTCTACAACGACTTGTCTGCGGTTTGGAACATCACCATCAGAGTGGCGCAGCGGAAGCGTGGTGGGCCCATAACCCACAGGTCCCAGGATCCTTTTGTTGCTTCTCCTTCTTTGCATTGTTTTGGTTTTCCCCATCTCTTGTAATTGTTCTCATCCGTTGAGTTATTGGATGATTCAATTCTTCTCTATCTTTTCTCTTTTTTATTTCAGTTCTGCCGAATCCCTTATTGTTTTGTTATCTTGTGTTGACTCTTTCCTTTTGACATCGACACTAATACTAAATACTGGTTATTAAACATTGATTCCTGATTTCTGAATTATTGATTATAAACTTTTGGTTTTGTTACCGTTTATCATTTATTGACTCCGATATTGTTTCAATTTCTGCTCTTCTTATATAGTCCTTTATTTCCTATTTTACTTCGTCCTACTACTTGTAGCCCGAAGCTTGCTCTAACGGAATTCTCTTCCTCTTTCTTTTGAGTTATGTTATACAGGTACAATGATGAGTAACTGAAAGAATCTCATCGAACTGTTTTGCATTTCATATTCTCGAACTATTTGGTAAGTTCTTGTATCCCAGATTTGGTTATTGGATATGTGATTATATTTTTCTGCGTGGTTATGATTATTTCTTTTCATATTGTTGAGTAAGACTGGTACAACTTATGGATGATGTTTAATCATTCACTGGACCTTCGTTACGTGCTCGTATTCCCGTATTTTGGGAAGCGGGGCGTGACAAACACAGTGTAGAATTTTATTGAAAAATGTTGAATAGGAAATTTGATAATATATAGTAATTTTTTGAAAAATGTTGAATTGCCAATATTTTTCAGCTGTACATTAGTACGATGTATTCATGTAAATGAAGGTGAAGGTATATGTATTCATATAAGTATATTTATGTTGAATAGGAATTTTGGATTTTTTTTGGAGAAATGTTGAATAGAAGTTTTGATAATATATGTAGGTATATAGTATAGAATTATTTGAGAAATGTTGAGAAATTTTGCTATATAGTTTCTATATAGTATGTAGTTATATATTTTTGTATAGTTAATAACAATTTACTTAAGTTGTAATGTACTCTCGTTTATTATAAATGGCACGTACGATGGGTAATGTGAGGAAGGAGCGAGTAGTAGACCTCCAAATACTCGAGGCAACGGACCACGTACTTCTTTTGGCCCACCTCCTCGCGGTGGATGTGGTAGAACTGAGCATACTAATGTAAGTGAATAATTATTTGTATTCGATTAGTTTGGTTATTATACAATAAAATGTAATATCGGTGTATTGATTTAAATTTTATTGTTGTGTAGGTCTCAACTTGTAATCCCCCAGATTTTTAAATAATGTTTTTAAGATTTATAAATGAATTAAAATGATTTTTGTGATTTAATAAATATTTTTCTGAAGATTTATATTTTTACACGTACAAAACACGTGCAAATATTTTATTGGGAAGTTCAAAGTCAAAAATTATTTTGTGAAAAATCATTATTTATTATTAAATATTATTTGTGAATTTTCTAGATTTTTCTGATATTTATTGGACCTATTTGCAAATATTAAAAAAGGAGGGACTTTTGTGCAAAATTACCACTTGGAGTAAAAACTCCAGATTTTTGGATTTTTGGACTGGGTATGATGCCTAGTCAACTCATAGGTGAAGAGTTTACTTTTTGTTTTGATGAATTTGATTTATTTTACAAGTTTTGATAAAAAAAAAGATCTTTTTGCAAAATTGTCATTTTGAGGGGTAAAAGTGCAAATTCGTTTTCTAGGTTTCTCAAACAGTGCCGTCTGATTTTATGATGGTTGTTTTTGTTTTTAAATCTCAAATAAATTGGTTTTATCAAGTTTCCAAGTATATAGATTTATATATGTAAAGTTATATTTAAAAAGGAGTATTTTTGCAAATATGTTCAAAACCCTAAACCTAATATTCCGGCCTATTTAAAAGGTGGAGTGGAGCCGTATTTTGCTGCACAACACAAAGGATTTTATTATTATTATTTCTTGGAGTTTTAAAGAGAAGATCTTGGGTTGCGTTTGGTTTGTTGTTTTGAAAACAGTTTTCTGAAAAGAGTTTTCTGAAAACTGTTTTTCTGAAAATGAGTTTAAAAGCTGTTTGGTTATATTTCTTTCTGAAAACTGTTTTCTGAAAGCTGTTTTTCTGAAAAAGAGAGTTTAAAAGCTGTTCGGTTATATTTCTTGCTAAAAACTGTTTTCTGAAAGCTGTTTTTCTGAAAAAGAGAGTTTAAAAGCTGTTCGGTTGTATTTCTTGCTGAAAACTATTTTCTAAAAGCTGTTTTTCTGAAAAAGAGAGTTTAAAAGCTGTTCGGTTGTATTTCTTGCTGAAAACTGTTTTCTGAAATCTGTTTTTCTGAAAAAGAGAGTTTAAAAGCTGTTCGGTTATATTTCTTGCTGAAGACTGTTTTCTGAAATCTGTTTTTTTGAAAAAGAGAGTTTAAAAGCTGTTCGGTTATATTTCTTGCTGAAAACTATTTTCTGAAAGCTGTTTTTCTGAAAAGGAGAGTTTAAAAGCCGTTCGGTTATATTTCTTGCTGAAAACTGTTTTCTGAAAGCTGTTTTTCTGAAAAAGAGAGTTTAAAAGCCGTTCGGTTATATTTCTTGCTGAAAATTGTTTTCTGAAAGCTATTTTACTGAAAAAGAGAGTTTAAAAGCTGTTCGGTTATATTTCTGACATTTTTTAAAATCAATTTGCATTAATCATTTGCTGACATTTTTTTAATTGTTGCAGTTAGATTGCAATGTTGTACAAGTATGGGAACAAGTAACCTGAGCAGCATGTGAATTGAGGAAAAATCAGACGCCATCATCTCCACGATTGATTCGTCATGTTAGAGTACAAAATTTATTGAAAAGCTTGTATGAACATACTATAGATTCAGTGAGGTTTTGTGAAGCAACTAATCTCAGTTCATGTATCAGTTATGCAATTTGGATAAATGTTTTGATGTTATCACTGCCTCTTTTGGTAATTGCAGTTCTTCAGTCTTAAATGAGGAGTATTTTTTAGTTTGTTTTGCTGAGATTGCATGTGAGAGCAAGTAGTAGCAGTAGTAGGATAGAAGATTGCATGTGAGAACAAATAGGATGTATTTTTTTTTGAATGTGAGCAGTATTTGGATTTCTTGGATTGCGTGGAGTATTTGGATAACTATATTTGGATAAACTGAGTACGCTCAACCTGCAGGCTGCAGTTGTTAAAAAGATTATATGAAAGAAAATTTCTTCTAGCAGAGCCAAACAATTTATTCAAGAAAATAAGCACTAGATAATCAAAATAAAAACAATCCCATGTAAACATGCTCAACCAATTTATTCAATAAAACAACCTTACTTCATTACTTTTTTGTTTCCTTGTTCAACAATCCCATGTAAACTGAGGAACAATGGCATGGGATCGATACATATATTATGAAAATAAGTTCTACAATTTGCCCAAACAATCATTACAAACAAGCATCAAAATACGGTTCATCATTTGTTGCCTACAGTCACTGCTGTTGCCTGGAGCTGCTGCTGTTGCTTCTTAACTCCTTGAACAAATTTGTTGCCTACAGTCACTGTTGCTGTTGCTTCAAAGTGTGGTGAGCCACTAGAGCCGGACCACGCCTCCTCAACACAAGAAAACGAAGGCAATTAAACCATAGTTAAATTTTACAAGTCCTTGTAATAATTACCTCTAGTCAATATAAAAGCTACATTAAGCATAGGAAGAAAATGAAAAAGATAACCAAAGTTGAAAGAAGCTTAACCATATTCAAGCCAGTTACCCTCTTATGATACAATCAGCTAAGAAAGCCCCCAGTTACCCTCTTTGTTTTACAAAGTGAGGCCTAAATATGAGAAACTTGAAAGCATTCTTAAGCAGATAACAATAAGGAAACCTGAGATTTGAAGCATTCTGAAGCATGCTAAGAAGATTATATAAAGTGTAAGATAACAATGCTAACAGTCCATAAGAAACTGGAAACTTGCTTCAGCAGATAACAATGCTAAAAACCTTGAAGCATTCTAAAGCATAGACTACAAAGTAAAGTATTGACTTGGAAGCATAGACTACAAAATAAAATACGGGATCAGAAGCCATCATCTCCCACTTTGTATCTTCCTTCACAGCAAAAATATTTTCAAAACCTTCCTTTAGCATACTGATGAGAATATTACCCAAAGCATGAGAACACCTGAGCAGCATGTCAATGCAAACCCCAATCTCAATGCACACTGATTATATTGTATACAGTTACCAAGTATGAAAAGGCAAGTGCAGAATTAGAGACCTCTCAGAGATAGGGGATTGTACTACACATGCTCCAAATTTGAAAAGGTACAACACTTGAGAAGTTACTACAGGATCAGGAGGCATCATCTCCAAATTTTTAGACCTCATCCACCAAAAATATACTACTAACAGTTGTTTTAGCATACTGAATTATTTTTCCCCCAAAGCATGAGATGCATTTAGAAGCATCCCAATGCACAACCGGTGAAATTATCATTCTCCATAGTCATAACTATGGAACGGCAGTTAGAAACCTTCTTAACTGTGTCAGCATACTGATTATTACTGGCCAAAGCATGAGAACACATCAGGAGCATCTGAATGCACAACCCAATTATGAAATAACTTAATGCAAAAGGCATACTGCCCAAACCTTATCAAATCAAATGCAAAACCAATATAATCTTCAATTTGTTAACAAATATGGAGATGACTTGACAAACCATGAAAACATCATAACTTGTGTCAGCATAGTGATTATTATTGCCCAAAGCATGAGATTGCAATAGAAGCATCTAAATCCACACCCCAATTACATTTCTTCAGAGATACCAACTGACAAAAGTCTTCACAACACAATGATAACATTAAAAGCCACAAGAAGAAATGAGAAACCTCACCCATGAAGGTAGTTGTACAACTAATGTAAAATTGGGAAAATAAAAAAATATTTCCTTGAGTACTATAGAAACCTCAGGCATCAGCTCCAAGTTTTTAAAGGCAATGAAATTAGTTTATTTGAAATCTTTTTCTTCAATACAGGATCAGGATTTTTCATCATCATCTCCAAGGTAATAATCCTCATGAGACAAAAGCCATAAGCCTAAATGTAAGCCATAAGCCTCATGAGACAAAAGCCAAAAAAAACTCAAATTAGTCGTAGTCTCAGATTCATCAAATCAATGATAAAAACTCCAGACTATGGCTGCATTTTTTACAATGCCACGCCTACTAGCACAAAGTATAATGTCCACCCCCCCTTCCCACATTGTCTTCAACAAGACTTGCTTTCATCATTATTGCTTGACATAATGGATTCGTTCTTACTTCACATAATTCTAAACATCAACCACAGATCAGCTTAAAGGCTATTACACATCATTTCCGTGGTTATTCACTCATATAGTTCATATTTTGAATATCTGTTGCTGGTCAATACAACCAAGCAGAAAGAAGCAGTGGGGGGGGGGGGGGGGGGGCACACATTCAACATTGACTAAAAACCTTTCATCATTGACTATAACGACATCATCTTCGTTAGGTTTAAAAAAAACTTTTGATCACTTACTGCTACCGACAAGCCCTTTCATTCTTCTGACCACTGTTGGTCACAAAATTGTATCCATGTGCAGTACCTGTTCATCTATAAATTGTCAAGATGAAATCCCATACAATGCGGAAAACATTATATTCAAAATAGTAAAAATTATACAATAAAAAGGTGTACAAGCTCAAATTACATTAGTGTCTTGCATTCCACATTGCCATAGCAATATCATCTCTTTTCCTATTCATACGATTCAATTGGGAAGATGACAAATCCAACCCCTGAGATGTGGATGCGATATCTTCAGTCTGTTGGTGATGAATTAATTGTTCATCGTCAAATTCCTCAAAAAAAGCATCGTTGACTGAATGCTTACATATAAAATTATGGAGTGCACACAAGCTGTGACCATCATAACTTGTCTTGTAAAATAGTAGTTTGGCATGTCATTAAAGATGGCAAACCTTTTCTTGAATACACCAAATGTTCTCTCAATCACATTTCGTAGCCTAGCATGCTGTTTATTAAAAAGTTGTCTAGGTTGAGTTGGTGCATGGTTGGCCCCTTGAAAGTCCTGTAAGTGGTATGGCTCACCACGGTATGGCACTAAAAAACCAGGCATATTAGTATAACCACAATCTACTAAGTAATATTTATCGTTGGGTCAGATTTCCAACAGTCTTTCTGCTAATGCACACTGTATTACACGGGAATCGTTGGCACTGCCTTCCCATCCCGCGTAAACAAATGTGAACAGCATATCAAAATCACATGCTGCCAAAACATTTTGGGTGATATTATCCTTTCGAGAGCGACAAACATTGCTTCGAATAGCGGGTACCGTAGCTTTGATTAATGTGCCATCAGCAGCACCAATAGCTCCCTATATTAATGAATTTGAATAATAGATATTACGTGCAAACTTTGAAAAACTTTAATAATACATGACGAGTGAAGGTAACAGAATACCTTAAACCACGGATAAAAGTCTGGGGAATTAGTGATCCTTTCATGTACACGTGTAGTTTCGGGGGGAGTGATAAGTACTGTTGCTGCTCTTGCCAAACCTTTCAAAACAAGTGTAAAATGCTTATCGATTATTTGAAGTGAGTGATTAAACCTATTAGCACATGCTCGCATTCTTGTACTGTGACCGACAATATACAGGAAAATTGCCACACTTTCCTCGAAAGACAAGCGTCTACGTCTTGAAGCCTCCTCTGTTTCCTCAAGGTAGTTGACATTTTTTAGAAAAGCACACAAGGCCATAAAACAATCTTGATTCATACGGAATATTCCATGAAACGTAGACTGGGAACCCTCTAACATTTCATTCAAATATTCACGTCCTGTTAGTATTGGATAGGACATTGTACTTTCTTCACAGAGTTCACTTAGGAAGATTATATTCATCAAGTCATCGGCATCGTCACTACTAGATGAAGAAGTATCCATAACTACGGTTGCACTTGCAGTAGTAACTCACTATGACAAAAAGTAGAAATTCAATTGATAAAATAAGTTCACTGATTTAATACTACGACTATAGTGCACGATATTTACGGAATTTAAATTAACATATTACGCGACGGAACATTGCCACAAGCTCAGATTATGAAAAAAAAACAACATATACTACTAATAGCAAATCCATTTTGGCTAAAAAATAAAACTAAATTTAAATTAAATAAAAACCGCCACGTTTTACCATCAAACCGTCATAATACAATAGCTCTCACGCAAATATGTAAATAATTATAAAAAATAGTACACATTATGATATGATTATCCCACTCAAATAAATGGGATGGCTATTGCTCAGCATTATTCTTCACCCACCACTCCTGCTGTGCCGGGGTCATACGAAGGAAACTATGACAAGCGCGAGGATTAGCAATTAGGTGGTTAAGTGCTTTCCCTGTTTCATTGCAATCAAGCCTAGACATCGCATTAATTATATCTTGGCATTGATCCAACTCGGCCAAAGCAGGGTCAACCGAGAGATTACTATCCACCTCTATTTTCTTCTTTAACCTGCTTCTTTTTACCACCTGAGTTTCCAGACAGGAACTAAAAAATTCTTTCACATACGACATATTTGTTCCCCGACCACTTGATGTACCAGATTTTCTCTTACGAGATCCCAACCCCGAACCGAATGGTACACCATCATCCTCATCAAGCACATTTACGTGTGACTGATTAGGGTGGCCAAACTCATAATTCATCCTCCGCTCCTCATCAGAATCGTACACCCTTTGTGTGGAAGCCCTGGTCACATTGCCCTGGGCAGTAGAGTCTTCCATAATTTTGGTCAAAGCATCAAAATCTGCCAACCCCTTCTTCTCAAACTTTTTTGCCTTAGGGTGCATCTAATCATAGAAATTGTTGTTAATTTGCAAATATTAAAGTCAAGATTAAGTATAATAAAAAGGATTGACAAACAAATAGCAAACTTTGAGATTTTATATGAACCTTAAGATATTGGTCCCAAACTGGTTTCTCGGCAGTAACAGTTTCGTTCACTTCATCCCAACCGAAACCACTCTGTTTCTTCATATCTGAAAACACCTTCCATTCTGCTTTCAGTCTCTGATGTTTTGCCTTCAACCGTGTTACCGTGAATGAACGACCACACAGAAATTGCATTTGTACAGCAAAATGATTCCAAGTTTTGCCGTCAAATGTGTTACTTTTCAGATTATCTTTGTCATCTGCCTCCTCCATAAGGCTGAAAAAATAATGCACAACATGGGGAGGCCACTTCCCAAAATCCTCATCCACTACCATCTCCTTCCCCCTACCCATACTACTCATCTATATTACGGAAAAACCGATAAATATTAAACAACAATGCCGAATTCCAGCATTTAAACAGTGATCTGAAATTTGTAGGTCGTAAAAAGCAACAGATTCAATAAAATTTTGCCAACAACAGATTCGTAAAAAGCAACAGATTCGTCGGTCTGAAAAATTTTTGGTGCCAACAACAGATTCAAAAATCGTAGGTCGTAAAAAGCAAAACCGCAACAAACTTGAGTCATAAGGCGTAAAAAAAACAACAAAATGGGTACCAATCGGATCATACCTTCGATTGGAGTTGAAGAACGAAGAAATTTTCAGCAACATATTCAACCTTTAATAGCCGTTTGATTCGACTTGCCCGTTGTCAAATATACCTTTTTCTGTATGCAGCACGGGTCTCACAAACCATTAATCCCTCAACCGAAACCACTCAGCCCCGAACCAAATCGACTGATGGAGAGTAGTATTCTCGTCGCCAGTGATAGAGAATCAACCGTTTGGAGTAGATTTGGGGGTTAATAATTCCAAAATCGTTGATTTTAGGGGGAGATTGGTTCAGATCTGGTTTGGAAAAGAAGGGAGGAAGGAGGTGAAGACGTGCTACAGGAAAGAGGAGAGTAAAGGAGCTGGAGTCTCGTGAAGTGAGAGAAGTGAGTAAAGGAGGTTTCGAAAAGAGGGGGGTATGATTTTCAAAAATACGGTTTCCAAAAAACGCATAAAACAAACACCATCTCAGGATTATATTTCAGAAAAAAAAAACTTAAAACAAACACCGCCCAGGATTTCTTGCGAAGGAGGGATTTTTCGTATTGCTTTATTATTTTCTTTGATCTTTTCAACAAGGTGAGTGACATGTTTTATTTTGTTTTGTTTTATGTATGTTGTATGTGATGATCTATCTATTAGAAAGCATGTTAGGAGTTTGTATGATGATATGTGAAGTTTTGATGAGTAGATGAATTAAAAGTGAATCCTTTCATGAAACTATATTATTGATTAATTGAAACCCTAATTGTTGACTTGAGATTGTTAAGTAACTGAATAATCTTATTCACATTTAGAAGCAATAATCTTAATGAAATTAGACATTTTAAAGCTCTATATGTGATATTTAACTCTTATTTTCTCTTTTCCATAGGAAACAGCCTAAAACAGAGAAATGAAGCAGATTCAGGACGATACACAGGAAGTTGCAGATCATCAGTCGACTGGTCCATTACAACAGGCGACTGCCCAGAGAAGTTGATTATCAACAGCCGACTTGGATGATCAATTATAAAATCTTCAGAAGTCTCGACACAGTCGACTGGTTCGCTGACAAGTCGACTGGTAGGCGGCAGAGTTAAAAGATAAGATATTTGAAGATTCGTCCAAATCTAATCCAAATCAGAACAGAAAAGGAAGAATAGAAGAAAAGAGAAAGAAATAATACGCAGAGCAACTAGGGAGAAAATAAATAAAAGAAAAGGACTTTTCTATAAAAAGAAAAGTGCAAACCCTAATTCTCTAGCCGTGTTCTATAAATACCGACCAAGAAGCATTATTCGAGAGACTTCCACGTTCCTGAATCACCGAATCGCAGAGTTCCAGAGTCATCAACAAGAAGCACTTTATCAGCATCAAAGAAGAAGAAAGGAGATCAAGCATTAAGAAAAGAACGGCCGGTCGACTGTGTGACAGCCAGCCGATCTATCTGACCGAACTACATCAGTTTATTCCTTCTCTTTCTAATTCTTTTATGTTAACCATGTATTCAAACTTGTTGATTAATAAAAGTATTATCATGTGGAACTAATTTCATAGTTGGGTAGATTGAAGCCGTAGTTATGTAGTGCTATATTCTTCTGAGTTCTTCTATTTTACTTATTGATTGAATCTGATTGAATTGATATAGATTTGTGATAATCAAACTTGTTCTCGAAGCTCTGAGAGCAATCGACTGAGGTGAGAGCCAGTCGACTGACAAACAGAACTCGAGAATATCAAGTTTGCATTACCATCTATCTGAATATGTTATATGAGCATATTGAGACGACCCGTATCTCGTGTTCATAACTTGTAACAAGGAAATCCTTAGGGGTTCTTGGTTCAATCAACTTAAGGGATCTAGATCTGATACCAATTTCTAGAACCTTGAGTGTTTGTTCGTTTCCACTGATCTTATGTTTTCTTTAAGTACAACTTAGTAGATACCATGCTAAACACTTAATGAAAGAAACGAATTAGAGTAGATACCATGCCTAATTTTTGGCTTAGGGAAACAGTACTTTAAGGAGTAGATACCATGCCCTTGAAGGGAACAAACATGAGTAATAAGAAGAAGTTCAGAAGGTAACTTAGCATTACTGACTATTGGTGGAGATCTAAACCCAACTACTTCATAAATATTTGTGATTCGGCATTTCTTAATTTAGTTTTGATCTTTTCATTTCTTTTAGACCTTTAGAACAACTCTTTATGATTCTTATTCTTTTTATTGGTTGGTAAGTTAAAGTCTACAATCTCTGTGGGATCGACCCTTGCTATTGCTATGCTTCTATAAACGATTCGTGCACTTGCGAGGTTTTTAATTTGTATCTAGTTTTATCTATTTATTTAGGTATCTAGATTTCACAACAAGTTTTTGGCGCCGTTGCCGGGGATTGTTAGTATTTTAACTTACAGATCAGTAGAAGGTTTTTATGTTCTTTCTTTTAATTTTATTAATAAGTACTTTTCTTTTAGGTTACAGGATTTTGGTGGATGCACAGAAGGAGATCACTTCGTCCAGAGCTACTACCTATTGACGCAGAAACAGAACGCACTTTGCACAGACTAGGTAAGTTGTCTGCAGCAAACCAGTCGACTGTCGCTACGAACCAGTCGACTGCTCAGAGACTTTGTTCACATACAGCAATGGGTGAGGAAATGCCAAATCGAGTGCCAATGCAGGACAAGTTCACACCTAAGAATATCGAGCCACCTTCCTGCATTGCGTATCAACCTAATGTCACAGGGAACATGCATCTATCTCCTCAGTTACTTAGTATGGTTCCCCACTTTAGTGGCAAACCAGATGAAGAGCCTCATCTCCATCTGCAAGACTTTTTCGATCTTTGCAGGACACAAAGCGTCCAAGGGCTTACCTCTGAGCAAATCAGGTTAATCTTGTTTCCTTTTTCCTTAAAACTTAACGCTAAACTATGGTATAATTCTTTGGAACCAGGATCAATAAACTCATGGGAGCAATTGGCGACAAAATTCTTAAAAGAATTCTTTCCAGCCCAAAAGACCAAACAGCTGAAAAGGGAGATTCAACTCTTCCAACAAAAGGATGGAGACTTATTTTTCGAAGCATGGAAGGATTTCAAGAACAAACTTCTCAAATGTCCTACACACAACATGCCTAAAGATGATCAGGTACAAGCTTTTTATGAAGGTTTAAATGATACTAACAAGGCAATTGTGGATTCAGCTTGCAACGGGATCTTAATGAGGAAAAGCGGTGAAGAGGCCATTGAACTATTTGAAGAACTCAGCGAGAATTCACAATAATTCTCAACAAGGAGGGGCCCTTCGAAAAAACAGGGAGTTTACGAAATTTCTAATAGCAATAACATTCAACTAGAAATGGTAAACATGAATAAGAAAATTGATATGCTTGTTAATGCAATGTCGATGATGGGTGGAGTTAAAAATCAAACAAACGAAATTTGTGCAATTTGTTCTCATGTAGATCATACCACTGATACATGTCCCATGTCTTCTTTCACAGATCAGGAGCATGCAAACTATGTAGGTCGAGGAATGTTTCCACAAAAGAACAATCCCTTCTCGAACACATACAACCCAGGGTGGAGGAACCATCCAAACTTCTCCTGGAGCAATAATCAGAATAATCAAGGGACTCAATTCACACAAGGACATGCAAGGAACTCCCAAATGGGAAGTGGGTTTGATAGGCCAGTTCAAGAACAGAAGAAGTTGGATTTTGAATCCACCGTTCTTCAATTGCTCCAACAACAACATCAAACGACCAATCAACAAGGGCAAGCAATTCAGAAGTTGGAAACACAGATTAGCCAAATTGCGAAAGAATTAAGCGAACGAAAGGCAGGGGAACTTCCTTCACAAACCATACCGAACCCTGGAGGCCAAGAACAGCTCAAATCAGTAACAACTCTCAGAAGTGGTAAGACAATTGACAACAAGGTTGGAGCACACACCGAAGAAACAGAAACACAACCATCAAAAGTTTTGGGTTCAAACAAGGTAAGTGAGAAAGAAAGAACAGTTGTGTCACCATTCCCTCAAAGGTTAGTCAAGCAAAAGAAAGAACAACATTTATTTGACATCTTTGAAACTCTCAGAAAGGTAGAAATTAATATCCCCCTACTTGATGCTATTAAACAAATTCCTTCTTATGCTAAATTTTTGAAAGAATGTTGTACTCACAAAAGAACATTTCAGGTTAGGGAGGATGTGGCTTTGACAGAAGAAGTGAGCGCTGTCTTATTAAGGAAATTACCTTCCAAATTAAAAGACCCAGGTAGTTTTACCATTCCTTGCAGGATTGGTGAGCACTTCTTTGAGAAAGCATTACTAGACTTGGGGGCAAGCATCAATCTTCTCCCATACACCGTTTATGAAAAGCTAGGATTGGGAGAACTCCAACCAACATCCATCACGTTGCAGTTGGCGGATCGCAGTATCAAAAGACCTAGAGGTATTTTGGAAGATGTCCTAGTTCAGGTAAACGACTTTATTTTGCCTGCTGATTTTGTTGTGTTAGATATGGAGGACTCTTCAATGCCATCTTCTCTACCAATCATTTTAGGTAGGCCCTTTATGAGTACGGCTGATATAAAAATTTGTGTCAAAAAGGGTACTATAAGCATGAAAATAAATGGAGAGAAGGTTGAATTTAAAATGTTTGATACACTGAAATTACCACATGATGATCATGAATGCTATAATGTTGATGTGGTGCAAGATATTGTTGATCAAACATTCCAGGTACATAGCGTTGAACCACTACAAGCCACAATTACACAATCTCTAACTTTATCTAATGATGAACAGGAATACGAGGACTGGGGGATTGCAGAGACAGTACATCACCTTGAAACTCCAAAGTCATACTCAGGTAAGTTTGCACCTGTGTTTGAAAAATTAGTGACTGATGACATTTTTGTTTCTGCAGATAAGTCGACTGGTGGACTATACAAGTCGACTGGTGGACATAATGAGTCGACTGACCAGGCCACAACCAGGAACCAGTCGACTGAACCGACACTCCCAGACATAGAGCTTAAGCAGTTACCCGACCATCTGAAGCATGCATATTTGGGTGACAACCAGACGCTACCAGTGATAATTGCTGCGAACCTGAGTGCACAGGAAGAAGAAAAATTGCTGAGGGTATTACGAGAACACAAAAGCGCAATAGGATGGACCATAGCAGATATCAAGGGAATAAGTCCATCCAAATGCATGCATAGAATACTTCTTGAAGACAACGCAAAACCAAGCAGGGAAGCACAGAGAAGGCTTAATCCAAACATGAAAGAAGTTGTACGAGCAGAGATTCTGAAGCTACTAGATGTTGGCATCATCTACCCCATCTCAGACAGCAAATGGGTAAGTCCTATACATGTGGTGCCTAAGAAAAGTGGAGTCACAGTGGTGAAGAATGAAGAGAATGAGCTTATCCCTACTAGAGTGACTACAGGTTGGAGGGTTTGCATTGATTACATAAAATTGAATAACGAAACCAGGAAAGATCACTTCCCTCTTCCTTTTATTGATCAAATGTTAGAAAGATTAGCAGGATATAGTCATTATTGTTTTTTAGATGGTTATAGTGGCTATAATCAAATTGCTATTGCTCCAGAAGATCAAGAAAAAACTATTTTTACATGTCATTTTGGTACTTTTGCATACAGGAGGATGCCCTTTGGATTGTGCAATGCACCAGCAACATTTCAAAGATGCATGATGAGTATATTTTCGGACATGGTGGAAAGGTTCATCGAGGTATTTATGGATGATTTTAGTGTTTTTGGATCTTGTTTTGATGAATGCCTTAACCATTTGCAGCTTGTACTTAAGAGATGTGAAGAATGCAATTTAGTGCTGAATTGGGAAAAGTGCCATTTCATGGTACAACAAGGTATTGTGTTGGGACATGTGGTGTCAAAAAGAGGCATCGAGGTAGACAAAGCCAAATCGATATAATATCAAAACTACCCCCTCCCACTACAGTTAAGGGTGTTAGGAGTTTTCTTGGACATGCAGGGTTCTATAGAAGATTTATAAAAGATTTCTCAAAAATCTCCAAACCCCTTTGTGACTTGTTGGCTAAGAATGTTGAGTTTGTATGGACAGAAGAGTGCACAAATGCTTTTATTACATTAAAAAATCTTCTCACTTCTGTACCTATTGTCATGGCACCAGATTGGAGCCATCCTTTCGAGCTAATGTGTGATGCAAGTGATTATGCTTTAGGAGCTGTTTTAGGTCAAAGAATCAATAAGGTACCCCATGTTATTTACTATGCTTCTCGAACTTTAAACGATGCACAGCTAAATTACTCTACTACTGAGAAAGAAATGTTAGCTGTTATTTTTGCTGTAGAGAAGTTTAGATCATATTTAATTGGTTCTAAAGTTATTATTTTCACTGACCATGCTGCTTTGAGATATTTGTTTGCTAAAAAGGATGCTAAGCCTAGGTTAATCAGATGGGTGCTGTTGCTTCAAGAATTCGATCTTGAGATTAGAGATAAAAAGGAAGCGACAATGTTGTTGCAGATCACATGTCCAGACTACTGCAGGAGGAAGAGAGAATTGTGCCCCCACTTAATGAAAATTTCCCAGATGAACATCTATTTGAAATAAACATATCATCGGGACAGTCGACTGGTAACAGGACCAGTCGACTGGTATCTCACTGCTCAAATTTTCCATGGTTTGCAGATATTGTAAATTATCTCACTGCTCATGTTTTCCCTCCAGGTATGACAAGTCAGGAAAGGAAGAGACTGGTGGCTATGTGCAAGCACTATTATTGGGATGATCCTTATTTGTTCAAATTTTGTCCTGATCAAATTATAAGAAGATGCGTGGCAGAAGAAGAGCAAATGAGTATTCTACAACATTGCCACCAATACGCATGTGGAGGACATTTTGGACCAAAAAGAACAGCACTTAAGGTATTACAATCTGGATTTTATTGGCCTAAAGTATTCAAAGATGCTTTTTCTTTTTGCAGGACTTGTGACAAATGCCAAAGGACAGGCAACATCTCGTCTAGAAATCAAATGCCATTACACAACATACAAGTAATCGAGCTTTTTGATGTTTGGGGAATCGACTTCATGGGTCCCTTTCCTAACTCATTTGGTTATTTATATATACTTGTTGGTGTGGATTATGTGTCTAAATGGGTCGAGGCTGTCCCCTCAAAAACTAATGATCACAAAGTTGTTGTCAAGTTTTTGCATGAGAACATTTTTACTAGGTTTGGGACACCACGAGCAATAATTAGTGATGGAGGGAGCCACTTCAATAACTTTCCGTTTGCTTCTTTGATGAAGAAATATGGTATCACACATAGAGTGGGCACCCCATATCATCCTCAAACTAGTGGGCAGGTGGAGATCAGCAACAGAGAAATCAAGAGCATTTTGGAAAAGACAGTCAACACAAGGAGGAAGGATTGGTCGATGCGCTTGAATGATGCATTATGGGCCTACAGAACCGCATACAAAATACCCATCGGCATGTCACCATACCGTTTGGTCTTTGGAAAAGCCTGTCATCTACCAGTGGAGTTGGAACACAAAGCCTATTGGGTCATCAAAAGGTTCAATTTTGATATGAAACAAGCAGGTGACAAAAGAAGGTTGCAACTGAATGAGCTTGAAGAGTTGAGGCACGACGCATATGAAAATGCAAAATTGTACAAGGAAAGGACCAAGTTGTACCATGACAAACAGCTAGCAAGGAAGGAGTTTTATGAAGGACAGAAGGTACTAATATACAACTCAAGATTAAGACTTTTTCCAGGCAAGCTCATGTCAAGATGGTATGGGCCATACATGTCACAAAAGTCTTTCCGCATGGAGCGTTGGAGGTCCATAGCCAAGAGAACAATCAAACATTCAAGGTGAATGGGCATAGGGCGAAGCCTTACATGGAGATGAGTCTAGAGCCGCACGAGGAAGATGTGAATCTTCAAATCATTCAATACATCGCATGAACTCATCATGTCTAGCTGAAGACAGAAAACACAGCGCTTATTGGGAGGCAACCCAATTTTCAGGGGAGTATTTACACTTTCCTTTCATTTTCTTTTCATTATTCATCTTTTTATTTTCTTTAGTCTCTCCTTCTTACTAGATGGTAACACATGCCTATATTTTAAGCTTTGCGCGAACATTGAGGATAATGTTCCATCTAAGTTTGGGGGTATTAGTTAGTTATATTTGGAGTCTTTTGAAATTTTTTTTGGATAAACAATTTCTTATAAAGTAATAGTAAGGATACTTATTTACTTTAGGATTGTCGAGTTTCATAATGCCTTACAAAATTATATGAGTCATGCGATTATACATAATACACAAATGTGATACTTTTTCTGGTGATTATTCCCTTGAGATCTAGTCCTAAATTGAGTTTAAGTAAATAGAGTGATAAAGTATATGTATATATATTTGAATAAAGTCAATCTACTCCAATGTTTTGGGTGCTTAGTAACTAGGGGTATTCATCACCAATGTTTACTTTTACGTCAAACGGCAACTTGAAATATGAGTATGCAAAGCACTTTAAAGTTTGTGACTTGCTGAGTAACCGGGTGGATTCATCACAAATGTTTTGCATTCGCGTCAAAAGGCAAGTGACCACTTTAGAGAAGAGACTATTAAAAAAAATAAAAATAAATTATTTCTCTAGTTTGCTACTCGGTTTGTAGTAGAGAAAAGGGGATAATCACAGATTGAGTAGTTGCATACTATAACTACATTAGTTGCATGATAAATATGATTGGGTTTGGGGAGTATGAACAAACAATTGCACTAGAGAAAGTGGGTATGTTTAATTTTACTTTATCTGAAATTGTTTATATTTTTATATGTTGATGCTCACATAATAAGAATTCTTGGTTGAGAGTACTATTATTTTCCCCTTGTTCATAAATTCACTTTTTGCTTGAGGACAAGCAAAAATCTAAGTTTGGGAGTATTTGTTGAACACAATATTATTCACATTTAGAAGCAATAATCTTAATGAAATTAGACATTTTAAAGCTCTATATGTGATATTTAACTCTTATTTTCTCTTTTCCATAGGAAACAGCCTAAAACAGAGAAACGAAGCAGATTCAGGACGATACACAGGAAGTTGCAGATCATCAGTCGACTGGTCCATTACAACAGGCGACTACCCAGAGAAGTTGATTATCAACAGCCGACTTGGATGATCAATTATAAAATCTTCAGAAGTCTCGACACAGTCGACTGGTTCGCTGACAAGTCGACTGGTAGGCGGCAGAGTTAAAAGATAAGATATTTGAAGATTCGTCCAAATCTAATCCAAATCAGAACAGAAAAGGAAGAATAGAAGAAAAGAGAAAGAAATAATACGCAGAGCAACTAGGGAGGAAATAAATAAAAGAAAAGGACTTTTCTATAAAAAGAAAAGTGCAAACCCTAATTCTCTAGCCGTGTTCTATAAATACCGACCAAGAAGCATTATTCGAGAGACTTCCACGTTCCTGAATCACCGAATCGCAGAGTTCCAGAGTCATCAACAAGAAGCACTTTATCAGCATCAAAGAAGAAGAAAGGAGATCAAGCATTAAGAAAAGAACGGCCGGTCGACTGTGTGACAGCCAGCCGATCTATCTGACCGAACTACATCAGTTTATTCCTTCTCTTTCTAATTCTTTTATGTTAACCATGTATTCAAACTTGTTGATTAATAAAAGTATTATCATGTGGAACTAATTTCATAGTTGGGTAGATTGAAGCCGTAGTTATGTAGTGCCATATTCTTCTGAGTTCTTCTATTTTACTTATTGATTGAATCTGATTGAATTGATATAGATTTGTGATAATCAAACTTATTCTCGAAGCTCTGAGAGCAGTCGACTGAGGTGAGAGCCAGTCGACTGACAAACAGAACTCGAGAATATCAAGTTTGCATTACCATCTATCTGAATATGTTATATGAGCATATTGAGACGACCCGTATCTCGTGTTCATAACTTGTAACAAGGGAATCCTTAGGGGTTCTTGGTTCAATCAACTTAAGGGATCTAGATCTGATACCAATTTCTAGAACCTTGAGTGTTTGTTCGTTTCCACTGATCTTATGTTTTCTTTAAGTACAACTTAGTAGATACCATGCTAAACACTTAATGAAAGAAACGAATTAGAGTAGATACCATGCCTAATTCTTGGCTTAGGGAAACAGTACTTTAAGGAGTAGATACCATGCCCTTGAAGGGAACAAACATGAGTAATAAGAAGAAGTTCAGAAGGTAACTTAGCATTACTGACTATTGGTGGAGATCTAAACCCAACTACTTCATAAATATTTGTGATTCAGCATTTCTTAATTTAGTTTTGATCTTTTCATTTCTTTTAGACCTTTAGAACAACTCTTTATGATTCTTATTCTTTTTATTGGTTGGTAAGTTAAAGTCTACAATCTCTGTGGGATCGACCCTTGCTATTGCTACGCTTCTATAAACGATTCGTGCACTTGCGAGGTTTTTAATTTGTGTCTAGTTTTATCTATTTATTTAGGTATCTAGATTTCACAACATACAACTCTCTTGGGATGAATTTCTTGATGAATTCAGGAGCCGCTACTTTCCATTGGACATTCAGGAAAAGAAGGCCATGGAATTTTTGAGCTTGCAGCAGGGCGGAATGTCGGTCCGGGAATATGAGACCAAGTTCAACCAGCTCTCCATGTACGTGCCTGAAATGGTACAAGATGAAGCTAAGAAAGCGCGCAAATTTGAGCAAGGGTTGAGACCCAGTCTGAGATCCAAGATGATACCTTTGGGCATTCGGAGGTTCGAGAAGCTAGTTAGAAGGGCCGCTGCAACTGAGTCTGACATGAACCAGTTCCAGGCTGTGCAAGTCAAGCGGAATAATTGGAACACGGGAAAGAGGCCTGCAGCGCCAAGCAACTTCAGGAGTCAGCCTCCAGCACAACGCTTCAAACCAACTGGAGCTAATGCTGTTACAGTGGCAGGAAGAGTACCCACTTGCTACAAATGTGGAGAATCAGGCCACATATCTTCTGGGTGCACCAAGCCACAGTCGATCAGGACTTGTTTTCTGTGTGGTAAGGAGGGCCATTTCCAGTCAGCTTGCCCTCAACTTCAACGGGGAGGACCGAGTCGGCAGCAGTCCAACCCTAGGCAAAAGCAGTTCAAGCAAGGACGGGTGTTTGCCTTAACAGAGGCAGATGCAGATGATGTAGACAATGTGATCACTGGTATGGAAGATGAAGCCTAGTTGTTTCGTTGCTTTTTCCACTTATGTAATAAATGTAATGTAATGAGAGCACTCATATGTAATAGGAGACATTCTAATAAATGGAATAAAAGCTTCAGTGTTATTTGATATGGGATCATCGCACAATTTTGTGTCACCCTCATTTGCAAAAAGATTGGGAGTCGAGCCGAAGATTTTTCCTAGCAAGGTTCTATCGGTGGCTACTCCGTAAGGAGAGAATTTGACAATTGATTGATACTATGAAGGGTGTGATCTCGAAATTGAAGGCAGGCTCTTGGGCATCGATCTTATTGAATTGGCAGTTTTTGGAGTCGACATCATTATTGGCATAGACTGGATGTCAGTGTACAGTGCCACCATTGAATGCAGGAGCAAGGAAGTTATGGTGAAGGCTCCAGGGGGACCAGCTGTTACATTCCAAGGTAAAAGGAAGTGTAAGCAGATAGTAGCAGCTTTGTCAGAGCAGAAAGTTCCAGAAGAAGTGAAGCAGATCCCAGTTGTCCGAGATTTTCCACCTGTATTTCTTGATGATCTACCAGGGCTTTCCCCTTATCGAGATATAGAGTTCAGCATCACTGTTCAGTCAGGAAGTGCACCTATTTCCAAGGCACCATACAGAATGGCACAAGTTGAATAAGATGAGATCAAGAAGCAGATCGAAGAATTGTTGAGCCATGGATTCATCAGGCCACGTGCATCGCCATGGGGAGCCCCAGTTCTTTTGGTGAAGAAGAAGGATGGATCAATGGGGATGTGTACCGACTATAGAGAGTTGAACAAGGTTACTGTACAGAACAAGTACCCCATTCCTCGAATCGATGACTTGTTCGATCTTCTACAAGGAACAGCAGTTTTCTCCGAAATAGATCTACGGTCAGGATATCATCATGTCCGAGTAAAAGAAGAAGATTTGCACAAGACGGCTTTCCGAACCAGGCATGGTCACTATGAGTTTCTAGTCATGCCATTTGGAGCCACAAATGCACCAGCTATTTTCATGGACATGATGAACAGAGTTTTGCAGCTTTTTATTGATTCTTTTGTCGTTGTATTCATCGACGACATATTGGTCTATTCCAAGTCAGGGGAGGAGCATGTCAAGCACCTAGCAGAGGTTCTGAAGAAGCTACAAGAGCATCAGCTATATGCGAAGTTGTCCAAATGTGACTTCTGGAAAACCGAAGTTGCCTGCTTGGGTCACATCCTTTCTAAGGAGGGAGTAGCTACTGACCCGTAGAAAGTTGAAGCTGTGAAAGATTGGCCTAGACCGACCACAGTGAAAGAGATCAGGAGCTTTCTGGGTTTGACTGGATATTATAGAAGGTTCATTCAGGGTTACACCCAGCTAGCTGTGCCACTCACAGCAGGGGCAAAGCGAGAACAATTTTACCAGGAGGGCCAAGGTAAAATTCTATGATTACATGTAAAAAGATAGAGATTTTTTCATAATTTTTATGGGAGCCAAACAATAAAACTTAGTTTTCATGGGGGTTAAATTATAATTTTTTGAAGGGTTTATAAAATTTTCAATAGCGTGAAGGGGGTTTTTGAAAATTCCGGGGGGGGGGGGGGGACCCCCGGGCCCTCACTAAGCTCCACCACTGACTCACAGGGCTCACAAGGAAGAATGTGCGTTTCAAATGGTCGGAGCAGTGTGAAGCTAGTTTCCAAGAGTTAAAGGAATGGTTGACTATCGCTCCCATTTTGGTGTTGTCACGAGCAGGAGTCGGCTATGATATCTACAGCGAAACTTCCCATCGCGATTTGGGTTGTGTCCTGATGCAGGAAAGGAAGGTAATTGCTTATGGATCTAGGCAGCTGAGACCACATGAAAAGAATTACACAACCCATGATTTGGAGCTGGCAGCAATCATCTTTGCTTTGAAGCAATGGAGACATTATGTGTACGACGAGAAGGTCAATATGTACACGAATCACAAGAGTTTGAAGTATATCTATCAGCAGAGGGACCCGGATCTTAGCAAAGGAGATGGTTAGAAGTGTTGGAAGATATCCAACCTGAGATCAAATACCATTCAGGCAAGGCAAATTTTTTGGCAGATGCGCTCAGCGGAAAGTACAGTTTGTCCCAGCTGATCACAACTCAGAAGGAATTGGTAGAGGAGCTTGACTGAGCAGGGATTGAAGTGGTATTACAAGGTGTGGAAGCTTCCTTAGCCCAATTGAGGATTCAACCCACTTTAAAAGACAGTTGTATCGACAGTCAGAAGGCAGATCCAGAGATCCAGAAAATGATAGAGCAAGTTGGTATTGGCAGATTGTCAGAGTTCCAGGTGAAGGATACAGTGTTGTGGTATGGCGAGTGGTTGTGTGTGCCAAATCTAGCAGAACTGAAAGAAAGCGTTCTTCAGGAGGCACATGCTACTTTGTTATCAGTACATCCAGGGAGTACCAAGATGTAAAAGGATATAAAGCTATACTTCTGGTGGCTAGGAATGAAGCGAGATGTAGCCGAATTTGTTGCCAAGTGTGCAGTCTGTCAGCAGGTCAAAGCAGAAAATCAGAAGCCCGGTGGTTTGTTGCAGCCATTACCCATCCCAGAGTGGAAGCGGGATTGTATCAGCATGGATTTCATCACAGGTTTACCCAAGAGTTCCAAAGGCAATGATACAATTTGGGTGATAGTGGACCGACTCACCAAATCGGCTCACTTCTTAGCAATGAAGCTTACTTGGTCAATGGAGAAGCTGGCAAAGATATATGTTGGAGAGATTGTGAAGCTTCATGGAGTTCCACTGTCAATAGTATCCGATCGAGATGCGCATTTCACTTATCTGGAGAAGTCTTCAAGCAGCTTTGGGGACAAAGACTGATTTCAGTACCGCCTTTCATCCTTAAACTAATGGACAGCTGAAAGAGTCAACAGGGTGCCAGAAGATATGTTGAGGTGATGTGTGTTGGATTTCGGTGGCAGCTGGGAGAGGTATTTAGCTCTTGTGGAATTTACCTACAACAACAATTTCCAAGCAAGCATTGGGATGGTGCCGTATGAAGCTCTATATGGAAGGAAATGCAGGACACCGGTTTGTTGGTATGAAGTGGGAGAGCGGCAGCTGTATGGACCCGAAATTGTGCAACGAACCTCAGAAAAGATCGAGCTGATCAGAAAGAGGTTGGTCGACGCACAGAGCAGGCAAATGAGTTACGCCGACAACAGGAGGAGAGACCTGGAGTTTGATGAAGGTGACTATGTCTTTGTGAAGGTGTCTCTGACTAAAGGGGTGATTCGGTTAGGAAAGGGAGGAAAATTAGCCCCGAGATATATTGTACCCTACAAGATATTGAAGAGAATAGGAAAGACAGCTTATCGATTAGAACTACCGGAAGAGATGGCCTAAGTGCACAATATTTTTCATGTGTCCATGCTACGAGGCTATGTTCCAGATCCGAGTCATCATTTGTCAGAGGTGCTTGAAGGTTTGCAATTGAATCTGAGCTATGCTGAGCATCCTATTAAGATCGTGGATCGTCAAGAAAAGGTCTTGAGAAACAAGACGATACCTATGGTCAACGTCATTTGGAGGAACCAGTTTGTTGAGGAGGCCACTAAGGAATCATAGGAAAAGATGATGAAAAATCACCCTGAACTCTTCCACTGAAATTTTTGTGAACTTTTCCTTTTCTTCTTTGTATTTTTCTCTCGCTCCTAAGTGTAGTTCCGGGGACGGAACTATTCTAAGGAGGGAGTGTTGTAACACCCCACATTTTTTTTATATTAAAAATGCATTTTTTGATTTTTGCACGTATGAAGCACGTGCAAATTTCTATTCTCATTTTGTTACTCTCATTTACTAATTTTTAGCATGCATAAATTTTTAACTAGTCTTCTTTTGATCTATGGACCTAAAGAATAAATCCTAGCACAATAGATTAATTTAAAGGAAAGCCCATTTGGATAATTAAATTAGTTAATTAAAATAAGAGCCCATGAATCAAGCCCATTAATAAAATCACAATTTAAGTTGAGCTTGGACTAATACATGACAAGTTACAACTTTTAGTACACATTTAGAGTTATAGAATTGTATTAATATTTCTATGAGCATGTGTGCATGCACACACCTATGCATGGCCGGTTTGCACCTAGGGGGGTTGACCGGGTTGGGCTAGTGGGGGGAGAGGAAGAGTTGGAGTTTTGGGAGTTGAGATGATGAAAGGTTGGGAGCATGAAGAGTTTGAGGTTTTAGGAGTTTGGAAAATGAAGAGTTGAAATAATTAAAAGAAAAAGTTATTAGGTGTAGAATTTTGCACTTTAGACCCTTACAAAACCCTATAAATAGAACCCCCATTTCTCATTCACCTTTGCACCAAAAACAATAACAAAATAAGAGAAAGAAAGAAAGAAAGAGAGTAGGAAAGTTCTATTGCTTAGAGGAAATTCTTGCTAGGAGGAGAAGTCTTGCTAGGAGCTAGAAGTGGTGTTGCATCTTTCCCTTCGTTGTTCAATCTTCAATTAAGGTGGGTGATTTCATTATTTTCTAGTGTAGGATATGCATGCTAAAATGAGTAATATAAGAAGAATTTTTGATGTGAAAATTATAGATAAAAATTCATGTTAGTATAATATGATATGTATGAAGGTAGTTTTGTTGTGATTAAGTAGAAATAGATACCATGCTAATTAAAGAGAATAATTCTTTTATGTGATAAACCATGTTAGTATATTTACAAAATTTTGTGCTTATGAAATTTGTTGACCACATCATGCTTTGATAACTAAGAAAGAAGATAGTAAACTTAGTTAGTGTTTTGTAATGTATTGACATATGTATGTCCTAATTGAAAAGAATATAAACTATTACATGAAAGAGTATTCTTGTGAAATTCTCATGTTCAAGTGATACACTAGTATTGTTATAAAAGTGTAATTTGTGTAAAAGTGAGAACACAACTATTTGTCATGAACACTAGTTTTTTTGTAAATTTAAGTTTTTAAAGACAAACCTAAGTCTATGTGAAAAATAAGAAAGAAAATTATTTATGAGTGGAAATAGTGTAACACCCCACAATTTATTTGAAATTAAAAATGCATTTTTTCTATTTTTGCACGTATGATGCACGTGCAAATTTTCATTCTCATTTTTGTTTATTCTCATTTACAATTTTTTATCATGCATAGTTTTAATTAGCCTTCTTTTCATCCATGGACCTATAGTATGAAATCTAGCCCATTAGGAGAGGAGTCCACTAGATAATTAAATTAATTAGAGATGAACCCATGCAGCAAGCCCACTAATAAAATCACAAATTTAGTTAAGTATGCACTAATACATAACAAGTTACAAATGTTAGTACACATTTAGAGTTACAGAAATGTATTTATATTTTTTTATGCATGTGTGCATGCATACACCAATGTACTTGACCGGAAATGTGGACTAGGGGGTGTCCGGTTTTGGAGTTGGAGTTGTGAAGAGTGGGGAGGTGAAAAGATGGGGTTTTAGGAGTTAGGAAAGTGGAGAGTTGTGAAATAAATTTGAAGAGTTATTAGGGTGGGATTTTTGCACTTTAGACCCTTCCAAAATCCTATAAATAGAGCCCCCATTTCCTACATTTCTCTTGCACCAAAGACTTAATCATAAGAAAAGAAAGAGAGTGCGAGTTCTTTTGCTTGGGAGAAATTTTACTAGAGAGGAGAAGCCATTTCTAGAAGTTTGTCTTGGAGCTAGAAGTAGTGTCCCATCCTTTCCTTCAATTGTTCAAGCTTCACATAAGGTGGGTGATTTCATTATTTTCTAATGTAGGACATGCATGCTAATGTGTTATATGAGTAGTAAAGATAAAATGAATGTGATTATAAAAGAACATCTCCATGCTATTTATAAATTGTAGACAGTTTTATTATAGTGAACACATTGATTGAAATTAAGAAAAAGAAAGAGAACAAAATCCATGTTTTATGTGTGTTATGAATTGTAGAAATTTTGATGTCACTATGTTAAAAAGAGTTATGCTCATACATGCTTATGTAGAATTATAATAGAAAGAGAACTTGTTGAGAATTCTCCCTTTTTGATAAAAAAAATGAATTTCTGGGTGAAATGGGATTACTTAGAATCATTCTTAAAAAAAATCATTTGCAAGAGGTACATTATACTATTTTGACTAAAGTAAGGAAATAAAGTTTATGTTTATTAAAGGGAAGAAATAATATGTCAAATTATGAGTTTTACAAACCCAAACTTGCAGGCCGTAAGAGTGACAGTCAACCGGTAAGTTTCAACAGTTGACCGTCACGAACCTGGCTGCAGAGCTTTCTTGAAAAAGTGGATTTTTGTACGAAACAGTCGACTGGCTCCTTTTACAGTCGACTGTCACTGCAATGAATTAAGTTTTCTTAAAAGGTTGGATTTCTCGTAGAACAGTCGACTAGCTTCAATACACAGTCGACTGTCACTGCTCTGACCAATGGTTTCTTGAGTTTGAAATTTGTGCAGAACAGTCGACCGATCACCCCATGAAGTCAACTGCTACTGCTTCAACTAATATTTTTCTGAGTTTCTGATGTTTCTTTTGAATGAATAATTGAAGTAAGTTGAGAGAATTGTAAGAGTTTGAAATTGTTGATGAACTTGAAATGAATGTTGTTTAAAAAGAATGTGAATAAATAAATAGATCATGAATAGTGACAAGAATGGATCATTTTGTGAATAACTTGAAAGATGAAATCATCTAGGTTTAAGACATGATTATTAAAGGGTATGTGTACCCATGTTTTATGTACATGAGAAATTTGAATTTAGAGTTAGTAAGACCTCGTGTACTGGCAATTTTAAAAGAAATGATTATTATATTTTGAGATATTGCTAGGGAGCTATCTCGGTTGATGTTGATTAAGTCCGGTAGTAGGTAATACTAATTCTAGGCTTGAAAGATTATTCATGTCTTGAACTTAAGAGTTAGGCACTTAAGAGAAGTGTAGTAAACCTGGGCAAACATAAGTGGGGCACTCTATATAGTCGGGCGATGTACTTCGGGACTATAGACCCAGTTGGATAGTGTACTCTGGGACTGTGGTTGCTCCTATGGAGACGAGTTTTAAATCCGGGAGTCCGAGACTATGCGTAGTCGGGCGGATAGTTTCGTACTCCAGTGTATATACGTATACCAGAGCTAGAGTGGCACTTGCGGGGGATTCGCATGACGAGGAGTCTGTATAACAGTCGGGTAGTGTACTCTGGGACTGGGATCCGTACTCGTGGAATGCTTGAATTTTGTTCTTGCTACTGGATAGTTTCATGGCAAGGGATCGAGCCCTTTATTGTGAAGAACGTAGGCGCTTTCTCTCGGACCTATGTAGTATGGGATGCATAGAATCCGAATAAGTGTGCATTAGTCTCATCCTAGTATAAATTGTGTGCATTAGGCATTCAGGCATGACATACACTTCATGTATAGCGTAATCACAAATTAACACTTCTTTTGTCCATTCAATCTCTTGTGATTTTTGTTAAAATAATGAGATCGTTATATGTACGGCATAGAGAGGATAGCCGAGTATAACATTTTCGTCAGTTGTAAGTGACTGACATGACCACAGGTTGATATGCAAGTAATGGACTTTGCTATGAAGGTGTTATGATGAAATCGATGAATTACTTGATGAAGTTGTACAAGTTATATATTTTTTCAAATGTTGTATCTTTTATTCTTCCGCTGTGTAAAACCAAGTTGTATTTGAACTCTGATGTTATTGAAAAAGTTTAAATTTCCTTGTAAAATTGTACGAAGTGAAGTAAAGATCCTGTGGAATCTCGAATTCGGTCTTATTTGGAATTCGGGGCGTTACAAATAGTGTTTTAATGAATTTGAAATTTTGTTGTTTACTTTTTTAAAATCTAATATCAAGAAAAAGTTTATTTCAAAATTATTAGAAAGATTTTGATCTTTTGAATAAACAAGTTTCATGGAAAAAGAAACACTTTCTGAATAATTGAACAAAAGTACATGAGTACATTTTCTAAACAGAAAATACACTTGGACTTACTGGTTAGCCAGTGCATCACAGAATACAACTTGTAAGAGGTCTTGGGTTCAAAGCTTGACAGTCACATTTATTTTTATTTTCTTTTAAATTAATCCCGAGACCGAGAGTAAAAATATGTATCTTTCGGCATAGGAGTTTCACGCTAGGTCCTATTGGACCAAACGGCTAGCGGGTGTGGGGGTTTCTTTGGTCGTCACTGTAGCATCACATGCAGCCCGAGTTCGAAACCTGTGGGCTGCACTTCTTTTGTGTTGTTTGATATATTTTTTTGGAAAATCTTTAATGTTTTTCCCCCTTCTCTATAAATAAAAAATAGATTATTATTAAAAAGGAGTTGCAATATTTTTAAGTGTAATTGAGACACAAAAATGTAAAGTTAGATAGAAAGATGAATAATGTGAATTTAAAAATAAAACCTTCTTTTATTAAGAAGAGTGAAATAATATTTTTTGCGAAGTGATTATTTTTGAAGAAATTGCATCTATATTTTGTTTAAGAAATATCTTGGGATGAGTTGCGACATCATATGAGCTTGAATTTGAGAATGAAATTTTTTCTGTGATGAAGTTGTATTCTTGAAAGAAGTGATTTGCCTATATAGATTATAATTGAATAGATAGATCACGAATAGTGACAAGATTTGATCTTTTGTGAATAAAATTGAAGATACAAATAATCTAAGTTTTAAGACATGTTTATTAAAGGGTATGTGTAACTATGGAAATCTTGTATATGAAAAGATTTTGATTTAGAGTTAGTAAGACCTCGGGTACCAGCACCATTGAAATAAAATATTTTGAGATGTGATTTTGAGATATGGCTATGGAGCTATCTCGGTAAATGTTGATTAAGTCCGGTAAGAGGTAAAACTAATTCTAGGCTTAGAAATTTATTAATGTCTTGAACTACAATAATTAGGCACATAAGTGAAGATGTAGTGAACCTGGGCAAACGTAAGTGAGGCGCTCTATATAGTCGACGGTAGACTCTGAGGCTATAAACCCAGTTGGTGAACTGAGGTTGCTCCGTGGGAGACGGATTTTTATATTTAAATCCGGGACTATGAGGACGGGTCAGCGGTGGACTCTGGGATCTTGAGTATTTGGGCGGATAGTTTGCCATACTCCAATGTATAAACATATACCGGGGCTAGAGGGTTACTTGTGGGATGATTCACACAATGTGGGATCTGTTATAACAGTCAGCGGTGGACTCCCGGGCTGGGATTCAAATTCGTGGAATGATCTAAACCTTGTCTTATTACTGGATAGTTATCATGGCGAGGGATCAAGCCCTTTATTGTGGAGTACGTAGGCGCTTGCCCTCGGACCTATGTAGTATGAGATGCATAGAAACCGAACAAGTGTGCATTAGTGTCATCCTAGTATAAGAATGTGTGTATTAGGCATTAAGGCATCACATACACTTACATATTTAACGTAGTCACAATTTAACACTTTATTGTTCATTTCAATCGTTTGTGATTTTGTTAAAGTAATGAGATCGTTATATGTACGACATAGAGAGGATAGCCGAGTATAACATTTTTGTTAGTTGTAAGTAACTGACGTGCCCACAGCTTGACATACAGGTAATGGACTTTGCCATGAAGATGTTGTGATGCCGTGATGATTTACATTGTTAAAATTGTACAAGTTGTTTTTTATTTCATTGTTGTATTTTCTGCTATGTAAACAAGTGTATTGAACTCTGATGTATCATTGAAAAGTTTTAATTTCCTTGTAAAATTGTACGAAGTGAAGTAAAGATCCTGTGAAATCTCGAATTCAGTCTTATTTGGAATTCGGGGAGTCATAGGTTGCTTGCGATGGAGGTGAGCCTTAATTAAATCTGGGATTATGATTGATCGGGCGATGGATTCCGGGATCATGAATTGTTGGACAGATAGTAGGCCGTACTCCACTATATATGTGTATACTGGGGCTAGAGGGACACTTACGGGATGTTCGCACGACGAGAATTCTGTATAGTCGGGTGGTGGATCTCCGGGACTGGAATCCGTAATCGTGGAATGTCTAAACTTTGTTTTATTACTGGGTAGTTATCATGGCGAGGGATTAAACCCTTTAATGTGGAGTACGTAGGTACTTGCCCTCGGACCTATGTAGTATGGGATGCATAGAATCCGAACAATTATTCATTAGTGTCATTGTAGTATAACACCTGCATTAGGTATTAAGTCATGTCATACACTAACATATCTAGGGTATTCACTCTTTACATTTTATATGCATTCAAGTGTTTGATTTGTTAAAGTAAGAGATTTCGTTATAATACAATATAGAGAGGATCGCTACTTGTAACATTGCATCGATTGTAAGCAACTGACGTGCCCACAGTTTCATATGCAGGACTTAGATCTTACCAGGAGATATAAAGATGAATTTGATGCTGATGAATAGTTACATGTTCAAGTTGTTGAAATTGTATATTTATAATGTTCTACTTCATTTATTTTCCGCTACGTTATTGATGTAAACAAACAATGATGTAATAAAAATTTCAAATTCCTTGTAAAATTGTACGAAGTGAAGTGTAAATTCTGTTGAGCTACGAATTACCGTATTTTGGTATTCGGGGCGTTACAGGTCTGGGGCCGGGTCCAATTTTTGGGCCCGTAGGGAACCGGGTCCGGATAGTGAAGGACCCGACCTGACCCGAACCGACACCAATGCTAACTATTACATTGAAATATTGAGGATAAAAACCAGTTCATGGGAAATGTTAGTTACCATACAACCGATTACATATACTACAGGCCAGTACAAGTTATGATTGTTCTTAACAACAAATTGACCAACTAACTATACATTGAACTCCATCAGTTGCAGAACATGATAAACCAAGCTTTGAGGCATAATATAAGTGAAAGAATAATTATGTGCCTGTCAAATGCAAAGACAAATGATGGTTTTGCAATCTTCTATGTTTTAAATCTTTACAAAATATTATTGCAACTGAAGAAAGAAAATTTCTTCGTGTTCTTTGCTACAGTCTATTTTTTTTTGGATTTTCCATCTTCATATTTATAGCAACACAAAGATATAAAAAAATAACTATATTCTACAATAAATTGCTAAAAATTGAGACAACGATAAAAATTGAAAAATAACTCTATTTTACAATAAATTGCTAAAATGGAATAAAATAATAGAATTTTTTTACTCACAAACAGTATAGAGTTAAGATGACATAGACATTCTTTTGAACATACAAGCTATATGTATCGTCTAACTTCACTTAAAAATTACTGATATATATCTTGCCTTTGTACTTAAAAATTACTAATATTTATCGTCTAACTTCATTTCCCCAATTATTATATATTAGCAATGTGCAAAAAACTGTGTGCACGACCAAATTCAACTAGTATGTGTGTGTGTGTGTATGTGTATAGGACCGACCCTGAGTTCCCGGGGGTCACTCAATCATGGTATATGTGGGTCACTCAATCAGCATGACATGTGAATCAAATAGTCCATAATGAGATAATACATCCAACCAACATCTATGCAACACTCATCAACAACATACAGTCAAGATATCCACTAATCTAATTGTTTTCTTGCAACGGGTGTCAATTATTGTAACTACTCATGATCAAGAGATGATATCAATGGTTTAACTAATAAATATGGATCATCATGAGAATAAAAATATTTTCATACTAGATTACTTACGGTATTAACTTGTATGACAAAAAGAAAACACATACAAGCTGCTTGCCTGATTATGAATACGACGAAAACGAAGATGAAAGAATAACGAGAACGGATCCCGAACAACGAACACACGAACGAGAGACCAGAGACGAGAACTTCAAGCCAACAAAACACGTGCACACAAAAATTTGTGCACAAACACAACCACAAAGAGACAGCAACCCGCAACAGCAAAAGTGGCGGCAGCAACAGGAGATGGCGACAACGCCGAACTGGGTGGTGACGACGGCACGGCAGGGTGGGCGAGCAGTGGCTGGGGGTCACGGCGGCGCTCGAACAGGACGACGGAAGGATGGGGAGGGGTCTCAGCCTGGGTTGGGTCACGACCACAGCAAGAGGAAGAAGAGGAGAGGGAGTGCAGGGTCAGGGGGTTATGTCGCCGGCGATCAGAGACAACGACGGAGAAGGAGGTCGGGGGCTAGGTAGGGGTCGGGAGATTGAGAGAGACGGCTAAGAGAGAGAGAAGTATTATTAGGGTTTGGTAATTATGGTTAGGGTTCAATTAGGGTGTTTATATAGGGACAATATGAGTTTGGGTAAACTGGGTAGTATCTAATAGGGTAGAAAGAATCCAATAAGAGACAAATAGGCCATGAAATAGGTTTAAACAATGGACAAGATCAAGAATAAATTGTAGGCCAAATAAATAGGAATAAAAAGCTGAATTAATGCAAAATGAATTACAAGAGAGAGAATAACAACGCACCATACCACGAAAAGAAATTAATACAAAATAAAATAAATAATCAAGAATTTTTATTAAAAAAATAATTACAAATATAAATACGAGCAATAGGGATTACAATCATGTAACAAAAATCCACAACAAACAATAGATCACGAACAAGTATAAACACATCAAGGAATCTATTTAGATCTAATTATTTTTGTGTAGTGTGTGTGTTTGACAACTTGTTGTGATTGATTATGACTACGAATTGATGGAAACGGATCAAGCAATGAGATCAAGATTATCAAGAGATTATCATGAGAATGAACACAAAAATGAAAGCAAGACCACGTGCCGTATTTTTACTTGTATAGGAACAAAAATAATATACAAGTTACTTGACTCAACGAAGACGACGAATCCGACGAGAATAGAATAACGGGAATGGATCCCGGCGACAGACACAACCACAACGACTCACGAACAATGGAGGGTTACGGGATGAAGCTTGACGGTAACAAACGGTGGGATGGCGGCATGGTCAACGGCGATGGGAGCACGACCGGAAGAGAAAGTCAACGGGGTGCTCGGGTTGGGGGCCTGTGGGGAGATAATGGGGGTAGTGATCTGCTTGTTAGGCAGATAGAGGTGAACGTAAGGAGAGATTTGATGGAGACTGGGTAAAAGAGGGTATTGGGTAGCGAGTTTAGGATCCAATAGGGCAAATTATAGGGTTTAAGGTAGAGAATTCGGGTTTAGATCCAATAAGAAGAGGGTATAGGGTTTAAATAGGGTAGATTGGGTTAGAAATCGGATCCAAAAGGGTAGAATCAAATAATAGACAATTAGGCCTTGAACATATAATCTAGACTTAAACAAAATCATTAGGAGATAATTAATTAGCAGAAGAAATTAAATCTGGAGATTGAAAATCACAGAATTGAATTGACGGGAATGGAAAAATAGTTTATTAAGAATGGAGAAATGATTACACGGTTCAGAAAGAACAAAAGAGCACAATCAGAATAAATACCCAGAAAGAAAATAAATACATACAAATACAGGAAAAGGAAACAGGGGTTAAATGCAGACAGTGACCGGGACGATGGACTTCGATCCGGTATATCTTGTGGAACAATACCTCGGTGTAGAAGTCGAAATGGGGGTAGTAAATGGAAAGTTCATTCGCTTGAAGTGGTTGAAGGAAACTTTCAAGAATAGGTTGAATGAGGATTCGACTGAGGTCGAGATTGAGTGCTATTGTAGGGCGTACATCTTGACACTATTTGGCGGCGTGATGTTCCCAAACTCGACTGGTCATTCGGTGTCATTGATATACTTGCCATTGATTGCTGATCTGCGAAGAGTCAGAGTATATAGTTGGGGTAGTGCCGCATTGGCCTCACTGTACAGGAGTTTGTGCAACTGCAGTCTTGTTTCGGTGCAGGTGAATGGACCAATGATCTTGCTTCAAGTTTGGAATTGGGAACCTATTCATATTGGTCGGCCTAGTGAGTAGGCAATCACCCAATTGGATGTATGTCCCCGAGGACCAACACATGTTACCTCCACTAGGTGTGTACTGGTCCGGGAATCTCACATGGAAGGCGAACCCAAACAGATGCCCGACATACTTTTGAGATGAATTGGATAGATTGGTAGATGATTGCGTCATGTGGCAGCTTTACACAGAGGAGCGTTTAGGTCGACTACCGCCTATTTTCTTGTATAGGCATGAGATGTGGCTGACAAATGCACCTATAATCAACTTTGGCACAATCGAATTCTACTTCGCTAATAAAGTGCTACGTCAGTTTGGTCTGCTTCAAAGTATTCATGTTGTTGAACCGTACAATGTCGAGCTGCATTCTCTTACTGGAATGGGTCGGCAACGCGGTCACAATTGGGCCACTTGTTTGGTTACATATGTTGAGAGATGGAATGTGCACCGGTTCGACGAAATCATTGACGACCTTCCTCCGTACGATGCATCGATGCATGAGACTTACATGGCTTGGTATGAGAGGATGACTAGACGTTATACCTCTCCCAGAGTGCAGACTCCAGCTGGTGTGGTAGTCTCGATTCGTCGACGATTCGCCGAACCAGTAGATGATCATTCAATAAACTTGCCTATGTTCCAACCGAAGGCATCAACCATTCGTAAAATCGTAAGTTTTGTTGTGTTAATTTATTATTCTGTAAAATTTATGTTTATTTATACATAAGCACTTCACCTAAAATTGCATATTTTCTTGTTGTGTAGATGGCCCAAACTTGGATACAGGCAAAAGAATGCGCTGCTATGTTGAGGAGTAATGTTGCCGCACCGATGAAGAACTTTGCACGCAAGATGATTACGTCATGTCGTGCACAAGCTGATGTTGTCGGCGAAGGAGCTACATTAGATGCCATATTAGCCACTCTAGCATTCCCAACCAATCGATGAGGTGGTCGTGTTAAAAAAGTGGTGTATAGACCCCCATATAGTCAGAGAATCGTAGAGAGCGACTCCGAAGATGAACCTTGAGCTGATGAGGCACAAGAAAACATTGAAGGGACACAATTACATGAAGAGAATCAAATTCTCTTATCCGGTGTCACCCAAGCTACTCCCTTACGTGCTAAAAGGCCAAGGAGACCCTCCAACTTTTTTACACCATATCTGTGAAGGTAGCCATTACTCATTGCTTTTTGAAAGTTTTTTAATGTATTCATGTAAGTGAAGGTGAAGGTATATGTATTCATGTGGGTTTTAATGTATTTCTAGTTTTTTAATGTATTTCCAATTTTTGATGTATTCATGTAGTGTATATATGTATTCATGTGGTTTTTGATATATCCATGGAGGGTATATATGTGCTTGTATCAGTTCATGTAGGTGAAAGAAATGAATTTGTGAACTTTTTAAATTTTTGAATGTATAAAGGAATGTTATTGAGTATGGGGGTGTGAGTGTGCTTGTTTTATTTTTTGTGTTTATGTTTATTTAGAAATTGTTGAATTGTTGATGGATTGGTGAAGTGCAGACTGCAATTGCACAAGTTGATGGATTGGATCAAATTTTTGTGTTGATGTTTATTTAGAAATTGTTGAATTGGTGAAGTGGAGTTGAGTTGGGTTGAGTTGAGTTGTTGAATTCAACAATTCAACAACAATTCAACAACTCAACTCAACTCAACTCAATTGAGTTGAGTTGTTGAATTGTTGAATTGGAGTTGAGTTAGGTTGTTGAATTGTATAATTGGAGTTGAGTTAAGTTGTATACAGGGCAGACTGCATATGCAGTTTGAATTGGAATTTTTGTTCCCTAAATTCGCTTTCTCAGAAAGCGAGTATGTTATAAAACTTCTCGCTTTCTGAGAAAGCGAGTTTAGAGTAGATAGATTTCCAGAGCCTAGCTGGTCTCTGGAAATTTCCCCACTCAACAGTCGCTTTCTCAAAAAGCATTGGATTTTGCCTACACTGCGAGTGTATGCAAAATCCAATTGTTTTTTTAGAAAGCGACTGTTGAGTGGGGAAATTTCCAGAGACCGGCTAGGCTCTGGAAATATCTTAACTCAACACTCGCTATCTCAGAAAGCGAGTGTAGGCAAAATTCCATCGCTTTCTGAGAAAGCGATTGTTGAGTTGAGAGATTTCCAGAGCCTAGCTAGTCTCTGGAAATTTTCCAACTCAATAGTCGCTTTCTCATAAAGTGATGGAATTTTGTCTACACTCGCTATTTCAAAAAGTGAGTGTAGGAAAAATCCTAACGCTTTCTAAGAAAGCAACTGTTGAGTGGGAAAATTTCCACAGACCAGCTAGGCTCTGGAAATCTCCATATTCTAAACTCCCTTTCTCAAAAAGCGAGAAGGTTTATACCATACGCGCTTTCTGGCGAGTTTAGGGAAAAAAATTCCAATTCAAACTTCATATGCAGTCTGTCCTGTACATTTATATCTACTCCAACATCTATGAATCCAAATTCATTCACAATCTCTCAACTTCCATTAAATTTAAAACAAATGGGAATTACCATATTTCAAAATTAAACGCATACAAATTAGTAGAAAGTCCACATCACATAATACAACAATTACAAACTACTGTAAAGTTGACAAAAGTAACACAAACACATTGGAATTTGACATGGTTAAAATGTTTCGAGATCCTCTATTACTACATCACCGCTTATTGTGTCCATGCAACCTACATTTTGAACATTTCATGCCTGTACCCTTGCTAGACCTATCTCTCTCATCCATGTCGTTGCGAATTCTCGTAGATCTCGGCCGACTTTTTCTTGAACGTCGCAGACTTACATCAGCTATGAGTCGTGGTCCATCAAAAGTAGGCCAATATGCTAGATCTAGAGTTGGATGAAAGAGGGGAGCCCGTGTTTGTGCTAATGCAGCAACTAAGTAAAATTTATCTACAAAGGCTTATAATCAATTGCACGATATGCACAAGCTGCCAATACATGAGAATATGGAATATGATATAGTTGAAGTTTCATACATGTACATGTTTTAGTACCCAAGTTAACACTGTGCAAGTTCCCACCCTTTCGTTCTCCGCCTACCATGCGTAGACCTGTTTTGACGGAAAAAATGCCAGGTTGATGATGAAACATTATAACCTCATGTCGGTTTGCTCTCTCACGCCGAATATCGATCAATTCATGTACTCTTTGGGCAAAAATCTTTCTTTCAGATAAAAGCTTATTGGCTTCCTGTCGACGAGTAGTAAAGTAAGAATTTAAACGATAAAAGATCATCTCCACAATTGCAGTTACCGGTAAACTACAGACACCTTTCAAGACTGAATTGAAAACTTCTGATAGGTTCGTAGTCATTATGCCGTATCGTCGACCTTCATCTGCATAAAGTGCCCATTTCTCAACTGGTTTCTCTTTCAACCAATTAGCCACCTCGACATTGATGGTTTCAAGTTCTGCGAGTTTGGTATTGAACTTTTTGGGTTGATTTTGACACGCTATAATTTTTGCTTTTTTCCTTATAGCCTTACTACCAAATTTATTGAAGGAATTTGTAGCGAAATGACGCATACAATAACAATGATATGAATTAGATTCGTTCCAAGATCCATTTTGCAATTCCATAGCAGAAAAAATACCAGCATGACGATCAGAGATAACACACAACTCAGTTCGATCGGTGAAAAAATACCGAATGCAACTCATGAACCATGTCCATGTATTTATACTCTCTCCATCAACTAATGCAAATGCAAATGGAAATAAGCTATCATTCGCATCCGAGAAAACAACAATTAACAGACAACCCTTGTACTTACCGTACAAGTGAGTTCCGTCAACACTAATAACAGGTCTGCAAGACTTGAAACCTTCAATCAAAGCACCAAACGTCCAAAATACTCCCTTGAATTTTTCCTTGCCTGGACCAGACTGATATTTATCTCAGCGGACAAAGGTTCATGGATTTGCTGCTTGTATTACTGATAGAAGAAAAGGCAACTTCGTATATGCTTCTTCGAAGGTACTAAACAACCTCTTAATTGCTTTTTGTTTTGCAATCCAAGCCTTCTTATATAAAATCTGATAATTATATTATAGTTTCACCATCTCAATAATGGCCTGCGGTGTTAAACCTATCTCAGACTTTACCACACTCACAATCAAATTGCACATAAGGTTAAAATCAACTTTACAGTGGTCCTGATTCAACGTGGGATTCGTACAAGTATGAGGCCCAACTATATTCTTCACCACGAAATTTGTCCCACCTTTTGGAACGATTGCTCGTAATCTCCAAGGGCAGCCACCCTCACTTACTACTGGGAGAATTTGCACCATCTCTTCAATTGTACATTTTCTAGGTGCCAATTTATATTTAAGGTATACAGTGTCGATGTAGACTTCAATGTGACGAATTCTCGATGTTTCTTGATAGAATACAGCTTCACAGCCTGCTGAATCAACTCTTTACTTACAAACTACTGTCCAATATTCAATTCATCTACGTTGGATGAACCAGACGACTCTTGTGTAACTTGATGTACTCTAGCACCTTATGTCACCTCCTTGGTAACATGAGCGTTAATACTGGCATAGCTATCAGTAGCTCTCACTTCATTAGCCATACTCTCATTTGTGTTTACATTTGCATATTCATCATCTTCGTCCCCATCATCATTTTCTACACTTTCATCAACTTCATCGTTCGTTTCTTCCTCTTCTTCATCATCATCTAATAAGTCATTGTTAATGGTAGCATTTTCAAATAATTCAAATAAAGTGTCATTTCGAACATAGTCATGAACCGGACTAGGTTGACGTGACAACTCAACATCTGTAGAATCCGGGCTAGTTGTATTTGTGAACGTGTCTTCTTGTGGGGAAAGTGGGATTGCTTGTGAAGTTTGAATAGGGTTAGACCTCATCTGCTGTGTCGGTACTTCTCGTACGAAACTTGAACTAGGATTATCATGTGACTGAGCATTCATAATTTGGATTTGTTGAATATATAACTCCAATGCAGACCAAGTACAATTGGGATCAAGTATCCTAGAAATCATTGACTTCATAGCATTATAGTAGATACAGGCACTGTCATAAAATACTGACCATCTCCTTTTCCTATTGCATATGGAGCTAAAATTTTCATATTCCATTGAGCCCTATCCCAATTAGTAATTTCATAAATTTTATCAACTATTTCTGCCAATGTAATGGTACGAGGTGCCCAAACTATTTTAGGATCAACGACACTATAACAACAACTTATCTTTGGATCACGAATTATTTCACCACCAAAGTATAACCAAACAAGAATATCGTAATCCATACCTATGTATATTTATACAAAAATACGAATTATTATCTGGCCACAAATATGTACAAAATAATAGGTGAGATAAATCATACATTCACAATAATAATCGGATGGATATAGCTGTAGATATATGGGTAGAAGAGTTGAAGTTGCTATCCTCTTGAAGTTTATCGAAATTCCAAAATATGGATCTTTTGAAAGATGGGTTTAGGGTTTTGAGAGTATAAGGTGAGAGGGTTGGGAAAGATTAAGTGAATATATTTAGATTTATAGAAGATTTTGTGGGTAGGAGGTCGAATTTGAGCGGCTAGGGTTTTACGTTTCGGAGTTAAAGAGAGAGTAAAATGGAAATAAGAAAGAGTAAGAATGGAGATAAGGAGAGGAAAAATTTCGAGCCTGTATTAAAAATCCCCAATCGACACTTGCTGTCTCAAAAAGCGAGTTTGGTAAAAACCTCATCGCCTTTTGAGACAACGAGTCTTGGTCAGGGAGAAATCAAAAAAACCCAAACCTCACACTCGCTGTGTAGCGCCCCGAATTTCTAATTTAATAACTTAGAAAATACGTGGCACAATCCCAGCATCAACTTCAATGTAATAGTACACATAGCCCAAAAACACAAATAATTTTATTGCTTACTTTTATTACAACAACCTTTTTCAAACACAGCGGAATTACAAACACCTTGAATTACAACTTTCTTTTCACAATACTTCTTTTTACACAAATTTACACAAAGCTCTATTACATCAGTTTATCTCAAAACTAACTCAAGCATCCAAGCCTCCAGACTCTAAGCAACAACCTGTAACACATGAGGCTAGAGATGATCCCTAACCCCCAAACTAAAGGGGTCAGCCATAAATGGTGTGAGTGATATAAAAACAAAACAACATAATTTAATCATAAAACATAAAGTCATCAACAGCATGTATTAACAACAAGGATAAATGAATGAGATATAACAAAAGATGTAAAGCATGAAAACATCATGAAATGAGAACAACAAGTGAAGTTAGCCTAAGTGTCAAGTGTAGGAAAACTGGAAAACACCAAGCATAAAACTAAGAATACATCCGGTACATACAAATGTACCCTGTCTAAACAACATCCGGAGAATTATCTCCCTGTCGTGTACCCCCCGAAATGTGTAGATACACCCGGTACATACAAATGCACCCTGCCTATCCGGAGAATTACCTCTCTGCCGTGTACCCCACGAAATGTGCAGATACACCCGGTACATACAAATGCACCCTGTCTATCCGGAGAATCATCTCCCTGCCTATCCGGAGAATTACCTCCTTGCCGTGTACCCCACGAAATGTGCAGATACACCCGGTACATACAAATACACCCTGCCTATCCGGAGAATCATCTCCCTGCCTATCCGGAGAATTACCTCCCTGCCGTCTACCCCACGAAATGTGCAGATACACCCGGTACATACAAATGCACCCTGCCTATCCGGAGAATCATCTCCCTGCCTATCTGGAGAATTACCTCCCTACCGTGTACCCCACGAAATGTGCAGATACACTTGGTACATACAAATGCACCCTGCCTATCCGGAGAATCATCTCCCTGCCGGGAATAGGCCCGTAGACCTTCATCACGCGAACATCAAAATAACTCAAAAACAACAACTAACCAAGACCCCTCAGACCTATCTCAATAAATCTCAACCGCCGGTTCACGGGACTCCCGCTCAACTCCTAGGGACTTCAACAGAACCAAAACTCACTAATCCACCGTCAAACGATCAAGGGGAAATCTCTCCACTCCACAAACCCAAGTCTTTAATAAATTCCATAATCCAAATCCAACCATAATATATATTGAAAGCATATGTTCTATAGAAGAATAATATTTATAAGAGTAGATTATAGATCCAAAATATTTAAAGAGTTAGTCTTTTAAAGAACATCAAAACACCTTAGAAAAGTATCAGTACCAGTCGACTGCAAAAGGTCACCAGTCGACTGTCCAGAGTGAAAACTAACATCTTTAAGAAGTAATATCTAAGTGTCTACAGTCGACTGCAAAAATCACTAGTCGACTGTCCAGAGAGAAATCCAGTAACTTTCAGAAAATAAGTTAAGTATTATAATTTGACTTATAAAAATCAAAAGTTGACTTACCAAAAACATAAGTCGACTTACCAGATCATAAGTTGACTTATAAAAACATAAGTCGACTTATAAAAACATAAGTCGACTTACCAGAGAGATATTCCAGAAATCTTTAAGAAAGTATTCTAAGTGTTATAAGTCGACTTGTAAAGTCATAAGTCGACTTAAAAGAGATTATAAGTCGACTTAAAAGGCCATAAGTCGATTTACCAGAGAGAAATTTACGATAACTTTGAAAAATAAATTCTAAGTGTACCAGTCGACTGAAAATGGTCTAAGTCGACTGTCCAGAGCGGATTTTCAAGGAAACTAAAGATCACAGCAGCTGGGTCGTATCAGTCGACTTAAAGGTCTACCAGTCGACTGACAGCCTACAGACTGCATAATTTTGGTTGTACATGATAATCGAAATTAGGATTTTCAAAAGCAATCATTGTTTACTAAAATAATTTGTATTTAGGTAAAATCGACAATCTCAAATAATCCTCATTATTGATACATTTCCTCAAATCAACCATTATCTTAAAACTTAATTCTCATGTTCTTAACTCCTAATTCTTCCATTAGGATTTCTCAATACTAAATATCTTCCACAACTAAAAACTAAATCTGATTTGTATCCACGAGATCCAGATGTTCATCCATCTGATCTCTTATTATCATAACCATACTCAAATCCTAAAACATGTTTTCAAGCAATAAAGAATTCATCAATCAAGATCTACTAGACGTTCATAGATTTCACATACATCATACAACAATAACCATTAAATCGATCTCATACAAAATACACTAAATAAACAACATTTCAAACAAACAACAAAACAATCGTTCACATAAATCAAAACACAAAACAAAGTTCATATCACTCTCAAAACAAAATAAAACAAAACAGTATCACTCACTTTAGAAACGACGAGATCCAACAATAAAGTCTCTCCTTTGCGAGATCCCAAAACTTCCTCTTGAATCATCAAGAAAATAAAAGGTATAATAAAATTCGAGTTGCGCAGCGAATGACGGCTACAAACCCTTTTTATATAGGCCGAAAATCAAGATTTAGGGTTTTGGAAATGCATTTGCAAAATAGTCCTTCCAAAATATAACTTTACATATATATAGTTCTATTCCTGGAAACTCAATAAAAAATTATTTAAATTAGGATTTAAAAGTAAAATATACTCATTAATCTCAACCGGTACTGTTCAAAACGTCCAGAAAATAGATTTTGCATTTTAACCCCTAAAAACGACAAATTTGCAAAAAGATCATTCTTTTCTCAAAAATTGCAAATAGATCCAATTAATTTCAGAAAAATCTGGAAAAATACTAAATAAATCCCAAATATTAAATAATGATTTTTTTTGAAGAAAACTTGACTTTTGAACTTCTCAAGAAAGTAGTTGCACGTGTTCTGCACGTGTAAAAAGATAAATCTTTTAGAAAATATTTATTAAATCTCCAGAAAATCATTTAAATTCATTTTCAAATATTTAAAATAATATTTGAAAATACGGGGTTCTACACGCTATCTCAGAAAGCGATGAGATTTTTACCAAACTTGTTTTTTCGGACAGCAAGTAGGCCAGTTTGGGCATTTTTAAAAAAGTAAGTCAGTTTAGGAAAAACTTTCAAAAAGAGGGTCATTTTGGAAAAAAATTCTGAAGAATCTCACTAAGTTTTAATAAAATATTAAAACTAAACTCGCTAATTTGAGTAACACTCTTAATTGAACTAGACTCGTTCTTTGAAACATTTAGTATATTAATTTCGATTGTGTGTCAGTTTGGTATTTATTTTGAAGAAGTAGTCATCTTGGAAAAATATGCTGCGGCAGGGGGGATTTTTTCCAAACTGACCAACCTTTTGAAGTATTTATCAGACTGACCCACTTCGAAACTATATACCGAATTGATCCAAACAACAAGTGTAGCTCTATGATTTTCTCCAACATTTGGAAAAATTTTGAATATGCAATTTCTAAATGAAATATATACAACTACAAGCGAGTTCATTCGTACTAGACTCACTATCTCAGATGGCGAGTATAGTTGTACTCATTTTTTTCAGAGAAATTTTAAACATGAAATGTATACAATTACACTCGCTATCAGATTCTAGTTCAACTGACTTCGTTATCTCAGACAGCGAGTATATTTGTATTCATTTTTTCAGAGAAATTTTGAACATCCAATACCTGAAAAATATATGATTACACTCGTTATCTCAGTGAGCGAATCTAGTTCAACTGACTTCGCTATCTCAGATAGCGAGTGTAGTTGTACTCATTTTTTCAGAGAAATTTTAAATATGCAATTTCTACCTGAAATATATATAACTACACTCACTATCACAGATAGTGAATCTAGTTCAACTGACCTCAGATAGCGAGTGTAGGTGTACTCCTTTTTCCAGAAAAATTTTAACATGTAATTTCTACCTGAAATGAATAGACCTATACTCGCTATCCGAGATAGCGAGGTCAATTAAAGTAGACCCGCTATCTTAAATAGCGTGTCGGTCAGTTTAGTAAATAGTTTCGAAAGTAGATCGGTTTGATAAATGATTTTAAAAAGTAGGTCATTTCGGAAACAATTCGGGTAGGGGTAGCTCAGATTAGAACTGGTGATGATGCCAACAAGACGAAGATATTATTTATTTATTTATTAAAGATATCTCAGACTTTTGTTTTGGTTTTCTATTTCTTTTCCTTACTCTTTAAAATATCTCAGACTTTTGTTTTGGTTTTCTATTTCTTTTCCTTACTCTTTTGGGAATTTGTATGCACCTTTTGTGGAGATGGGGTCCACTTGGAAGTGAGACAGTGACTGAGTGAGTGGGTTGGTGGGGATTGGAATAGGATGTATTATGGTGGTAGTTTACTGTTGCTAAATTTATTGAGTATAAGAGCATCCGCAGTCGTAGGCCAAATATCAAAAAAATAAAAAAAAATTAACCAAAAATCTAGTGTAGTTGTTGGCAAAATACCTAAAATTTAGATTCGATGTGAACAGATACATGCCAAATTTGGGGAAAGAAATGACAAAAGCCCAAATTTGAAAATCAGAATATCATATGTCGTGGATGTGAACAGAAGCCTACCAAACAGATCGGACGGGATATCATATATGATATCCCGTCCAATCGATTTATAAATAAAAAAAACAAAAAACAAAAGAAGGGTGATCATGTACCGTCCCTGAACTCAATTCTCCATCTAAAAAAAAATCTATACATTAGGTCTATAGTCCCAAATTATGGGTCAATTACTCTTTAATTCAGTTTTACGTTTCTAGCGGACGGGATATGATGGGATATGATATCCCGTCCTTTTTTTAAAAATTATTTTGAAAAAAAAAATGCTCCAACCAGAAATAATCTTCCATCTGTTTGTTTTTTTTAGGAAAAGAAGCCAAATTTTGGATTTTGACGACTACAACTCAAACCCAAATTTTCTATTTCTATTTGCTAAATATCCAAAATTTAACTTCTAACAACTACAGATGCTCTAATACTACACACAATACTTAATACACTACTAGTAATTTTCACGTGTGATGCATGTTCTAATTAATTTTTTTAATTATAAATATAATAAATAATAAGATGTAATCTGGCCTCAAACCTAAGACCCGCTTTACTCATCACAAACTCTTTACAATTCATAGTGACACAAACTATTATTTTATATGAGTGACACTTTTGTAAATAATTATGTCGTAAAAAATTTGAACTTTGAGAATATTATGGTAATTAACAACAGTTGAGTAAATTAATGATTAATATAACTTTCACTTAAAAATGAATTGTTGAGATTAGATGCTTGAATGTCTACAAATGACAACCCCAACTCTCCCATTATAATATTAAATATTTTGTATATTACATAATATGGTAGGTCTGGTCATCAATATTACATGAGCTATTGTTATTTATTTTTTTTAAAAAAATTGTGTAGTTAATTAAATCTCTAATATTTAAATGGGATAGTCTGTCACCAAACAAATTTCATTTGTAACCAGACAAATACGTGCATTGTAACCAACAAACACGTGTAATGCACATGTATAACTAATATACAGAAGGTATTAGGTTCGATGCTGGACAATGTCGAAACTTTTTTTTAAAAAAATATATATTTATAAAGACGTGTATAGTATGTGTAAATTACTAGTATTAAGATAACTAACTGATTATATGTACTTATTAGAAAATTAACATAACAATTTTTTTTATTAATGAAAATGGTTGATGTGGCATTGATGCCTGGGTATGCCACATCATGTAGTACTAGTATCATGCACGTGCGATGCACGTGGAGGAAGAAGGGAAAAGACAAAAAAAAAGGAAAATAATTCCCAAACTGATCCACTGACGAAAATATGTACCAAACTGGGCCACTTTCGCACGTGCACGCGGGGAAGAAGGAAAAGGAAAAAAAAGGAAAATAATTTCCAAACTGATCAACTGCCGAAAATATTTACCAAAATGGTCCACTTTCGAAAATATTTACCAAAATGGGTCACCTGGCTTCAAAATGAAAAAAAAAAAAAAAAAAAAAAAAAAAAATCAATGACAAATACCACTAAGGCCTTCTCCCATTATAATAATAGAGATATAAAATGCGGTGTACTAAGTAGTGAGCGTAGCATTACTCAAATTTATTTGCTCTTACATGTTTCACATGGAGTTAAAATATAAACGAACGCTTTCGTTGTTGTTTTTATCGTGTATATTATTTACATGTGCATTGAAATATTCTATCAATATTAAGTGCCCACATATAATTAGTGAAAAAATAATTTCATCATATCTCTAAAATATTATAATGCGAGAGTTGGGGTTGTGTAGTTTATAGACAAACTATAATTTATAGACAAATAATTATCTAATTTCAACCACTCATTTAGAGAGGAAGTACTTATATTAACCATCAATTTAACCAACTGTTGTTAGTTACCATAATACCCTTAAAGTTCACATTTATTTATGACATAATTATTTACAAAAGTGTCACTCATATAAAATAAAAATTGGTGACATTAAAAATAATTTATAAAGAATATAGTACGAGCATCCATAGTCGTTTGCTAAATTTCCATATTATCCATATTATAGCGAAATCACCTCTGTAGTCATTTGCTATTTATTCATTTATTCATATTTTGACGATTTCGCTAAATAAGATTGCTATATATGAGAGGTGATTTGAGGAAATGGATATTATAGAGAAAGGATCTTTAAAGTCCGTCCCAAATACAATTTTTTTAAAAAAATTTCAGACGGAACTCTAAAGTCTATCCGATGTAATTAAATATATTTTGGTAAAAAAATAATTTAGGAAAAAAAAAGGTTGGACGGAACTCTAAGTTCCATCCGTGAAATGTAATTGAATGGATTATTTTGCCCCTCTATCTTCAACGGCTATTTTTTCTTTGTCAGCTAAATCCAACGGCTCTTCAATGGCTTTTTCTCTATCTCAACATTTCTCTCAGATTGTGTTATATATACTACCCATTCTGAACCAGATACAAACATAAAATTTGCCTCCAATCCTATCTCCAGTAACATATATTTTCTCTCTGTCTCCTACTGAGTTTTTTGTGAAAGAAATTAGATGGCAAGCCGAGGGGCAAGGGGGAGAGCATATACAGATAAGGAAGATATTATTCTCTGCCAAAGTTGGATTAGTATAACGCAAGATCCACTGATCGATAATGATCAATCCGGCGCACAGTTCTGTAAGCGGATTTCTTCAAGGTTTGTGGTATTTTTAGGGACTCCAACCGACAGAACGGTTAGCTCACTTACTAGTCGATTTTAAATAATTTCAAAGAAGTTGCTCTCTTATAGCGAAATTGAGCAGTGCAACCACTAGGGCCGCCAGCGGAACAACCGAGGCAGATAAGGTATGTAAAAGAAATTTGATTTTATTCATGTTTTAAATTATTTATATAAATTATAACGTCCGATTTTTCAATTTTGTCTTAGATTTGCGAAGCTAGAGTAGAATATATGCAAACATCTGGAAAAGCTTTCAAATTTGAGGAATGTTATGATATACTTAATGATCAGCCAAAATTTTCATTGCGTACTACACAAGTCTTCGATCGAGTACAAAGTTTCCAATCTGGAGAAGGAAGTGGTAGCCAAAACTCTCCCACAATAAACAACTGGGATTCAGATATACCCGTTGATATGGAATCACCTACACCCCTCACCCGACCACCAGGTCACAAAGCAGCTAAGAGAAAAGGAAAAAGATTGGCCGAAACATCAGTATACAATGAAATTGTTGAAGAAACCAAAAAGTTTACATCTATATTCAAAGAAACCATGACAGGTGGAATGTGTCCATGGAATTGAAGATTGCTATTACAAAAACTAGAATGCGATATTAAAGAACGGGCCGAGGAAGATCGCATTATGAGTATCGAACTCAATAGTTTACCAACTAATCAACGACATTATTTTATATGTAGACAGAATGAAATTCTGCAACTTGCCCCGCAGCTGAGCTTGTTCATCGGTGGTCGTAGATCAGGCTTTTTCTAATTTGAATTGAAGGGTGATATCAAATTGGTCTATTTTCACCAAGAGTCGGAAAAGCCTTACCCTTGCGGGCAAGCCAACAGCCATTGAGAGCTCTTTTTGTGCGAAGATGCAATCATGTCCAAGTTATATTAGTGGGTAAACTACATTAACCACAATTTCTTATTTTAGCATTATCTAATGTAAGCACGCATTTTTATTTCGAATGTATCCTACCGTTCTTATTTTGAATGTACCCTGCAATATTCGGCATGTTTGTGTGTTTGTTAATATCGAAAAATGGCAAAACTAAGTATTGAAGGCATGGTGTTTACAATATAGTATGACATCAAGGCATAATTATACCTAAATCTATGATTTAAATATTCTATCATAGTTCAAAGTAGTACATTAACTAAGATTTAAATTATTACCCAAAACAAAGTAGTGCATTATACGAGAATGGGAATACATAGTAATAAATGCGTAGTACAATTACTCACCTAAAATGGTGAGAATTAAAATTTATTACACATCTCCATATTGTGACCATATATGCTCCACCAGATCTTGACGAAGTGCATGATGTTTTTGTCTATCATGTAGAATCACATTGCGAATGATTTGGGCACCTTGATCAGTTGGTTCACCTCTGTTAGGTACGATCATAGTCGAGTCAGGAATTTGATCGTAATCGTAATCAACAATCCCTTCTTTATGTTTGTCCTCAACAATCATATTGTGTAAAATGCTACATATTTTCATGATATATGAAAGACTATCTGCATCCCACAAATGCAATGGACCCTTGACTATTGCAAATCGTGATTGTAAGACTCTGAAAGTACGTTCTACATCTTTTCTGGCACCCTCCTGCATTTTCGCGAATTTCCTTTTCTTTTGGGTATCCGATGCGGTGTAAGTTTTGAGTATGGTTGCCAACGGGGGGTATATACCATCCGCTAAATAGTAGCCCATATTGTAATTGTGGTTGTTAATGACAAAATTTGCCGGAGGTGCACAACCACGAAGAATCTCATTAAATAAATTGGAACGGTTAAGCACATTTAGATCATTATTGCATCATGACATTTCGAAGAATGAATACCAGAACCAAAGATCATAAGAAGCAACTGCTTCAAGAATAATAGTTGGTCCCGAACATGTCCTGTGTACTGGCCATGCCATGGCGCCGAACAATTTTTTCACTTCCAATGCATGCAATCTACACTACCCAACATGCCAGGAAAACCTCGAGCATTGTTTTCTTCGTGGAGTCTTTCTACATCGGCGGTGGTTGGTTTCCTCATATATTGCATACAAATAAAGGGACAATTGCAAAACAAAAACGACGTAGAGTTTTCAATACCGTGGTTTTGCCGATTCATATATATTCGTCAACCGCATCAACCGCACCACCGTATGCCAAACAATGTAGTGCCGCTGTAATTTTCTGATGTGGAGTTAATCCAAGTTGTTTACATGCGTCTTGTTGCTAAAGAAAATATTGATCGTAACCCACAACAGCATCCAATACCCGATTGAAGAGGTGTCGGCGCATACGGAAACATCGACGGAAGATTGAATCCGAGTAAACTGGATTTTCGGAAAATTAGTCTTTCCACATTCGTCTGTGACCTTCTTCTCTTTCATGACGAATGTAACGGCGACGAGTGATTTGTTCACTAGATTTAATCGCCTTGCCAATCCTTAAGAAGGTTATTAATAATCCTGGCAACTACGTTATTATGCTCCGCTGATTCATTAGAAGATGTTGAGGAAGAAGAAGAATCTAAATTAGCCATGACTAATAAGAAGATATAATTGCAGTGGGTTAAATTGGAGTTGAAGATGAAAAAATTTAGTTGACACGGTAGGCAGAAAGCCCACATATAAATTAATTTGTGGAGCTTGAAGATGAAAGAATCCTCATTGTCCTGTCCTATTTGAATATGAGATATAAATTGGTAGGTTTGTAGCTAGGAGTTCATGTGTACAATAATGGAGCTATAAAGGGTAATGTACAATAATGGAGCTATAAAGGGTAAGTTAGGAGAGAATCATCTTGGTATCCAATGTGTAACTACAATCCAAAAAAAATAAAATTGGCATGTGACATTAATACTTTAACATTAATTGTAACTCCCCGAATTCCATTTACATGTAATTCGTAGTACAACGGGATCTTTTACTTCATTTCGTACAATTTTACAAGGAAATAAAAAATTTCTTTTATTACACAACAATGTTTATTACAGAGTTACACAGCCGAATAAAATACAACAAGAAGTACAACTCTAATATCAGCAGTTCATGAATATAATCTTAATCATCAACCGTTATCAAGTCCTTGCCAATCCAATCAAACCCTGCACTGAAAATCTATGGGCACGTCCGTTGTTTCAACCGACGCAATATTATAAACAAGCGATCCTCTCTATGTTGTATTATAACAAAATCTCTTACTTTAACAATCACATACTTGAATGCATATAAAAGTGTAAAGAGTGACTATCCTAAATATGTCAGTGTATAATATGACTTAATGCCTAATGCAGATGTATACTACAATGACACTAATGCATACTTGTTTGAATTCTATGCATCCCATACTACATAGGTCCGAGGGAAAGCACCTACGTACTGCACATTATAGGGTTTTATCCCTCAATGATAACTACCCAGTAATAAAATAAAGTTTAGACATTCCACGAGTACGGATTCCAGTCCTGGAGATCCACCACCCGACTATACAGAATCCTCGTTGTGCGAACATCCCGCAAGTGTCCCTCTAGCTCCAGTATACGCATATACACTGGAGTAAGACCTACTTTCCGCCCGACTAATTATGATCTCGGAATCCGCCGTCCGATCAATCATAATCCCGGATTTAATTAAGGCTCGCCTCCATCGCAAGCAACCACAACCCCGGAATCCACCGTCCGACTGGGTCTATAGTCCCGGAATCCATCGCTCGACTATATAAAGACCCTCCACTCACGTTTGCCCAAGTTTACTACATCTTCACTTAGTGCCTAATTCTTACGTTTGAACATGAATAAATTATACTACCTAGAGCTAGTTTACCCTCATATCGGTCTTACACAAAAATACCAAGAACGACAGCCCATATTGGCCACTTCTCAAAAATCAGTTATTCATTTCTATTACTTTTGCCGGTGCCTGGGTATCACTAAGACTCTAGAATCAACATCTTTCCATATTCAACAACTTGGGGTACTCATACCCTTATAACTCATGTTCATGTATTCATAATTCATTCAAATTCTTTCATTCATTCTTATTTATTCATCAATAAGTAAAATCTTCATTTTCACAATACACTTTTAATATTCATCAAAACCTTCTCAATATAAGTTAATTAAGATTAAAGCATAATCTCTTATAATTCATCATTGAAAACTCATCTCATCATTTTCCTTTGATTTATTTTAAACCAATTCCTAATATCATTAACCATATATATATTTTTCTTGAGTTCACATCTAAGCATGAATATGATCTTTATTTTCCCAAAATATAACTTAAAACAACGAGAATATATTTTCAATCACCTCGTTTAAGTATCATTTGCAAAACAGTAAATTCAAAGTCAGAAACATCATTTCATGCTATTTGTAAAAATTATAGAAAATCATATACTTCACGAAACTTTGCGTTATTTATATCAAAAGAAAGGTGTACAAGTCTACTACAATTTCGTAGTTATAAGTTTCCTCAAAATACTGTATCTATAATCTTGAATTCTTCGAAATATACAATAAGGTCAAAATACTGAAATACTGCCACTGTACAATCGTGTAAAATTCATATAAAATTCATATAAAATTCAATTCTTTGTGAAAATTTGATTTCTTAGACTTTTCAGAAAGATTCAAGAGTTTAATACAACTTCTTAGTTCTGATTTTTCTTAAATTATTTCATTTACAATGCTGAATTGACCAAAAACTGAAACGTGTACAGATTTCTAGCAACCAATCAACAACTAACCAATTTTGAGTTTAGATTTTATTAAAATAGTAAATGACCTCCAAATCTTATGAAATTTTAAAGGGATGATCCTGACACATACAATATGCTATAAAAAAAAATTTAGCGCTAGATTCTAACTATTTTATTAGATACGATTTTCTGATGTGGAAACAAAATTCAAAATAGTAACTTTTCTTTGCATAAATTAGCAACTTTGTATACAAATTTATATTCAATTCATTCAATATAATCATAATATATTACCATGCACCCAAACAATATTATTTCAAATTATCTACAAGATAATGTCTCAATTAACATGCATTTAATTTAAATATCAGCATCACAAATTAACCACTACTCATATGTATAAACAATTTTATATATCAATTTTCCTACACATGCATAATACTAAAATTTTAGAAAGTTCAAGAAGACACCCACCTTATTTGAAGAAAGAAAATGAACTCCTAGTAGATGGCGCATAGCTCCAAGAATGGAACTCTCTTCTTCTCCTAGCAAGTCTTCCTTCCTCCAAGCACGAACTCAAATAACTCTCTTTTTCTTCTTTTCTTTCTTTCTTTTCCTCTCTTTCTTTTCTTATCTTTCTTATCTTTTGTTTCTTTTGATTTTTGGTGTAAGATTTCATGAGAAAGGTGGTGGTATTTATAGGGTTTGAGAAGATTCTTCTACTCCTCCAAGCACGAACTCAAATAACTCTCTTTTTCTTCTTTTCTTCTTTTCTTTCTTTCTTTTACTCTCTTTCTTTTCATATCTTTCTTATCTTTTGTTTCTTTTGATTTTTTGTGTAAGATTTCATGAGAAAGGGGGTGATATTTATAAGGCTTGAGAAGATTCTTCTACTACTCAAATTAAGTGTTCAAATTCATAACCTACATAACCCTCTTTACTAATTGCCCACTCATCATTACTTCACAAACTCCCAACTCTTCTTCTTCTTTCATGAATTGGCCAACCCTTGGATTTCCCACATGTGCACACTTCTCATTTAGTTAGTTATTATTTATTTGATTGTACATGTTGTTACATGACAAGTGTAGGATAAAAAATATTTATTAAAAATGCAAATTAACTAATGGGCTTTTCTTTTAAATACTTTTTCAAATGGGCTTTAAGATGATCTTTAGACCTTTGGGTTTTTATTAAAAATAAATAAACAAAATTAGAAGAAAAAGTGTGCATGACATCTTAGAAAGTTTTAGAAATAAAATGCACATTAAATTTTACATGCAATACATATGCCAAATATTAAAAATTAATTTAAGAGAACGTAAAGTAGTTATTATTTGATTGTACACATGTGCACACTTCTCATTTAGTTAGTTATTATTTATTTGATTGTACATGTTGTTACATGACAAGTGTAGGATAAAAAATATTTATTAAAAATGCAGATTAACTAATGGGCTTTTCTTTTAAATACTTTTTCAAATGGGCTTTAAGATGATCTTTAGACCTTTGGGTTTTTATTAAAAATAAATAAACAAAATTAGAAGAAAAAGTGTGCATGACATCTTAGAAAGTTTTAGAAATAAAATGCACATTAAATTTTACATGCAATACATATGCCAAATATTAAAAATTAATTTAAGAGAACGTAAAGTAGTCAAAAACACAAAACATGTATATTTAATAATATTACGAATATTTCACGTAACGGAATATATACTTAATCGATACGTGTATTGAAAGCACATGCAATGTACGTAAAACACAAAGATTAAAATAAATATTTTGAGTTGTCTAAAAATAGGATTGAAATGAATTTTGAGAAAACGAAAATGTATAAATAGTTAAAATACAAAATACGTATAATGTTTAAAATAAAATATGCTATGGATGTTACCTGTAATGGTACAAATATACATGCGTAACACACGATGGGCAAAATTGTCATTACTCAATTTTGTGGGGTGTTACATTAATACCCTCATGCTATGTAAAAACAATAGGGGTACAATTTTTTCTACTCTTCATCATCATACTCTGTACATGGCATAAAAGAAATAGACATTGTAGACATCGATGCTGCTGTGTCTTCTGTATTCGGATGCATAGATCTATGTCGGGAAGTAGATGGTTTACTCGTCGATACAGATCGTCTAACATTTAGTACTTTAGTTGGAACTGATTCCCTAAAAACCACGTCTGAAAGTATGATTCGCCGCAATTGCACTTCGGTACTGGAATATTATTGACAACGTCTGTATAACTCCTCCTGTCGAAAGATATATGATATAATAAAAAAAGAGTACATAATAAAATATAAAATAACAATGTTCTAAATTTGAAAATTTACTAGGATTCTGGTAACTCACATATGAAAGTTGTCTGCGCTGATCAAATGGGAAATAGATATTAGGGTCCAAACTCTTGATAGTAGTACCGCCTGGAAAAAGTGGAACTTCAACATAAGGTTGACCATGCATTAATGACATGTCTTCAATGAGCTGTGTTGGGTACTCGGTTGGTAGCAAAAATGGAGGTGCAACATGTGACAATTGAGCCAAGGGATCCTTAATTGCTGCTGGTCTAATGAAATCGACATTTGTTGCATGCAAGAGTGCCGACATTATCGGACCAATTGAAACCTTTGCCCAATACTGATCGTACGTGCTCTGCTCTACATAAGTTGCGAATTGCGATGCTTCGATAGGATCAAAAATATTAGTACTGGATGACATTACACGCATGAGATGAGGTAGGCCTTTTGGGATAGTAATTATTCCAGTAAGTTAGCAAATACAATGACCACCAAGATACCATACACCATGTACCAAATGCTTACTTTAGCTGTAACGCCCCGAATTCCAAATAAGACCGAATTCGAGATTTCACAGGATCTTTATAGTTCACTTCGTACAATTTTACAAGGAAATTAAAACTTTTCAATAATACATTAGAGTTCAATACATTTTTGTTTACACAGCGGAAGAATACAACAATAAAATAAAATATAACTTGTACAACTATAACAATATAAATCATCAACTGCATCATAACATTTTTACTTCTTCATGAAAAAGTCCATTACCTGCATATCAAGCTATGGACACGTCAGTCACTTACAACTGACGAAAATGTTATACTCGGCTATCCTCTCTATGCAGTACATATAACGATCTCATTACTTTAACAAACCACAAAAATTGAATGAACAATAAAGTGTTAAATTGTGACTATGCTAAACATGTAAGTGTATGCCATTCCTTAATGCCTAATGCACATATTTTATACTAGGATGACACTAATGCATACTTGTTCAGATTCTATGCATCCCATACTACATAGGTCCGAGGGCAAGCACCTACGTACTCCACAATAAAGGGTTCGATCCCTCGCCATGACAACTATCCAGTAGTAAGACAAGGCTTAGATCATTCCACGAATTTGAATCCCAGCCCCAGAGTCCACCATTGACTATTACAGCAGATCCCACATCGTGCAAATCATCCTGCAAGTGACCCTTTAGCCCCGGTATACGTATATAAATTGGAGTATGGCAAACTGTCCGTCCGACTACTGAAGATCCCGGAGTCCATCGCTGACCCATCCTCATAGTCTCGGATTTAAATATAAAAGCCCGTCTCCCACGGAGCAACCTTAGTCCACCAACTGAGTCTATAGTCACGGAGATCCACCGCCGACTATATAGAGCACCCCACTTACGTTTGCCCAGGTTTACTACATCTTCACTTATGTGCCTAATTATTTAGTTCAAGACATGAATAAATTTCCAAGCCTAGAATTAGTTTTACCTCCTACCGGACTTTATCAACAAATACGAGATAGCTCCATGGCCATATCTCAAATTATATCTCAACTCTTTTCAAATCAAATAGTGCCGGTACCCGATGTCTCACTAACTCTAAATCACAACTTTTTCATATACAAGAAAATCATGGGTACACATACCTTTCAATGAAACATGTTTTAAACCTAGATATTTTCATCTTCAACTTATTAAATGATTAATGTCTCATCTTAACTTTTATTCATGATTCTCTTATTCATCCATAAATCATTCATAATTAACAACAATAATTCTTTTCACAAGTATAAACTCATCACTTTGCAATCTCATTTGCAATTTAAACTCATGAAATATACTCCAAATAGTTCTTAATCAAGTACAATCTCTTCAAAAGAATAACAAAAGTTGACTCTTCTTTTAGAATAAAAACCATACTTTTAAATAATTAATTTTGAAGTCATCAACTCATTTTTCTTTATCTCAATTTCTTTTATTTCTCAAAAATACATGAACAATTCTAAAACTATTCTTTTGTTTTTATACATTCTAAATCATTTAATATGAAAAATAGAAGTTTCTCCCAAAATCTCTTCTCATAAAAACTCATTTAAAAAAAAATCATAAAACAGAAAAAGGACAAATAATGGTGCCATCAGGTTTCGAACTGGCACCCATCCAACCACACAGTGAGCATTCCGAGCCCAACCCGCTAGCCACAAAGTCCAATGGACTTGGCTGTCAAATTACCGAAACGGACTCTCATATGCCACTTTCTAGATTCGGGTTTTTATTAAGGAAAACAAAAATAAAAGTGCTTAACAAGTTTTGAACCCAAGATTTTCTACAAGTATAGTAGTGCTTTGTGGTGCACTGGCTAGCCAAATAGCCCATGTGTGATTACTGATATCAAAATATACTATTATGCTTTTGTTCAACTTTGCTGTCATTCCATTATTTTCATAAAAACTCTCTTTTCATTCAATCTAATCTTTCATTAGATTATAATTAGTTCGTCTAGACTTAATTTTCTTTTAACAGTAACCCATGAATAAAAAGAAAAATCAATATTTTGACAATATATCTAAATTTCAAAATTTATCTTCTCTTTACTAAACAAGAATTTTGTTTCTTCCAATTAATCAAAAAAACAATTGTTTGTCTTCTACAATAAATTAAAAATAAATCTTTTGTGTACCAACTTAACTTCACCAAAATGCATTCTTTAAACCACAAGAAGAATTCACAAGTTTTCATACAAACATATATTTTGACATGTACAAAATAACAAACATATTAGTATGATTCATGGCATTAGTTCTTTTGTTTAATATTCTTCTTTCTAACTATCATGATGGCAAATAGTTACATAATCACAACAAAAATTCTTTCATTCATACTACATTAGCATGGATTATACATCACATTAATTCGATCTATACTACTCATTTATCATTACTAGCATGCATAGTTCTAAAATTAGAAAGCATGAGAACACCCACCTCTTAAGAAGATTGAAATCAATGAGAAAATTAGAACAACTCCTAGCTCCTAGCAATTCCTTCCCCTCCTAGCAAAATTTCTTCAAGCACAAAAACACTCTACTCTCTTTCTTTTTCTTTCTCTTATTTTGATTTACTTTTTGGTGTGAAAAAAGAAGAGAACACTAGGGTATTTATAAGACAATGCTAGGGTTCAATTTGCATTATTCTACACCTAATAAATTACTCAAATTAATTTCCCATCCCTTCACTTTCTTAACTTCTCCCTCAAACTCTCCAAATACTCTAACTCCCAAACTCCCAACCTTTCATCTCCCCACTATGCTACAAAACTCTAACTCCCCTCCTCCAGAAAGCTCAAAACCGGCCTACCCCATGTTCCAAACCAGCCAAACTCCTATGTGTGTACATGCACACACACATACAAAATAATTACAATTCTTATAGTTCTAAATGTGTACAAAAAGTTGTAACTTGTCATGTATTAGTCCAAACTCAACTTAAATTATGATTTTATTAATGGGCTTGTCCTATAGGCTTTTATTTTAATTTACTAACTTAATTATCCTGGTGGGCTTTCCCTTAAATTAATCTATTGGGCTAGGATTTATCTTTAGGTCCATGGACTAAAATGAAAAGGCTAAATAAGGTTATGCATGCTAAAATAAGAAATGAGAGTAAGAAAATGGAGATGGAAAATTAGCACGTGCATCATACGTGCAAAAATCGAAAAATGCATTTTAATCAAAATAGGGGGGAAATGAATTTTTATAAAATAGATTTGAAAAAATAAATAACTGAAACACAGAAAATATCACCCGTAGCGGTGGAAAAATACGTGATCGATACGTGCATCACGAGCACGTAAAATGCACGTAAAACTATAGAGATTGAAATATTATAGTTTAGTTGGCTCAAATCAATACGAAAAATGCATAAATAGTCAGAAATCCAAATACGTAGTGAAAACACGTTACAAAATACACGTGCGTAATACACAATGGCAAAATTGTCATTTTCAATTTTGCAAGGTGTTACATTAGCAATTAATCGAATTGTTTAATAAAATTACATAAAATAATGTCGATAAAATAAAATATACCTAGTCGCAATACGTAAAAATATGTTGATACCGTGAAATGAAGTTAGCAACTTCAATTTCATATGCGTCTTTAAATGATGACCCATTATATGGCTGCCGAATGATAAAGGATAAAGTACGCATCTCCAACTGATCACGGGCCATTGATTGATTGTACCTAATAGGATCAGATCGACCTGTATCCAAGAATTCTCGATTCTATCGCAACATTTTTGGTCATTTGTCAAAATTAGCCATGTGAGTCTCAATAGGGATGTTCCTATCTTTAAATGGAACATAGCAATTTGTGTATTTGTAAGTCCAATACTGTAGAAGCAATTTCAAATATGTTACAAACAGACAAATTGAAATATTATGATGCCATTATTTGAATAAAATTAATATTAAATAGATTTAATATTACCTCTAGAACTTGCCATGGCCCATTAAATGACTTGACTGTAAGTCTGCTACATGTGTCCAAATACAAATACAGTAGAGCCAATGCATGACTACCCCAGTCATATTTGGCAACTAAATTAAGATCTTCAAATGCGGCTAGCCAACCACATCTGACTAATCCAGCACCATTCGGATAAAGAAATGCACCGAGGAAGTACATAAATAAAGCTCGTGCAATCCTCATTGTTAGCGCGAAATCGGTTTCAAATGCTTCAATCAAAGTACTGGTAAAATAACGTTTGAAAAAAGAACAGCGTATACCTTGTCATTTCCAATCATCTCAGTTATTTCCGGAAAGAAGCGAGTCTGAATAATTTCAAAATTATAGGCATCGTCGTTACAAAGAGGCAACTCAATCCAACGATGTGAAACCCAACTCACCACATGGTAGGTGGAAAGTGTGGGTAGTTCCCACCATCTCTCTACCAGTACCTCGTCAAGCCGCATCGACGAGTTTTTTGTATTAATATTCATGAAACGGTGTCATTCCGCCTGCTCGACTAGTTGTTTAATTAGTGGGATACATGAGCAATACTTATTGTACATCTGGATTGGGTCCTTCTAATTTTTCCTGAATTTACAAAAACCATCCTCAGGGTTAACAGTAATATATTTACAAATATGATTGGAATCGTCTACTACACGATTCCAACTGGATTGATCAGTAATGTCGACATTCAAATTCTCTCCTTCAGCTTCGTTGCTTGAGTTGCCATGAACTGGCCTCTGTTCCCGCTTTGATTTCAACCGACCAATAAATCTTTTTATCGAAGTCATTGGCTAATATAGAGGAAATTAATCCTTTTATAATATTTTGGGATTGGTGTGTTGATAAAAACTATCATTGGGCAGATATTGAGATAAAGAGTGAGATGAGAGAAGGATGAAGATTGCAATTGTCGTTGAAAGAAACATGCTGAAATATATAGAACCAATTGTAGGGGCAAAATGCTCAAATCTGAATAAGAAAAGCCAAAAATCACGGATGAAATCACGAACGGAAAAATAAAAAAAATTCCCCAAAATTGTCGGACGGAACCCTAAGTTTCGTCTGATTCTTTGAAAAAGTAGCCGCAAATCACGGACTGATCTTCGACTTGCGTCCGATGCAATTTTGCATTTTTTTCTTTCTCCGACCGATCTTTGAGGACCATCTGATACTTAAATATTTTAAAATATTAAATTTGTTATTTAAAAAAATGCATTGATAATTTTTTCTAATGCGGGACGGATCTTAGAGTTTCGTCCGATCTTTTTTTATTTTAGATTGCTATATTATTGCATTTCACCACTGCTGCAGGCGAGACTTCATTATATGTATAATATATATTTTGCTATTTTTTAGCAATGATGACTGTGGATGCTCTAAGGGTTTAGGATGGGTAAAGGCAGATCTCAGGTTCAAGGCCAGACTATTTCGTAGTCTTTACTTTAAAATAAAAAAAATTATTAGGATGTGCATCACATGTGCAAATTATTTCTATTCTTTAATCTTTAATACTATAATGCGATAGTTGGGGTTGTGTAATTTGTAGACAAACGACCATCCAATCTCAACCACTTATTTTTAAGTGGGAGTTTTATTAACCATTCATTTATTCAACTGTTGTCAATTATCATAATACCCTCAAAGTTTAAATTTATTTACGACATAATTATTTATAAAAGTGTCACTCATATAAAATAAAAATTGGTGTCAATAAGGATAATTTGTAAATATTATGGTAAGGTTTTGGAATAGGTAAAGGGAGGTCTCAGGTTAGAGGTCAAACTACGTCGTAGTCTTTACTTAAATTTTTTTCACGTTATAACGTGCATCACACATGCAAATTACTAATAGCATTAGTTATTATTAGAGCTGGTATCGGATCCTATCGGGTCGGGTCCTTCACTACCCGGACCCGGTACCTCACAAGTCCAAAAATTGGACTCGAACCCGGACTTGCGATAACCGGGTCCGGGTGCTAGTTAAAATAATCTACCCGTCGGGTTCGGTAGTGTGAAATAAATATTTACATTTAAGTATTTTTCACCTGATATCCTACAGTATCAATAATTTTTGCACTTAAGTACATGAATAAGTATTATATTTACACATATATCTTCAATAATTACTATTTACATGTATATCTCTATAACCCTATTATTCAAATTCTATATTTTTGGGGGTATTTTTTAATGGGTCTGGGTCCGGATCTGGGTTGGTTCTATTTTGAGCGGACCTGGACCTGAACCCGAAAGCGCATCAGGTCTTATTTTAGGACCCAGACCTGTATAGATCGGATCGGTTCCGGTCCAACGGAAGATCCGAACCGGGTCCGGATAAAGGGTAAATGTGACAGTGCTAGTTATTATCATATTTCTACTATTTTAATGGGAGAGTTGGGTTATGTAACAAAATAAATATGTGCATAGTGACCAAACAAATATGTACAATGTTGTGTATAACCAATATGAAGGAGGTCTTAGGTTCAATACCAGACAACGTCAGAATTTTTACTTTTAAAAATATATTTATAAATAGGTACATGGCATGTGTAAGATACTAGTCTGATTTAAGCGGAGGGTTGTACATTCTAATTTCTAAATATATGGCTAAGAATTAACTGGGTGATGATTGATATAACTTTGACTTTGGAATATGTGGTTGAGGTTGGGTTTTTTTTTTCCTTATAACTTGAACGGGTAGGTTGTTGACTACATTTTATGTGACTCTTAACTCCCCAATTAGGCTGGAAATTACCACATGTGCATTACATATGCGCTCTTTACACATTCATTGGTTATTTAAATAGCTTTGACTTGAAATTTATAGTTAAGATTTAATTAATTGATCTTAAGTCACTGGTTTGATATAATTTCGACTTGAAAATATATGGTTGAAAATATATGGTTTAAATTGTGTTTCAGTTTTGGTTGCGGCAACAGATCAATAACCAGCACAGTCTATTATCAGCATAGATGTTGGAAAATAATCTATGTAGACTCACATATGTGACTAAATGTATAATTACTATTCTAAAGTCTAACCCAAATTAAAGTGATCTAATCAAGATTATGTAATGGGTTAAAAGCATATAATTTAAAGTGTGATATAACACGTGTAGAGACCGTAAAGTAAATTTCTCATTTTGTGATAGGCAAAATTGGAAATCAACAATTATCAATTAGGGTTATGGTCCCCTATATATACGTATCTTCTTGTTCTATCTGTCATCCCATCAACAGAAGAATAGAGAGACGGCCTCTCAAAGAAGTGCGTATCATATAGGAAGATCCAAACCCTCTGCGCAATCTCCATCAATGGCTTCAGGTTAGTGCTTCCGCTTTTAATGTTTTTCTTCATTTGATTTAGCAAAGATCTATGGTTTCATGATTTAAGATTTTATATTAAAGCACTTTTGCAGCATGATTAAGATCTAGATTCATAGAAACAAGTTTTAGATTGTTATTAATATTTTATGCATGTTCATAAGTGTATATAAAATTCCAACAATTGGTATCAGCGCCATCTTTGCTGAATTAATTGAAGAAATTTAGGGTTTCTTGTTTAAAGAATTTTAGGGCTTCTTGTTTAACGAAACTTAAGAAATTTAGGGTTCTATTTGATCTTCCTGCTTAAGAAATTTAATTGATAATAGTAATTGAATCCATTGCTTCAGATCTAGAATTAAAAAAAAAAAAATATTTTTATTTTAATCAAAACAGTAAGTTATGATTTGATGATCGTGTTTTTTGGATTGTTGTTAACTTTTGGCTTCAGATATGGTTTTGATTCTGTTAAAGATTATTAATAAACTCTGCCCATAGACTCTATATGGGGAGGTATTATACAGTTTAAATGGAACTGGGGGGCCCATGGGATAGAAGGCAACGAAATGCTTCTACTGCCGTTGCGTCACGTGGGTGATGTGGCGGATGCGTGGGGCCCGCCCGGTGCAGAAGGATGTGATCTCCGGCTATATGAATCCATAAAAACAAATATTTTACAAACTCGTTTCATCTTTAATCTAATTTGTGAATTTCAAGGACTATCGGATCTGTGGTCGATGATATACAAGTGACTGGATATATCTTTCGTCTTGTTATTTGGTCGTTGCTGGTTCCATACACATTGGACTGTTGGATATACTTGCTTTTATTTAGCACTTGAAACACAATTGTACAATTATGACTGAAAGATTTCCTAATGGTTTTACTGTTATCAATTTATATGGTTTTGATATGGATAATTAATAGAGAATTGTTCAGGGGTTATATGGGGATTTAATTGTTGGTGGGCCCACAGGTTAGGGATAGCAGCAATGCTGCTTGCTGCTGCCGCCCACGTAGCTTGTAGGGCCCCCATGAGGGACCCACGGGAAGAAACATACGGCTTCATTTATGTTAATGATAGCTTATATGGTGTTCATGTATGACTACGGCTTCATTTTCCAGAAAAGAATGATATTTATCAGTATATATTCATTAATTTTCTATTCATTAATTTGTGTTGACCATTCAGTTTTCTGTTAATGAAAATCAAATTTCTGTTACTAAAAGATATTTGTCCTATAATCGGATAAATTAAATTCAGTTAGATATTATTTTGATATTATCAAAACAGTAGATAGATATGGCTCTGTTATGGTTTTGTTATTTCAGATAAATATACATCACATTTTCTGTTATAGTTTTGTTATCACTTTAAATTGATATTATCTATCTAAAATAAAGTAAAATTGTAAAGTTAAGGTTAAGAAATTTTTTTGGGAAACAATTAAATTCAAATTTTGGTTTTGGTTTTTCTTATGAATGTCTAATATTTTGAATAGATCAATTGAAACAAAATGTTGCCAAAGTAAACTCTTTTGTGTAGATTAATTTATTTAAAATATCAAGATGATTGTGTGTTTGTAATTCATGCGTTTATTAACTGACCCAAAGGTAAGTTGATATTTGGTCAAATTTCATTCACATCTGTGGTAATAAATATGTGACAGTTATAAGGTATTCCATGTGAACAATAAGTCAGTCCAAAGAATGACTTATTATTTGACAGGATTTATTGTCAATATTTGATTACTACAACAAGAGTACCGCTTACAGTTAATGTTACTGTCCAAAGACTTGATATTAACGTTGTGCCTGGTATCTTGAGATGGGATTAACCATTATTTAAATTTATTGTTTTATATGGATTCTCATGTGAGCTTATTTTGTTTGTTTTTTTATTCTATATTCAGCTAGTTTATCATCCGCCGCCTCAATAACTGCTAACATCAATTCTATTCGCATGCTTAATGGGACAAATTTCAAGGATTAGAAAAGGACTCTTAAGGATATGGTAAGGAGTATAATTGCTCACTCCACCATACCTGAGTCCCTCTGGGGAGAAGCATTAAAGATAGAAGCTTACATTCTCAATAGAGTACCAACTAAAGCAGCTGCAAAAATACCTTATGAACTTTGGACAGGTCGAAAGCCTAGTCTAAAGCACTTTCACATTTGGAGATGTCCAGCTGAGACAAGGCCTTACAGGCCACATGAAAAGAAATTGGACTCCAAAACAGTGAGCAGCCTTTTTATTGGTTATTTTGAACGATCTAGGGACTATAAGTTTTATGATCCCACACTTAGGAATATTTTTTTAGACAGGAACTGCAACATTTTTTGAGGAAGTTGAGTTTGGTAGAGAAATAAAGTTCGAGACACTGCTTTTGAGGAGGAATTGGATTCAATTACAAACCCAATTCCTACTATCACTTTTGACAATATTCTGGTTCACACACCTATTATTGATCAGGAAGTGAATCCAGAACCTCAACAAGACAATGTTGAATAACCCCCATTCAAAATAAGGTCATTGTTCCAAAATAACAAACTCGGCAACCTCAAGAACCAGTGCCATTAAGGAGATCCACGAGAGAAAGGAAGAATGCTATTCCGGATGATTATATTGCATTTCTCCAAGAACATGAGGATGACAATGGAATGATGGAAGTTGATCCAATCACATTTCATCAGGCCATGAAAGGTTGTAACTCTTAAAAGTGGATGAATGCCATGTATGAGGAGTATAAGTCTATGCAAGACAACAAAGTTTGGGAACTTGTCCCATTACCAGAAGGTGCAAAACCAATTGGTTCTAAATGGATATTTAAGACCAAGAGGGATGCAAATGGTAATGTGGAGAGGTATAAGGCACGTCTTGTAGCTAAAGGCTATACTCAGAAAGAAGGCATTGATTTTACAGAGACTTTCTCTCCAGTTTCATCGAAAGACTCATTTAGGACAATTATGACAATTGTTGCTCATCTTGATCTTGAGCTACATCAGATGGATGTCAAGACGGCTTTTCTCAATGGCGACATTGACGAGACAATTTATATGGTGCAACCAGAAAACTTTGTATCGGGAGATCCAAAGAATATGGTTTGCAAATTGACAAAATCCATCTATGGACTCAAGCAAGCTTCTCGTCAATGGTACCATAAGTTTCATCAAGTAATTATCTCATTTGGTTTTGAGATGAATATAGTTGATGATTGTGTGTATCACAAGTTCAGTGGGAGTAAGCATATATTCCTAGTTCTATATGTCGATAACATATTGCTTGCCACTAATGATATAGACTTATTGCACGAAACTAAAAGGTTTCTGTCCAAGCATTTTGAGATGAAGGATTTTGGGGATGCCTCTTTTGTATTAGGAATTCTGATACACCGAGATAGTTCTCGAGGTATTCTAGGGTTATCACAAAAGGGATACATCGATAAAGTACTCAAAAGGTTTGGCATGTAAGATTGTAGACCAGGGGATACTCCTATTGCTAAAGGAGACAAATTTAGTCTCAATCAATGCCCTAAAAGTAACCTTGAAATTCAGGAAATGCAAAAGGATCCCTATGCATGAGCTGTTGGGAGTCTAATGTATGCTCAAGTATATACGCATCTGGATATTGCGTACATTGTTGGGATGTTAGGCATGTATTTAAGAAAATCTGGTATGGACCATTGGATGGCAGCCAAGAGGGTCATGAGGTATCTTCAGAGAACAAAAGACTACATGCTCACATATAGAAAATCAGATCATTTAGAGGTCGTAAGGTATTCTGATTCTGATTTCACTAGGGTGCCAAGATAGCAAAAGTCTACATCAGGCTATATTTACCTATTAGCTGGAGGAGCTATATCCTGGAAAAGTGTCAAACAGACACTTATAGCTTCTTCCACTATGGCAGCGGAGTATGTAGCATGTTATGAGGCATCGAATCATGGAATATGGCCGCGGAATTTTGTCACTGGGCTGCACATTTTGGAGAATATAGAAAGACCACTCAAGTTATTTTGTGACAATAAGTCAGCAGTGATGTATTCCAACAACAACAGGAGTTCGAAAAAGTAGAAACATATTGACATAAAGTTCCTAGTTGTGAAAGAAAGAGTGCAAAGTGGATAGATGTCCATAGAGCACATTGGGACAAACTCCATGATAGCAGATCCGCTCACAAAGGGATTACCACCCAAGGTCTTTTATGAGCATACTGCTCATATGGGTGTTGTATTATTTGATGATATCATGATTTAGTGGGAGTTTGTATTTTATTTGCATTATGTTTGTGTGAGACATTTATACATTTGGTTATTTTCTGATCAGAAATAAAGAATTCAGTTTTCTCACTCATTTGTTATGTTTTGGTTCTGACCTCACTTAAGTTTTAAAGAGGACCAGTTGGAAATAGGTATGTGCATAGATCACATTGCATGAAATTTGCATGCTACACATTCACACTTGATCTACGTCGTTTGATTATGTTGATATATGTGACCATTGATGAATTTAGTTACGATAAATGTAACGAAAATTTCTTTGATCCTATATTTACATGATTAATGGACGAGATTGTTTGGCTATGCTTTTGGTTATGATAGCAAAATTTTGAGCTCATAAAGTATGTACATTTATAAGGAGTAACATATGTGGCCCAAGTGGGAGATTGTTAGAAAATAATCTATGTGGGCTCACATATGTGACTAAATGTATAATTGCTATTCAAAAGTCTAATCCCAATTAAAGTGATCTAATCAAGATTAAGTAATTGGTTAACAGCAAATAATTTAAAGTGTGATATAACACGTGTAGAGACCGTAAAGTAAATTTCTCATTTTGTGATGGGCAAAATTGGAAATCAACAATTATCAATTAGGGTTATGGTCCCCTATATATACGTATCTTCTTATTCCATCTGTCATCCCATCAACAGAAGAATAGAGAGACGGCCTCTCAAAGAAGTGTGTATCATATAGGAAGATCCAAACCCTCTGCGCAATCTCCATCAATGGCTTCAGGTTAGTGCTTCCGCTTTTAATGTTCTTCTTCGTTTGATTTAGCAAAGATCTATAGTTTCATGATTTAAGATTTTATATTAAAGCACTTTTGCAGCATGATTAAGATCTAGATTCATAGAAACATATTTTAGGTTATTATTAATATTTTATGCATGTTCATAAGTGTATATAAAATTCTAACAATAGATACCCACCATCCCAGAATTTATTGGGAGATATGATGTATTACTTTGCGGCTACTCTATGTTTCTTTTGTCCCACCCACCACATTCCGGGTGGAGTTTATGTACTTTTGTTTTTTTTTGATGAACCGGATAGAGTCTTGCGACTCCAGCCAAACAAACAATACTAATTAATAAGCCGTACAAAAAGTTTTACAAGGCGTAAAACATGCCTGGAAATAGAACAACAAAAACGACTGTTAACATCAGAAAAAAATACAAAAGCAACTCACTCCTAACCGTTACGAAAACAAAATGCCAAGAAGAGTAACAACCAATAGCCAGAGAGAAGCGGAGCAGGCGGTTGGTGCGCCGGCACTCCCTCACCCCTCCTGCAGTGGGGAGCCCTTCGACAGCCAAGGGAAGCCCGGACGACACCGGCATCCTCGATCCGGACTTTAGTAAAACTAATGACTGCTTCCGACATGGATCGAGTATAGCATCAAGACTATCGCAACTCAGGCGATGACCCCTATAGGACAAAGGAGGGCAGTCGCAACCGTAGTCAGGCAACAGAAAGAAAAAACGCCATTGGCCCTCGGCCAGCAGGCTCCTGACGTCGGGAGGACTTCAGCGACCCGTCCAAGCCCACTCATAAAAAACCAAGCATTTCCTTTAATTACTTGCCGAAGGACTTCACTCAAAACACCCCAGGTTGGAAAATAAGATAATTCAAGCAAGAAAACTCCATAACATAGTGAGATGAAAGAGAGCATCATAGAATCCACAAACTAATAAAGGAGCAAAGAGATCAGCTCCTACGATCTGCGCAAGTTGAGAGACCTGAGATGCCTAATCTTCCTCTCTCTCAAAACCTCAAAGAGCAAAAGAAAACATACAGGCAGAAAAGAAAGATGCCAAACGAAAATAAAATGCCCTTAAGAGAGATCAAAATACTCAAACCAAACTGTGAGATAAAACACTAATAACAGTTAACATACTAGGCTAAAGATGTGCTAGTACACACCAGCCAGTAGAACAAACTAGAAAGAAACCAACCAAAATAACTCCTGTATCTAAAGAAGCTAGAGAGACCAGAGCAACACAGCTAGAGTATCAGAGATCCGTTGGGACCAAAAGAAACCACCCAAAAAACTACCTCCACCGAGCCTCAAAAACTGGAGATGTAACCCAGGGCAAAAGAAACCATGAAGAAGCAGCCCACTGGATAAGAAACATCCAGTTCTTCAGTCCTGTTTAAACAATACAGAGACAATAAATAAACGCCGAAGCAACGACAATTATAATGCATTAAGAGTACGGAGGCAATGTAAAGAGTCATCTAGTCTATGACTGAAAAGAGAGTCCCTAGCTTCCGTTTTTAATGTAGAAGACCAGAAATTAAAAAGAAATAAAAAGTCTGCAATTAATGTAGAAATAGGGGATGCTTTGTGCTTGAATAACCTCTTATTTCTTTCTAACCACGTGATCCAAATAATAATTTGAACCGATAGATTCCATGATTTGCGGTATCTTTTATTCGTGGGAAGTACGGACCAACTAGAGTATAAGTTGGATGGAATCGAAGAGACTTCCCAGGCTAGAGAACAAATTTTCCATAAGGGGCAAATGAAGTCGCATTCGACAAAAAGGTGGTTTACATCTTCAAAATTATTAGAGCAAAGGGGGCATGTCTGACCCCATGCCAAATTCCTTTTGTTGAGGATTTCAACAGTGAGCAGTTTGTTGTAGATGGTGAGCCAAGAGACTATTTTAACCTTCAGAGGGGCACAAGTGCTCCAAATAAAATCGGCGATAGGGGAATTGATGCCTCGAAAGTTTAGAAACTTATAAAAGGATTTAACAGTGAAATTCCCCGCCGAGTTCCAACGCCAGCTAAAATCGTCTTTTGGGTGCCAAATAGAATGGTTGAGGGTAGATAGGAGGTCGTTGAGATCAGAAGCAAGGTGTGAAGGAATATCGGCTGAAAATTGGATGATCCAATGCCTTTGCGAGTTAATAAGAGTGAAAGACTGAGCCGCTGTGGCTAGGGGATCGGAAGCCAGACGGAACAGTGCTGGGAAAGCGGAGGCTAACTTGATGTTACCAATCCAGAGATCAGACCAGAACTTGGTCTTCGATCCTTCGAAACAATCATGGAGGATACCGCATTGGAATGCAGCAGCCGCTTTCCGAACCCCCCTCCAGAATGAGGAGGCATTGCGGTGAATACTGGGTGGGAATTCCCTCATAGGTCTAGTGGAAAAACAGTTAACCTTGATACTTTGGATCCACGGAATATGGTCAAATTTTAAGCATCTCCACAGCCATTTATCCAACAAAGCAATGTTTTGGTGTCTGAGATTTAACACCCCTAATCCCCCTGCTTCCTTGGAAGAGCAGACCAGTTTCCAGTTGCTAAGGTGCAAACCTGGCTTGATAATGGAGGATGCAGACCAGAAAAAGTTACTTCTAATTTGATCTATTCGCCTGATTACCCAAGAGGGAATATAATAGAAAGACATCATATAAAGGGGGATAGAGGAGAGAACCGAGTTCAGGAGGATAAGTCTACCCCCACGGGAAAGGAGTTTTCCGGACCACACGTTAAGTCTGGATTCTACCTTTTCAATCATGGGCAACCAATCAGCTTTATGTAGCTTACCCCATCGCAGGGGGATGCCCAAATACGTAATGGGAAAAGAGGCAATAGGACAGTTAAAGAAGTTGGATATGTCACTCTGGCGATTGGGAGAGGCTCCCAGCCAAAGAACAGAAGATTTTTGGAAATTGATTGAAAGACCCGAAGCTAATTCAAAGCAATACAACAGAAGTTTTAGGTTGCGGAGAGTATGAGAATTTGGTTTAGCGAAGATGATCGTATCATCAGCGTACTGCAAATTCAGCACACCATGAAAGTCATGTGATTCACCTAGACCTTCAATGATTTGAGCATCCCAAGCATTGCGAAGAAGTTTACTAAAAACGTCTGTTACGAGACTAAATAAAAGGGATGAAAGTGGGTCTCCATGATGTAGGACTTTGTAATGGACTCAGTACTCTGAATTTGTTTTATTAATTCCTTATTAATAAAACAGGGTGGCCAGACTCCAACTTTTTTTAGAAGAAAAAAAAAACAGCAACCCACCCTAGTATTACTCGGAGGAAAGTCTCAAAATATTACACTTTTGTTTGGTAATCCTTTGGTACAAACCTTTCTTGGCAATTTCATTATATTTTCATTAATAAAATCTAGTGGTATTTGTATATATTAATTCTGTTTGCAAGTGCAGTACCTGCCTTAAACCAAAAAATTCTTATGTCCTCATGTTGTGATAGACAATGTGAATTCAAAATTAGTTCAATATTGCAATATTCCTGTCTTTATCGTAAAGGGAGGTATGGTCGATTTTTATTATTATTTATGCCATTTTCAAAACTATTTGTAAAAAGATGACAGTTGTCAAACTAATCACACTCAGGGACTCAACAACTATACTCGCCATTTCTAATAGCGATTTTAATTATTTCGTGGTCACTGTTGGGACACGGCGAGTGTAGTTCTAATTTTTTTTGAAAAACTTGACGTTTCCAATGACGAGTTTAGCTCAAAATTTTTAAGCAGAACTTGTCGTTCCAACTGCAAAATACTTTATATTGAACTTGTTGTTGGGAACGACGACAGTGAAACTCTCTGGTGGACTTTTGTGAATTTTCAACAAAAAAAAAAATCATAGAAGAGCTCGCACTTCCCAACAATGATGAGACACATACTAAACTCGCTGTTGTGAACAACGAGCCTACTGGAACCCTATTAGACTTACCCAACTCCGTTCAACTGATTTCTCATTTATCTATCTCTCTCTCCACCCAATCCTCTCTTCGAAGTGCGTGTTGTGCGGAATACTAACTAAACCAACAATCAAACCAACGCGGAAACAAAGAGAGAACCAGCGAGAGAAAAACAGAAAAACAAGCAACACAAGAACACAAGATTTACGTGGTTCGGCAAAACGATGCCTACATCCACAAGGGGCGGTTGGGGTTTCTTTACTATGATCTCCAATGGGCAAACAAAGCCTTTACAAGAGATGACGGCTACAAAATCCGAATAAGGTGTTACGATTTACAAAACCCTAACGGGTGTATTTATAGGGAAACTATTGGGCCTTTCGAAATGGGCCTATTCTGGATCCAAAACCCGCCGACAGTCGACTGGTCTTCATACCAGTCGACTGATAATTCCTTCGGGACAGTCGACTGATCAGTCGACTGCTGCTGTTGTATCTTTAGTCTTTGAAAACTCCTCTCTGGACAGTCGACTGCTCCTCCATCCAGTCGACTGAAGCTCTGAAACTTTCGAACACTGTAGATACCAAATACCAGAATCGAGCCATTATCCTACAATCTCCACCTTGGCGAGATCTTCCAAGTATCCAACAATCTCCACCTTGGTGAAATCTTCCAAGTAGCCCAAGCAATCTCCACAAATACTCCAAAACAACTGCTCATCACCAAATGTAACAAAAAAAAACCCAAACTCCACCTTAGTATGATATCACATACTAACCAAACCAATAGCAAAGCACTATCCCAATCGCCCATGCCAAATTATCAAACATGCAAAATATTAGCCAGGTTCATGCAATGCTTGAACTTGGCTGCCCCAACAACTTTGGTCAACATATCAGCAGGATTATCAGCTGTTCCAATCTTCACCAAATGAATATCACCATCCTTTATCAAATCACGCACAAAATGATAACGGACATCAATATGTTTGGTCCTCGAATGATGAACTTGGTTCTTCGCTAAATGAATAGCACTCTGACTGTCACAGTGTACCTCCACCTTCTCCTGATGAATTCCCAAGCTCTTCAAAAGTCCATGAATCCAAATAGCTTCCTTCATGGCCTCAGCAACCGCCATGTATTCAGCCTCAGTAGTAGACAACGCTACAGTGGACTGCAAATTTGACCTCCAACTTATAGGTGCCCTAGCCATAGTAAACAAATAGCCTGTAGTAGACCGCCTCTTATCTAGATCACCTGCATAGTCAGAATCAACATATCCAACCAATAACCTGCTAATATTGTCATCCCTTTCAAATTTCAAACCCACATCTGTGGTGCCACTTATGTACCTCAAAATCCATTTAGCCGCTTGCCAATGCTCTTTGCCTGGATCATGCATATATCGACTAACCATACTCACCGCCTGAGAGATGTCTGGTCGAGTACAAACCATGGCATACATCAAACTGCCAACCACACTAGTGTAAGGTACATTCGCCATATACTGTCTCTCTTCATCTGTACTTGGAGACTGAGAAGCACTAATTCTGAAATGACTGGCTAAGGGTGTGCTAACTGGTTTAGTTTTCTCATCTATACCGAACCGTTTCAGCACCTTCAAAAGATATTGCTTCTGTGTCAAACTCACTACGCCCTTTGCTCTGTCTCTAGCTATCTCCATCCCAAGTATCTTCTTGGCTTCACCAAGATCCTTCATCTCGAATTCAGAACTCAGCTGATTCTTCAAATTTTGAATCTCCTTAGCATTTTTAGAGGCAATCAACATATCATCAACATATAATAACAGATATATAAAAGAACCATCCTGCAATTTCCTGAAGTAGACACAATGATCAAACTCACTTCTGGAATATCTCTGCACCTTCATAAACTGGTCAAACCTCAAATACCACTGCCTTGGAGATTGCTTCAACCCATAGAGAGACTTCTTCAACCTGCAAACACAATTTTCCTTCCCAGCAATTTTGAACCCATCTGGCTGCGACATATAAATTTCTTCATCTAGATCCCCATGTAAGAATGCAGTCTTCACATCCATCTGTGTCAATTCAAGATCAAACTGTGCTACCAATGCCAACAAAATCCGAATAGAAGGATGCTTCACAACTGGAGAGAACACTTCATTATAGTCAATACCTTCCTGTTGAGCATACCCCTTTGCAACTAGTCTAGCCTTGAACCGAACACTGCCTTTTGGACCTTCTTTCTTCGTATACACCCACTTGCAACCAATTGCTTTCTTCCCCTTTGGTAGTTGCACTAGATCCCAAGTCTTATTCTTATGAAGAGAGTTCATCTCTTCATCCATAGCAACTTTCCAATCTGCATTTTCTGAACTTCTAGTGGCTTCTTTGAAGTTGGAGGGAACTTCATCATCCACAATGGGAAGAGCAAATGCAACTGTATCTGTAAAGCGACACGGTCGTTTGATATCTCTTCTTTGCCTTCTTACTGCAATTGATTCTTCCTGCTGGATAGGAACTTCTTCATCATTCTCACTATCAACCACATCATCTTCATCTTGGACAGGAACAGGATTTTCAACTGACAACTTTTCTAACTCCACCTGTTGGAGAACTCTCCTACCAGTCGACTGGTAATTGCCAACAGTCGACTGTCCCGAGCTCCCACTCTTCTGCTGTTCTAGACCACCAGTCGACTGCTCCTGTACATCAGTCGACTGTCCCGAGATTCTGCTACTTACCTGTTGGAGAACTGTCCCACTCTTCTGCTGCTCACCAGTCAACTGTCCTATACCACCAGTCGACTGTCCCGAGTTAATCATGCTGGTCTCATCAAAAGTCACATCCCTGCTGATTACTAACTTCTTCTGTTCTGGACACCACAACCTGTAACCTTTGACACCAGTACTAAAACCAACAAATATAGCCTTTTTGGCTCTTGCATCAAGTTTAGTTTCAGTTACATGAAAATAAGCAGGACAACCAAATATATGCAAAAAACTATAATCAGATGCAGGTTTACCACTCCATACCTCAATAGGCGTCTTGCCTTCAAGTGCTGCTGATGGTAAACGGTTGACAATGTGGCTTGCATATATAACAGCTTCTGCCCAAAATGTCTTGTTCAATCCAGACTGTGCTAACATACATCTCACCTTCTCAAGTAAGGTTCTGTTCATCCTTTCTGCAACCCCATTTTGCTGTGGAGTCTTCCTAACTGTGAAGTGCCTTTGGATCCCTTCATCTTCACACAATTTCAGAAACGGATCATTCTTATATTCCCCTCCATTATCTGACCTCAGAACCTTAATCTTCCTACCAGTCTGATTTTCAACTTTCTTCTTCCAACTTGTGAACAATGTCAAAACTTCATCTTTATGCTTCATGGTATATACCCAAACTCGTCTGGAGTAATCATCAACAAAAGTAACAAACCAGTGTCTACCACTCATAGAAGGTGTCTGAGTAGGGCCCCAAATATCTGTGTGCACATAATCGAGGATACCCTTTGTCTGATGTACAGCTGTACCAAATTTCACCCTAGTTTGCTTACCCAAAACACAATGTTCACAAAATTCCAACTTGCACCCTTTAGCATCTTTAAGCAACCCTTGCTTCACAAGCCCCTGCAAGGCCTTTTCTCCTGCATGCCCGAGTCGCATATGCCACAACCTGGTAGAGTCGGGAACAACCTGTTTAGGCTTCTCAGTTACACTGGCAGCCTGACCCAAATATGTTTTTCCCTGCAAGAAAAACAAGTTCCTCTTTCTTTGCCCTTTCATCACCACGAGTGATCCGCTAGTCACCTTCAGAATGCCACCTTCACTAGCAAATTTCAATCCACTGGCCTCCAAAGCACCTAGTGAAATCAGATTCTTTTTCAAATCTGGAACATACCATACATCTGAAAGCTCCCTAATAAGACCATCGTGCATTAGCAATTCAATCTTCCCGATTCCTACCTTCTTACAAGGTGCATCATTTCCCATCAAAACTACACCACCATCCATATACTCCAAAGAAGTAAACCACTCCTTTTTCCAAGACATATGATAGGAGGCTGCTGTATCAAGAAACCATACTTCTTGATAAAGTGAGGGACTAGAAGCAAGTGCAAAAGAAAAATCCTTGCCACTTTCTAAATTATCAACAGTCACATTTGCAGTCGAATTTCTCTTATTTCGTAGCTTTGGACAATCCTTTTTCCAATGCCCCTTTTCATGACAGAAAGCACATTCATCTTTGGCCGGTATTTTCCTGTCCTTCGAAACTCCTCTCGATTTGGAACGAGATTTGTTTTCCTTTTTCCCAGGTTTGGACTCAGATCTGGTCTCAGTCCTGCCCCTTACAATTAAAGCTTCAGAAGTTTCTCTATCAACCATTTTATCCCTTCTCCTAGTTTCATTATTCAACAAAGCATTTGCAACATCTTCATATTTCACAGTATCCTTTCCATATAATAAAGTAGTTGCTAAATGATCATAACTTTCAGGTAATGAATTCAACAGAATTAGGGCTTTATCTTCATCCTTAATTTGCTCATCCAAATTTAACAAATCAGCCAACAATTTATTAAATGATTCAACATGAGCATTCATAGACATACCTTTCGTATAGGTGAAGCGAAAAAGTCTCTTCTTCAAATACAGCCGATTCTCCAAACTTTTCCTCATGTATTTGTCTTCGAGTTTCTTCCACAACACCGCAGCAATGGTATCCCTCATCAAATCATACTTCTGAGCCTTCTCAATAAAGAGCCGAATAGTCCCACACGCAACTCGATTCAACTTCTTCCAATCTGCTTCGGACATATCCTTAGGTTTTTCTACCTCCAAAGCAACATCTTGTTCTTGTTGAACAAGAACATCCAACACCTCACATTGCCACATCCCGAAATTGTTTGTCCCATCAAATTTTTCAACTTCAAATTTTGCGTTGTGAATCGTTGTTCTTGACGAACTTGATCCCACAACATCCTTGGTTGCATCTGCATCACCCGCCATCTCCCTCTAGGTCGAACCAACAGCTCTGATACCACTTGTTGTGCGGAATACTAACTAAACCAACAATCAAACCAACGCGGAAACAAAGAGAGAACCAGCGAGAGAAAAACAGAAAAACAAGCAACACAAGAACACAAGATTTACGTGGTTCGGCAAAACGATGCCTACATCCACAAGGGGCGGTTGGGGTTTCTTTACTATGATCTCCAATGGGCAAACAAAGTCTTTACAAGAGATGACGGCTACAAAATCCGAATAAGGTGTTACGATTTACAAAACCCTAACGGGTGTATTTATAGGGAAACTATTGGGCCTTTCGAAATGGGCCTATTCTGGATCCAAAACCCGCCGACAGTCGACTGGTCTTCATACCAGTCGACTGATAATTCCTTTGGGACAGTCGACTGATCAGTCGACTGCTGCTGTTGTATCTTTAGTCTTTGAAAACTCCTCTCTGGACAGTCGACTGCTCCTCCATCCAGTCGACTGAAGCTCTGAAACTTTCGAACACTGCAGATACCAAATACCAGAATCGAGCCATTATCCTACAGTGCGAAAACCCAAAATCCTAGCTTCCTTCTTCCTGGTGTTCATTATTTGCGGTGAAAAAATCATAGATTCCAAAGCACTCTTATTCTTCTCTCATTCTCGGAATCATAACTATCATCTCCATAAAGGTATTTATGAATTATGAATAAGATTTTTACAAAATGTTTTAATTGTGAATTATGAATTATGATTTATATATATATTGTTTCAAATCGTACGGTTAGAATTGAGGTTATTGAAATGAGTTAATTGTAGTTAAAAAATATGTTGATATACGATTAATTGTTGTGAAATTTCGAATTCCCACATAGTGTGCTACGAAATGCCCATGATTGGAGTTTTTTTGATATTAATTTGAGGGTGGATTGATGATCGTCATGACAATGTAGTAACTAATTTGTTCATTTATGCGTAGGTATGAAATACAGAATTCACGTTTGGTGTTATTATGAGGGAGAATTTTTCGTGACCCGAAAGTATGATTAAGTTATAGAGGTGCTGAACTTGAATAACGAGTTATTAGTTGTCGATGAGAAGAAGAAGATAAAGATGAGACATGTGAAAAACATGAAGAAAATGAAGAAGATAATGTTATTAGGAAGCACATGACATTGTTCAAGATAATATTATTGGTGAAGTACACGGCGTTGTTCAAGATAATGTTATTGATGTTAATAACATCCAGAGCATTGAAGGGCTAAAATTCCCTCCTCTCAACAAGGGTTTCTTGCACATGTTGTGGAGTCTGAATTGGTTGACTGGGTTAACAATGCGGTCGTCCATCAACTTGAAGGGCCTTCATATACCGTTGTCGGCGAAGATGACTTATACATTGGGCAAATGTTTGAAACAAAAGAGGATGTGCAGGATGTTGTGAAAACGTTTCTCATAAAGCAACACCGCGAATTTGTAATAGTGAAATCGTCGAAAATTGTGTACAGTCTAAAATGTAAAATGACACCAAAGCTATACAATGTAGTGGATTGCATTGAACTTGTTGGGATTGTGTTGAAGTTGAAAGTGTATCATATCTCATTATGATATTTTGAATTCGTTGGAATCTTGATAATGGTTGGGTTGTAATATTTTTCTCTGGAACCGTGTTTGTATATATACAATGTTGGGATTGTGTTGGATTGGAAGATTATTGAATTCATAAAATAGTGTTTGGTTAACTTTATAAATGTAAACAGGAACATTAGTGCGAATTGTGTTTCAAAATTTTAAATTTCTACTGGACACGCTGCTCCCAACAGTGGTAACTCGTTGTTCCCACTAGCGAGTTTATGTATTTTTTGCTCGATGTTCCCAACAACAGGCTTTGTTTTGGAGTTTTTTTCGAAAATTCACCAAGTCCAACAAAGAATTTCACTCTTTGTGAAATTTCAAATCAGTAGACTTGCCGTTCAAAACAACGAGTTTAGTATATTTTCCATCGCTGTTGGGAAGAGCGAGCTCTTCTGTGGATTTTTTTTCTCGAAAATTTACCAAGTTCAACAGAGAGTTTCACTTTTTATGAAATTTCAAAAATGTACAGTCGTCATTCCAAGAGCGAGTATAGTATAAATTACAACGTTGTTTGGAACGATGAGTCTTATTTGAAATTTTGAATTAAACTCGTCGTTGATAAATGCAAGTTTCTAAAAAAAAATTAGAACTACACTCGCCGTGTCCCAACGGTGACCACAAAATAATTAAACTCGTCGTTGGGATCAGTGAGTGTAGTTGCCGAGTCTCTGAGTGCAACTAGTTCGACAACCGTCATTTTTTACAAATAGTTTCAACGAATGACATTAAAAAAAAATGGGTATCATGGCAATGATAAAGACAACATGAAAGTTTTTTTTTTTTGTTTTTTTGGAGTGCAGACAACATGAAAGTAAGCAATTAGTTTTGTCTGTTTTGTTGCATGACAACGTCTCTTAATTATTAATTATCTTTGGAGTAGTATTAGTTTCTTTTTTTTTCCTTTTCTTTTTAAGGCTAATTTAATTATCAGTACTTGAACGTGTATATTATTGCATTTTCTCTTGTCTGTTTGATTATGTGGAATTAGAATTGGGTAGGTGAGTATAAGGACAGAAGGGTTTGGTGAGGGAGGTAGGGGAGGATGGTCAGAGAGGGAAAATTCTACCAACCATGCTTTGCGAATTGGGAAAGAGATGTGCTACATATATGTTCTTTCAAACATGTGTTGCTTTGGGATGAAGACGGTTTACAGGGTGCATAGTCGTTGGATCCGCTTCTAATTATGCACTAGATTTGCTACATGCATTATTTTGTGCACTCTTTTCTTCGATACTTGATTTTTAAATTTGTGTGCATTCAAGAAAAATGTTTTTCATTAATTTTTTTAATATTTTAGAATGTTGTGAACGTAAACTAATAAACATGTCCTAGTGTCATTAGAGAAGCAGTTAGACATGATCATTATACTTGGGGTTTGTTTGATTGGTTGTAAAATATTTTCTAACTAGAAAGATTAAAAGAAATATGTAGAAATTAGTTCTAAAAAAGTGATTTATTTGGATGTAATTTTAATGTAGTATAGAATAAAGATAAGAGAAAAAGTAATTTAATGTAGAGAGTTAGGTGGAATTACTTTACTGGATAGAGTAAAAAAATTGGAGAGAAATAATTTTTAATTCACTACAGTAGCGCTACAGTGCACTTCGGGTGAGTTCAACCGTGTTTTTGTGAATTTCTTTTGGAGCTACCGCAGCGCTACAGTAGCTATTGTAGCGCTAGAGTAGGAAAATATTTCCAATCAAATCCAACGCAACCAAGCCGCTATTAAAATTGATTTCGGAGAATTTCGGTTCAAGAAATTTATTTCATGGCAATCAAACATGCCCTTGAAGGGGACACAACTAAACTAACATGGACTAAAATGCAATTAGAGATTACTTGGTAACGAAGGGAAACAAGGGATAAAAGCTATATATATTATAACAAATGCACAATACCTGGGCCGTTGGATCAACTTGATCATGATCCAATAGTCATAATCGAGCCCACATGAACCCTTTCTCCTCTTCACATGAACCTGGTGGTACTTATTGAAAACAAATTTGGGAAATAATAATTTTTTCTTATTCCCTTATTCTTTACTGTATACATATATATATAAGGATTACATTCTTGGAGGAGAAGAAAGGAGATTGAGAGAAGATTGAGGGGTGAGAGATTTGGGAAATCTGTTTCCTATAGATTAGAAAACAGAATATATACATTAGTACTTACTATATTTCAACACTCCCCCTCAAGTTGGTGCATAGATATTGAACATGCCCAACTTGTCAACAAATTTCAAGAAAAGCCGACTCGAAACTGCCTTGGTCAGGATATCTGCAAGCTGATCTTCTGACTTCACTTTAGCTATCTCAATGATTTTCTCATCCAATTTCCCCTTGATGAAGATTCTATCCACCTCTACATATTTTGTCCTATCATGTTGAACTGGATTGGCGGCAATATCGCATGCTGCTTGACTATCACAATACACCTTCATAGGTTCATTCAGACCACATCCTAAGTCCTGCAATAAGAGTTTCAGCCATAGAGCTTCCGCTATACTTAAAGCTACTCCGCGATACTCAGCTTCTGCACTAGAGCGTGCAACAACATTTTGCTTCTTGTTTCTCCATGTAACTAGATTTCCTCCAACAAAGGTGAAGTATCCAGAAGTGGAGCGTCTATCAATTATAGATCTTGCCCAATAAGCATCAGTATATGCCTCAACCTTCAAGTGACCATGTTTCGCAAATAGGACCCCTTTTCGTGGAGCAGACTTAATATATCTCAGAATTTTCATCACTGTATCCATGTGATGTTCCTGAGGTGCATGCATAAACTGACTTACCACACTTAAAGCATATGGTAAATCTGGCCGTGTATGTGCAAGATACATCAATCGTCCAACCAATCTCTGATATCTTTCCTTATCACAGGTCACATGATCAGATTCGTTACAAAGTTTCAGTCCTTCTTCCAATGGTGTACTAATCGGTTGACAAGCGGACATTCTAAATCAATAGCATATTTTCTTTGAGACAGAAATATCCCCTTTCTTGAGCGAGAAACTTCAATACCAAGAAAGTATCTCAAAGAACCAAGCTCTTTCATTTCGAACTCTTGTGACAAGTAGTTCTTTAATGCCTTCCTCTCCTCAGGATCATCTCCAGTTACTATCATATCATCTACATAAATAATGAGAGCAGTAATTTTACCTTATTTCCTTTTTAGGAATAGAGTATGATCAGAATTACTCTGATAGTATCCGAATGTCCTCATTGATTTTGTAAATCTCCCAAATCAAGCTCTTTGCGACTGCTTCAGTCCATACAATGCTTTCTTCAGACGACATACTTTGTTGCTGTGTTGAACTGGTTTATTCGACCCTGGTGGAAGATCCATATAGACTTCTTCTGTCAATTCCCCATGCAAAAATGCATTCTTCACATCAAATTGCTCCAACGGCCAGTCAAGATTTGCAGCAAGTGACAGTAAGACTAGAACAATATTGAATTTTTCATCCGGTGCGAATGTATTTCATAATCAATTCCATACGTTTGTGTGTACCCTTTGGCAATCAGCCTTGCTTTGTATCACTCTATTGAACCATCAGACTTGTACTTCACCGTATAAATCCATCTGCATTCTACTAGCTTCTTTCCTACTGACAGCTCGACTATCTCTCCCAAGTCTCGTTCTTTTTCAAGGATTTCATCTCCTCATCCATAGTTTCTTTCCTCCTTGGATCAGTAAGGGCTTCCTGCACACTGTTAGGAATGGATACAGTAGATAATTGATTTACAAATGACTTATTTGATTCCGACAAGCAGTGAGTGGATACATAATTACTCATGCGATATTTGACGTTACTAGTGAGATTAGGTTCATAAGTGGGTTTTGGAATACCTCCATTAGTACAGTACGGGAGTTCTCTTCTAGGAGGTTCGGACAATAATGACGATTGGTTTTGGGATTCTGACGGTTCACTCTCACTGAAATTCGGTACTGGTTGCAATTCTTCAAGAGGATCTTCTGCTAGTTGCAATTCTTCAAGAGGGTCTTCTTCCCTTCGTTGTAGTTCTTCATGAGGGTCTTCCTCCCTTGCTAGATCTTCATTCAAGTGTTCACCATTATTTGTATCCAGTTGTTCGTTCTACTGACAATTACTTTATCATACCCAAGAGTCTGAACTTCGCTTTGGTACTCCTTCTGAAGTTCAGCCGCAGAAGAAGAAAAATACATCTCATGTTTATGGAACACCACATCCATAGTCACAAACATCCGTTGAGTTGGTGGGTGATAGCAACGATACCCTTTCCGATTCATTGCATATCCCACAAAAACATATTTCACTGCTCGGGGGGTTAACTTACTCCGCTCATGATGATGTAGGTGAACAAATGCGACACACCCAAACACACGAGGTGGTAGGTTGACAACAGTTGGCGCATCCACTGCATTAGTCAGTGCTTGAAGTGGAGTGCTGAAGTTCAGAATATGAGAAGGGACTCGGTTGATTAGGTATGCTGCAGAGGTAAGGGCTTCCCCCAATACATGAGTGGGAGATTGCCAGAAATAAGTGAAGCACGGACTACTTCAAGCAAGTGTCTGTTCTTCCTTTCGGCCACGCCATTTTGTTGAGAAGTTTATGAACATGTAGTCTGGTGAACAATTCCATGTTCTACCAAATATTGTTGTAGATCTGTATTCAGGTACTCGCCACCACTGTCACTTCTGAGAACTTGAATGTGTGCTTTATACTGAGTCATAACCTGCTTATGAAATTTTTGAAATAAACCACTAACTTCTCATTTAGATTTCATTAAACAAATCCAAGTCATACGAGTGCAGTCATCAATAAATGTCACAAACAATTTAGCTCCTCCAATAGTGGTATTTCTGGATGAACCCCAAACATCAGAATGAATAATCATAAATGGAATCGTGCGTTTATTCAGATTGCAATGAAAAGAAATATGGTGACTTTTTGCTAATTCACATACATCACAACGAAAACTAAAAATATCCAATTTCGAAAATAAACTGGGAAATAATTTAAGCCAATAGCCAAACGATGCATGTCCTAGACGTCGGTGCCACAACCAAATTTCTGATTGCTTCTCCCCCTCGGATTTATTAACGGCAAAAGCTTGAGTCAACCTGTTTGAACTCTCAGAAACCAAATCCAGATAATAGAGTTTTCCACGTCTAACCCCATAACCAATCGTCCTGCGAGTCTGAATATCCTTAAAGACACAAAAGGAAGGCCAAAAAATAACAAGACAATGCAGGGTATTAGTAATTTGGGTGACAGATAACAGATTAAAATTTAAGGATGGGACTACTAGTATTGTATCTAATGTTAGATCTTTTGTGAGAGATATGGAACCCTCGCCAATAACGGAGGCAGGATCACCATTGGCAGTGGATACTGTGGATTTGGTAGATGGGTGTAAGGTTTTAACTTGTCTAGAATCAATAGTCGTATGATCGGTAGCACCAGAATCAATTATTCATATATTATTCATAACAAATGCAGAAATATTAAAAGCCTTACTGTTATCGCTAAATCTGGTGTGGGGGCAAACAGATAGTATTTGTGAATTCTTGGAAAACTTTGAATAGCAAACCTGTTACCTATTCCGCCGGAGTTTGATCGTTGACTCCCGCCGTTCACCTGCAAAAAGTGCGAGACACCGGGGTTGATCCCGGCGATGCACCCTCCGACGCTCAAGTCAGTAATCTGGGAGATTATGAAAGAGCGTAAATTGGCAAAAGATTGATTACCTCTTAATGGAGATGGATGGGGGGTATTTATAGTCGTCGTTGGGGTCAGATTAGGAATGTAATCCCTATGGTTAGATAAGGAATGTAATCCCTAATTTCCAGTGAAAGGATAGATATGAATCAGGGCCGTTGATTAGGATTAATCAGAAACCCTAATTCTATCTTGCTGGACTGGGTTTGTTGCGGGTTGAAACCCACATCCAGTTGAGGTGGATCCGTTCGTGGGTTAGTGGGTCTTCGAAGAGGAGAACCGGTACCCGCTTCAGACCCATTGGTAGGTGAAATTACCAGTTTACCCCTAAGCTTTAAGATTCGTTCCTGATTTGGATGGTTCTGATTTAACCCCATTTTTAGCCATATCACGAGCCCCCCATTCCCGAAGACTGAGCATGATCAGCCTTTGAGGAGTAGTTTTACTGTTTTAATGGCTAGCGGAATTGTATTGTAGTCCAAAATGGAAGGTTTCGAATCTTTGCATGAGGTAGTATGGTGATTTTCTAAGTTAGTGGCATGCTTTGAGCTGTTCTTGAGCTCTTCCGGACATTTGGTGATTTTTATCTATTTTTTCAGAATATTTACTCAATTTTGAGAAGTGTTGATTCGTCGTTCGGGGGTCTTAATAAATGATCCTAGGCAATAATTATTTACTTGGGGGTTTAAAAATATTCCCCCGACTTTATAATTATTTTCCAGGATTTTTAATTAGTTTTCCCAAATTTTTAACCATTTTTTCGCAATTTTTTGAATAAATAAAACGATTTTAATAAATAAAATACCGAATTAAGGCGTGGCGCGATCTGGACCGTTGATCTTGTGTGAGCGCGAATTTCTGAAAGATCGTATGGCCAGAGTCGCTCGGCAGAATTTTCTCTGCTTTTGTGGTTCGGATGGGCACTTGCTCGGAATCCGAGCGAAGTGGCTCGACTTTTCCTTGCGCGAGTGGCTCGGATCGCAAGTCGCTCGGCTCGGAATTCCGAGCAACGTGGAGCGATCTGGGCCGTCGGATCGTGGTGCGAATCTTGAGGCAGGCACGGTCCCCAAGAAAACACTATCTTGTCATTTAGTGGACATGGCGTAATCTGGACCGTCCATCATCTTAGGCGCGAATTTCGTAATGATCCAACGGTCGGGGATGCTAGGTGTAACACCCCGAATTTCAAAAAAGGACAAACTCGGGATTTCACAGGATCTTTACTTCACTTCGTACAATTTTACAAGGAAAATTTAAAACTTTTCATTCACAATACATCAGAGTTCCTTTACACTTGGTTTTTACATAGCGGAAGACTAAAGGATTACAACAATGAAATACAACTTGTATAACTTTAACATCATTTGCAACATTTTTAACTTTTATATAGCCATAGCATATCCACTTTATAACTCCATGAATGGTCCTTTACCTGCATGTCAATCTGTGGGCACGTCAGTTACTTACAACTGACGAAATGTTATACACGGCTATCCTCTCTATGCCGGGAATAGTATAACGATCTCATACTTTAACAAATCACAAAAAGATTGAATGAACAAGTAAAGTGTCAAAGGTGATTATTCTAAACATAAGTGTATGTCATGCCTTAATGCCTAATGCACACAATTCTACACTAGGATGACACTAATGCACACTTGTTCGGATTCTATGCATCCCATACTACATAGGTCCGAGGGCAAGCGCCTACGTTCTTCACAATACAGGGCTCGATCCCTCGCCATGAAAACTACCCGGTAGCAAAACAAAGTTCAGACTATTCCACGAATGTGAATCCCAGCCTTGGAGTCCACCGCCGGCTGTTATAACAGATTCCACATCGTGCGAATCGTCCCGTATGTGACCCTCTAGCCCAGTATATATATATATACAATGGAGACGGTAAACACAAAAACCCATCCGTCCGACTACTCAAGATCTTGGAGTCCACCGCCGACCCGTCCTCATAGTCCCGGATATAATAATCCGTCTCCCACAGGGCAACCTCAGTCCACCAACTGGGTCTATAGTCTTGGAGTCCACCGCCGACTATATAGAGCACCCCACTTACGTTTCACTAAGTTTACTACATCTTCACTTATGTGCCTAAATTTTCTTAAGTTCAAGACATGAATAATTTCCACACGTAGAATTAGTTTTACCTCCTACCGGACTTAATCAACAAATACGAGATGGCTCCTTAGTCATATATCCAAATCATTTCTCAAATCTTTTCTTTTAATAATGCCGGTACCGAGGTCTTACTAACTCTAAATCATAAACTTTCATGTACATGAAACATGGGTACACATACCCTTTAGTAAACATGTCTTAAATCTAGATATTTTCATCTTTCAACTTATTCACGAAATAAACATAGTCTCGACACTATTCATGATCTATTTATTGATTCATGTTCTTTTTAAACAAACATGCATTTCAAGAACACAAATTTCACCACATGAATTGTTATAACAAATCTAAGTTGTCATAATGTTTCAATTCATTATAAAAATTTCTTAAATAAGATACAAGAGTAATTTCTTTTAGAATATCAATTCACAAAATACTACTTTCCTTTTCTTCACCACAAAGTGCTATTCTCAAAATTTTATTTCTTTTTATACTTCAAAAATATACAAGGAAACTATCTCTTAATATTTCCACTTCATTTTATATTAATACTAAAGTTTAATTCCAATTAAAAATAAACATTCATGAGTAAAAATCCCAAAAAAAAAAACAAATGTGAGGCATGGGTTTTGAACCCCAGACCTACGGCAAACATAGCCAACACCTAACCCGAGCCCACTAACCATTTAGTCCATGTGGACTTTTGTCAAATATAGCAACCGAAATTCTTTTCATACATTAGTACAGATTTGGTAATTTAATTGAATGAAGAAAAAAAAAATAAAAGATGGCTATCAAGATTTGAACCCAAGATCTATTATAAAAGGTGCTCGCTAGCTAACCCTTAAGTCCAAATGTGATTTCTGTCTAAGAGTTGTATTTGTATACTTTTGTTCATACTTTTCTGAAATTGTTTCTTTTTAACAAAACTTGTTTACCCAATAATCCAATCCTTTAGGATATTGGAATAAACTTCTCTTTGGACTAAAAGGAAATCTTAAATAATAATCAACAAGTCCAAACTTATTTTTTTGCATATATCTCATTTAAAAAAAAAAAGATTTTTCCTTTCTTTACAAAATTTACATTTCTTTTCAAACTCGAAAATTAAATCATGCTTTTTCTAAAAACTAGTTTATGCCCAACATCCTACAAATAAAAATTTGTGTTAAGAATCAAACATATCTTTTAATTGATTATGGATGTCTCAAAGGAATTCCTTTCATACAAAAGAAAATTGTATTTTTCGACATATGTCAACATACTTCATAAAAAAATTATTTCCTTCTCTTTTCTTTTTCATCATATCTCTAATCATATGTCGAAATATAGCATTCTTTAACAATTTCCCCTACATATCACACATTTGACAAATCACAAATTTGCAAACACTCTAACATGGTTCATAGAATTAATCCTTTAGTTGCACTCTTCTTTTCAATTAGCATGGCAACAATCAAAACAAGTTTATGGTACTCAATTAACTTTACAAAATATTTTTGCAAAAGAATGTATTCCCAACATTTTTCATACAATCAATTATATCTTCATTTATGCATACTAATTCATGACAAAACAAATCAATATTTCTTTTCTCATTACTAATTAACATAAGTTGGGTTTGTTTACTCAATAAAGCAATATTTCATTACATCCAATGCATAGGTTTGTCCTATTTTATCAAATCAAATTCTATATTACTCATTCATTTCTATTAACATGCACATTCAAAAAAAAAAATAGAAAGTAGGAGAACACCCACCTTTTGTGAAGCTTGAAGAGAAAAGAGAACACCACTTCTAGCTCCAAAGATTCCTAGCTCCTAGTAAGGCTTCTCCTCCTAGCAATTTCTCCTTTCCAAGCAAGAGATCCTCCAAGTACAATAACTTTCTTACTCTCTTTCTTTTTCTTTCTTTCTTTCTTTTTCTTACACTTATTTTGATATTGATTTTGGTGCAAGAGAAATGTAGGAAATGAGACTCTATTTATAGGATTTTGGAAGGGTCTAAAGTGCAAAAATCTCACCCTAATAACTCTTCAAATTTATTTTACAACTCTCCACTTTCCTAACTCCTAAAACCTCCATCTCTTCATCTCCCCACTCTCCACTAACTCAACCTACCAACTCTTCTCCTCCCCTTGCCCAAAAATGGTCCAAATACATTTGTGTATGCATGCACACATGCATAAACAAATATGAACACATTTCTATAACTCTAAATGTGTACTAATATGTGTAACTTGTCATGTATTAGTACATGTTTAACTAAAAATGTAATTTTAATAGTGGGCTTGCTACATGGGCTCATTACTAATTAATTTATTTAATTATCTAGTGGGCTTGTTACATGGGCTCATTACTAATTAATTTATTTAATTATCTAGTGGGCTCCTCTCCTAATGGGCTACATTTTAGTTTATAGGTCTATGGATCAAAAGAAAGGCTAAATAAAACTAATGCATGCTAAAAATAGTAAAATGAGAGTAGCAAAATGAGAATAAAAATTTGCACGTGCACCATGCGTGCAAAAAATCGAAAAATGCATTTTAATCAAAATAAGGGGAAAATAAATTTTCGTTTTATAAAATAGATTTAAATACATAAAATAAATAATTTAAATCCATAGAAATATCGTACGTAGTGATGGAAACACGTGCATCAAAACACGTAAAAAGCACGTAGATTATGGAGATTGAAATATTATATTTTAGTTGACTGAAATCAATACGGAAAATGTATAAATAGTACGAATCCAAAATATGTAGTGAAATACATTACAAAATATACGTGCGTAACACCCAGGGGCAAAATTATAATTTCAATTTTGCGGGGTGTTACACTCTCCCCCCCTTAGAGTAGTTCCGTCCCCGGAACTTGCTAGGGTAAAGATTGTATTTTGTACATGTCAAAGAAAATATTATTCTTGTATTTAGGAAACTGCAAACTTTAAAATATGCAACGAGGAAAACAAGATAAACTCTATATAGGAAAATTATGAATATTAAAATGTTACAAGACAGAACAAGAAAAATAGGAAAATGGCATAAGAAATGAAATGTGACAAGAGATAGAATAGTTTGAGGGAAATTTTCGTACACAAATAGTATTAGGTAAGCTATTGGATTAAAGAGAAAAGTCAATTATGTCGTTAATTTCGAAATAGTTCGGAAAACAATGTGGTGAAGAAAACATAGTCAATAGATAATTTAGAAAAATTTATCGATGTAATAAACGGTAGAAAATTCGCAAACTGTAAAACGAAATCTAATTAGCAATTTAAAACAAGACCATTGAATAAGAGTTTGGAAAAAATAAATGGGAATGAGACATGGTTGAAAGTATAGATAACATAAAATGACTTTGTATACCAATTAATAAAATAGTTTGTAAGGTAACTATGACAATTATACACACAATTTGAAAAAAATATAGAAAGCATACGTTGAAATACTTTGTGAATATACAAAATTTTGTAGTAATGAAAATAATTTATTAAGACAAAATAGTGTAAAGCACAAACATGAGATGAAAACACAATTGAAAACAATAACTATATAGTGTAGCAAATTAGGATAATAGACATAAACAAGTATATGCAAAAAATATTAGTGTAGTAATTAGATGAGGGTAAAATGATATGTATAATAAAAATATTGAAATATATGACATATATAGAAATCATTGGAAAAATATATGCAATAACTAAGAATGTAAAGACAGTTAAAATTTGAGAAAGGATATTGTGCAGTGTAAAACTATAAAAGTAATGAGTAGCGATTAATAGTAAAAATGTATATATCAAAGCAAATATGCAATAATAGTACTGAATGTAAACAAATAAAACAAAATGGTAGAAAATTTCAATCTGGTTAAGAACATATAGGATAAGATAATATAGTATCATAGAAGTCAGATCATATAAAATGAGAGCACATAAGAAAATTTCATAAAAAAAATTCAAAGTAATAAATGAAGAAAATATTGGTTGCAATAAACAACAACTTGACAAAATACGTAAAGTAAGAGTAGATATAAACGGGTAAACATAAAGTGACATAAATACATGAAAGACAAAATTTTAAGTTTGAAAAATAGATTTAAAATATCAAGACTAAGGAAGATAGATAAATAATAAATATTCAAATGATTTAATAACATAAGAAAATATTCATTTGAAAAATATTGAATATGGAGAAGGTACCATGATAATGATTTACAAAAATAATTTGAGAGGGAAGTGTCTAGGTATCATGAATGACGGTCCAAGCCAACCACGCTTCCACTGCGCCACTCTGATACCCAGGGGAAAATGTGCTCGCATACACTCTCATATCAATGTATACGAGGAGAATCATCATGAATGAAATTGAATGCAAGTTCAATAACAACTTCATTCACGACTCCAGCCATCCAAAATGAAAGGGAGAGAAATTATCAGCCGATAAAGCAACACAAATGTAAATCATTTACATTTAAATCTCTATCAGCTGAAACTCACACTCTAGTGTCTGCAGGAATAATATTGTAACTACTCACTAAAGTGTCACGGGTTCTAAACTATGATCTAACTACTCTTTCCTAAACAAATCTTTAGTCTATCAAGTTCTGATTTACTTGGGTTAGCCGTAAGAGTCGGTTCCCAGCTAGCGGTGGTCCGAAGACGCTTAAATACCGTGTCGCTTAGGGTTGTTTACACCCGGTTGACAGAAGGACTCTTTTGGCTTGTTCCCAAATTTATCGTCACTTTTTATCGTTCCTTATAAACTTGTACTACTTGTGAAGCATGCTCTGATACCATCTGTAACACCCCGAATTTCAAATAAGGACAAACTCGGGATTTCACAGGATCTTTACTTCACTTCGTACAATTTTACAAGGAAAATTTAAAACTTTTCATTCACAATACATCAGAGTTCCTTTACACTTGGTTTTTACATAGCGGAAGACTAAAGGATTACAACAATGAAATACAACTTGTATAACTTTAACATCATTTGCAACATTTTTAACTTTTATATAGCCATAGCATATCCACTTTATAACTCCATGAATGGTCCTTTACCTGCATGTCAATCTGTGGGCACGTCAGTTACTTACAACTGACGAAATGTTATACACGGCTATCCTCTCTATGCCGGGAATAGTATAACGATCTCATACTTTAACAAATCACAAAAAGATTGAATGAACAAGTAAAGTGTCAAAGGTGATTATTCTAAACATAAGTGTATGTCATGCCTTAATGCCTAATGCACACAATTCTACACTAGGATGACACTAATGCACACTTGTTCGGATTCTATGCATCCCATACTACATAGGTCCGAGGGCAAGCGCCTACGTTCTTCACAATACAGGGCTCGATCCCTCGCCATGAAAACTACCCGGTATCAAAACAAAGTTCAGACTATTCCACGAATGTGAATCCCAGCCTTGGAGTCCACCGCCGGCTGTTATAACAGATTCCACATCGTGCGAATCGTCCCGTATGTGACCCTCTAGCCCAGTATATATATATATACAATGGAGACGGTAAACACAAAAACCCATCCGTCCGACTACTCAAGATCTTGGAGTCCACCGCCGACCCGTCCTCATAGTCCCGGATATAATAATCCGTCTCCCACAGGGCAACCTCAGTCCACCAACTGGGTCTATAGTCTTGGAGTCCACCGCCGACTATATAGAGCACCCCACTTACGTTTCACTAAGTTTACTACATCTTCACTTATGTGCCTAAATTTTCTTAAGTTCAAGACATGAATAATTTCCACACGTAGAATTAGTTTTACCTCCTACCGGACTTAATCAACAAATACGAGATGGCTCCTTAGTCATATATCCAAATCATTTCTCAAATCTTTTCTTTTAATAATGCCGGTACCGAGGTCTTACTAACTCTAAATCATAAACTTTCATGTACATGAAACATGGGTACACATACCCTTTAGTAAACATGTCTTAAATCTAGATATTTTCATCTTTCAACTTATTCACGAAATAAACATAGTCTCGACACTATTCATGATCTATTTATTGATTCATGTTCTTTTTAAACAAACATGCATTTCAAGAACACAAATTTCACCACATGAATTGTTATAACAAATCTAAGTTGGCACAATGTTTCAATTCATTATAAAAATTTCTTAAATAAGATACAAGAGTAATTTCTTTTAGAATATCAATTCACAAAATACTACTTTCCTTTTCTTCACCACAAAGTGCTATTCTCAAAATTTTATTTCTTTTTATACTTCAAAAATATACAAGGAAACTATCTCTTAATATTTCCACTTCATTTTATATTAATACTAAAGTTTAATTCCAATTAAAAATAAACATTCATGAGTAAAAATCCCAAAAAAAAACAAATGTGAGGCATGGGTTTTGAACCCCAGACCTACGGCAAACATAGCCAACACCTAACCCGAGCCCACTAACCATTTAGTCCATGTGGACTTTTGTCAAATATAGCAACCGAAATTCTTTTCATACATTAGTACAGATTTGGTAATTTAATTGAATGAAGAAAAAATAAATAAAAGATGGCTATCAAGATTTGAACCCAAGATCTATTATAAAAGGTGCTCGCTAGCTAACCCTTAAGTCCAAATGTGATTTCTGTCTAAGAGTTGTATTTGTATACTTTTGTTCATACTTTTCTGAAATTGTTTCTTTTTAACAAAACTTGTTTACCCAATAATCCAATCCTTTAGGATATTGGAATAAACTTCTCTTTGGACTAAAAGGAAATCTTAAATAATAATCAACAAGTCCAAACTTATTTTTTTGCATATATCTCATTTAAAAAAAAAAAGATTTTTCCTTTCTTTACAAAATTTACATTTCTTTTCAAACTCGAAAATTAAATCATGCTTTTTCTAAAAACTAGTTTATGCCCAACATCCTACAAATAAAAATTTGTGTTAAGAATCAAACATATCTTTTAATTGATTATGGATGTCTCAAAGGAATTCCTTTCATACAAAAGAAAATTGTATTTTTCGACATATGTCAACATACTTCATAAAAAAATTATTTCCTTCTCTTTTCTTTTTCATCATATCTCTAATCATATGTCGAAATATAGCATTCTTTAACAATTTCCCCTACATATCACACATTTGACAAATCACAAATTTGCAAACACTCTAACATGGTTCATAGAATTAATCCTTTAGTTGCACTCTTCTTTTCAATTAGCATGGCAACAATCAAAACAAGTTTATGGTACTCAATTAACTTTACAAAATATTTTTGCAAAAGAATGTATTCCCAACATTTTTCATACAATCAATTATATCTTCATTTATGCATACTAATTCATGACAAAACAAATCAACATTTCTTTTCTCATTACTAATTAACATAAGTTGGGTTTGTTTACTCAATAAAGCAATATTCATTACATCCAATGCATAGGTTTGTCCTATTTTATCAAATCAAATTCTATATTACTCATTCATTTCTATTAACATGCACATTCAAAAAAAAAATTAGAAAGTAGGAGAACACCCACCTTTTGTGAAGCTTGAAGAGAAAAGAGAACACCACTTCTAGCTCCAAAGATTCCTAGCTCCTAGTAAGGCTTCTCCTCCTAGCAATTTCTCCTTTCCAAGCAAGAGATCCTCCAAGCACAATAACTTTCTTACTCTCTTTCTTTTTCTTTCTTTCTTTCTTTTTCTTACACTTATTTTGATATTGATTTTGGTGCAAGAGAAATGTAGGAAATGAGACTCTATTTATAGGATTTTGGAAGGGTCTAAAGTGCAAAAATCTCACCCTAATAACTCTTCAAATTTATTTTACAACTCTCCACTTTCCTAACTCCTAAAACCTCCATCTCTTCATCTACCCACTCTCCACTAACTCAACCTACCAACTCTTCTCCTCCCCTTGCCCAAAAATGGTCCAAATACATTTGTGTATGCATGCACACATGCATAAACAAATATGAACACATTTCTATAACTCTAAATGTGTACTAATATGTGTAACTTGTCATGTATTAGTACATGTTTAACTAAAAATGTAATTTTAATAGTGGGCTTGCTACATGGGCTCATTACTAATTAATTTATTTAATTATCTAGTGGGCTTGTTACATGGGCTCATTACTAATTAATTTATTTAATTATCTAGTGGGCTCCTCTCCTAATGGGCTACATTTTAGTTTATAGGTCTATGGATCAAAAGAAAGGCTAAATAAAACTAATGCATGCTAAAAATAGTAAAATGAGAGTAGCAAAATGAGAATAAAAATTTGCACGTGCACCATACGTGCAAAAAATCGAAAAATGCATTTTAATCAAAATAAGGGGAAAATAAATTTTCGTTTTATAAAATAGATTTAAATACATAAAATAAATAATTTAAATCCATAGAAATATCGTACGTAGTGATGGAAACACGTGCATCAAAACACGTAAAAAGCACGTAGATTATGGAGATTGAAATATTATATTTTAGTTGACTGAAATCAATACGGAAAATGTATAAATAGTACGAATCCAAAATATGTAGTGAAATACATTACAAAATATACGTGCGTAACACCCAGGGGCAAAATTATAATTTCAATTTTGCGGGGTGTTACACTAGGCAACATTTTTCTTCACTTTCGAGGGTCAGATTGGCACTTGCTCGGAATCTGGGCGAAATGGCTCGGTTTTTCCCTTGCGCGAGTGGCTCGGATTGCAAGTCGCTCGGCTCGGAATTCTGAGCGATGTAGAGCGATCTGGGCCATCGGATCGTGGTGCGAATCTCGAGGCAGGCACGGTCTCCAAGAAAACACTATCTTGTCGTTTAGTGGTGCTGGCATGATCTGGGCCGTCTGATCGAAATCCTACACAAATTTTGAAGGGAAAGTCGTTTTTCTCCATTTCGTAGCTCGGATTGGCACTTGCTTGGAATCCGAGCGAAATGGCTCGGATGGCTTGTTGCTCGGGTTTTGGATCCGAGGGACGTGGGGCAATCCTGGCCATTGGATGATGGCATAGATCTCGATGCTGGCTCAGTTCCCAAGAAAACACTATCTTGTCGTGTACTGGTGCTGGCATGATCTGGGCCGTCTGATCGAAATCTTACTTGAATTTTGAGGGAAAAGTCATTTTTCTCCATTTCGTAGCTCGGATTGGCACTTGCTCGGAATCCGAGCGAAATGGCTCGGATGGCCTGTCGCTCGGGTTTTGGATCCGAGGGACGTGGGGCAATCCTAACCGTTGGACGATGGCACAAATCTCGATGCTGGCTCAGTTCCCAAGAAAATACTATCTAGTCGTGTAGTGGTGCTGGCATGATCTGAGCCGTCTGATCGAAATCTTACGCGAATTTTGAGGGAAAAATCGTTTTTCTCCATTTCGTAGCTCAGATTGGCACTTGCTCGGAATCCGAGCGAAATGGCTCGGATGGCCTGTCGCTCGGATTTTGGATCCGAGGGACGTGGGGCAATCCTAGCCGTTGGATGATGGCACAGATCTCGATGCTGGCTCAGTTCCCAAGAAAACACTATCTTTTCGTGTAGTGGTCCTGGCATGATCTGAGCCGTCTGATCGAAATCTTACACGAATTTTGAGGGGAAAGTCGTTTTTCTCCATTTCGTAGCTCGGATTGGCACTTACTCGGAATCCGAGCGAAATGGCTCGGATGGTCTGTCGCTCGGGTTTTGGATCCGAGGGACGTGGGGCAATCCTAACCGTTGGACGATGGCACAGATCTCGATGATGGCTCAGTTCCCAAGAAAACACTATCTTGTCGTGTAGTGACGCTGGCATGATCTGGGCCGTCTGATCGAAATCTTATGCAAATTTTGAGGGAAAAGTTGTTTTTCTCCATTTCGTAGCTCGGATTGGCACTTGCTCAGAATCCGAGCGAAATGGCTCGGATGGCCTGTCGCTCGGGTTTTGGATCCGAGGTGCCGAGCTTTTTTACTTGGGTAGAAATGTCACTCCCTTTGCCAACAGTTGTGGCTCCTCGTTACTTTAGTCGTTTGGGCTTTTGTAACGCTTCAAGGGAGGCCCAAGAGTTGCGCCCTTACGTTACAAAGCCCAAGAGATGTCTTTTTTACTATAAGTTTTCACTCCATCAACACTTCACCTCATTTCTCACTTTCACTTTCTCACTCTTGGTTTTTATTTCTTAGCGAAGTTTTTAGCTCTTGAGTGACGCTGCTAGCTGTCGCGGCAAGGCGTTTTAAGCACCGGCGATCTTTTCCGGCCATACTAGTCACTTCAAGGTCAGTCCTTCTCCTCATATTTGTAAAATGGTTAAGATTTCTTTCACGAATGAGACCCCCTCCTCGGACCGATGCGTCAGCCGAGTAGCCAATCCAAGCAAGGGTAAAGGGAAGGAGGTAGTGGGGCCGACCGAAGAGACAATGGTCCGGCCTAGTACAGATGTGGATGTTGCCGAGCCTCTCCAAGAGGTAGTTGTCCGATCTAGCAAGGGCAAGGGTGTGGAAATGATAATCGAGCACCCGAAGACTGCAGGGGAGTTGGGTCGGCATCCGAGCACTCTGTCGAGCGTTAGGGGTGTACGGAGCTACTCCGGAGATCTGTTGGAGAAGGTGACGCAGGGCACTGCCAAGTCGATCGAGAAGAACGAACCGAGGGAAACCTCTGAGGTGGATCAGATCTCTTCGGTTCTGACCGAGGTGGATTTGCATCGATCCGGAGCGGGTTCCATATCCCCACGGAGTACGGGCTCCTTCTCCCTGGCCCCGGCTTCCGAGCGTGCACCTCGTCCTCGGCCGATATGTGCATTTTTCCTGCCGACTCCCTGAATGCCGGACTTCAGCTACCGCTGCACCCTTTCGTGATCGAGGTGTTGCAGTGGTACGGCTTGTGTCCGGCTCAGCTAATGCCGAACACCTGGCGACACGTTATGGCATTTGTTTATCAATGCCAGGAGGTCGGCGCTCAGCCCAACATGTTCATCCTTCGGAGTCTCTACCTTCCTTGCCAACCAAACAAAAATGAGCAGAGGTACTACCTCTCGTCGAGGAAGGGCGTGAAGCTGATCGAGAACCCGGATTCGATCAAGCATTGGAAAGAGAAGTACTTCCTCGTCCGAGCTCCCAAGACATGGCTGATCCCGACGGTGTGGTTGAGGGACGGCCTTCCGAAGCGGGCGAAGAAAGAGCCCGTGCTCAGCAACGAGGAGGCAGAAATCGTGGAGAAGTTGTTCGGGCTTCCGACCCTTAGTTGGAAAGACATCACCGAGGAGGCCTTATTTCGAGGGGGTCTCAGTCCGATCGACCCTAGTATGCTTCTCCCATTCTTGCTTTGTCTTTGAGGTTTTGGAAAATTTTTCTAACTTTTTCACTCAGTTTGTGCAGAATCTCTCGGCATGGACTACAAAGGTCTGATGGCTAAGGCCCGAGCGGCTAGGGAGCAGGAGACGAGGAAGAGAAAGAGGACCGTGTCCGGACCCCAAGGCGGCCGAGCGCCCAAGGTCCCCTCAGTATCTCCGACCCCCTAGCGGCAGGTTGTCGAGGTTCCTCCGGTCGAGTCCGAACAAGGCCTCGTTGTGCCGACCGTTCCACCTCCCTCGGATGCGCCGACCCCAACGCCGCGAACAGATGCCCCAGGGCCTTCGGGCGGAGCATTCAACATTAGCGCCCAAGGTCCCCTCGGTATCTCCGACCCCCTAGCGGCAGGTTGTCGAGGTTCCTTCGGTCGAGTCCGAACAAGGCCTCGTTGTGCCGACCGTTCCACCTCCCTCGGATGCGCCGACCCCAACGCCGCGAACAGATGCCCCAGGGCCTTCGGGCGGAGCATTCAACATTAGCGCGGCACTGGCTCTCGATGTCCCGCCGCTTACTGCCGAGGCGGAGGCGATCCTGACCGAAGAGCCCAAGCGCATCTTTGTCCCCGACTGGCGGGTGATGAAGGTCGATGGGTTTTTAGGGGACGACAACATTTGCATGCAGGCGGTGAAGCACCTGCCGACCCCCAAAGACCGAGCAGTGCTCAAGGCAGGCGAAGTTGGGGACTCTGCGATGCAGATCACTCGGAACACTATGTCGGTAAGTAGTAGAGGACTTTCTTCAAAATTTCTCTAAGTTTTTGTGCTCGTGCTTGACTGTTTCTTGTATGACTTGCAGACCCTCTGCCACTTCAATTTTCTGCTCGAGGATTTCGCGAGTAAGGAAAAGGAGATGACCGTTCTGAACGACCGGGAACGGTCAGAGCGGTCTAAGGTGGTGAAGCAGCTGGAGGCCGAACAGTTGCATTCTGCTTCACTCGTGGCCGAAGTCACCGACCTAAAGGCTCAGCTTGTCGAGGCGCTGAGGAGATCGACCGCCGAGGCTTCCAAGGTCGAGACCCTTGAAAAAGAGATGGCTCGTCTCGAAGGGGAGCTGTCTAAGGCTCAGAAGGCATCGGAGGAAGCCCTGAGCGAGCAAGCGTCGAAGGTGGCAGCCGCGGAGAAGGCGATTCGGGACGAAGCCGAGGCTCACATGTTGACAAACATGGAGGAGGCGTACGGTCGAGCATTGAAGCATATCGTCACTCGGAACCCCGGATTCGACGTCTCGTCCTACTATTTCTATGACTCCGTAGAGGGTGAGGAAGAGCTGCCCTTGGCCGAGCTCGCTCCGAGGTCGGAGGGCGAAGACTCCGAAGGCGAGGGTGGTGCCGAGCGTGCGATTGTAGCTGTGCCGAGCGATGATGAGGTCGACCCCTGACTTTGTCGCCTCTTCTAATTTTCTTGTTCTTCTCTCTTTTTTTGGAATGCCTAACTGCGGACTGGCCACCGCTTTTTGTAGCTTTTGGACTTTTAATGAAATGGTTTCTGTTCGGTTGAATATTACAAATTTTCGCGAAGTTATTCAACTCTTTTTGCTCGGATTGTGTCCTTAAGTGTCGAAGAATTCTTTTGATATTTCTCCGCCTTTCAGGTTGAGTTGGGTCCGATTACTGAGGTCTCCCATCTTCGTACTGAGCTGGAGAAAACGAAGCAGGCTCTTTCTCGCAGTCGTGATGAAGTGTTTTACGACTTCTTAAAATTGGAGGACATTAAAGCAACGGCGAGGGGGTATTTTCGCGAGTTGAGGCAACTGCGGAAGCAATCTCGAGAGACTCGTCTCGAAGGCGAGATAGAGTTGCTCCGTAAGGCGCTCTTTGATGTCGACCAAAGGAATAGCGAGCTACTGGCGGAGATTCGTCACTTGGAGGTAACAGTGAAAGAGCACTCGGCGGAGGAAGAGGAGTTAGCTTCGAAGGTGGGGAAGTTGATGTCTGAGCACGATGTGTTGACGGCCAGAATTGACAAACTGAGGAGGGTCACGATCGACAGGGGTATCAAAGTGACTCATTTCCGTCGTATTGTGGCCGACAGCACTAACGTCGCAGGCTCGTCTAAACTCCCCTGTTTCAGAGTATCAGCAGAGGACGATATTTTGAGAGACAGGATCGTCGAGCTGGAGGAGGAGATTGCATCACTGAAACCTCAGCCCGTAAGGACCAATGTTTGCAGTATGTTGTGTACTCGCGAAGAGAGCGAAAGAGGTATCTCGTTCTACGAACTTGCGACTCGTTCGCCTGCCATTGGGCAGAGCCCAGCTGACGCTCAGAGTGGTGTAGCTGTTTCGTCTAGTGGCGCCTCGGTTGGGGCCATAGCTAGAATTAGCAGCGAAGGGAGTTCTCGCTTCGCTGGTTTAGAGTCGAGCTCAGAGGTAAGGCGACGCCGCCCTCGTGTGTCTCTGAACCGAAGCGTTCCCCTTCCAAAGAAGCGTTAAATAAGTTGTATTATGCTCTTCCAATTATTGTAAAACTCCGTTGTAGTGTCAGCCTTGTCCGGGCTCTTAATAAAAAAGTTTGTTTTGCTTCTGATGTTCGAATGCTGCATTGGCTGGTATTAGTTTAAGTACAAATCCTCCAACTTTTGACAACTACTCAGAAGCAAATCTTCCTTCTTATGGGCGAACCACTTCTGTCTTGCTTGATAGCGAGCTTGCAAAGAGGAGTCGAGCCAAGTGTTGGACTTCGAACTCGTCGTTAGAGTTTGTTCAATGGTTGTGGGAGCAACTCCGAATGGCGACTCACTCCTGGCTCGCTTAAAAGTGAGCTTGCGAAGCAGAATTGAACCAAGTGTTGGACTCCGAACTCGTCGTTAGAGTTTGTTCAACGGTTGTGGGAGCAATTCCGAATGGCAACCCACTCCTAGCTCTCTTAAGAGCGAGCTTGCGGAGTAGAATCGAACCAAGTGTTGGACTCCAAACTCGTCATTAGAGTTTGTTCAACGTTTGTGGGAGCAATTTCGAATGGTGACCCACTCCTAGCTCGCTTAAGAGCGAGCTTGCGGAGCAGAATCGAACCAAGTGTTGGACTCCGAACTCGTCGTTAGAGTTTGTTCAACGGTTGTGGGAGCAATTCCGAATGGCGACTCACTCCTAGCTCGCTTAAGAGCGAGCTTACGGAGCAGAATCGAACCAAGTGTTGGACTCCGAACTCGTCATTAGTGTGAAGAGTAAAAGCAGAGAGATACAAGCAATTTTACAAGTAAAATATGAAAAAACTTTCTTTATTGATAACCAATAGTTAGCTGCTTCTAAGTTGCGAGCCGTTATTACATGAGAGAAAAAAATACAAAAGGAGAGGAACGGTTCGACATCCCAGAATACTTAGAGGGGCGTCAATGCTCTCTCTTAGTATTTCAGAAGATGGTCGGCATTCCAAGTCCTGGGGATCTCTCTGCCTTCGAGGTCTTCTAGTCGATATGTCCCCGGTCGAACTACTTTGGTGATCTTGTATGGTCCCTTCCAATTTGGAGCCAGTTTACTCTTCTGACCAGGAAAAGAGATTGCTAACTTTCTGAGGAATAAGTCCCCTTCTTTGAGGTCGGTAGGACAGACTTTCTTATTGTATGCCAACTCGATCCTTCTCTGGTAGCTTTGTTGACAAATGGCAGCTCTTTCACGGATCTCATCAATCAAGTCTAAATTTGCTCGGAGCTCTCTGGCATTTTGTTCTTCTTCATAAGCCATTAGACGAGGAGAGGGTATACCAACTTCTAGGGGGATCATAGCTTTGGACCCATAGGTGAGATTGAATGGGGACTCTCCTGTGGGGATCCGTTTTGTGGTGCGGTAGTTCCACAGCACGTTAGGGAGCTGATCGACCCATAAGCCTTTAGAGCATTTATCCAACCTCTTCTTAATACCGGAGAGGATCTGTCGGTTAGCATTCTCCACTTGTCCATTCGACTGTGGATGGGAGACGAAGGAGAAACGTTGTTGGATGACGAGGTCTTCACATAGAGCTCGGAAGGCAGCCCCGGTAAACTGGGTTCCGTTGTCTGTTATGAGGACTCGAGGGACATCGAATCGGCAGATTACGTTCTTCCAGAAGAACTGAAGTATTTTGTTCTCAGTGATTGTGGCCAAGGGCTCGGCCTCTATCCACTTCGAGAAGTAGTCGATTGCCACGACTAAGAATTTGAGCTGGCCAGGAGCTGGTAGGAATGGCCCTAGTAAATCCATCCCCCACATTGCGAAAGGGATAGGACTTGATAGGGAGGTGAGTGGGGCTTGTGGGAGGCGACGGATGTTGGAGTACTTCTGACAAGAGCTGCATTGCCGAACGTGCAGTTCGGCGTCTTGTAGGAGAGTGGGCCAGAAATATCCATAATTCAACACTTTGTGGGCTAGGGATCTGGACCCTGAATGTGCCCCGCCGATGCCTTCGTGAAGTTCTTGCAGGGCGTAGTCGGCTTGTTCCGGGGAGAGGCATCTCAAATAAGTCCCGCCGTCTACTTGTGTGAAGGAGCGCTTGTATAGGATGCCCTCGATAAGTGTGCATCGCTCTGCTCGGGTTCTCACTCGGCGAGCTTCCTTAGGATCTTCGGAAAGGAGTCCATCCCTTAGGAACTCAACGAGGGGTTTCATCCAATTATCTTGAAGCAGGACAGGTAGGGACTCCATAGAATCGGAAATTTCGTCTTCAATACTGGGCTTCAGGGGCACCTTAATCAAGATGGTCTGCTCGAGACCTTGGAGGGAGGAGGAGGCTAGCTTGGAGAGGGCATCGGCCTGGGAATTCTCTTCTCGGGGGATTCGCTGGATGAGAGCTTCTTTAAACAGGGTCATGAGATTCCTGACCTTGGCTAGGTACTTAACCATTCGGTCATCTCGTGCCTCGTACTCGCCTAGGACCTAATTTACGACCAGCTGAGAGTCGCTAAAGATCCGGAGGTGCTGCGCCCCTGCATTGCGAGCCATTCCGAGGCTGGCTATGAGTGCTTCATATTCCGCTTCATTGTTAGAGGCCATGAAGTTGATGCGGAGGGAGTATTGGAGGATGAAATCATCTGGGCCGGCCAGAATGACCCCGGCTCCGCTTCCCTCGTTACAAGAGGATCCATCCACATAAACCGACCAGACAGGTGGTCCCTTCATTACTTGGCTGAACTCGGGGATGGTGCTTTCAACTATGAATTCAGCTAAGGCCTGAGCCTTGATTTCCGTCCGAGGCTGATATGTTATATCATGCTGGCTCAGCTCGATAGACCACTTCATGAGGCGACCAGAGGTCTCTGGCTTGTGGAGAATTTGCTTCAACGGTTGGTCGGTTAGAACAACCACCGAATGGGACTGGAAATATGGGCGAAGCTTTCTTGCGGCCATGACTAGGGCGTATGCCATCTTCTCTATCCTCGGGTAGCAGAGCTCGGCATCCCGAAGTACCTTGCCCATGTAATAGATGGGCTTTTGAGTCTTATCCTCTTCCCTCACGAGAACAGCACTGAGGGTCTGCTCCGAGGCGGCTAAGTAGAGGTAGAGGGCTTCCCCAGGGACATATTTGCTGAGGAGAGGAGGATTGACGAGGTACGCCTTGAGCTGGTCGAATGAGTCTTGTTGCTGCTGACCCCACTCGAAACCTTTAGCCCCCCTGAGAGCCTTGAAAAAGGGAAGGCACTTCTCCCCTAACTTGGAAAGAAAATGCCCTATGGCTGCCAGGCGACCCGTTAGCTTTTGAACCTCTTTAACATTCTTCGGGGGAGCCATGTCTAATATGGCCTTGATCTTCTCGGGGTTGGCCTCGATTCCTCTTTGGCTGACCATGAAGCCTAGGAATTTCCCCGACGAGACTCCGAACGCACATTTGTTCGGATTGAGCCTCATATTGTGTTTCCTGAGTACGTCGAATGCCTCTTGCAGATCGACCACATGATCCGCCCCGTGGATGCTCTTCACAAGCATATCATCAACATATACCTCCATATTTCGGCCAATTTGAGCTTGAAAAACCTTGTTGACGAGGCGTTGATAAGTGGCACCTACATTCTTCAAACCGAAGGGCATTACCCTGTAGCAGTAGAGGCCCTGATCGGTTACAAAGGAGGTCTTCGGGATATCCGGGGGAAACATACGAATCTGATTGTAGCCTGAAAAGGCATCCATGAAGCTGAGGAGTTCATGGCCCGAAGTGGCGTCAATCAAAGTATCGATACTCGGAAGAGGGAATGGATCCTTGGGGCATGCCTTGTTGAGGTCGGTAAAGTCGATACAAATCCTCCAGGTCCCATTGGACTTCTTCACCATTACTACATTCGAGAGCCATTCGGGATAGTTTACCTCTTGTATGAACTAGGCCTTCAAGAGTTTGTCCCCCTCCTCTTTTATAGCTTGCTGGCGCTCGGGAGCGAACTTGTGCCTTTTCTGTTGGATCGGTTTGGACCCCGGAGCAACGCTGAGGTGGTGGACTAAGAGCTCTTCGAAAATTCCGGACATGTCTACAGTCGACCATGCAAAGAGGTCTCGGTTCCTTCGGATGCACTGGACTATGTCGGAGCATAGGGCGGATGGGAGGGTCTTGCTAACAAAGAACTTTCGGCTTGGATCCTGCTCAGAGAAGAGCACTTCCTCCAACTCATCCACCGGTTCGGACATTGGTCGGGCAACATCTTGGGGGATTTCCAAAGTTTCGAGGGAGAGGACTGGACCCAGGGTAGAGGTCATGTAGCATTTTTGGGCCGTTTCCTGATTGCCTTTTACTTCCCCTACTTCTGCCCAGTGGGAAACTTCATCATGAGGTGATAGGCAGAAGGGACGGCTTCAAGAGCTACTAAGCCGGGGCGACCCAAAATGACATTGTAAGCTGCAGGGACATCCACGACCATAAAGTCCATTGACTGCGTTCGGGTAGTAGGAGTTTTGCCAGCGGTTACGTCGAGGGTGATCACCCCTTCAATAGTCACTGTCACTCCCGTGAACCCATGGAGTGTGTAGCCGGCGGGTTTGAGTCTGTCTCGGGATAGTTTGGGGCCTTTGAAAGCGGCGAGGAAGAGGATGTTAACGGAGGTGCCATTGTCCACCAGGATCCTCTCCACTTTAAAGTTCGCAATGTAGAGGTTGATGACAAGCGCATCACAATGGGGGGTTTGGACACCCTCAAGGTCTTCATCTGAAAATGTCACGGGTATTCCGAGGCCTTTAGGAGGAGGTGTGGCGCGAACCGAATTGACTTCCCTTATAAACGCCTTTCGAGAGGAGTTAGAGAAGCCCCCCATTGGGCCTCCATGAATGAGGTGTAGGACACGTTCCTCTTTGAATTCGGGCGTTTCATCGCGTTCAGGATGCTTGTTAGCCCCCCGAGGCGGGGGAGAAGGATCGGTTCGGTTCTTTCTCACGAACCTGTTTAGCCGACCCCTCTGGATGAGGGCTTCTATCTCGTTCTTCAGGGCCTGACAATCATTGGTGTCGTGGCCATGGTCCCAGTGATAACGACACCACTTCTCTTTATCCATCTTCTTGCCAGGGGTGTTCATTTTTGGTGCAGGGGGTATCACCCCCTCCTTCTCAACTTCCATGAGAATTGTGGAGATGTTGGCGTTAAGGGGAGTAAAATTTTCAAATCTGGGAGGAGGTCGGCGCTGGCCGCCATTATCCTTCTGGAGCTTCTTGGCCCCTTCCTCTTCTGTTCCCTTTCTCTTAGACCCGGAGGAAGACCCCTCCAAGTTGGGGCGGTGCTCGGCTTCCTCGGCCCGAATATACTTTCACATCGGAGGAGGAGGTTAGAGAAGTTCTGAGGGGGCTTCTTGGCGAGGGAGGAGCGGAGGCTGGAGTTGAGGACATTGGATTGGAATGCTGCTGCAGCGACCGACTGGTCGAGGGATGCTATGGACCTAGCTTCCGCTGTGAACCTTTTCACATTGTCTCTGAGCTTCTCAACCTTCTTCCGATTGAGGTAGAGTAGCGAAATGCTGGTCTTCTCAGTTCGGCGGCTACTCACGAAGTGGGTGACGAAGAGGGTCTCAAATTGTTCGAAGGAGAATATTGAGGATGGGGCAAGGCGAGAGTACCATTCTCGAGCCGGACCCTTGAGAGTTGCGGGAAAGGTATTGCATAGCAGGGCATCGGAAGCTTGATGGATGAGCATGAGGGTCTTGAAGCTCTCGATGTGATCGACGGGGTCAGACTCCCCGGAATAAGTCTCGAATCGAGGAGGTTTAAAGCCAATTGGTACGGGCGCCTCCATTATGGTTCGGGAAAAAGGGGGTCGACTAGGGCAAAGGGTCCTTCCTCTAAGATCTTCTTCTCGGTCTAACTGACCCAAGCGCCTCTCCATTTCGTGGAGACGGTGGAAGATAGCGTCATCCCTTTGACGATAATCAACCGAGCCTCTAGACTCGTCTTCGTACGAGTGAGAGCGGGGGCTACGACGACGGTAGCTCCTGGAGCGGCGAGGACTAGGAATGTGCCGGGGGTTGCTAGGAGCTGGGAAGGAGTTAGGGACCGTCGGCGAGGACTTCGGACCGGAGGAGGAGTGGGAATTCTTGGAGCATTGGTGTTGTTGGGACGGAGATTGAGAGCTTGTAGGACGGTTGCTTGGAATTGCTGGAACTCGGCACGGGTGATGGGTGCCTCATCGTTCCGTGGATGTTGCCGACCGGCAGGGGAATGGGGTCTTCTCCTGTGATGCTCGGGGGACTCTCTCCGCCCTCTTCGGGTAGGGGACCTTCTGTAGTCTCGGCGGTGAGGAGATCGCTCATTCGGACGTTGTTGGCAGGAGGCTCCCTCTCGGGCCCGCTTTCATTCAGATGGCAGCGAAGATCCTCATCCTTCTGCCGATTGAGGATGGTATTGCGAAGGTCGAAAGCTCAGGGATTGTGGGAGGTCATAGAATCCGAAGAGGCATTGTGGATTGAGACGTGGTCCTGATGGAGAGGTTGTTTCTGCGGGTTGGGACGCGAGACCCCTGCACCGGCATTTTGAGGACCGGGGGACCTTTAGGAGGTTTTTGATTCTGAGGAGAAGGCTGGTCCTGTTGAAGAGGGTCCTCGGCTTGAGGCGGAAGTTGCCCCTGCTGCTATGCGGGTTGGATGGGGACTTTCTGTTGCTGATCAGGGTTGGGTCCACGGTTGGACCCTCTGGATCTTACTTTCCTTGGAGGCATGGCTGGAGAAGATCTGACCAACGGGAAAAGGGGAGGCTGCTATTCATTTGTTTCCCACAGACGGCGCCAATCTGTTACCGCTAAATCTGGTGTGGGGGCAAACAGATAGTATTTGTGGATTCTTTGAAAACTTTGAATAGAAAACCTGTTACCTATTTCGCCGGAGTTTGACCGTTGACTCCCGCCGTTCACCTGCAAAAAGTGCGAGACACCGGGGTTGATCCCAGCGACGCACCCTCCGACGCTCAAGTCAGTAATCTGGGAGATTATGAAAGAGCGTAAATTGGCAAAAGATTGATTACCTCTTAATGGAGATGGATGGGGGGTATTTATAGCCGCCGTTGGGGTCAGATTAGGAATGTAATCCCTATGGTTAGATAAGGAATGTAATCCCTAATTCCCAGTGAAAGGATAGATATGAATCGGGGCCGTTGATTAGGATTAATCAGAAACCCTAATTCTATCCTGCTGGACCGGATTTGCTGCGGGTTGAAACCCACACCCAGTTGAGGTGGATCCGTTCGCGGGTTAGTGGGTCTTCGAAGAGGAGAACCAGTACCCGCTTCAGACCCATTGGTAGGTGAAATTACCAGTTTACCCCTAAGCTTTAAGATTCGTTCCTGATTTGGACGGTTCTGATTTAACCCCATTTTTAGCCATATCACTTACCATCATTACCTACAACTGTAACCAGTGCGGAAGTTTGTTCAATGCTCTTCTCAGCTCCTTCAGCAATTCCAATAGCTACAGTGGATATCTACTTCCGAGAATCTCTGTTGTGATCCCAGTCATGCAAGTAGCTGATAATCTGATAGCAATGAGCTTTCATGTGCCCAGTTTTGCCACATTGGGTACACTTCCTTGACTCATAAGTAGTTTGATTGAATCCCTTAGAAGTGCGTGCAGATGATCCCGACTGACCTGGGAGGCTTTTGAATGGATGTGGCCGAGCCGCCATTGCAGCTACATCAGAAGATTCAGAGGAGCTATTCATGGTGCTTTGTTGACGAGCCTCCCGTCGGATGCCTCAAGATCAAGTGCAGGACCCTTTCGCAAAATTTCTCCTCGAACCTGCTCAAACTCGGCATTTAATCCAGCCAAAAAAATATGAACCCGCAAGCGGTCGATCGATTTCTGATATGTCTGGACATCGCCAGGATTCTTCATGATCACCTTATCTCGATGATCCAGTTCTTGAAAAATTTCAGTCAATTCTCCATAATAAATTGAAAGTGGCCTGCCATTTTGCCTTGCCAAAAAAACTTTCTGGTTTAGAGCAAACACCTATACCTCGTCGGTTCCATCATAGAATGCTTTTGCAAGAGCATCCCAAATATCATGAGCAGTTTTCAATCGAATGTATCTCTTCATGATCTCGGGTTTCATGGACATCAACAACCAGCCTTTCACTTTCTGATTATCAGCATACCATTTGGCATAGGAATAGGGATGCTTTCGGATCGGATACGGATCAGATATTGGCTATACCAACATCTGTATGCGCAATCCAAAGACGGATTCGAATACGGATACGGATATGATTCGGAAAATAAAAATCATATCCGTATCCGCAAGTTTCGGATACGAATGCGAATCGGATACGGTCTACCGGATAACGGATACGAATTTGGATAACAAATATAAAGTTTTTGCTATTTATTTTTCTTAACTAGTACTTATACATGTATATCACTGAATTGTGGATATCAATTTTCATATCTAATAACAAAATAGAAATCAACAGAACAAAAAAGGAGAATGAAAATTTATTTCAAATATATACAACTCTTATAAAAAAAATGAATATAATACGCACTTACTTGTCTATGTTGCATTGGTTTGAAACTGACTCTTTAATTTCTTTTGCCAGGATGATGTGGCGTCATTGAAAAAGACAGCACTTGGGAAGAACTGCAGTAATGGAGAAAAGTTAACAATGACAATGTATAAATTATTTCTTCATTCTTTAAAAAATAGCAAAATTTGTACTTGTATATAAATTTGGCTCAATGCCTCAACTGTTACAAGAAATTATTATACTAAGCAACTTACCATTATTTCTCTTTCTGTATCTTTGCCTTTTTATAATAAATCTTCACGAGCATGGGCTCCTCTGCTTTCCTTTCTTTCCTGAACAAAGTGCATAGTTATACAAGCATTTATTAAAAGATTTTCCAGCTCTACAGTTTCAATTAAGTCAGAATTCATGAAACAATATTGTGGACTTAGTTTTGTGAGAAGTATTGTACATAGAAATGTGAGAGTACTGAGAAAATATTAAATACCATAACAAACTCCGATCACCGATCTTGACATCATGAAAACTGTCCCATGTCTTATCAATCAAACTGCAGCCTACAACCAATTTAAACAAATCATCTTATCAGCACAAAAAAAAGAATACTTGCGAGAGTTCCTCCATTATTCCTACTATAGTTTATATTGTAGTTTATACTTCAGAGGGTTTATATTTCAGAGGGTTTTGAGCTTCAAAGAGGAAAAGAAAACACCAGGAAAAGTTTTGAAAACCTTAAACCAAACATAAAAGACAACTGTTTTGAAAACTTTTCCTGGTGTTTTCTTTTCCTCTTAGGCTTCTGATTGAAAAGATTTATACCTTCCTGGATTCACAAGCAATATACCAAATGAGTATAAATACAGTTCAGTAATGCCCAAAAAAAGGGAAGTGATTTACCTGAAGTTCAAGTTTGTAAGCCCGCCGTTGCTCCAAGGATGCAGCTTCAGAGAATCCATTTGAGGTTTCAGAATGAGAATCTGTCTCTTCCGTTATCTCCTATGCATTGCCATTTGCTATAGAAACATCATTTCCACCTTCATCATGATTCATAACAGTTTCTGAACTTATAGGAGAGTAAGGGTCTGGGATTCTCAACTGTTTGTTCATCCAATCCCCCATTGACTTCAGAATTTCCACTAAGCACTTCATAGCTTCAGTTTTCACAGTCACATCCTGTGGAGGAATTAAGCTTGTAACAACACCAGGAGGGACACCCTGAGCAGTTTTGAGTAGTCCATTGACCATCCTGAATGATTAATGGCAAAAACATAGATCAGTAAAAGTGGGTGCTGAGATATTTCTATCAGCCTTTGGATGAAAATAATAGAATTAAGAATAAATACACTAATTAGCTCTGAAAGGTCAAATGCTAGCTCTAATATATATATATATTTTCCTTTCTTTCATGGAGCCTAGCATTCGATATGTGTTTTAACAGGATAAGATCTAGATGATGATAAGCCATACCAATTACTACTAAAAACCTTAAACCATACATAAAAGGCAAAAGAGAAAGTACAGGTATGTTGATTAAACTAACCAGTGGCTCCCTATTGACAGAGACAACTCTTGGGGCTTCTCTTATGTACTCTTCCATTGTTGCAAGAAAAGATTGTGGAGGCTAGAAAATTAACCACTATCAGCAAACTCAGATTCCAGCCTGCAAGATCAGCAAACTCAAATTTGCTCAGCTACTAGATACACAAAGACCACTATGATCATTTTTCTTAGCATAGAACTTCATATGTAACTACCCAAAAGCATTGCATAAAGTCGCAAATAACTCCCCCACAATAAATTCTGAAGCTTTCTTTCAATACCTGAAAATAACTCCCCTACAAATAATGTGATCATGTACTTTTGATGAGCAAAGAAATATACATGAATAACAACTTGCAGATCAAGATATTTTGCAGAATAATCTGGACATCTTCAAACATTAGAGGAAGAAAAAGAAGATATCTAGTAAAACAAAAATAGTAAAAAGTGAAGTTAGAGGAAGAATTGTCTTTTAAAAGAGAAAAATAGAAGCATAAAACAGAGAATATGGGTTCTGGCTGGAGAGGTGGGGCAGCGAAGGGGGCTTGAAACATAGGCCACAAGGCAAAATGATTTCCAAAAGGCAGTTATGCTGCAGCCATTACAAATAGTTAACTTTATACAATTGTGGAGATTTTTCATCAACAAATTAAGATATCACCGATGCAGTCGGAGATCGAGGAAAGTCAAAAATCAGGCATTTGCCCTTGTAGAAGGCTAATTGTAAAAAATAAATACCACAAAATTTGAACAACTTTCAAAATAAAATGTACACAGGTTTACTACATAGGGTACCCATAACAAACTTTCACAAGCTTCTAATGATACTTTTCATAACAAAATTGCATAGTAGAATGGATTGTGCCTTTTATGAATGGAGCTGAAAAGTGAGGCAAATAGGACTTACCTTCCCTTTCTGAAGACTCACACGCTCATTCATCCATATCTAAATTTAAACCCTTCAGGTGCACAACTACTAGAATAATTAACATAATATTATAAAGAAAAAAGTTGATAAACTTTGATGACTATATGAGACATTAACATGAAGAAAGAAATGTGTACTATATGAGACAGCAGGCAGGCGGGACCCAAAAACTTGATGTTGATATTTGCAAGTGGACAAAATCGCACAAGTAATATAGATAGATGAGTAGAGTGTCGAACCCACAGGGACTAGATATTTTACTGAGTACCGATATCGCTAGATGAATCACTATTTGGAAAATCGAATTTAATTAAGGATAAAATAACTAAATTAAATTAATCTAACTAAAATTAACTAAATTGGTGAAGAGGGAGAGGGCTGTGAAACTTTGAAGCTCTTGTAATTTGTTAAGGGTAAAATTTGTTCTAGGTCTCTTGGTTCACCTCGTTTATCACACACACAAATTATAATTCCTTATAAATAAATATATTATTTTCCCAATTGTCGACCAAAATCCTAAAGATATTAACCACTCTATCAACGTAGTCTAAAAATTATTCTCAATTAATCATTCGTCTATCCACCAAATTATTAATTGAGAAATTAGATTTCTTAACGGTCACGTCCTCCAATATACGGTCTTAATTTTTATTAATCACAAATCACCTGTTCGGTCTCTTTATGATTTAAACGATCATACAAATGTCTATCCACCATGTTGTACGCATAAATAATAAAAATTAAAACACAACCAGGAAAAATAGAGTAATAACAAGGAATTAAAATTTGTGTTCTACAAAACTCGGCTACACCTTATTCATATTTGTTTGGGATTGCATCAAAAAATATAGAGAAGAAAAGATACAAAAGAATACAAAATTTAATTCAAACCCCTTTTCTGTCTCAAAAGTCGGAGCCAAAAGTGTTGCTATCACGTGCCGTCACATCAACGTATCAGTCTGTCACACTGCCGTTGTCAGGCCGCGTGTCCCAAAACTAGTTCGCCACGTCAGCAAAACAGCCGGTCTGTCACACTGCTGATCTGAGCCGCACGTGCTACTTTGAAGCGCACGCCAGGAGAGAGGAACGAGCCGTCCACGTCAGCCTGGGTCCCGCCTGCCTGCTGTCGCGTTAGAAGGGGGTCAAGTCGCGTGGGGGCCCAGCCTGCTGAGTCAGCGTCGAAAAGGAGCAGAAGAGAGCAGCAGGCGTCTGATCCCGCCTGCTGCTGCTGTCGTGTCAGGGAGAGGGGCCCACCTGTCACTGTCGCCTGCTACTTCTCCTTGGTTTTTTTTCCGTCTTGATCCTGGCGTCAAACAGAGAGAGAAGAGAGAAAAGTACTCTCTCTCTCTGACTTTTTTTTTTGTTTTATTTATTTTTTTATTTTTTATTTCTTTCAGCCGTCACCTCTTAAGTTGCCCTCTCTCCCTTTGCTTGTATTTATAGAGAATGGAGAGAGAGTTAGGGTTTATACTTTTGCAGAATAGTCCTTCTTCTTCCTTTATTTCCTTCCTTTAATTGATCTGACTTTATTTCTTTCTCTTTCTTTCTTTTCTGCCTTTTCTGCCAACCACGTGCTTCTGCAAACATAAAATAATACCTGAAATTAGGTTTTTTAAATAAAATAAATTTAATTAGTTTAAAATTAATTAAACTAACTATAAATCATATTCGCGTATAAAAATCCTTTTACAAATTATTTGTCGCAATTTTAACTCAACAAAACAATAAAAATTTATAAATCAATTATTTTACTTTGTTTGTTGATTTTTTTCCACAATTCTTTACTTTTTGCATCAAAAATATTATTTCTTCAAAAATAATTAATTAAATGAAATCGTATAGAAATAAGATGAACTATAGACAATATCAGCGAAAACAAGCCATTTTAATAGGTAAATGAGTACAAATATTTGTATATAAATCCGACACATCAGAAGGCTAATTGTAAAAAATAAATACCACAAAATTTGAACAACTTTCAAAATAAAATGTACACAGGTTTACTACATAGGGTACCCATAACAAACTTTCACAAGCTTCTAATGATACTTTTCATAACAAAATTGCATAGTAGAATGGATTGTGCCTTTTATGAATGGAGCTGAAAAGTGAGGCAAATAGGACTTACCTTCACTTTCTGAAGACTCACACGCTCATTCATCCATATCTAAATTTAAACCCTTCAGGTGCACAACTACTAGAATAATTAACATAATATTATAAAGAAAAAAGTTGATAAACTTTGATGACTATATGAGACATTAACATGAAGAAAGAAATGTGAGAAAATCTTTCCTTTAGTAGTTTACTTTGATTCAAAACTCAAAATCCATCCAAAATAACAAATAGAAAGCTAAAACAAATGGCCCTCCATGTTGTCACCTCACATTACATCTATAAATAAACCATATGATGATCAACCAAGTCTTCAAAAGAAAGCGGGCTTCCATCAACCCAGAATGAAAAGATCAATAATCATCATCCAATTGTTCCAAGATATATTTATCCACCTCATCGTTACCTTAATAAAAAAATTTAATAAAATTATATTTGTGCAAATAATCAAAAAATCGTGCAAGTGGTGTAAGTGTGTAACATTATTTGAATCTCATCATACCTAGAGTTGTTGGTATAAGAGTCACATATTCATCCTCCGTTCTAGCATCTTCATTGACCAAATCATTAGAAAATAGTTCTACTTTGGATGCTACAAATTAACACACAATAGAGATAATTAGATACTGATCAATAAATATATGCAAAAAAGATGGCGAGTATTGCAAATACCGCCATCCTCTGCTCATAGCCAATCTTGAGTTAATATCAAGGCTTCAATTGTTTCCTTCTTCATTCGGCTTCTATGATAACGGATCACACGACCACTAGTGCTAAAGGTGGATTCAGAAGCTACTGTGGAAACCGGGACAGCAAAAACATCTTTTGCAATCCTTGCAAGTATAGGATACTTTTCGAAATTCCCTCTCCACCAAGCTAATATATCAAAATTTTCCATTGTAGAATCATTCCACCTAAGAACGCCCTCCTCCAAATCCGTCTTCGTAGGCAAGCTTTCACAACTCTCAATATATTGATTAAATCTACTCTTTCTTTTTTCACCAACACTTTCAACTCTTCGTGAAGAATTGCTTGAGCCAACTCCTTGTGGTATACATTGACTTTTTTCATGAGAATTTTGCGAATATTCACCATGAAGTTCCTTGATTAAGTTTACAATATTTCCTAACCGCCTTGCACCATCAAAACCATATATCTCTTCATAATACAACTTAATGACAACTAATTTATATCATGGGTCAAGAAAAGTTGCAACGGTAAAAAGCTTGTTAGCTTTCAACCAATACTTCATGAACTTCTTCTTCATCGCAGTTGCCATTCTCACAATTGTAGTATCTGAACTTCTCTCCCATTCATTTGGAAGTAATAAAACTTCACAAAACTCCTCGAAAAGAAGATTAGCAGTACAATAATCGGAACCGAAAATAAGCTTAGTTAGATCACTAAAATGCTTCAAGCAATTACTCAAGGTATCAATATGATTCAATTCATCTCCCGATGGGCAAGAATTGTATTTGTTGTTTTTGAGACGGAATTTACTAAATACTTGCTTATATTCTAGTGCAACACTTAACATATCATAAGTGGAATTCCATCTTGTGCAAACATCAAGGAAAACATGTCTTCCATTCACACCAAGTTGTTTAGCAATATCACAGAAACTTTCTTGCACTTGTGGTGACATTGTAATATATTTAATACTTTTCCTCACATTATGAATAGCTTCGGAGATTTGCTTCAAACCATCTTGGACAACGAGATTAATAATATGTGCAGCACATCTCACATGAAAATAAGAATCCTTGCAAGGAAGCATATCCAAAATACGATCCTTTGCCAAAGAGATAGCAACATCATTAGCCGTGTCATTATCAACGATAACGGTTAAAATCTTACTATCAATATTCCATTGAAGCATGCACGACATAAAAACATCACAAATAATAATTCCCGTACCCCCCTCTAACTTTAATAAAATCGACAACCCTCCGTTGCAAATTCCAATTAGCATCAATGAAATGAGAAGTAACACACAAGTATGACTTTTGTTGTGAAGATGCGGTCCACTTATTCATTGTGAAACTTATCCTACTTGTATGTGCGGAAAATGTGTCAAACAGCTTCTTCTTGTAATCAACATAGACATTCATAAACAATTCCGTGATTGTATTGCGAGAATGAACTATGTGTTCGGGACGAAGAGAGTGCAAATAATCCAAAAACCTTCTATGTGTCACTATATTGAATGGGTATTCATGAGCAATAATTGCTTGTGCAAGTTTATAGCGACTTTTCTCATTGTCAAATTGAAAATTTTCTAAGCTACAAGTTCCATCATCTTTCTTGGAGGATGCTCGTATCAACATTTGGCGTATATCGGCTCTCGGTTTCTTTGAACATGTTGTTATATGGTTCCATAGGTGTGTAGTTCCAAGTCTACTATCCGCATTAGTTTTGAAATGACAATGTATGCACTCGGCCTTTTTGCATTTTGTCACTATCTCTTTCCCATCCACCATTTCTTTTACATCCTCATTATATTTTACAAAATCTTTCCCCACCTCCGATCTACTTCTCGGTGGTTTTCGTACTTGAACATTTGAGTTACTTGATGATTCGGTATTAATGGGTTGAGTGATAGATTGTTCATTAGGAGAAGACATGATGAACACTATTTTGAACCTATGAAAAAAAATTAACGTATAACATTTAATTAATCACTTTGCACCTATGAAAATGCAGCAACTTAAAACTACCAAAATACAGTGAATAATACATTCAAAAATAGAGTGAGAAAGATAGAGATTTATACCGTCTCTTCAACTAAGTGCGACTCCGACGGCGGCCAAGGGGACAGGGGGAGACACGACAGCCGACAGGACGGGGATGAAGAGGCAGGGGCGCTGAACAGGAAAGAGGATGATACGACTGAATATGGCGACTGGCGGGAGAGGAAGGGGAGAAGAGGTAGGGGCGCTAGCGATTAGCGACTGGCACTGGCGACTGGCGTGCCTGGCAATGGGGGTCGTGACTCTCGAGGTCGATGGGGAATTGGGGATGGGGATTGGGTTATTGGGGATGGGAATTGGGAATGGGGGATGGGGGAGAAGAGGAAGGGTCGATTTGGGATCTGGTGAATTGGGGATTAGGCGATTAGCCGATTAGGTTAGGGCTTGGTGGAGAGAGAGGATATATCATATAAATATTAAATATATTTATTAAATAAATAAATATTAAATTTAGTGGATATCCGTATCCGAATCCGCTTTTTTAGGAATATCCGTATCCGTATCCGAATCCGAATTTTTGGATTTGGATATCCGAATTCGTATCCGTATCCGCCCGGATACGAATTTTTCATATCCATATCCGCCAAAAAATTGGATTCGGATGCGGATCGAATCGGATATATCCTTATCCGAAAGCACCCCTACATAGGAACCATCACTTTCAGTGGGAACTTTACTATCACCTTGAATATACTGGATCTTCTCATGTCCAACAATATGCATCTCCATCAACTGAGTCCAAACATCATAGTTTGTTTCATCAAGAATTATCCCCGCATTAAAGCCGGAATTCTCAGATTTCATAATAATCGGTGTACTACCCATGTTAGCAGTACAAGTAAACAATGGATTTGGATCAAACAACAACGGATCTAGATCTGATCAGGCTTCGAGATGGTGGACTGTGCGGCAAGGTGGAGTGGGTCGAGGGTGAAGACGAAGATGACGATAGGTTGCAACGACTTCGGGAGTGGCAGACGGGACCTCGGGGTCTGGCCTGACGCACGTCGGTGAAGGGAGGACGCAGAACGCAGTGCTGTCACTGCTGCTCTCGGTCTATTGACGGGAAGCCTAGGTAGGAGGGTGCACGATGGGGCGGAGCACCGGTGAAGGGACACAGGGAGTCGAGAGATGATGGGTTCACACGGGGTGTAAGAGGGTGCAGCGAAAGATAGGGAAAGATCCAATACACTCACACCCAATACATGAGCGTGTGGTGGAGCGTCTGCAAGGAGGTGGTCGATGGACGGGTGTCGCAGCGGACTCGGAAGAACGATAGACGGGATTGGGGTTTGCCGGAGAAGACGATCAGAAAGGAGGCGTCGGGGTTGTGGTCGACGGACGGGTGTCGCAGCGGACTCGGGAGAACGGCAGACGGGATTGGGGTTTGCTGGAGAAGACGACCGGAAAGGAGACGCTGGGGTTTGGTCGGGATCGGATCAAGATGGATATGTCAGATCTGATTACCTCCTTCTCTTCTTCTTCTTCAGTTGGCCTAGATCTGGTTAGGCTCTGATACCATATTGAAAACAAATTTGGGGAATAATATTTTTTTCTTATTCACTTACTCTTTACTGTATACATCTATATATAAGGATTACATTCTTAGAGGAGAAGAAAGGAGATTGAGAGAAGATTGAGGGGTGAGAGATTTGGGGAATCTATTTCCTGTAGATTAGGAAGCAGAATATACACATTAGTACTTACTATATTTCAATAGTACTTTGGGTATTTCACCCCAAAATACTCTTTCACTCTCCCTACTCTCTCTCTCGTTAACGAATCACCGAAACCCCAACACCTAACTAAAAATCTTCCACTAGCATCGCAGGTGCCTCTTCCTCCCCCCGACCGCCCACCTCCTTCCCTCTCTTTCACACTCTTTATCTCTCTTCTTTCTTGTTGCCCGCAACTCTTTTCCTACTGAAACCCAACACTCCTCCTCCTCCTCCTCCTCTTCCAACCCGAGAGTCCCCCGTCGTGCTATCTTCCTCCTTCTCTCTCCTGAAAAGCCGATAAGACTCCCCCGACAACCCGCTCCTCCTCCTCCAATCTTTGAAACCCAATCAGGAACTCGAAACCATACTTTACTGTTTAAATCTGTATGCATAGATGTTTAAATTTGTTGAGAATTAAATTTTTTACTCCTATTGTTATTGATGATATTGATGATGTTGTTAGTTTTATGTGGATATGAGACGAGAATGTGATGATTGAATGATCTCATTTCGGAAGTTGTAGAAATTGTTTCAATTACTGTGGTTGTAGCAGCTGATGTTATTGTTGATGAAGTAATTTTTTTTTCAAAATTTTAACTTAATGTTGTTACAAACAAAGACTTAAGCTCAACAAAAAGTTTAGCAAAAAATATTGCTCTCTAACTTGAATTACCATTTTGAACCAACGGAAGCAGTTGTTTGAAACAATGACTTCTTATAACCTAAGTCGTTTGAAACAACAACCTTTGGTTAGATGAAATTGAAGCAAAAAATCTTGCTCTCTGATTTGAACTTGCCATTTTGAACCAGATGTAGTCGTTGTTTCAAACAATGACTTACTATAACCTAATCATTGTTTGAAATAACGACTTAAGGTTAGTTCAGATTTAAGCAAAAACTCTTGCTCTCTGACTTGAAATTGCCATTTTGAACCAACTGCAGCTGTTGTTTCAAACAACGACTTCTTATAATCTAGGTCATTGTTTGAAACAACGACATAAGGTTAATTCAAATTTGAGAAAAAAAATCTTGCTCACTGACTTGAATTTGTCTATTTGAGTCACTGAAGCCGTTGTTTCAAACAACGACTTATTCTAACCTAGGTCGTTGTTTGAGACAACGACTGCAGGTTATAAATATTTTGGGACTTTTGAGCCTTGCTCTTTGACTTGAACTTGCCATTTGTAAAATTATTATTATTATTATTATTATTATTATTATTATTATTTGGTGGGGGTATTTATGAAGATAGTGAAGAAATATTTTTTTGCGATCGTATGACTTCTATTTAGGGCTTTATTTTCATACATGAGATGAAATTATCTTTGTACTGACTGTGTTGTGGCTTTACCGCACAATGGGATATGATGACTCTTTGCTTTGAAAGACACTGAATTTCTTGCACAATTGCTTTCTTCTTGTCCATATATCTTTTTTGTTTTAGAAAAATTTTTTTGGAATTGTGAGATGTAAAATACTTATATTCCTTTATATGTTTACGGAGGCTTTTGTTGCGTTTTTTATATTTACAAAATGTGAGGACATCTTATTTTATTAATTTTCAATTAACTCTCTCTTCACTGTATCTAACTTCGCTTATTGCAGTCTCCAATAACGGGTGTTGGAGATTCTTAACCCGTTGTCTACAATATATTTTTTGACATTTTTTAATTTCATTTTTGATTAATAACCTAGGATGTAAACAATGAAGAAAGATATGCTTTTACATCTCCCAAGTCCCAAAAAATCATCTAAAAAAAATATATGGACAAGAAGAAAGCAATTAGGCAAGAAATTCAATGCGTTTCAGAGTGGAGAGTCATCAGAACCCACTATGCAGTAAAGCCACAACATGGTCAAAACAAAGATAATTTCATCTTACGTATGAAAATAAAGACATAAATCGGAGTCATACGATCGCATCACGTATTAAAAGCAAAATCAATGTAAAATTATTTTAAAATTTTCTTATTAAAAACAACCAAATAAAATAAAATAAAGTCTAAAGAAAAAAGTCATAAGAATAAAATGACATAAGCCATTGTTTCAAACAACGACTTAGTCTAACCTAGGTCGTTATTTGATACAACGGTTTCAGGTTAAGCATATTATTATTATTATTATTATTATTATTATTATTATTATTATTATTATTTGGTTCGTGTGTGTGGGTTGGGGGGGGGGAGGGGGGTATGATAATCTAACCTTAAGCCATAACCTAGCCCTAAGCCTAACTTTACCCTTTGTTGGGATGGAGAGTCTACAAACACCCTGGTGGAGCAGCATAAATGATTATAGGAATGAGGATGTTGAAGTAGATGCGAAGAATCAATTGAACACCCAAGCAAATGGATCTACCAAGCCAACACAACCATAACGAGGATTTATCCTGGATAGTTTTCGCTTAATCCGAATGAGAAATATAGGGTGCTATAATATTCAACTAGAAGAGATTACAAGGAGTTAATGATTCACTCAATATAAGAAATTAAACTCACTCACCCAGAACTATCTCTCTCAAGCATCTCTTTACAATGGAGAAAATATCAAGAAGTACTTCACCTCTCATATTGGAGGTGATTACAATATATAGAAGAAGAATGAAGAGAACCCTAGGTTAATATTGATTCTCAGTCATCTGATATATCCTGTAGAAGTGGTAACTGAATAGGAGTCGTACGATCGGACTTGGAGTTGAAGATTTGACTGAAATGACCTAACAAATCGAGGCACAAAAATAATACAGCCGCTGCGGTCGGTCGACTGCACCATGAGTGCGGTTGACTGTCCCTCTCTCGGCCATACCCTATACAACATGCGGTAGAGTGTACGGTCGACCGACCAGCCGACCATACCAGTCTCTGACCCTGCTATTATTGCTCTGTTTTTCTTATACTCTCTTCGAAGCTTCGACCTCCGTACTTCATCGTATCTTCTTCCCATCTGAACCACGAGTATACAAGACATAATCCTACCAATCTCCACCTTGGATTACATATGAGTGCTATCAACATTGTAACACCCCAAATTCCAAAACAGACTGAATTCGAAGTTCCACAGGATCTTTACACTTCTTTCATACAATTTTACAAGAAAATAAATTTTTTTTGTTACACCAGAGTTTACACTTACATTACATATTTACAGTGGAAGCAATTTACAACAATTTACATGAATTGAAATGTACAACTCTTGAATCAATCTTTAATCAACATACATTCTTTAGTCTTGTTAAACACTTTACCCTGCATAAAAACTGTGGGCGCGTCAGTTGCTTACAACCAAAAAAATATTATACACGGCTATCCTCTCTAAGCCGAAACAGTATAACGATTCTCAAATACTTAAACATTCACAAACTTGATCACAAACAGAAACTACAAGGGACTATCCTATAGATGTCGTGTTGTGCAGTGCACTTAGTCCTTAATGCAGTTGTTTATATTAGATGACACTAATGCGCACTTGTTCAGATTCTATGCATCCCATACTACATAGGTCTGAGGGCAAGCCCTTAACCGTTCTTCATCTTGTAGGGTTCAATCCCTCGTCATGACTTAAACTACTACTGTAACTATGATAAGTATCCTAGATGTTCTCTGAGTTACGAGCTCATGTCCAGACAGTTTGGAGGGGAATCCCACGTCATGTCATGACGCATCGTGAAGAACCTATGGACAATTCAGCCTCCGTCATGGGATATGACACCACCTGCAGTCACCAAACACCCCACGAGCGTCGCCTGCGGTACGGACTCCTGGAGACATATCCATGTCATGTCACGACGCATCGTGAAGACAGCCTGTGAATATTCTCATACCGTAGCTCCGAGGCCCTCATACTCGTGTTTTTCTCTTATTTTCATCACGTCTTCACTGTGTATCTAATCCTTAGTTATTCAGATCATGAACAAAATCAATTCTTTAGAGTTAGCCCTTCCACTATACCGGTCTTAACCATCTATACAAACATGACCCAAATCTTGGTCTTTTCATCTCAAATTTCATTTCAACATATTTCTTTTCAATGCCGGTATGAGGCTTAACTACACTCTAGTTCTCAATTTCAATTCATAATCACAAAAATTGAGGCTTTACACTCATAAGTCCTTTTTCATAATTAACATGATTTCCATTCCTTTCTATGAATCAAATCTCATACATAAAGTTCAATTTCAAACCCAAGACCACGACCCAAACCCTTTGCTACAATAACCGAAACCAATCACCGGCTAACCAATATGGACAAGTGAACCAACTGATATGATTTAGATTACTGGGGTTATAAACGAGGTCTCTATTCTTTTCGAATTTTTACAAAAACACATATTTTTTAGTTCTTTTTCTTCTCTAAATTTATTCAAAAACTCCAGATTATATTTTTCACCTCAGTACAGTATTTTAGTAAATAAAAAATTAATTTTTGACACCAAAAAATATTTTGTTCTCTAATTCATTTTGTTCTTTAATTTTCGAAATTGGGGGAAAAAGGCATATTCTCCTTATAATTTTTCACTTAAAATTTTTTCTAAGTCCCAAATAATATTTTTATTAATAAAGTACAATTATCTCAGCAATAAACTTCATTTTTTCATGCCATTTAACAACCCATTAATCAAAATCACCTATATCCATAGTTCTTTATTCAATTATTCAACATACAAGCATGTATTTGTTTATCTAGTACATCACAACAAAATTGAGCATGGTAGCATGGTATTTAACAAATCATAATTTGGCAATCAATTTAACACTCTTTTAACATATAATCAAACTAATAGCAATTTGTCTCATTTTCATAATGCATGGCTAAATTAGTTTAGAGTTTCTTCTTAATTGTCAAACACATCCTAACATGATGTCTAATTAGAAGTTTAAGAGAAACACCCACCTTAAATGGAGAGAAACAATCAAATAGACTCCTAGAGAAATCTCCTACAACGAACGAGTGAAGCCTTCTCCTCCTAGATCGAGCCACAAAAGTCGCCTTCTCCTTGTTGCAACTTGAACCCGAGCCTTCTTGGTCCTTGAATGCCGGCCTCCTCTTCTTTGGTGTGAGCACTCACAATACTCTCTCTTTTTAACTCACAACTCCTCAATTTTTTGCCTTACTACTTGTATTCTTTTCTCTCTTTCTATTCTTTCTTTCAACTTTTTTCCACGTGTGAGAATGAAGAGTGTGGGAGGGGGTATTTATACAATTTTCTAGGGTGAATGGAGGGCCAAGATTAGATCAAATGGTTAGAGATTAAGGGCCAAGATGAAGTAGAGAGATGAAATAACTTTCCATGATGAGAGTAACCAACTCTCCATCACTCCCATCTCTCCCACTCCTCCAATCCTATCCGGCCTAGGGTGAAGAAGGTGTGCAATGCACACTCCATTGCATGCACGTGCCACCTAGTGTCCCCCATTTACAAATTTGTTCATGTGACAAATTTAATTGTCCATAAAATGAGTCTACACTACAAGTTAGACCATTTCAAAAGAGAATTAAAGTAAATGGGCTGACTAATGGGCCAAACTAACCATGGGCTTAAATAATTAATTTAATTAATAAAATAGAGTGGGCTTAAAGACAATTAGGCCTAGATTTTAATTAGGCTTTTAAAGAGAATATTTTTTTGAAAAAATAAAGTGAACAAATACTATATAAAAATATTTTATAAAAGAAATTATACAAATGAAATCATACGTGCACAACACGTAAAATCACAAAATCTCATAAATAAAAACTAGGGTGTTACAAACATAATGTGATTCTTCATCTCCAAACTCTACTAAACTCCACTTGCGAATCATACTTGGAACAATAGTTTCTTCTACTAGTTGAACAAATCTTCTACCCAATCTCACCGATTAGTATACCCCTTCAAGGGCACACCTCAGTTGGCATTATCACGGAGTTGCCAACCTCCGCACGAACTCCACCTCCATCGAGGCACTCTCCACCTCTCGATGATATTTGAACGTTGTAGTCTTGCTTCGATGATGGTCATTGCGGTAAACTAGATAAGCCGGTGACAATAATGGGAAAAAAAGTAACAACACCTGCACAGGTATTTCGGATTCCGAAGCTTGTAGAGATTGCATTGACTTGGCCCAACGACTCTGATACCTCTAATCACCTTACAATGACCATGAAAAATAGACAGAACTCTACCTAGAGCTGTGTACCTATGATCCCGTGCTTCAAGAGTTTCCAAGGAAATTAGATTCCGTTTAAGCAAAGGAATATGCAAGACTTCCTTTAGAGTGAACATATTTAGAACCGACATCTTCATCTCAACTGTCCCCACCCACTACTTCACGAATCTCTCCAATTCTCGTTCTTACATAAAGCCTTGTAGTAGACTTATAAGTAGAAAACAACTCCCTCTCGAAGCAAATATGAGCAGAACTCCCTGAGTCAAGAAACCAACTAGAATCCACTGCTAAAGAATTTGAAATAAGAAGATATAAATCACCTGATTCATAAGGGTAAACCACATTTGCGCAGTATTTCCATCCTTGGCGCTCTTCTGATTCTGCAATTTCCAACAATCTTTTTTGATATGCTCTGACCTCTTACAATATCGTCAACGGATCGAATCCTTTTGCATAGCACTTTGTCTTCCACCTGAAGGACCTTTCACTGCTATACAACTTGGAGTAGACGATGATTTTAGTCTCCCTCCTAAGTTGATTTTCCTTTAATGCTTTGATTACACCATCAACCGAAATACTCTCCTTGGCAGATCTACTGTGTAGCATGGTAGTGATCAAAAGCTCGTTCGAACATTGGGTAGGCACTCGGTCGCCTCTCTGTCTGCGCTGGTTCGAGTCGTGGGTCTGCCGTGGTATTTAAAACATTTTTCTTTAAAAATTTAGATGGAGGGGGGGTTGTTAAAAGCTTAGTAGATCAGTTGGGCGCTTGGCCTCCGTGGCTAGCGCGTGCGACAATGCACGTGGTGCTGCCACGTGGCGGACTGGGTTGGAGGTATCGGGTTCGAGCCTAATGGCTCTGTTTTATATTTTTTTTGGTTTCTTTTGTATTTTTTTGAGTTTTAAAAATCCAGAAAATTGATATAAATAATTTAAAATAATATTAAAATGTCTAAAAATATTTCTCACTATTTTGGTGTGTATTGGGAAGTTTTAATGACCATTTCATCAATGTATTACGTTTGAGTCAAAATTGAAAATAAAGAAGATGTTAATTAAAGATTTTTGTAAATTTATTATAAAAAAAGCAAAATGCAAGTAGAAAATGAAGAAATAAATTGTCAAATAAAATTGTGCATTAGAAGGTGATGAAATTGATTAAAGAAATTTAACAAATTGGAGTCTAATGTGGGATCTAGTATCATGAAAGAGACTAGTTGATGGATTAACTAAAGAGTATTCTTTATAAGAAATTGAATTGGAAATTACTATAAGATGTGAATAAATTGAATTGGAAACATGAGTTGTAAGGGTATGAGTACCCATGATTATGGAACATGAAAGGTTGTGATCTAGAGGCTTAGTGAGACCCAAGTGCCGGCAATGCTGAAAGAACTATTTGATTTGAGATTTGGGTATATGGCCTATGTCGGTATTTTGTTTAAGTCTGGTAAGAGGGGAAGCTAACTCTAGGTATTGTAATTTATTCATGTTTTAAGTATAAGGATTAGGCATTAAGTGGAAGATGTAGTAAACTTGGGCAAATCTAAGTGGGTTGCCTCTACATAGTCTGACGGTGGACTCTGGGACTATAGATCTAGTTTGACCGTGGACTCTGGGACTAGGGATGGCAAGTGAGCCGGGTCAACCGGTGACCCGCCCGTTGAAACCGGCCCGTGAAGGGGTTAGGCGGGTTCGAGTCAAACTCGTGTACAGTAACGGGTCGACCCGGGTCGTCAAAAATGCGAATCCAACCCGTGTAACCCGGCCCGCGAACCCGTTTAAAAATCCACAACCCACCGCAAACCCACGGGTCGACCCGTGGGTTACGACCCGTTGGACCCGATCGGGTCGAACGTTCGACCCATCACGGGTCGACCGTTGACCCGCGGGTCAAACAGGCCGTTGGGGGGGTTACTGTACAACAGAGAGCCTTTTGGCTCTCTTCTAGACGTTTTTTTTTGTTTTTTTTTATTTCTTTGGGTTTTTTTAAATTATTTTTAGCCTATAAATCCCCCCCCAAAACCCCATAAAAAAATCACACCTTACTCTCTTACTCTCTCTACTACTATAACTCATTTCTAAGGAATTTTTCAACAATTGAAGTATTCAACAAGCAAGTCTTCAAGGCATATACACGATCAAATTTCGATCGTATCGAAATCAAAATTCAACAACGACTTCAACTCTTCAACTCTCGTCCAACTCCAAGTGATCAAGTCGTCAATTCTCCTTCAAGAATCAAGCTCTCCTCAACTCTTCAATTCCGGAATCGCTTATTTCTAGTTCTACTTCGATTCTTATTTTCACGGTTTTTTTTATATACGTGTATCCACGGTGAACGGTATCAAATTTCATACCTCTCTCGTTATTTTATTTTTGTATTGTAGTTGTAATTATTGTTGGTTTTTTGATCTTCTCTATCTCAACCCTCATGTTTTTTAGATTTTTTTTTATAATTAACCGTTCCTGCATTGTGTAGTTTTTTTTACATACATTACTACATTATGTCTAGATCACGCGGTAGCGGTCGTAGCGGGCAAGATTCCTCCTCCTCTTCTCGTAGGCCACCAATTGTCCCAATTAGCGAGCCTGCCCAAGAGTACCATGATCCTCTTACCCAACAACAGGGTGCACACGACGAGTTTGTAGGTGACACACAATTAGAAGAAGAAGAAGAACAACAACAACCAACCGATACCACACAACCCCGTAATAGTAGGAAAAGTAGAGGAGAAAGTAGTGATTGGCATAAGTTTTACGATTATATCCCGGACGAACAAACTCCGGGTATAGGTTTGACAGTTTGTAAAATATGTTCTAAGGCATACAAATTCAAGAGGGATGACGGCACCGGTACAATTAGTAGACACATTCAAAATAACCATATAGACCTTCTTGCTGACCTACAAGGCCAACAAAAAATCAACCCTAGGACCGGTGTAGTTGATAGCCACCCTTATGATCCCGATCTTGTCCGTCGGGAAATGGCCCAATTAGTCATAAAGGAAGAGTTACCATTTTCCTATCCCGAGAGTAGGGACTTGGAAAGTTTTAATCAAACGGTCTTAAACCCTCATTTTAGAAGAATTCCGAGAAATACTTACAAATCGGATTGTTTTAAAGTGTACAATAAAATGAAGGACGCTTTGATTGCAATTTTATGGAGTTTGACTTGTAGAGTTAGTTTAACTTCGGATTGTTGGACGGGTGTGAACAATATTCCAACGACTCGTTGTCCCCTTTCGTTGTGCACCATGGCAAAGAAAGACTGATATATATATATATATATATATATATATATATATATATATATATATATATATATATATATATATAGCAGTCTTTCTTTGCAAATAGGCCTATTTGCACAGACCCGTTGTCCCCTTCCGTTGTGCACCACCCATGGTGGACACAATGTGTGCACTCGACCTTCAGGAGTTCATATCGATGATCTGAACCATTCACATTGATCTACACATCTAAATTTATCTAAATATGTAAAATCAATTCATTTGCTCATGCGTTGAAGTGTTACAAAATTGTATAGCTGAATATCATTTTTTTTACAATGACATGATGGATGGGCAAATGAATTCTAAATGACATGATTTTACATATTTAGACTAATTTAGACGTGTAGATCAATGTGAACGGTTCGGATCGTCGATATGAATGCCCAAAGGCCGGAGTGCATACGTCGTGTGCACCATTGGTGGTGCACAACTGAAGGGGACTATATATATATATATATATATATATATATATATATATATATATATATATATATATAGCCCCCTTTCGTTGTATACTCACCATGGTGTGCTCTCCATGTGCACTCGGCCTTCGGACCATCACATGGATGATCCAAGCTGTTCACATTGATCTACATGTCTAAATTAGTCTAAATATATAAAATCAAGTCATTTGAAGTTCATTTGTCCATCCATCATGTCATTATTAAAAAAAAAAAAGATATTCATCCATATAATTTTTGTAACACTTCAATGCATGGGTAAATAAATTTCAAATGACTTGATTTTACATATATAGGCTAATTTAGATGTACAGATCAATGTGAATGGTTTGGATCATCTATGCGATGGCCCGAAGGTTGAGTGCACACCATGGCAAGTGAACAACGGAAGGTTTATATATATATATATATATATATATATATATATATATATATATATATATATATATATATATATATATATAGGAAATGCTCCATTGCAAATGCATATATTGTGCGCAAAAACGTGCAAACCACTCATGTCATTGTTGGAAACAACAACTTCAGTTATATCCTAACTTAAATAATATAGCGCTTATTTGCAGGGGATAAAAGCTCCATATTATTTGAGTTAGGATGTTGAGGGCAAATATTTTATTCAGTAGGACATTCCGCGCAGTCCTTACCAGGTTGACACAGGTCGAAAAAAATTGAAAACAAACCCGCTCAACCCAGCCCGCCAACCCGATACCTGAAGCAAACCCGCCATAACCCGACCTGCCAACCTGCAGGTTGAGCACCGTTTGAACGGTCGACCCGCACGGGTCGACCCTTGGGTTTGCTGCTACCGCTGCTGTTGTTGCTTCTTTTTTTGTGGGGTTTTTTGACTTTTTGGGGGTTTTTGCCTATAAAAAACTCCTAATTTCACTCTATTTTTTTTACACCTCCATCTATCAACTCTCTTAATCTCTCTAGTACTACACAATTCAAACAAGTTCATTCAACAAAGAAGCAAGCAACAAATAAGTGAATAATTTTGATCGTATCGAATTCGTGTTAACTCAATACTCTCAACTATGTCTACTACAAACTCTCTCAACAAATAATCTCTCTCTCTCTCTTCTACGATTATGTGATAACGTCTGCTATAAACTCCATCGACCACGTCTACTTCTAGAGCCTTTTTACTATTAGTTTTTCTCTTAACTCTATATACAATTATTCGTGACGTACGGTATCAAAATTTCACAACCCTCTCAACTCTTTATTATTGTTGTAGCTTTAATTTTTTTTATCATATTTGTTTGTTAGTTTTTCGCTACTCTCTCTTTCTCTCAACCCTCCAATTATTTTTTAGAATTTTTTTCAACATATACTTCGTATATTCTTTTTTATTTTTTCACACACACTATTAAACACTAGAAATTTTTTTTTACATACACTACTACAACAATCCATTTATTATGTCAAGATCACGAGGTAGCAGTCGTAGCCAAAGTGGACAAGATTCCACTAGTTCTTCTCGTCGGCCTCCAACAATCTCACAACTAGAGCATGAATATAACCCTTGCTTAACATAGGTTCTCATGTTCTTCCTCCACACGACATAGAACTAGAAATGCATACTAGTGACTTACAAACACATGAAACGGAATCCGCACATCCGACTAGTAGAAAAACTAGAGGAAAAACTAGTGATTGACACAAATTTTGTAATTTTATCCATGACGAGGAGAATCCTAGTATAGGACATAAGATTTGTAAAACTTGTAGCAAGAGTTACAAATGAAATAAGGGTGAGAAAACATGTACAATTAAACGATACATTTTAAATGTACACCCCGCACTAGTACAAGATCAACAATCACAATAAAAAATAACTCTGGGAATGCACCTTCCGCACTCACGAATAAGACTTCCGCTGGGAGCTCGTATGAGAGTTGGTTTGACTGCACTAACCTTGGCGGAATATTTCAGGTACCACCCGGACCTTGAACCAAAAGGAAGGGCACGGCTTATGAAACCCTAGGACCAAACAAATAGATAGCCACCCCTATGATCCCAAAATTGTTCGTCGAAAAATGGTCAAACTAGTTATAAGGATGAGTTACCATTTTCCTATTCCGAGAGTAGGATCGTAGACACATTTAACCAAAATGCATTAAATCCACATTTTAAAAGAATTCATAGAATCACACTCAAAGCCGATTGTTTTAAACTTTACAACAAAATGAAAGAGGCTTTAATTGCACTATTATATTCTTTGGCTTGTAGAGTATCGTTAACTTCCAATTATTGGAAAGGTTGTAACGATATTCTGATGATGGGCATAACTTGTCATTGGACCGATAGTGATTGGATGATTCAAAAGAGAATCATATCCCTTGCCGTTTTGTTGTATCCCCATAGTGGTATGGTTATCACAACTCGTATTTTAGAAGTTTGTGATTTTTTTCAAATTCGCAATACAAATTTTAGAATTAGTTTTGATAATGTCTCCAATAACAGTAGTTCGATTAGTGCATTAAAAGATCAATTAGCTCCTCCATGTCTTGAAAATTTTCATGTTAGATGTGCATGCCATATTTTAAATTTATGTGTACAAGATGCTTTGAAAGTAGCCGATCCGTTTGTGCATAACATTAGAAATTGTGCACATTTCATCGCTTTAAGTGGCACTATGCTTCAAGAATTTAAAGAATGATGTAATCTTAGGGGTACACATTTTAGAATATTTTCTAGGGATGTTAAACTCCGATGGAACTCTACTTTTAATTTATTAAATGTTGTCACTTAATATAAAGCAATTATAAATAATTTTTGTATTGCAAAAAAACATGAAAAAAATTAAATGATTCCCAAATCATGGCATTCTGCCGAAACTTTGTTTAGATTTTTTGAACTTCTTAAAACCACAACTTTGAAAATTTTAAAATCATATGATTCTACTTCTAGTACTATTTTTATTTCAATAATTATTATGATGCAAACTTTTCAAGACATGATTTCAGACATAAATAGCAAACGAATGCAGCTCGTCGTTTGCTATAAAATGCATTTGATGCATAAATAGCACACGACTGTGGATGCTCTAATGGAATGGTTTGGTTTTGAAAACTCGAGTGCAAATGAAAAATCAAAAAGTGAGATAAAGAAGATGAAAGAGGGAGAGAGGAATTTACTGTTTTGCCTCTCTGATGCCTCGATCCCCCCACATACTGTATCCTCCACTCCTCCCCTTTCTAAAACCGCATGTGGTCCAGTGGCAATTTTGAGGCAGGGCACGCAAGACGCACATGTCACTGAGTTGAATGTGGGCACAAGTGGTGCATGGGCTTTGCCTTTTGCTTTGGCTTTTATTGATGGGCCTGACGGGCTTGGGCCCATTTAGGGGTCCAGCGGAGCAAGGGCTTCTCTCTGTCCGTTGACGTTTAATCTTGGTGGGCCTGAGGGGCTTGGGCCCAATAAGGGGTCCATCACTTTTACTAAATTAGTATTGGGTGCAGTTGGGTTGAACAGTAGGTTTGGGCCCAGAAAGGGATCCAATTATAACTCATTTTTTCTTAGTTGGGGAAGAGTGTCTCAACTTAGAAGACGATGACCCTTACTCGGGTGATGATTCTGATAACTCATAAGAGATTCTGATAACTCAGAAGAGATGGTTGAGGATACACAGCGTGTTCTTGCGAGGCAAGAGTCTATGGGCTTGGTTCCACTGAGATGGCCCCCTCTACCATCCCGGAGTCTACTAGCACAACTCCAGTCCGCATCGAAAGACAAAGGGTTTTAAGGTGCAAAAAGTAGCTAATAGAGCTCATGAGGAGTCTTTAGGGGTTTTTTGGATATTGTGGCGGCTACCAAAACTGCTAGAGTTGACCGTGGAGGTACGCACAATCTTTTAGCATATATTTTCACTTTCATTTCTGTTGATTCTGATGTTTTTCACCTTGCTAAAACCTGTGATCTGGTAGTTGGCAATAGAGAGCATAACACTCTCCTATTGAATAAGATTAAAGGGTGGGAATTAGATAGAGAACGCCTAGGCATGGAACCAGAACCTAGCCTAACACGTAATCCAAATCCTGTCCTTAATGATTTCCCTCTTCTAGAATGTTAGGGGTTTGGGGGGACGAAGGAAACAGGATACAGTTAGGGATGTAATCAATTTTTCCAAAGTTGAAAATCTAGGCTTACTAGAAACCAAACTTTCTCACGTTACTAGACTCAGGAAGATTGGGGGGAATCAGATTTCAAAATGGAAAATCTTCCCTTCCCTCGGTGCTTCGGGCGACATCGCTTTAGGGTTCAACCCTAATTCTTTCAGATGCATAGATGAGTTTCTTGGTGAATTCTCGCTATCTCTCTGGCTCCAACGTTGGATAGAAAATTGGATCATACCATTACTGCTACTTACAGTCCAAATATTGCGTCTTCTAGAACAACGTTCTGGACAGAATTACACATTATACACGCTTGATGGAAAAATCCTTGGATGGTAGGCAGGGACTTCAACATTTCAAGGTTCGCGTTCGAACACCGAGGTAGAGGCTCGAGCGACATCGACAGGGAGGAGTTTAATCAGGTTATCATGGAGCTGGAGCTAGTTAACATCCCTATCTCAGAGAGACTCTTCACCTGGTCCAATATGCAGGCTTTCCTTGCTTTTGAGAAACTTGATAGAATCTTGGTCACTTTGGATTGGGAGACTAAGTTTCCTCTTGCATTTGCCAAATCTCTACCAAGACCCACATCTGACCACGTGCCCATATTCTTTCTTCTAGAGTGGTGCATCATAGAAAGAAAACTAAATTTAGATTTGAGAAGGCTTGGCTTGAGATTCAGGGATTCCACCATCTAGTCATGGAAAACTGGTATTGTACTACGAGGGGAACAAAGTCAGTGGCAATTTGGTGTGAAAAATTTGCAGACTCCAATCTAGACTAAGGAAATGGAACCAGACCAAATTCGCAACAATCTGGAGAGCCAAAGAATCCATTCTGGAAAGAATTGATGAGTTGGAAAGAATTGAGGAGATTTGAGACCTCACACAAGATGAACGAAATTTGCTATTAAAACTTAGGGAAGACATAGCACAATTGTATAGATTGGAGGAAATTAAATGGCAGCAACGATCGAGAATTTTGTGGCTTAAAGAGGGAGACGCGAATAATACTTTCTTTCATCGCACAACCAATGTGTGTCGAAGGGATAATCTTATCCTCTCGGTCCAGACAAAGGAGGGCGAGATACACGAAGAGGATGAAGTAAAAAAGGTGTTTCAATCCCACTACAAAAACCTTTTTGGGCACAAAGTAGACTTTAGAATGCCACTCAGACCAGACTTCTGGCAGAACCACCCTAACGAAATCCTACAAGAGCTAAGGTCCATTGAAGTCCCATTCACGAAAGAGGAAACTAGGGAGGAGATACCTAAAATGGGTAAAGATAAGGCACATAGTCCGGATCGGTTCTCAGTCATTTTTTACCACACATTCTGGGAAGAAATTAAAGATGATCTAATGTCAGTTTTAGCTGAATTCTATTATCATCGGCTCAAACTGGGAAGACTTAACTCTGTGGAAGTGGTTCTCATTCCCAAAAAAGAAGAATCCTCCTGAGTGGGGGATTTCAGGCCCATAAGCCTCCTAAACTGCTCGGTCAAGATTATCACAAAGTTTCTTGCTAATAGATTAGGGAAGGTAATGGACAGATTAATCATTAGAGAGCAAACCGGTTTCATTAAGGGTCATTGCGTCCTAGACTATATTGTGATGGCAGAAGAAACCATATCAAATTATAAAAGCTACCTGTTGAAACTAGATTTTGAGAAAGCCTACGACTCGGTTGAATGTGATTGCCAATTAGAAGCTCTTAAGGGCAGAGGGTTCGATGACAGATGAATCAAGTGGATCCGACACTGCCTCACCACCAGTAAGATATCATGATTAACAGAGGTGTGGGACAACCTTTCTCATGTAGAAGAGGACTACAATAAGGGAACCCTCTATCCCCACTCATGTTCACCATTATCATGGAAGTTCTCATTTCAATGATGAAAAATGGTAGGCTTGTGGGCTGGATCAGACCGGTTGCAAGTGGTAGAAATCGCCTCGGATGCACGATCTTACAATATGCAGATGAGACTTTACTTTTTGGAAATGGAGACATAGGGAAAACCATCACATTCAAAGGAGTGCTATACAATTTTGAAACCTGGTCTGGACTCAGAGTAAATTTCCATAAAAGTGCTCTTACTCCAATAGCTTTGTCGACTGAGGAAGCGCAGAAGCACGCACTCATCCTTAATTGTAAAACAGAAACCTTCCCCCATCAAGGACGTTGGGCTACCAGTTAGACCCGAAAAACTTAAGAGAGCAAACTGGTTCTTGATCATCGATCGAGTGGAGAACAAACTAGTTGGGTGGAAGGGCAACTAACTCTTGGAGGGCAAGTCACACTGATCAATTGTGTTCTTTCCAACCTTCCAACATATTATCTGTCCTTCTTTGAAATGCCCAAATGGGTTATCCAGAGAACCGATCGAGTTCGAAAACAGTTCCTCTGGAAAGGAGCGACTACGGATAAGGGGGGTACCATCTTATCAACATGGGGGGCTAGGCATCATTGACCTCAGAGATATGATGTAATATCTCAGATTTTTAAATAATGCTTTTAAGATTAATAAATGAATTAAAATGATTTTTGGTGATTTAATAAATATTTTTCTGAAATTTACCTTTTTATACGTGCAAATTTCTTCTTGGGAAGTTCAAAGTAAGAAATTATTTTGGAAAAACCCATTATTTATTATTAGATAATATTTGTGAATTTTCTGGATTTTTCTGATAATTATTTGACCTATTTGTAAATATTACAAAAAGATGGACTTTTGTGCAAAATTACTACTTGGAGTGAAAACTCCAGATTTTTCGAATTTTTGGGCTCGGCATGATGCCTAGACAACTCAGAGGTAAAGAGTTTACTTTTTGTTTTGATAAATTTAGTTTATTTTGCAAGTTTTGATCAAGAAGGGTCTTTTTGCAAAATTGCCACTTAGAGGGCAAAAAGTACAATTTCGTTTTTCTGAGTTTTAAAATAGTTACAGCCAATATTAGGGTGGTTATTTTTGTTTTTAAATCTCAATTAAGTTTGTTTTATCTAATTTCCAAGTAAGAAGATTTATATATGTAAAGATTTATTCAAAAGAGATATTTTGCAAATCTATTCAAAAACCCCAGATACCCTATTTTCGGCCTATTAAAGGTGAGGTGCAGCCATCTCTTTGCTGCACAACACAAAAGGATTTCTTTATTATTATTTTCTTGGAGTTTCAAAGCGAGGATCTTGGTTTTCTTGCGAAAGGAGAGATTTTCTTATTTCTTTTATTATCTTCGGTTGATTTTTCAATAAGGCGAGTGACATATGTTTATTTTCTTATTGTTCTAAACATATTGTATGTGATAATTTGTCTATTAGAAAGCATGTTAGATGATGGTATGAAGATATAATAAATTTTGATGAGTAGATGAACTAAAAATTGAATCTTTTCATGAAACCTATGCTTTGATGGTTAAAACTTCATACAGATGATTTGAGATTATTAAAGAACCTAATAGAAATCATGGGTATGTTATTTTCTATCATTTACTTGCTGTTTTGATTGTTGTATTGAGCTTATATGTTGAGATGCACAAAATTGAATTAAGAACCCTATACCGTTGGGTATGTCTATGCACTGTTTCGACATTTTTGAAGAAGTAGAACTTGACTAATACATGTTGTATTCACATATATTCATGGGTAAACTATTGTGAGTGATTGTATATGAGTTAAATGGATTATAAGAAGGGTTATTGAATTAAAAAGATCAAGTTTTGAAGTTGGATTTGGATAATCAGATTTATGGTCTGATGGAGTTTGGTCGAAAAGTTGCTTTTGATGTTTTTTGTGAAATTTTGATTGAGATCTGAGTTGTTTTGACACTGAGTTGATTGGAAAAAATATACTACATATACACAATGGTTTCTTGATGCCTTAACTGATGCAAAACACACACATCTACACATATATGTATCTATGTTCACTGTTTTGAAGATTTTGTGAATTTTAATGAGGTTTTGATTGGATTTCAATTGTTTTGATTCTGAGATGAGTTTAAAAATTTTATTACTCCTAATTGATGTATTTTTATGCTCAAACTGATGCTCAAAACACCCTATGCCCATATATACATATATTCATACTGTTTTTGAAGAATTTCATGAGAATCTACTCTTTTGCAAAATTGATGTGATTTTGAGATGTTTTATAAACTCATATATGTTTTACAAGTCATACTTTAGCATCTCAGGAAGTTTAATTTTGATTTCACAAATTTAATCGACGTATCAGTCGGAACATGCACAAATTTCTAAGCTGGCTGTTTAACAGTTAGCGGGACCGCACGATCAACCGCTATGCTATTTTTTTAGAGATTCAAAAGGGGCAGTCGACTGCCCTATTTTTGAACTATTTGGGCAGTCGACCGCACCTGCTGTTTTGAGTCGTTTTGTTGAGTTTTCTTCGTTTCTTTTAAACGATCATTTCCTCGATATTATAGATTATTGCTCTACTGTTTTAGATGATGTTTTTACTACATATTACAGTATTTTATAGAGAGTTATATTTTATTTGTAATAGAACTTTAATTGTATTCTTCTGACCATATTAAGTGAACTAATTGTGAGGAATTGATGTTTTGGTGATATTCTACGACTTAAAAATATGATTTTCTGTTATTTGATGGGTTTAATATCTTATTTGAATTATAGAATTTCATGAGTACATTAAATGGATTTGGATTTTGTCGTTTTCTTGTTATAAACATTTTGATGATGGAATTATGAGTTTTATTGAAAGTTTTGGTATTGATGGGTGAGTTATGAGTCTTTAGAGATTGAGTGGGGCCTTAGTTACCGGCGGTTGAGATCTTGATTGTTGTTCAGTTAAGTTAAGCTCGGTAGGGTACACCAACTCTAAGAAATTCGCAATCTATTAAACAATTAATTAACTTAACAAAATAAGGACAAGCACTAGATGGTGATATGATGAAATGAGAACATGGGTTATGGACCTCAGTATGGCCTGCGATGTGAGATAATCCCCAGAATTATCGAGGTGTGAGTGAAATAGTCTCCGCAATTACCTGCAGTGTGATTGACGTACTTACAATTTTGCTGGACCGAGCTTGTTTGTCGGCCCACCCTCCAAGGTTGTTGGAGGGATTTGTTGTTTGTACGCGTCATGTTGCTTCATGTATATTTTATTTTCTGTCTGTAGTTTGTACTTGGGCCCAGTACTCTGGGTTTGTTTTGTTAAGCTCTTATTAATGAAATAGGGTGGCCAGATTCCACCTTTTTCCTCAATTTTTTTTTTACCTGCAGTGTGGTATTGATCTCCAGAATTATCGGGGTCGAGGCGACACTCATGGGGTATTCGTGTGATGAGGTGCCATAGCTTGCGGTGTGGGGTATTCTCGAAGATTCCCAGGTGTGAGTGAAATAGTCTCCGGAATTATCTGTGGATAGAGATTGACCTCCGGAATTATAAAGGCATGGGCTAATACTCACAGTTTATCTAGATCTGATAGTAGCCATCGTGGTAGGATTAGTTGCATAACGAGGATTAAACCCTTTTAAGTGAAGAACGTTAAGGGCTTGCACCGCACCTATATAGAGTGGGATACATAGAATCCAACAAGTGTGCATTAGAGAGTCAGCATATATCATTGATGTTTTCTTGGCTTTGTTTTATGCATGTTGTTTTCTATTTTCCTACACCTGACACTTAGTCTAGTTTCACTTGCTGTTTTCATGTTTTATTTATTTATTAACTCCTTCTTTTCATTTATTACTACTATTGGTATGTGTTGATTATAACTTTATTCTTTATGTTTTATTTACACCGTATTTCTTTTGATGTTACTCACACCATTATGGCTTATTCCTATAGTTTTGGGGGTTAGGATTATCTCCAGCCTCATGTTTTACAGGTAGGTGCCTATAGCATTGGGATTTGGAAGCATGAGATAGAATGATGTTATGGCTTATGTAAATTGTAAAAGAATATGTTGTAAATAGTGTTCTAAAAAGCGACCTAGGCGGCCGCCTAGGCGCTAGGCAGCTCTCCAACGCCTCGCCTAGGGACTAGGCGTTTAAGAAAATTGGTTAATAGTTCTAGGCGGTTAAAAGTGTGTCTAGGCGGCGAGTAATCGGTGTAAGCGGGTCTAGGCGGGCTAGACCCGCTTAGACCCGCTTAGGACTTAATTATTAAAAAAAGGACCCAACTTATTCCAACCCGACCCGCTCTAATACACTCAAACCCCTAAATCTTTCTCCTCTAACTCCCACGTAAAAAAAACCCCCCAAATCAATTTTATTCTCTAAATCCCTAATTCATCTTCTTTAAATCCCCCAAATCACCTCCTCCGCCTCACTCCTCACAGTCGGAGGTTCGCAGCTCACAACGCGCTTCAATTTCGACCTCCCTCGCCTCCCTCCTCGCAATCGTTGCTCACAGTCGTCAACACAACCTCCTCCGCCTCCCTCCTCGCAGTCGCAACTCTCACTCACTCTGTCACTCAGTCATCAAAACCTCCTCATTCACCTCCCTCCTTGCAGTCGCAGCTCGCTTCAACTTCAACTGACGTCAACACAACCTCTCTCTCCTCTCTTCAGCTTCAAAGTCAAGTCGTCAACACAACCACACACTGCCTCCCGCCTTGCTTCACCTTCGACGTCAACACTACATCCTCCTCTTCTCTCTCAAACTTCTCCTGACGCGACCCTCCCCCATCCCCCAACTCAAGCCTCCCGCTTCCCCACACTGTTTGCTCCTTGGACTGGAACAGCCGAACAAGTAATCTCCAATACTGATCTTCGTCATAGATTAATACAATCTAATAGATGAGTATAAGACTACAAAAAAAGAAAAAGACTTATAATAATACGCCAATTCGATTTTGTAAAGCTCATCCTGCAATTGCAAGGAGAAATATTAAGAGTAAAAATTTGTAACAACAAAACAAAACAAAGCAAAATGATAAAATATATAAATAAAATATATACATAAATAAAAAAATATATAATATATAAATAAAACTGCCTAGAGCCTAGCCGCTTAAGCTTCGCTTACAAGGCCTAGGCGCTAAGCATCCATCGGCCGCCCGACTACCGCCTAGCAACTTTTAGAATATTGGTTGTAAAAGAAAGAATTTGTAATTCAATGTGTTTAATTTGCTGCTGTGCTTTGTAAAGAATTATTGTAATAAAAGTTGAAAAATTTTCTCTGTGTTTTGGCTATGTTTACTATTACAATTGAGGTTGATACTGGGAATTGTGCCACGTATTTCTGAGATATTATATTAGAAATTTGGGATGCTACACATGTCATGCCCCGCTTCCCAAAAATATAGAATGCAAGCACGTGACATGACCCAGCGAATGACTTGTGTCACCCATGAGCTGTTATCGATTCAACTCAACAATATAAATAGGAAGTAATACAACCACGCATGAAATGAAGGAGTAAACACATTAATAATAATACTTGAATTCTAAGCATGAAATAACCAAAAAAATAACAATCCAACATCTGGAATCAACAATAACATTATTCGGGTCAAAAGCCCACAAATACAACAATGTTCAATTATTAAAGTTCTCAAAATGAAACAATAATTATTTAAGCGGCGCAACAAACAATTCTTTCACCATTGTTGCTCTCCTAGTCCGTCAGGAAAATCTCCTTGATTTTCTGTAAGCTGTTCATCTAAAGAAAGAGAATAATATGTCCTTAGAGCAAGTCGTGGACAACAAGTAGAGAAACAGAGGAACAATGACAATAACGGTATAACGATGAATTGAATGAATGATGAAATCAATAGTATTGAACAGTGACAAATGATAATAGTAAGATGTGCAATAACGATGATTTATAACAACAATAAACAATAACAATAACAGTAAGCAATAACGACAACACTGTTCAATAACGATGACAAAATGCAATGACAATGCGATGCAGTCTTAAGTCTATTATTCTTTTTTTTTTAATTCTAACTAATGTAGCACTTCATGCGTCCCATCTATTTAATGCATGGTTGCTACATGCAAACAAGTTACGTTTAGACTTAGTGGTGGATTTTATAGGGTCGTATACTCAGGCATCATTATATCATGTCCTGTAATCAGGTAATGGGTTTTAGAGGTGGCTCCCGTCAACTCCTGATGTGGCACTTAGTTCTACGTAGCACTTAGTCCCATTTAACTTGTAACAGGAAAACTGGTAAACACGTTCATGAATCATATAATCATGTAATGAATTCTAGAGTTGGCCCCCGTAAATTCTAGAGGTGGCTCCCGTCAACCCCTGACATGGTACTTAGTTCTACGTGGCACTTAGTTCCATTTAACTTTAGTTCTACGATAGCAAATGTGGATCCGTCAGAAGGTCTAGAAACTAGACTCCTATCCAGTTCCAACTCATATTTAAAGTCCAAATTCCGACAACAGTAGCTAGGTCAATTTTAGTGTTCTTTACAGGTTACCGTTTCTGGCTAGTTATCAGTATTAACTAGTTTCAGTTGTAACAGCAGTAAATATTCATTGTAAAAATCAGTAAAAATATTTTTCATTACCCTAAGCATGTTGACTATCAATCTGGAAATTATCATGGTGATATTTGATCATTAGTTCACCTAATTCATCAGCTTAACATGGTATGTGCATAAATCTGAAAATACAGCGCAGCAGTAGTAAAAAGTTCATACTCATGCAATATAAGTTGGAATTCAAAAATTCTGGATGTTCTGAAAACTAGAAACATTGAGCTACATTTCATATTCAGAAAGTTATTAATTTTGATGGCATTATCTAGGTCGAAACAACATGGTAATGTTCAGGTTGGCAATAAATTTCAGGGTCTCAATATACTTTTCATGCATAAAATGATTAAAATGTTATGAACAATGAGTTAGGGGTTAACAATTATAAATCGCAGCAAGTTACGTCTATGTGAATATGGTACTAAGATGTATAATGTCCATAATCTTACTAATCACAATTAACTAATACACCATCATCAATCATATGAACAATCAACGCTAGTATACAATCTACAATAGTTGTGTAATGTCATGACATGAAATACAATAATAATTCCTATTCCTATATTCAATAATCAACTACATGAATGCATGCAAGATCTCTATACATTGGAGGCAAAAGGCGGCACGAAATCAAGAGTACTACTTGGATTCGCTCGTGTAAATCCGTAGCATCCCAACGATGAACAACAATAAGTAATATATGATAATCAATATGGATCTACTTGCAGGATTCAATAAACAATCTCGTGCACGATACAATACAATTCGAGAGTGAGATGACTTGCCTTTAGATGACGATTAGATCCGATATAGGGAATAACGGGATTAGGATCTCGGGCGATAAATCACGAACACGAAGCACTAACACGTGCGAGCCACGTGCAAGACACCAAAACTGCAAAGCACCAACACCGGATCAACCCAAACACCAAACATCGATCAGGATCCCCTACTCTAACACAGCAAATAGCAACTCTCTCTCCAAAACACCAAACACCCAAAACAACGGATCCCCTACACTGATCTTCTTCTCGAACGCGACGGAGAGAGAAAGGGACGACGGGAGGCTCGACGGCGACTGCGGCGAGGAGCAACTACAGCGACGAGGGTGAGGTTGGCTAAGGGCAGAGTGCTGGCGGTTGGGAAGCAATGCCGCTTCGAGAACTCGAGGCTCGAGCGATGCCCTGTTTCGCGCCAAAACAAGGGAGGCGATTACGGTGGCGCTCGAGCGTTCAACGATGACGACGACGGGGCGAGGTGTAACACCCCACATTTTAATTTTAATTAAAAATGCATTTTTGATTTTTTGCGCGTATGATGCACGTGCTAATTTTTCCATCTCTAATTCTTACTCTCATTTACTAATTTTAGCATGCATAATCTTATTTAGCCTTTTTATTTAACCCATGGACCTAAAGTTAAATTCTAGCCCATTAGATTAATTAAAAGGAGAACCCACTAGAATAATTAAGTTAGTTAATCAAAATGAAAGCCCGTAAGACAAGCCCATTAATTAAATCCTATTTTAAGTTGTGCATGGACTAATACATGACATGTAACAACTTTTAGTACACATTTTTAAACTATAGGAATTGTGTTAAATATTGTACATGTGTGTGTGTGCACTAGTGCAACTAAGAGAGGAGTAGCGTGGCCGGTTTTGAGTAGTGGGGAGAGAGAAGGTTGGGGGTTATGGGGGTTAAGGTTTTGAAGAGTTGAAAAGGAGTTAGAAAATGAAAGGTTGAGTGGGTAATTAAGGAGAAAGTTATTCGGTGGAGATTTATGCAAATTAAACACTCCCATTGGCCTGTATTTTCCCATTGTCCTATAAATACACCCTCATTTTTCCCTCCCTTGTCACACCAAAACTTAACAAAATTAAGAGAGAAAAAGAAAGAGTGAAAGAGAGTACCTTGTGCTTGGAGGCTTGCTAGGAGGAGAAGGACAAGGTGGTGCTAGTGGAGCTAGGAGCTAGGAGAAGTCTCTTCATTTGTGATTTTTCATTCTTCATAGAGGTGAGTGATTTCTTACTTTCTAGTTGCAGAGTATGCATGCTAAAAACTATAAATGAGTATTTTAAGTTGATGTTGATATGAAATATGTAGATAAAATCCATGCGAGTGTAATATGCTATGAATGAAAATAGTCTTGTGGTGATTAAGCAAATAATAGATACCATGCTAATTAAAAAGAAGATTTTTGACTAAAGAACTAATACTATGAATCATGTTAGTATGCTTGTAAATTTTTATACTTGTTGAATATATGAAAATATGTTGGAGGATGTCATATTCAAATCATGCCTTAGAATCATGATGACTAAGAAAGAAGAAGAAAAAGCAAAACAAAATTTAGTTAGTGCCATGAAATGTGTTGACATATGTATATTTGTCATGTTGTATTTAAAAATATAAATTCTTGCATGAAAGAGGTTTTAGTGAAATTATCATGATTTAGAGACATGTTATTATTATTACAAATTTTTAAATTTTTATAAGTGAGAACATAAACTAGTTTTTATGAACCCTATTATTAAATTCAAGTTTTGAGAAAAATACAAGTCTATGTGTAAAATGAGAAGAGGGATTGTTTAAAGAAATGGAAATATGATTTTAATGAATTTGAAATTTGTTGTTTACTATTTTTAAAATTCATTCTCAGTCAAGAGAAAGTTTATTTCAAAATCCTAAAAAGATTTGATCTTTGGATAAACGAGTTTGTGTGAAAAAGAACCAATTTCTGAACAGTATGAACAAAAGTATATTAATACAACTCCTAAACAGAAATTACACTTGGATTTACTAGTTAGCCAGTGCAATACAGAGCACTATTTGTAAGAGATCTTAGGTTCGAAACTTGATAGTCATATTTATTTTTGCTTCTTTTAATGAATTTTCGAAACCCGAGACTTAATTTATGAGCATTTCGGCAAGAGATTTTGACACCAGAGTCCATTGGACTTTCTAGCTAGCGGGTTTGGGCTTTGGGACGTTATTGTAGCTCCTGGCCGGTTCTCAGTTCAAAACCGAAAGCCAACATTTTTATTTTTTTGAGTTTTAAAAATATTTTTTGAAGGCTTTAAATGAGAATAAAAAAATTGAGAAAAATAATAGAATTTCTATAAAATGAAATAGAGTTTATTAAAAAGAGTTGTAAAATGTTTCAAGTATATTTGAGATACAAAAAAAATAGAAATTGAGATAGAAAGATGAATAATGTGACTTCAAAATCTATTATTTAAGAATAGATCTTTCTTTTGTGAAGAAGAGTAAATATTAGTTTGTGAAGTGATTTCTCTTGAAGAGATTACACTCTTATTTTGTTTAAAGAATATTTTGAAGTGAGTTGACACATTGTATGAGCTTGAACTTAATCATAAGATTTCATGTGATGAAATTGTGTTCTTCAAAGGAATGATTTGCTTATAAATATTATGAATGAATAAATAGATCATGAATAGTGACAAGGTATTGGTCATTTGTGAATATGTTGAAGATGAAAATATCTAAGTTTAAGACATGATTATTGAAGGGTATGTATACTCATGATTCCTTGTACATGAAAAATTATGATTTAGAGTTAGTAAGACCTCGGGTAACGGCACTATTGAAATAAAAGATTTGATATATGATTTGGAGATATTGCCATGGAGCTATCTCGTATTTTTGTGAATAAGTCCGGTAGGAGGTAAAACTAATTCTAGGAATGATAGATTATTCATGTCTTGAACTTAAGAATTAGGCACTTAAGAGAAGTGTAGTAAACCCAGGCAAACGTAAGTGGGGCGCTCTATATAGTCAAGCAGTGTATTCTGGGACTATAGACCCAGTCGGGCGGTGTACTCCGGGACTGAGGTTGTCTCGATGGAGACAAATTTTTATTTGAAATTCGGGACAATGCGTAGTCGGACGGATAGTTTATCGTACTCCAGTGTATATAAGTATACCGGGGCTAGAGGGGCACTTACAAGGTATTTGCACGACGATGAGTCTGTATAACAGTCGGGCGGTGTACTCCGGGGCTGGGATCCGTACTCGTGGAATATCTAAACTTTGTTCTTACTACTAGGTAGTGTCATGGCGAGGGATTGAACCCTTTAATGTGGAGTACGTAGGTGCTTGCCCTCGGACCTATATAGTATGGGATGCAGAGAATCCGAACAAGTATGCATTAGTGTCATCTTAGAATAAAATATCTGCATTATGCATTAAGGCATTGCAGACACTTACATGTTTAGTGTAGTCACATTTTACACTTTATTTTTCATTCAAATTTTGGTTTGATAAAATTTTGATATCGTTATATATATGGCATAGAGAGGATGGCCAAGTATAACATTTTCGTCAGTTGTAAGTAACTGACGTGCCCACAGCTTAAAATGCAGGTAATGGACTTTTTATGAAGAAGTAAAGATATTATGATGCAGTTGATGACTTACTTTGATAAAGTTGTATAAGTTGTATTTTATTTTCATTGTTGTATTTCTTTTACTCTTCCGCTGTGTAAACAAAATATAAAGAACTCTGATGTATGATGAAAAGTTTTAATTTCCTTGTAAAATTGTATGAAGTGGAGTGTAAAGATCCTGTGAAATCTCAAATTCGGTCTTATTTGGAACTCGGGGCGTTACACGAGGGGTCTTCGGTGGTTGCAAGGGTGAACGGAGAGGCAAAGACGGCGGCGACGAGGCGAATGAGCTTGAGTTCTTGCAATGGCGATGGGTTCGACAATGGCAACTGAGTTTTAAGATGAGGTGGGGGCGCTGCGGTGGCTTAGGTTGTGGTAGACGAGAGCAGGGAGGCGAGCGGTAGGCTCGAGGCGGTTCGAGCGGAGGAGGATGACGAGGGTTTGGAGCTTCAAAGCTCGGCAATGGCAGAAGGGGAAACTACGATGGAGATGGTGATAAAGGGTTCGTTGGCACCGGGGAGAGGGTGGTGAGGGCCTAAGGGGGGGTTCAGGCAGTGGTGGTGGAGATGAAGTCGATGGCAATGGCGGAGTGACTGCTAACGATGTAGGGAAGGCGAAGAGATTGAGTAGGAAAATGAAGGGTTGTGCGGGGGGGGGGGGGGGGGGTTCAACAGTGAGAGGGGGGTGGGGTTGCACAGTGGATCGGGGGTAGGGGTTTACTGTTTTGGCTTTTGGGAGAAAGAGAGAGAAGTAGAAGAATATTTAATGATAGAATAGTGGGATTGAATTGTGGGTAGTTAGCAGATACAGAGGATTGTGGGGGAGAAGATCTGGGTTTGGGTTTTAGGAAGAATTTGGGTTGTGAGTTTGGGTTAATGGGTAATTTAGAATCCAATAGGGGGTAGGTTATAGGGTTTTGGGTACAATATGGGTCAAATAGAAGGACAATTCTCAACCCAACAAGACAAAAGACAATTTCATGAAATAAAATTTGAGTTAGGAAAAGGAGTAAGATTCAAATAATAAAACTGAAATCAAGGATAAATCATGAATAATATTAGAGTTGATACTATTCGATACAATAATGACACAAAAGAAATGAAATGTTATAGAATTACAAAAGCGATTACAATGGAGATCAATAATAAAAGGGGAAAAAAGAAAACGGGAGTTACAACACATGAACTTGGCCTTACTAGAAAACTGGTGGTGGAAAGTGTTCCACCTTAATGGGAAAGGGTGTCAGGATTTTATCCAGGCCTAACTACAAGGGAAAGGGACCCAAAACTTGGGAACCAGAGTTAGCAAAAGAGTTTCCTAGTTCTGGAGAGGTGTCTCTAAAGCCTATGATCCGGTCAATATTGTAATGCCCCGATTTTCATTTAATGAAAATTATTTATTTTTCACGTAGTGTGCACGTGCAATATTTTTGGTAGAATTAAATCTCATAATTATTTTCATTATGATGGGTATAGATGTTTAAATATGTGCTCTTTAATTATTTTTATATAAAGCCCTTTTTTAAATAGACAAAAGCCTTTCTTTTAAAAGCCCAAATCTAATTTATTTGTTATCTTTTTTAATTATTATTTTAGGCCATAAACCAAAGCCCATGAGCTATTTTTATTTTAAATACAACTTGTAATGTAGAATACCTTTTAAAGATTATTTTTATGTAAAATATAATGTACAAATTTTTGGAGACAAATGCATGCACGTGCATTTCACATACACGTGCAATTGAATCCATTCATGCTAGGCCGGTTTTGATCTTTGGAGGAAAAATGAAATTTTTGAGTGGAGTCATGGGTGGTGGTTACTTGATCATGGTTGGTTATTGTAACTCCTCCTTGAATCCTAGCATTTTAATCCTAACTCCTAAGTTAATCCTAGCCTTCCATTTTCCTAAATTTTTAGTATAAATACCCCCCCCCCCCTGCCTAGTATTCTTGTGCTAATTATTCCTCCAAACCTATAGTTTAAAATACATTATTTAGTAGTATAGCAAGTGAGTAAAAGATTGAGAGTGTGTGTGAGGAGTTTGTGCTTGCAACAAAGAGGAAGGCCAGCATTAGGAGCTCTTGGTTTTGGCATTGTGAAAGGCTCGGGTGCGCGGATCAAGGAGGAGGATCGCTCTTTTTGCAAGGACATTGGTTTAGGAGGTGTTGCTAGTTGACTTCTCTCCAAATAAGGTGGGTAATTTCCCTTATTTCTAATTAGGAAGCATGCTAGATTTGAATTGAAAGAATGATGCATGAAAAAGATTAATAAGAGTACACATTTAATTGAAAAAATGACCTGTTGATTGATTGAAATGTTGATATATGCAATTGTATGTGGTTCTATCGTTAAAATTTAAGTTGTGTGCGAATTGATTATAGCCATGGATTGTTTGAAGAAAACTTCATTATTAACATTAAAAATTATATGCAAGAATTAGTAGATTGACAATGTCACTTTATGTGCTTAAATGGACTTTTCGTGATAACGTTGTAATGAATGAATTAGAATATAATTGGTGTGTTTGTGAAATGAATAAAAACAGAAAATTGGTGTAGAGATTAGTGAAATTGAAATTAGATAAGAAATGTCGAAAAAGAAATGTGTTAGTGGTAGTATATAAGTTTAACCAAATTGTATGGTAGATATGTGTTAATTATTGGAAAAAAAATTTATTTTTATATACTGGAGTGTAAATTATATTGGGAATAATTAATCTGGAATTTTACAGTGAGTTTAATAAAAACAAAATCAAATGAGAGCTTGTTGAATATTGAAATGTTTTAATAAACAGAGAGTATTGATTCAGTAGACTTCGAGTTGTATCGATGACAACCTGAGCCTATAGATCGAGTGGTCGGGATGCTTTTGATTGCTACAGTGTTGTGCGGCTTCTCAGAGGTTGAGGGTTCGAATCTTGTTAGCACCGCATATTTTGTTGCATTTTAAAAAAATAAAATGAACTGCAGCCGAGAGCATTTAATGCTCTCAGCCCCTCTTTATAACGCCTAGCGTGTTCGGCCTAGTGGTCTGTGCCTTCGGTTGGTTTCCCTGTGGTCGCTGGTTCGATCCTTGGTCTCGGCCTGTGTTTATGTGTGGGAAAAAAATATTTTTTTGGGATTTTTGATGATTAAAAATTATGAAAAAAATATGATTATTACCCTAAAATATGTGGGATTTATGAAAAATAATTTGGAAATTATTTACATGAAATGGAGTATGTTTTGAGAATAAATGTATAATTTAGAACTATGGTTCTACACTTGTATGTTATGAAAGTTGCACCTTGCAAAAAGGACTTGAAATGAAATGTTAAAAAAGAAGTGTAATAAAGATACAAATTATATGTAGTGATGTGATATGAATTATTCTCATTGGAGAATAGTGTGAAAATTATGAAATGTGAATATTCATTTAGTGATGTGATTTTAATGTGAAATTGATATTTGATGAAATATATAAGGAATAATTGAATTCCATGTATGGCTATGGACTCATGAATAAATTAAAAATCATGCTATTGAAAAAGAAAATCTGTTATGATTATGAAGATGAACTTATGAGCTGGAAACGCTCAATTTTGGAAATTGTGAATTGGAATTGAAACAAAAGAGTAGCTAAGTCTTCCCAGGCATTTGAAAAGAAATGAAATGAAATTTGAAATGAAAGACCAAGGTTGGTCCTGTTTGAATGAATGAATAAGTCCGGTTTAGTGGAGAGGCTAACTCTAGAGCTTTGATTTTGTTCATGATTCTAATAAAAACTAAGGATTAGTACATAGTAGAGATGTGATGAAAGTGAGAGAAAAACAAAAGTATGAGAGCTAGAGTTTACGGTGCGGGTGTGGGCCACAGAATGCATGCTTGATGAGTCAAGACATGGCGTGGGCACTACTCAGTAATGATCGGACTTTAGCCACGCTTGTGGGATGTTTGGTGACTGCAAGAGGATCGTGCGCCATGAAGGAGGTTGAATTGCCACAGAATGCATGCTTGATGAGTCAAGACATGGCGTGGGATTCCCCTCTAGGTTTTCTGTACACGAGCTTGTACTCATAGATCATCTAGGAAACATACCGTAGCTACAGTAGTAGATTAAGACATGACGAGGGATTGAACCCTACAAAGATGAAGAACGATTAAGAGGCTTGCCCTCGGACCTATGTAGTATGGGATGCATAGAATCCGAACAAGTGTGCATTAGTGTCATGTAATATAAATAACTGCATCAAGGACTAAGTGCACAATCACAACACGACATCATTAGGGTATTCCCTTTAGTTTGATATGTGACAAGTTTGTGTTTGTTAAATATGAAAAATGAGTTATACTATTTCCGGCATAGAGAGGATGGCCGTGTATAATGTTCGTCGGCTGAATAAACTGACGTACCCACAGTTTTGTATACAGGGTAAATGACATGATAAAGATTAAAGAGGAACAGATGCTTAAAGATTATTCAATGTTGTTGTACTTTATTTAAATGTTGTAATTTTACTTCCGCTGTGCAATGTAAAGAGTAAAGTTTCATGTAAACTCTGATGTAAAGTGAAAAGTTTTAAATTCCTTGTAAAATTGTACTAAATGAAGTGTAAAGATCCTGTGGAATCTCGAATTCAGTGTATTTTGGAATTCGGGGCGTTACAGAGTGGTATCAGAGCCACATTTCACACTTATACAAATTTATAAGGAACGACACCCTAGAAGTGGACATTAGAGTGTGTGTTTGAGTCTAGAGATTTAAATATAAGTGACTTACATTTGTGTTGCTCTATGACTTATACTTCTTCCTCCCTATTTCTAAGATGGCTGATCACTTCGACCCTGCTGGAGATGACGACTGGCATATCATCGAGGAAGAGTACCATTCTGGACAAGAAGATTCCGAGGAAGAGTACTACCCAGGGCAAGCAGATTCTGACAGAGAAGAATGGCCTGAATCCCGAGAGATCGCCCCACCTCCGGATTCATCTGATGACTCTTCTAACGAAGAAGAAGAACCAGTTCTGAATAGTCTTGTGATATCTCTTCAGAGGCAGGTAGAAACACTGCGGGAGAGAGTCCGATTATTGGAGGCTCAATTGGCAAAGCACAAGGATGACTTTTCAGTTCTCAGTCATCGTGTATGGGAACTCGAGAAGAGGAAGAATATGACCGATGTGCTGAAGGAAGAAGTTGATGAACTACAGGGAGAACTTCGAGGCGAAGAGGAACCGTAGGAGTTAGACTGTTGTAGCTTCTACTGTTTTCATCCTGATGTCAAGAAATATTTTTCAATTCGAATGTATAAAGTTTGGAATTTAATGAAATGCAAGTTGATTTAAAATTCATGTCTTATACTTCGAATTTAATGGATCTTTTGCATCAAAATATGGCTAGAAGAGGAGCTAGAAACGGGGAAGGTCTGGACTTGGAAACGGAACTTGCAAGGGTCTATCAGACGCTGAACACCGTGGCCATGAATCAGAACCAAGGAAGGGTACCTGCGAATCCGGTGCCCGAAGCGATCAAACTAGTGGAATCGTTCAAACGGATAAAACCACCTGTGTTCGAAGGGAAGTCAGACCCTGATACGACTGACAACTGGATTCGTCAGGTAGAGACGATCTTTGAAGTGCTGGAGACCCCTGAAGGCAGTAAGGTGAAGTTGGCGACTCTGCAACTTGAGAAGGACGCGGCTGTGTGGTGGCAGTCGATGAAGAGGACAATGGGAGGTATTGTTCTTGGCTGGGAGGAATTCCGCAGTCACTATTTCCCCTCCGACGTCCAAGAGAAGAAGGATATGGAGTTTCTATCACTACAGCAAGGTGGCACGTCAGTGAGAGAGTACGAGACCAAATTTACTTAGCTCTCTAAGTATGCTCCGGAATTAGTGATGGATGAGGCTAAGAAGGCTCGTAAGTTCGAGCATGGTTTGAGGCCGAGCTTGAGGTCCCAGATGATACCTCTTGGTATCAGAAGATTTGACAAGTTGGTCAAGAGAGCAGCAATCACGGAAGCAGACATGGAGCAGTTTCATGTTGTTCAGAATCGGAGGAACAACTGGCAGTCTGGAAGAGGCCCGCAAATTCTGGGAACTTCAAGGGTCAACCATCTGCACAAAGGTTCAAACCGACAGGGGCGAACGCTATTAGTGTGGCTGGAGGACCTGGGAACAATGTTGTGAGACATCCTGCAGTAAATTGCTTCAACTGTGGTGAGACGGGACATTACCAATCTCAATGCCCCAAGCCACGGAATGGTAATCGCAATGTACCAATGCAGCAGACTGGAAAGAGATCGTACCAACCAGGGCGAGTATTTGCCTTGACGGAAGCTGATGCCGATGAGGTGGATCATGTCATCACTGGTACGAGGGCGGATGCTTAGTGGTTTATGTTATTTTTTTTCTCGCTATTTAGTGAACTGTTACGTAATGAGTGTGTATTATGTAACATGGGAACTTTATTTAAATGGAATGAAAGTTATTGTGTTGTTCGATACTGGATCCTCTCATATTTTTGTGTCTCCAAAATTTGCTAAAGTGTTGGGAGTTGAACCGAAGATTTTTCCAGGCAAGATCTTAGCAGTAGCTACTACATCAGGGAAAACTTTAACCACTGATCGGTATTATGCGGATTACGAGATTGTGATTGGGGACAGAATCTTCGGAATTGATCTGATCGAGCTGACTATCTTGAGAGTCGATGTTATCATTGGCATTGATTGGATGTCGGTGTACAGTGCAAGCATCGAGTGCAAGACCAAGATGGTAACAGTGAAGGCTCCAGGTGGACCTGAAGTCACTTTTCAAGGGAAGAAGAAGTGTTCTAGGCTGGTGGCAGCTATCCGCAAGGAAGAGATTCCTGTGGAAGTACAAAGGATTCCTGTGGTTCGGGACTATCCGACTGTATTCTTGGATGATTTTCCTGGGTTACCCCCACATCGTGATGTAGAGTTCAGCATCACTGTTCAACCGAGAAGTGCACCCATTTCTAAGGCACCGTATAGGATGGCTCCAGTGGAACAGGATGAGGTAAAACGGCAGATTGAGGAACTGTTGGAGAAAGGCTTTATTCAACCTAGTGCGTCACCTTGGGGAGCACCAGTGCTTTTGGTAAAGAAGAAGGATGGATCGATGAGAATGTGTATCGATTACCGAGAGCTGAATAAGGTCACTATTCAGAATAAGTATCATATTCCCCGAATTGATGACTTGTTCGATCGTCTACAAGGAGCAGTTGTTTTCTCTAAAATAGATCTTCGATCAGGATATCACCAAGTTCGAGTGAAAGCCGAAGATGTGCACAAAACTACATTTAGAACTCGACATGGGCATTACAAATTCTTAGTTATGCCATTTGGAGTGACGAATGCACCCGCAATCTTTATGGATTTGATGAACAGAGTTCTGAGGCCGTTCATTGATTCTTTCGTCGTGGTGTTTATCGACGATATCCTCGTGTACTCCAAGTCAGAAGAGGAGCACACCGAGCATCTGGCAGCAGTTTTGAAGAAGCTGGAAGAGCAGGAGTTGTATGCCAAGCTATCCAATTGTGATTTCTAAAAATCTGAAGTGACATTCCTAGGTCACATCCTTTCTAAGGAGGGAGTGGCAACTGACCCTCAGAAGATAGAGGCAGTAAGAGATTGGGCAAGGCCTACTACAGTGAAGGAAGTCAGAAGTTTTCTTGGAATGACTGGATACTACAGGAGATTCATTCAAGGTTATGCTCAGATAACCGTGCCGCTTACTGGTCTGACCAAGAAGAATGTGAACTTCAAGTGGACTGAGCAATGTGAGGCAAGCTTTCAGAAGTTGAAAAAAAAGCTGACTACTGCACCTATTTTGGCTTTGCCTAGAGTAGGTGTTGAGTATGATGTTTATAGCGATGCTTCACATCGTGGGCTTGGTTGTGTCTTAATGCAAGAAGGAAGAGTAATCGCTTATGGGTCTAGGCAACTACGACCGCATGAGAAGAATTACCCGACTCATGATCTGGAGTTGGCTGCGATTATCTTTGCCCTGAAGCAATGGAGACACTACGTGTACGATGAGAAATTGAACATGTACACGGACCACAAGAGTTTGAAGTACATATATCAGCAGAAGGATCTGAATTTGAGACAGCGGAGATGGTTGGAAGTGCTTGAAGACATGCGACTTGAGATCAAGTATCATCCTGAGAAAGCTAATGTTGTTGCTGATGCACTTAGTCGCAAGAGCTGTTTATCCAGTTTGATTACAACTCAGAAGCATCTGATTGAGGAATTTGTAATACCCTGACCTTTTAAATGGAAGATTATTTATTTTATAAGGTATACTTGTGCAATATTATTGACTAGTATTTTTCAACGTCGTTTTATAAAGCATTAATTTACTTATTTCTACAAAATAACTAGTTTGGCCCAAATTGGTTTTAAGCCCATGAATTTAAACCATCTTACTATTTCTACAACTTGTAGTGTAACATTTCTTTCTCCTTTTAATCCCGGGTACACATTTGTGGTGTGACTTGTGCTTACACGTGCACTCAATGTACACGTGTATTAGGCACAATTTCTTGGCCGGTTTTTGGGAGAGGAGTGGCTTGAGTTGTGGGTAGTTATCTTGAGTTGTGGGTAGTTTTTGCAACCCCCAAATCAATCTCAGCCCTTAATCCTCCAACTCCCTAATAGATCTCAATCCTTCATCCTATTTATCTTCTAGTATAAATACCCCCTACTTTCCCTATCTTTTTACACTAAAAATTCCTGAGATTGTAAGAGTATCTGAGAGTGTGTGGGAGCTTTTCGGTGGAGGCAAGCAACATTGCTGAGGAGTCGGAGTGGGACCAAGGAACAAGAAGTGCTGCGCTATATTGAAGGACTTGCGGGATTTCGTTATTTTCTTCACAAAAGGTGGGTGTTTCTCAGGACTTCTAATGTAGGAATAATGCTATGTTTGTCATGAAGTGTTACCATGTTGCAAAAGTGAATTGAATGCGGTAGAAATTGCTTAAACATGCTATTAAATTCGAGACAAGACTGGCGGTACAGTCGACTGCCATATGAGCCAGTCGACTGATACGAGATATTTACTTTCATAATGTGCTGATAAAGTGTGTGTAAATAGCCATGATGGTGTGATTAATAAATGTATGTTTTTCCCTATGACACATATGATGGAGGGAAGGTAAACAAATAGAAAGAACTACGGGTGATAACTATTTGAAGTTGTCGGCGCAGTCGACTGACTTGGTGTTAAGTCGACTGGTGCTTCGTTCTGAATGTGACTATTTGAAAGTTCCCTGAATAAAGATATTCTAATTGTGTAGACCCATGATGATGATTTAAGATCTATATCTCCAGTATCGTAAGTAAGTATGAGCAATGTGAATGCATGTTTGGAGTAGTTTTCTCTAAAAAGAGCATGTTATAACTGGGAAAAAAATTGTGCTGTGAATGTTACTGAGCAAGAAGAAACTCTGTTGATGAAATATGAATTGATGTATACTGTTAATTGATATCATGACGCAAGTGCACGTAAGAACTATAAATAACTTCCCTAATTGAAATGGATCTGTCCAGTCGACCAATGTGTGTATAAGTCGACTGATCTGGACTTAGAAATTATGATGTTTGAAATATCCAGGACAGACGACTGATTACTGAACAGTCGACTGTTATGAGGATAATATTGTGAATAAGAATTGGGCGGGACAGGCGACTGGTTGAGTGCAACAGTCGACCATCCCGAGCTTTTATGAGGAAATTGTATGACTGTATAAGTCGACTGGTACCTTTCCAAGTCGACTGTACAGAGTGGACCTTCGATAATTTGATTCATGTTATTTTGCTGTTGGTAATGATGAACTTAATGCTTTTGAATTCTGATTATGTCTGTATGAATCATGTGAAAGGAATCATAAATGAGAATTGAGAATTTTATGAATAATTATGAAAGGCTAAATCATGGTAAGAAGTCTGTGAGACTCTAAAATGAATTATGAGCTGATGATGCTCCATTGGGTATTGTGAATTTGAAATTGAACAAAGAGTAGCTAAGTCTCCCCGGCAGTAAATAAAATGATATTGAGACCAGGGTGGTCAAGTGAAATGAAATGATAAGTCCGGTTGATGGAGAGGCTAACTCTAGAGCTTGATTTTTATTCATGATTCTAATGTAACTTAAATACATAGTGTGGAGGTGATGAAGGTGAGAGAAAAACATGAGTATGAGAGCTAGGGTACGGTGCGGGTGTGTGAGCCGCAGAATGCATGCTTGATGCGTCAAGACATGGCGCGGGCACAACTCAGTAATGATCGGACTCTAGTCACGCTTGTGGGATGTTTTGGTGACTGCAAGAGGAGTGTGTTCAGGGAGGAGGCTGAATTGTCGCAGAATGCATGCTTGACGAGTCAAGACATGGCGCGAAATTCTACTCCAGGGGCCAGGACATATGCTTGTACTCATAGATTCATCTAGGATACTCATTGGAATTACAGTAGTAGAATAAGTCATGGCGGGGGATTGAACCCTACTAAAATGAAGATCGTTTAAGAGGCTTGCACTCGAACCTATGTAGTATGGGATGCATAGAATTCGAACAAGTGTGCATTAGTGTCATAATTAATTAAGTAAATTGCATTAAGGATTTAAGTGCACAATCACGACACGACATTATTAAAAGTTCCCCTATTTGCATGCTTATGTTGAACCAGCTTGTGATTTGTAAGAAATGAGATTCATTATACTGTTTCTGGCATAGAGAGGATGGCCATGTATAATTATCGTCGGTTGAATAAACTGACGTACCCACAGTTTTTATGCAGGATAAAATTACATGTAAGAAGGATGGATGCATAAAGAGTTCATTATGTTGTTGTTCATTTATGTAAATATTGTATATTTTGCTTCCGCTGTGTAAATTTAAATGTAATGGGTTGTAAACTCCGATGTAAAAGAAAAGTTTTAAATTCCTTGTAAAGTTGTATGTGAAGAAAGCGAAAAGATCCTGAAGAACATCTCGAACTCAGTAATTTTGAGATTCGGGGCGTTACAGAATTGGATCGAGCAGGTATTGAAGTTGTCTTGCAAGGATTGGGAGCATCTTTAGCTCAGTTGAGGTTTCAGCCTACACTGAATGAAAGGATCATTGCAAGTCAGGAGGTTGATGCTGATATTTTGGAGATGAAGGAGTAGGTTAGTGCTGGCAGGTTGCCCGGATTTCAAATCAAGGATGGAGTGCTGTGGTTTGGAGAGAGGCTATGTGTTCCGAATCAGGCGGACCTGAAAGAGAGTATTCTTCAGGAGGCGCATGCTACTCTTTTGTCGGTACATCCTGGAAGTGCTAAGATATACAAAGACATCAAACTGCATTTCTGGTGGTCAGGTTTGAAGCGGGATGTGGCTGAATTTGTGGCGAAGTGTGAGGTTTGTCAACAAGTCAAAGCCGAAAATCAGAGACCCGGAGGTCTATTACAGCCGTTACTTATTCCGAAATGGAAGTGGGATAACATCAGTATGGATTTCATTACGGGATTGCCTAAGAGTCCTAAAGGCAATGATGTGATTTGGGTTATAGTCGATCGACTAACCAAGTCTGCTCACTTTTTGGCGATGAAACTCACTGCTTCGATGGACAAGTTAGCTGAGTTGTATGTTGGCGAGATCGTCTGGCTCCATGGTGTTCCGTCAACTATTGTGTCTGACCGAGATGCGCAGTTTACTTCGCATTTCTGGAGGAGTCTTCAGACCGCTTTGGGTACCAAGATAGATTTCAGCACTGCTTTTTATCAGCAAACCGATGGGCAGACCGAGAGAGTCAACCGTATTCTTGAGGATATGCTTTGGTGTTGTGTACTAGACTTTGGAGGCAGTTGGGAAAGGCATTTACCTTTGGTAGAGTTCGCCTACAACAACAGTTTTCAGACTAGCATCGGGATGGCGCCGTACGAAGCTTTATATGGTAGGAAGTGCAGAACACCTGTTTGTTGGTTTGAAGTTGGGGAGCGTAAGTTGTTTGGTCCTGAGCTTGTGCAGCAAACCTCTGAGAAGATTGATCTGATCAGGAAAAGGTTGGTAGAAGCTCAGAGCAGGCAGAAAAGCTGTGCAGACAACCGGAGAAGGGACCTTGAATTTGAGGTCGGTGACTTCGTCTTTCTGAAAGTATCGCCCAGTAAAGGTGTGATTCGATTTGGCAAAGGCGGAAAGTTAGCCCCAAGGTTTATAGGCCCGTACAAGATATTGAAAAGGATCGGGAAAACTGCTTACCGGCTTGAATTACCGGAAGAGTTATCTCAGGTGCACAATGTCTTTCATGTGTCTATGCTGAGAGGTTATATTCCAGATCCGAGTCATCATTTGCCTGAAGTGCCGGAAGGTTTGTAGTTGGATCTGAATTACATCGAATCTCCTGTCGAGATTGTTGATCGTCGAGAGAAAGTCTTGAGGAATAAGACGATACCGATGGTCAAGGTAGTCTGGAGAAACCATTTGGTTGAAGAGGCTACTTGGGAGTCTGAGGAGAGGATGTTGAAGGATTATCCTAAGCTTTTTGCTTGATTTGTATTTTTGTATTTTTTTTTCTCTTGTGCTTGTTATGAGAGTTTGTGTTTTGTTTCTCACTCTTGACTGTAGTTCCGGGGACGGAACTATTCTAAGGAGGGAGTGTTGTAATGCCCCGATTTTCATTTAATGAAAATTATTTATTTTGCACATAGTGTGCACGTGCAATATTTTTGGTAGAATTAAATCTCATAATTATTTTCATTATGATGGGTATAGATGTTTAAATATGTGCTCTTTAATTATTTTTATATAAAGCCCTTTTTCAAATAGACAAAAGCCTTTCTTTTAAAAGCCCAAATCTAATTTATTTGTTATCTTTTTTATTATTATTTTAGGCCATAAACCAAAGCCCATGAGCTATTTTTATTTTAAATACAACTTGTAATGTAGAATACCTTTTAAAGATTATTTTTATGTAAAATATAATGTACAAATTTTTGGAGACAAATGCATGCACGTGAATTTCACGTACACGTGCAATTGAATCCATTCATGCTAGGCCGGTTTTGATTTTTGGGGGGAAAATGAAATTTTTCAGTGGAGTCATGGGTGGTGGTTACTTGATCATGGTTAGTTATTGTAACTCCTCCTTGAATCCTAAACTTTTAATCCTAACTCCTAAGTTAATCCTAGCCTTCCATTTTCCTAAATTTTTAGTATAAATACCCCCCCCCCCCTTGCCTAGAATTCTTGTGCTAATCATTCCTCCAAACCTATAGTTTAAAATACATTATTTAGTAGTATAGCAAGTGAGTAAAAGATTGAGTGTGTGTGAGGAGTTTGTGCTTGCAACAAAGAGGAAGGCCGGCATTAGGAGCTCTCGGTTTTGGCATTGTGGAAGGCTCGGGTGCGCGCATCAAGGAGGAGGATCGCTCTTTTTGCAAGGACATTGGTTTAGGAGGTGTTGCTAGTTGACTTCTCTCCAAATAAGGTGGGTAATTTCCCATATTTCTAATTAGGAAGCATGCTAGATTTGAATTGAAAGAATGATGCATGAAAAAAATTAATAAGAGTACACATTTAATTGGAAAAATGACCTATTGATTGATTGAAATGTTGATATGCAATTGTATGTGGTTCTATCATTAAAATTTAAGTTGTGTGCAAATTGATTATAGCCATGGATTGTTTGAAGAAAACTTCATTATTAACATTAAAAATTATATGCAAGAATTAGTAGATTGACAATGTCGTTTTATGTGCTTAAATGAACTTTTCGTGATAACGTTGTAATGAATGAATTAGAATATAATTGGTGTGTTTGTGAAATGAATAAAAACAGAAAATTGGTGTAGAGATTTGTGAAATTAAAATTAGATAAGAAATGTCGAAAAAGAAATGTGTTAGTAGTAGTATATAAGTTTAACCAAATTGTATGGTAGATATGTGTTAATTATTGGGGAAAAAAATTATTTTTATATACTGGAGTGTAAATTATATTGGGAATAATTAATCTGGAATTTAACAGTGAGTTTAATAAAAACAAAATCAAATGAGAGCTTGTTGAACATCGAAATGTTTTAATAAACAGAGAGTATTGATTCAGTAGACTTCGAGTTGTATCGATGACAACCCGAGCCTATAGCTCGAGTGGTTGGGATGCTCTTGATTGCTACAGTGTTGTGCGGCTTCTCAGAGGTTGAGGGTTCGAATCTTGTTAGCACCGCATATTTTGTTGCATTTTAAAAAAATAAAATGAACTGCAGCCGAGAGCATTTAATGCTCTCAGCCCCTCTTTATAACGCCTAGCGCGTTCGGCCTAGTGGTCTGTGCCTTCGGTTGGTTTCCCTGTGGTTGCTGGTTCGATCATTGGTCTCGGCCTGTGTTTATGTGTGGGGAAAAAATATTTTTTTGGGATTTTTGATGATTAAAAATTATGAAAAAAATATGATTATTATCCTAAAATATGTGGGATTTATGAAAAATAATTTGGAAATTATTTACATGAAATGGAGTATGTTTTGAGAATAAATGTATAATTTAGAACTATGGTTCTACACTTGTATGTTATGAAAGTTGCACCTTGCAAAAAGGACTTGAAATAAAATGTTAGAAAAGAAGTGTAATAAAGATACAAATTATATGTAGTGATGTGATATGAATTATTCTCATTGGAGAATAGTGTGAAAATTATGAAATGTGAATATTCATTTAGTGATGTGATTTTAATGTGAAATTGATATTTGATGAAATATATAAGGAATAATTGAATTCCATGTATGGCTATGGACTCATGAATAAATTAAAAATCATGCTATTGAAAAAGAAAATCTGTTATGATTATGAAGATGAACTTATGAGCTGGAAACGCTCAATTTTGAAAATTGTGAATTGGAATTAAAACAAAAGAGTAGCTAAGTCTCCCCCGGCATTTGGAAAGAAATGAAATGAAATTTGAAATGAAAGACCAAGGTTGGTCCTGTTTGAATGAATGAATAAGTCCAGTTTAGTGGAGAGGCTAACTCTAGAGCTTTGATTTTGTTCATGATTCTAATAAAAACTAAGGATTAGTAGATAGTGGAGATGTGATGAAAGTGAGAGAAAAACAAAAGTATGAGAGCTAGAGTTTACGGTGCGGGTGTGGGCCACAGAATGCATGCTTGATGAGTCAAGATATGGCGTGGGCACTACTCAGTAATGATCGGACTTTAGCCACGCTTGTGGGATGTTTGGTGACTGCAAGAGGATCGTGCGCCATGAAGGAGGTTGAATTGCCACAGAATGCATGCTTGATGAGTCAAGACATGGCGTGGGATTCCCCTCCAGGTTTTTTGTACACGAGCTTGTACTCATAGATCATCTAGGATACTTACCGTAGTTACAGTAGCAGATTAAGACATAACGAGGGATTGAACCCTACAAAGATGATGAACGATTAAGAGGCTTGCCCTCGGACCTATGTAGTATGGGATGCATAGACACCGAACAAGTGTGCATTAGTGTCATGTAATATAAATAACTGCATTAAGGACTAAGTGCACAATCACAACACGACATCATTAGGGTATTCCCTTTAGTTTGATATGTGACAAGTTTGTGTTTGTTAAATATGAAAAATGAGTTATACTATTTCCGGCATAGAAAAGATGGCCGTATATAATGTTTGTCTGTTGAATAAACTGACGTACCCACAGTTTTGTATACAGGGTAAATGACATGATAAAGATTAAAGAGGAACAGATGCTTAAAGATTATTCAATGTTGTTGTACTTTATTTAAATGTTGTAATTTTACTTCCGCTGTGCAATGTAAAGAGTAAAGTTTCATGTAAACTCTGATGTAAAGTGAAAAGTTTTAAATTCCTTGTAAAATTGTACTAAATGAAGTGTAAAGATCCTGTGGAATCTCGAATTCAGTGTATTTTGGAATTCGGGGCGTTACAAATATAGTATGGTTCATAGGCAACGGCAGGCTGAGTATATTCTCTTTGGACAAATGGTGCGGAGGGCATTCTCCCAAAGAACTATTCCCATACTTATTTGAACAAACCATGCAACCACACTTCATGGTGACCAAGGCTTGGAAAAGGGGTGTGTAGAAACCAACTTTCAGGCATCGCCTTAATCAGGCTTCACAATGTAAATTGGAGGAACTTCAAGCAAACCTATGCCAGATGGGAGTGAAATGCTCATATGGCCCAGACATGAAAGCTTAGGAACCCGAAAGAGACGATACCTCCTCGATCCGCTTTCTTTACAACTGCATTCATTTTAGGGTTGCAGACCGAAATGGTCAACCATTGTCTATAAGGCAAAAGTTCCCTTAAAAGTATTTTTATGGTCAGTCCTCAATGATCCGATCTTCACAAGGGAGAACCTTAGCAAGAGGAAACCTAATATTTCTACCACCTGTGTTCTATAATGTGACCACAGAGAATAGAGACCACATATTTATTGATTGGCATATGAGTAAATCAGTTATGGTGGAGGTATTAAGGGCCATAGGCACAAACGTTTATTCAAGTTCCTATGAGGACCTCTGGATAAGTCTCAAGCTTTCGACTGAGAGACAAAAGATCAAATATGCCTGGTATATTGCATCTGCCGCTACGACCTAGGTTTTGTGGTTATATAAGAATAACTTTTACTTTCGTGAGACTTGTAATAGTATTTCTAGTTCTAACTCGTATTATACATCTGATATCTATTTGGACCACAACTGTTGCACTGGGACCTATGGAAAGGATAGGCAGAGCCTTCGCGATCGAGGAATATGATGATGAGGATGTCGTGATCGGTCCCACTTTAGATTGATGGAGGCAATACCGGACAGATTTCCACCCCCTAGGGTTATGTTGGGGGGAATCTATTATCTAACTATATTTCAGTTACTGCTTATGTTGTACTTTATTTTATTTTGTCTCAGTCTCCTATGTATGATGGAAGCTCTATGTTTTATTTTATGCACTATAGTATTTTATACTTTATCCAGTATTTTGAGTTTGTTTTGTTAATTCATTATTAATGAACTATGTTGGTAATATTCCACATTTTCTTTAATAAAAAAAAGAGAGAGAACATCCATCTCTAATATTATAATGGGAGAATACCTTAGTGTCATTTGTAAATCTACCAACATGTGCATTGCACGCGTATAACTAATATGAAGGAGGTCTCAGGTTCGAGTCCTCACTACGTCAGATTTTTTACTTTATTTTTTTAAAATATATTAAATGTGCTTCACACGTGTAACTTATCTATCAATCTATCTATCTATAATATAATATATAATATCTCTAATATTATAATGGGAGAAGGCCTTAGTGTCATTTGTAAATCTACCAATGCGTGCATTGCACGTGCATAACTAATACGAAGGAGGTCTTATGTTTGAGTCCTCACTACCACAGATTTTTTACTTTATTTTTTTAATATATTAAATGTGCATCACACGTGTAAATTACTACCTATCTATCTATCTATAATATAATATATAATAATTATTATAATGGGAGAGTTGGAGTTGTAAATCTACCTACTTACGTGCAACGCACATACAACTCCAACTTTTCCATTATAGTTTTCACATTTACTTTTAAATATATATAATCTTATTTATTAAGACATGCATCGTACGTGTAAATCAGAGTTTTTACTTTTTTTTTTTAATTAATATGTGCATCGCACGTGTATATTACTATAACTATTATAACGGAAGAGTTGGAGTTGTAAATCTACCTACTTACATGTAACGCACGTGCAACTCCAACTCTCTCATTATAGTCTTCAAATTTACTTTTAAAAATATGTAATCTTATTTATTAAGATATGCATCGCACGTGTAAATCAGAATTTTTACTTTAATTTTTTTTTAAATTAATACGTGCATCGCACGTGTATATTACTATTTTATTGAATTAGAAATTGAATGTACAAGCGAGTTCTACAAAAGAAGCCCCAAAATTATATACATAAGGAGGGTTATTTACAAAGGCAGATCTGGGCCCAAGCAGCCCAAGTGGCTACTTTGGGCCCCTAAATTATATAGGGCCCCTTCTTAAAAAATATATACAATGTTATTTTAAATTTTAAAAAAAGTAATAAGAAGAAGAAACCCATACCTGATCTCAAACTCTCCAAGTGAACAACGATTTGCCTTCACGCATGACGCATTCATTTATGGCTTCTCACAGTGAACGAGATCTAGGTTTTGATCCCTCTCATCCTCTCTCTCTCTCTCTCTCTCTCTCTCTCTCACACACACACACACAGATTCCCAATTTTTGTTTTGTTTTGGGTTCTTCTTCTTCTTAATCAAAGATTCAAATTTCCTGAGTAAGAGTAACTCAAATCAAATCGGCGCCACCTCCAGTCCTCCATCGCCGTCGCGGCGTCGCCCCCCGTCGCCAGTCGCCATTCGCCCGTCGCCACCCCCCTCACGGCGAGTCGGCGGCACGGCCTCCGTCACCGTCGCTCCCAACAAGTAATTTATTTTTTTTTTCTTCTTGATTTTTGATTTTTTTTTTTTAAAGTCATTTGGTGTTGGTGTTGGTCCTAGTGCTAGAGTGCTACTGTGCTAGTTAGGATTAATTTTGGTGCTGACTGTTTTTGTTTTTTTTTTAAGCCATATTGAACTATTAAATATAGAAATTAATGCTATTTTCTTTCATATGGTTGTGTTCTTAGACTCAGTAACAGGAGCTTGAATGTTGATAGTGAGTTTGCATCTGAATATTGTCTTCTCTCACTCTCTCAGTTCTCTGTTGCCTGTTGGATGTATATCTTGATATAGAAACCACAATTCGTAAGAATGAAGTACTTTGACTAATTAGCAGTTGCAATATCAGTTTCAAAATGAGACATAAAGTACGAACCTAGTCAAAGTTAGGTGGTGTAAGATTTGCGATTTGAATGACCTGAATCAGCTAATTGCGCCTAGACTGATATGGATGCTTCAATGTAAGAAACTTAAAAGAGTAATCACTCTATTTCTTATATAAGTAAGACAACATCTTAAAAGAGCAATTTTGCAACTGATTGATTTTTTTCTACATATTTTTTTTCAAACTCAATTGCACAAACAAACAACTTAGTAGTAGGTTTGACCTTGAGTACTATTGTATCACGGTACAGAGGCCATGGTTATGAAATATTATGGAGAACTGTAGGCAGAAGGGTTATGAAATACAAATTTTTTATCTTATAAACTTACAAAATGCTCCATTTTAGAACTTGCCTAGGGCTCCCTGAAACTCAGATACGTCTCTGGTTATTTACTCAATATTGAAACTAATAGAACTCGTCATTTATTTGCTTCTAAAAAAAGGAAAATAAAAAAAAGAGAAAATTTGACCCTAACACCAAGGTAGTTTGGCTCATCTAATAAGTTTCCGGTATTATTTGACTTTCTAATTAGAGATATAGTGTGAATATCTGGGCAATGAAGCCTGTGCACACTTAATATATAAATGCATGAGTTTTCCCTTTGTTTCGTATTGATTAGTTCTTGTTTCACCATTTGGATGCATTAACAAAGAAACCTTTCACAAGTGATGCTTTATAGTAAGTACATCGACTGTAGCAGTAGTCGCTTGCGGTTCAAACTCACTTGCATCGTGAATTGACGTATTCTTAAGAAAGAAAAACGAATAAAAGAAAAAAGGAAGAAAAAAAATTTATCTTGTGGATGTTAGTCTAAAGCTGAAGTAATGAATGATTATTTATGGATGTTAGTCTAAAGATGAAGTAATGAATGATGTCATTGCAGGCTAAAATATTGACGCAGACAATACTATACCACACATTTGAAGATATAGTGAAAAGAATGACATATGGGTAAGATTTCTTAGACTAAGTGGCAGACCCAGGATTATTTTCATCAACCGGGAGCGAAGTTAAAGAACTAAAATTTTAAAAAGTCTTTAAATATCTACATCACAATCACATTACAAAAGCAATTAAACTAACATTAATTAAACTAACATTGTTATATTACAAAACTCTCCTACGAATCTTTATATTTTGAAACATTTTCATGATATCCTCATTTTTTATTGATTTTAATATCCTTTTCTTAACATATGCAATCAAAAATTATTAAATTATTCATCTGTCATCTGGTTGCGAGGCGGAGTTTTTATAATGTAAGTCAATGTTTTGTCCTCCGATATTAAATAAAGGGACTTATGTGTTATGTCTAAGTGTTTAATTTGCATAATCTGACAATCATGTAAGTTGAATTACAACATGCACACTCATCTAGACACTACAAAAGATATAGGAATACCCGGCAAAACTACCCCGGCGTTTGGGTGTTTCGCTGGAACATTCTCCGGCGCTTTTAAAAAAAACGCCAGCGGGGTCTAAAGAAATCCCGGCGTTTGTTAAAAAATGTCGGGGTATGTCCATACCCCGGCACTTTAAAATGCCGGGGTTGACTCCTTTCTAATAAACCCCACGCCCCACGCTCCCTCTGAAATTACCCACTTTCCCTCTCTCTTTCCCTATTCGTGTTGAAACCCATACCAAAAACTCTAGATTAGGAATTTTGCAGATTAGGAATTTGATCATAAACCCCCGATCAATTAACCCACAGCCCATGCCCCACGCCCCACGCCACATGTCCCCAGCCGTCGCTCCCCTGGTCCCCAGCCGTCAAAGTTCAGATCTTGGTCGGTTCCATGGTGAGTAGATCTTGATCTTGTGTTGAGTTTTTTTGTTTTGAATGTAGGGGTTTGATTAGAAATCTGGCTTCATTTTGGTTCTTAACTTGGAATTGAAATTGATCGAAATCTAGGGTTTATATTTACTAAATCTATCAAAATCCCAACTTTATAGATATTATTGTTTTTATAACTAAATTAATGCCAAAATCTTAACTTGATGCTATTTATTTTGGTAGATTAATGGAAAATCTTAACTTACCTACAACTTCTGTTTTTTACACCATAAACTACAAGATAGAAGTATTAAAATTCATTGAACCATACCAATCATTCCTTGAAGCCTATATATTGTAAAGATACCAATCATTCATTGAACCATACTATTATTATTATTATTGTTGTTGTTATTATTATTATTTTGTTATCGTTGTTATTGTTATTGTTATTATTATTATTATTATTATTATTATTATTATTGTTATTGTTAATATCATTATTACTATTGTTATTGTTAATATTATTATTACTATTTTAAAGTACAAACCAAGTGTATTATTTGTATATGCTACTCTAATTATTTGTGAAAATTTAAATGTTAATCTAATTGTATTTTTCAATTAATTTTATTAAACTCTGTAAAATATTGTTTTGCAACCTATGAGAATTTGTGCATTGTATTTTATAAATCCTATTTTTATTACTTATTCTCTTCCTCTACTGAATTTGAATCCCAAATCCGCTACCCTATAACCCATCTCCTATTGAATTCCAACCCGAAACCCAATACCCTAATCATACCCTATATATAGCTCTGTTTACCCTAACCCTAACCCTAATTACCCTCTCAACCTCAGACGCCAACCCCCTTCCCCATACCGTTGAACCCCCATTTCCATCTACTGTTCATCCCGTACCTCCCCTCCTTTGTTCTCACTCCCAAAGCCCCGCTTGCTCTCGAAGCCATCCATCACCATTGTCATCGCTGTCGACTCGCCATTGCCACCGTCGCCTGTGACCTCTCCATTGCAGCCGCTCTCGCCATTACCGCCGACTGCACCACCTGGCAACCGCCGCCGCACACAGCCACCGCAACCACCTCCACAACTCCTCTGTGCTTGTTGACGCCATACCCTGCACCACGACCCCCATTGCCAGCATCCCACAACTGATCCCCGACCACCTTCCCATCCTCCTCGACTGCCGCTTGCAATCACCGTTGAAGTCCCACCGCACACCGCCCTCGTCAGTTCGCACACCCCCGCCGTTGGAGTCGAGACAGAGCTGCAGCCATCGCTGTTTGTTGTCGATCCCCTTTGTTGTTTGCTGATTTGAGGAATTGATCGCTGTTTGCTGTTGCGACCTTGCTGGTTGCTGCCTTGCCGACCTTACTGTCTGCTGTTCTTACCCTTGCCCTTACAGTTGTGTTTCTTTTCTTGCACGTAGTGTGCACGTGTCGCCCGAGATCCTAATCCCGTTATTCTCTATATTCGGATCTAACTTCGTTATAAAGGCAAGTCACCGTCTATTTCTTGAATCATTCATTGTGTCTGTGTTCAAGAATATTCATTGAAATTCCCGCAAGTAGATCTCATCGGTTTTATTATATAGTATTATTTGCCTTGCTTCTCATTGGGAATGTGGAGGATTTACACGAGCTAATCCCCTCATTCTTGAATTCGTGCTGGTATTTGAATCTAAAGATCGTGTCTTTCATGTTCATGTCATCGATAAACTATTATAAAGTTGTATCATAGGTTGCTAGTGATTTAACTACTGATTTGATGTATTGTTTGGTGTTAGATTGATGTATGGTTGTGTTTCTTCGCTGTGATCTCATGCTTACCATGTTAATCTAAGATAATCGACTAATTAAGTTGATAACTATAACCCTAGATCACTTTTATACCATGAAATATGCTAATCCAGAAATTTTACCGTCTGTCTGAAATTTGAATGATCTTTTCTACCCATTTGTTGACACTGAACCATGAAAGTTTGTGAATATGAAATGTAGCCCTATGTGTCTAGTTTTCATAACACTAAAAATTATTGAATTCCGACTTATATTGCACGAGTTATGATGATTTTACTACTGCTGTGTTTTATCTCCAAAATTTCCTGATTCATGACTACACCATGTTAAACTGATTGAATAGATGAACTAATGATCAAATGTTGCCATGATAAACTCCATATTGATAGTTAACATGCTTAGGGTCATGATAATTATTTTTACTGATTTTTCAAAGTGAATATTTACTGATTTTATAACTGTAACTAATCGATATTGATAACCAGCCATAATCAATAATCTGTAAAGAACTCTGTAATTAACCTAGCTACTTTTATCGAAATTTTGACTTTAAATATGCGTTGGAACCAGGAGAAGGTCTACTTTCTAGAACTTCTAACGGATCCACATTTGCTATTCTGTAGCAGAGGAAAATCTAATTTTGGTACAGTAACCTACTGTTGTCCAGAATTGAGTTTCCATGTTTGATAACATATAATTGAATGTATATTGTTGTATTTGATGCATTTAATTGTATGAATTGTATTGCATGATCTTAGTGTTGTATTGTCATCATTCTAGTGTTCTCTATTGATCGTCTTATCGTTTTCCCATTGATATTATGGTCCCTATTGTTCCATGTTGGTATCTTAATATTACCAACCGTTATTGCATATTGATTGAATAAAGAATTATTAATCAAATCGGGGTTTAAGGGTGATTTAAGTAGTGGACAATGTAGAGACTGTACTCGGAGGAGGGACCCATGTTTCCCTAAATAGTGTTATCGGCTAGTGTTTTATCGATTGATTGTGGCTTACGACGGTAACTCAATCTATCGTGTATTGTATCGTTGCCGAATTGTCGTATAGTGCATTGAATATTGGATCGTGATTATTGAATATTGATTATCGCCGAGTATATGATCTATAGAGTGCACCACTTAGGTCTAAATGAAAGTGTTTGTATGCATCGAACCTGTGGAATGAGACACAGTAGTACGTGCATTAATTAGTTGAGACTAAATTGAATAATAGACTTAAGATTGTCATCACATCATCATTGCATATTGCCATCGTTATTGAACATTATTATCGTTATTGTTTACCGTTATTATTATCGTTTATTGTTATTGTTATTGACCATCGTTATTGCATATTGCATCGTTATCGTTTTGCCCATTTTCATTGAATCATTGTTATATCGTTATTGCCATTATTTCACTGTTTTTCTCTACTTGTTGTCCATGACTTGCTCTAAGAACATATTATTCTCTCTTTTTAGATGAACAGCATACAGGTAATCAAGGAGAATTGCCTGATGGATTGGGAGAACAACATTCGTAAAAGAATTGATAGCATCATCGTTCATTTAATTATTGTTTATGTGATGGAGACTTAATTGAACATTGTTATTTCATTGTACTGTGGTCTTTCAACCTGAATATTGTTATTATTGTTTCCAGATGTTGGATTATTATATTTGGATATTTCATGCTTATATTCTAAGTATTGTTATTCATGTGATTATTCTTTTATTGCATGAGTGGTTGTATCGCTTTCTTATTTATATTGTTGAGTTGAATCAGTACAGCTTATTGATGACGCAAGTCATTCGCTGGGTCAATGTCACGTACTTGTATTCCGTATTTTTGGAAAGCGGGGCGTGACATTATGCAATACATTAAACTTTTACTTTAAAAGTTCATTAACTGGAGTTGGCCTAGACGTATCAAATATGCTCACTTGCTTGCTTACTTTTTGTGTTATATATATATATTTTGTTGCTGGATTAAGCAACTATCGGTACCAATTAATTGACTGAGTGTGCAAGTGCTGCAGAAACTCAAGTAATTTTTTTGGAAGATTAAGTGCAATTGCCTATCCTTGCCAATTGGTCGGCCATCATATAATGTTTTCTTCACGATAGTAGTGAGAGACTCCAGTCGATGCAAGACAAGAAAGAAGTGAATGGATCATATCAAGGAAACATGTATGATCATATCAAGACAAGAAAGAAGTATGTGGGTTTCTTATTCATTTAGATCTGGTTTATATTCATTTAAGAAGTGATGCTTATGTCTTATATTGTTTTCAATATCTGTTTAGTAAGTTTGCCATCAGTTATTTTTCTTAATATAAATAGGCTTTGTCATTATTTAGTTTCATTACTTGACAGTTGTGATTCCGTATTTATTTGGTTTGTTTGTCACAATTAGTGGTTTTGCAAGTGGCCGCTTGAGCTAACATGTATGATATATCAGGGATATCTTTTTTAAAATTTGGTCCATGGATTCTATAAGAGTGCATCTACTTATTGTTGTGACAAATACACAAGAACATACATTATTCAGAATATCTTGGCTTGAAGTTTCTATGTATGGACTGAATTTAATCTTTGGTATAGTTCTTCGATACTTAATGTATGTGGAATTTTTAATTTTGATGTAAATCTATGCTATTGAGATGTTGGATAAATTGTTATCAATTGCATTAATTCAGTTCTCCTAGTATTTGATGTCATCTGTTTGGTTGATTCCAAATTCTATGCATTTTGTTATTTATTTTATTACTTTTGTTTCATTTATTTGTATTTCATGATTTTAGCTAATTAAAAGCCTTGTCCAAAGTGCAAAAGGCCAATTGAGCAGAATCAAGGTTGTATGCAAATCACATGCACACCTCCTTGTAAATTCGAGTTTTGCTAGTAAAAGTTTCACATCGGAGTAGCTTTGATCTTTAGTTTTAGAAGTTATTTATTCCATACCTTAAATATTTAAGATTTGAACAGGTTATGTCTGGGTGCATGGACAGAACATGGGGAGAGGACTGGTGGTTTCTATGCTTGTAATCGATATGAAGCAGCAAAACAGGAGGGTGGTGTATGTCAATTCATTTTTGTTGCCCTGTTTGTTTTCACTTCTATCATTAACATTATAAATCTTCATTAATCATTCATTTCTTCTGTCTCTGAAATATTCAGTATGATGAATGTGAAAGGAGGAGAGACATGGCTAAAAATTCACTCGAGAGATAAACACATTACTATAAAAGATGGACAACAAATCAGTCAGTAAGTAGTTTTTCCCAAGCTAGCATCAAAGTGATTTGACAATTTTGAACTTCCCATTTTGCATTATTTTATTCCTGACTTGAGAAGGAAGTTTCTCAGTGTTATTTTTGTTTTGCTGCAGCATATGATATACCTGTGTTGCTGGGGAACACACTTGGATCTGAGTGCCTAAAAGTTGTTTGTATGAGTTGTGCTTGAGCTCAATTATTAGTTAAGCACTTGTATGTTGTGAATACTAAATAGCGATAATGAATTTTTGCTATCTCTATGTCGTTAATACTGAATAGCGATAGTGAATTTTGTGCTCCTAAGCACATGTACATAGATGTAATTATTGGAATCAATTAAATTTGTGAATAATTTGGACAGAATTGTTTAATTATTTGAATGAATTTGTGTTTTAAAGTACATTTCTATTGTTATTATGTTTAATTCATGAATTTGTGAAAGATTGTGAATTGAATTGCAGGTATTTTGATTTGATAAAATAAACAACAACACAACTAAAAAAAACTAAAAAAAACCCCTACCCCGGCATTTTAAAACGTTGGGATAGGGGTTTTAAATGGAAAAAAATTTAAATTTGAAAATTAGCCTATCTCGGCGTTTTAAAATGCCGGGATAGCATATAAGTCAACCCCGGCGTTTTAAAATGCCGGGAAAGACTTTTTGCATCCCCGGCGGGCTTTTCCCTGATGCTTGCGGCGGCGCTTTTTGAAACGCCGCCCGTATCAAGCTCGACGTTTAAAAACGCGGGGTTTGGCAAAAAAAAACGTCGGGAATTTCCTTTTTGTTTGTAGTGAGATTATTTTCTCTTTATCTTTACTACCCTTTGCTACACATATAAACATCAATATACCACAATGCCACTGCCACATAAATCAATTATAATTCATAAAGATAACATTAATAAATCCTTATCCTTTAGATGGAACTATGAACTATGGAAGATATACTATAAAGGAAAACAAAAAATCCTTCGCTACACATATAAACATCAATATATCACAAAGGAAATTAAACATTAATTCTACTTGTATGGAAGATGGAACCATGATTGAACTATACCCCTTCAAATTAACTAACAAATCCTTATCCACTAAACCACTGTCAATAACTGCTCTCCTTCATACATATTCATAAATACCATACACAATCATGTGGCAGCAGCATCATCTACTCATTGTAATCAGTAAGTTAAGTTTCAGGTAAAAAGTGGGTTTTTTTTCTTCTTTCAAGCACAAATTATACTAAAATATGATGCATTTTAAAATGATCCAGAAGCAGTTATCTGTAGCTATCAGCTGATTCTCTTTTCTCCTTGTATTATTTCTCTTTTTGTCCTCTCTTTATAAACTTATTTGCATTCAATGAACTGACAGTTTGTAAATGGGAAATGAAGACATTGGAAGAGAATTTTAGCATTATAGAAGCCAGTCTGCCACATTCTGAACAATTCCAAACAAAAAAGGGGGAAATGAATGAGTACCTGGCTGAACGGCTAGGGTTTCGGACCGAGAAAGACCTTCAGAATTGGGAGCCGCAACTTTGGAGGAGTACCACCTTCAGAAAGAAGAAGAACTTCGGAGGAGCACCATCTTCAGAATTTGGAGCCGCGACTTTGGAGGAGTACCACCTTCAGAAAGAAGAACTTCGGAGGAGCACCACCTTCGCCTTTCGGAGCCGCGACTTTGGGAAATGGAGGTTTGGAAATTGGGGGATTGGATGGGAGCTAGGATTTCGAATGTTTCGAAAGTGAAGCAAAGAACTGACGCAGAGGAGCGGCGGAAGAAGAGAATTGTGTGAGTTTTGGGCTTGGTCCGAAAAATTGATGTTGGTTGCTTGTTCGTGGGCCGAAAGAGGAGTGGGGGAGGTTTTGGGCCAACATTAAAGGGAGCAAAATAATATATTTAAATTTTCTTTGGGCCTATAGGGGGCCGGCCCAGTCCAGGGTGAGCGGCCGCTCACCCTGGGCCAGCTGTGCCTCCACCCCTGCTTATACTTACTAATAATGCTGACTACGTTCAACTTTAACTAACTAGTTATCTCACACGTATGTGATGTATACATTAATAAAGTACAGATCACATTAATAATAAAAATCAAAACTTTTTCGACATACCACTTCTGATTCCTTACTCCCCAACTTCTTTCGTACGCACAACGATTCTACCTCACTCAATTTAAAAACCTGAAAAACACACACACAAAAAAAAACAAACATAAATATGAATGGGAGTTTGAAGAAGGGGAAGGGCCGGGCTCTCGACCCACAACATATAGATTAGACTTTATTCAATCACATAGTTTGGGCTCCTAGAATATAACACCCTTGTAGCAATCTATTTCATTGTATCGAAAGGCCTACCGAATTGGGATTTTCTTATTGGGCCGGATCATTTCGGGACAAACAGATCAATTTATCATAAAGAGGACGAGTTTCAAGAGAATGATTCGGAGTTTTTACAGAGTGGAACCATTCAGTTCCAGACACATCAATCTTTCCATCACAACATTCTTCCAAAATCAATCAACAAAATCAAAACCAAACACCATATCACAGTCACCTGCGCGTTCCTGAAATTGATGTCGATCATCAAATCCTGACCTTATGATCCACGAATTCCACTTAAAATTGTGTGGTTAAGATTAGATTAACCAGCAAAATAAACCACACTTGAACCAACAATTTAATTTAATAACTCTAAACAAACATAAATAAAAACAACTAAAAATTCACACTTTCCCAACTAAAAACATTGTTTCATCTAAAACTCATACTTTCTCAATCAACAATCACTATTTCATATACTTTTAAAAAAAAATTACTAAAATCCAAACTTTTCCGACATAGCTCTTCTAATTCCTCACTCCCTGACTTCTCCCCCATGCACAACAATTATACCTCACTCAATTTTAAAATCTAAAACACACCAAAACAAACAAATAGCAATCTTTCCATCATCACATCCCCCCAAAATCAATCAACAAAACCAAAATCAAACACCATTTCACAATCACTTGCGCCTACCTGAGATCTACGTCGATCATCAAATTCTCATCTTCCAATATGCGAACCTTGTTGTCATCAATATAAGTTATCTGCTAAAACCCTAAGCAACCCCCCCCCCCCCCCAACACACACACACAAAAAGGCAATAAAATATTATAAATTAGAACAAACAACCAAAAAATTTCCCTTGGACCTTTGTCAAAACCCTAATCAAACTACTAATCGACAAATCAAACCCCTAATCAGACACAAACTATTCCATCTAAAAATCCAAACTTTCCCGACAAACCTCTTTCGATTTCTTGCTCTCCGACTTATGAAATTCTGAAACATATCTAAATAGCAAAAATAATTATTTACCTGAACCACAGTGGAATGAAACTACGAAACTTCTTGTAACCAAGGGAAAATGCTTAAGTTTTAATTTTTTTATGACTTTTCCGAATACCTCTTACGATTCCTTGCTCTCCAAGTTATGAAAGTCTGAAACATATCTAAATAGCAAAAATAATTATTTACCTGAATCACAGTGGAACGAAACTACGAAACATCCAGTGTATTAACCAAGGGAAAATGCTCATGTTTAAATTTTTATGACTTATTTAGATGTACTGTAACCAAGTCCTACATACAGCTTTGATTATTAAAAAATTGGATAGAAATTGAAGTAATTATATTTCACATAATTATTACTGAATCATTTTAGACTGCAGGTTATCTAATTTAATCGTAAAGCGAAACATTTGGTTACATTCATTGCTCTTCAAATCTCAAATCATATTTTCTTTCCTCAGGAATTTAATAACCCAATTATTATTCAACACACAAATCAGAAAACTGACAACATGGTTGTTAACAGTTTACCACGGTGCTGCATAAGCTCAAGATTTTTGGAGCAAATACCAACAAAGGAGACTCTTTTATGAAGTAAAAGGTAAAAGAAATGAAACCTGAAATGTGTGTGCACTGGCGACGGTGGGGTGATACACCTTTGGGCTTGCCTTTCACCATGGCTATGGGTTCACGTGAAGATCAAGGTCAAGAAGATGACAGGGAAGACAAGGAATTAAGAATTGAGAGGAGAGGAAAAGAGATTTCAACTGAACTTCTGATAGATCAGCTAAGGAGAGAATATAAGGAGAGAATACGCGCTTAACGTGTAAACTGACAGGCCATTAAGGCGGTTATAAAATGGGTCCCACAATTAGCCAATGACCAGGACCTAATCACCCTTACATCCAATGACCAGTATTTACAGATACCGATTCGATTACTTATTTACACATAACCCCTGCTACTTATATTTATTACAAACCCGACTGATACTACCCTATATCAGACATTTGAACCCTTGCTCTTCTTCACTCTTGAACACCTGCTCTATGCCCATCTGCAATCTGCTACACCTGCGGATTATTTCTCTGGCTTGTATTAATTCCACCCCCCCTAAATTGAGACCTTGCCTCAAGGTCGAACGAAGGAAATCTGCGAATTAGCTCCCAATACGGCTCCCAAGTGGCATGGGTTCTATCTTGATGCTGCCATTGAATCAGTACCTCAGACACTAATTTTCTCCCTCTGATTACTGACCTGCGATCCAATATGGCCTCAGGTTCTAACAAGGCTGTAGACACTGTCAAATGAATGTTGCGTTGTACAACCATAGGTGGCCCAAAGTGTCTTTTAAGCTGTGAAATGTGGAACACAGGATGAATTTTAGACTCCGTAGGCAAGTCTAATTTGTAAGCGACAGCTCCAACTCTCTCTACTACTGCATATGGACCATAATAAAGTGGAGATAATTTGCGCACAGCTCTAGTGGAAACTGAGACTTGTCGGTAATGTTGTAGCTTAACATACACTAAATCTCCAATTGAAAACTCTTTATCTAATCTATGGCCATCAGCTTGCTTTTTCATCCTGTCTAGTGCCTTCTTGAGATTGTCTTTGAGTAACTGGAGGTTAACATCTCTAGCTAATAATGCCTCTTCAACATGGGGATTCTTTGCAGTGTGAGGTATGTATGAAATTATAGTAGGAGGAGATCTGTCGTAGCCTACTTCATATGGGGTGCATCTAATAGAACTATGATAAGAGGTATTATATCAATATTCTGCCAAGGGAAGCCACTTACTCCAATCACTAGGTTTATAGTAGCAAAAACACCTCAAATAAGTTTCCAAACATCGGTTCACTACTTCGATTTGACCATCTGTTTGTGGGTGATAAGCGGTTGAGAAGTGAAGTTTAGTACCTTGCAAGCGTAGTGATTCCTTCATGAGGGAACTTGTGAACACAGCTCCTCTATCACAAACTATGGAAATTGGCATCCCATATAGTTTAAAAATGTTATCAGTGAGAACTTGGATGATTGTTGCTGCACTGTATGGATGTTTGATTGGTATAAAGTGGGCATATTTACTCAATCTGTCGACCACCACTAAGATTACTGAAAACTTGCAACTAAGGGAAAGACCTTCGATGAAATCCATACAGGCTTGTTCCCATATTTGGTTGGGTATAGGGAGTGGTTGTAATAATCCCACAGGAGATTGACACATATATTTACTAGTCTGATAAGTAGAACACTCTTTCACATAGTTTTGAACATCTAACTTCATTCCCTTCCACCAAAAAGATCGATGGAGTCTCTGCAGTGTTTTTTCGTATCCAGAATGACCCCCAATAGGTGTATCATGATGCTCTGAAATTAGCAACTTCCTGAGTGCTGAAGTTGGGCTAATCACCACTTTGTTGCTTTTATACCATACTCCTCTAATTAAGGAAAACTTGTTATTATTTGAATTCAAAGCTTTCCCAGCTAAGTCTCTGAAGTAAGGATCAACTTCATTCATCTTCAAAATGTCTTCCCACCATCCAGGGTTCAAAGAACTCAATTGCACAAGATAGCAATCCATTTCTCTTCTAGATAATCTATCTGCTGGAATATTATTAAATCCCTTTTTATACTCCACCTCAAAGTTAAACCCATAGAGCTTTACCAACCAAGAATGCTGAGCTTCTGTAGATAATCTTTGATCCAACAGATACTTGAGGGGTTGATGATCTGTACGAATGATAAATTTTCTTCCAAATAGGTACTGTTTTCACTTCTTAACAGCTAACAAGATTGCGAGCATCTCCTTCTCATATGCTGACCAGTGCAAGCATTTTCCTTTGATCCCCTGGCTAATAAAAGCAATGGGATGTTTCTTTTGTAAAAGCACAGCTCCAATGCCTACTTTACAAGCATCACACTCCACTATAAAAGTCTCATTAAAATCAGGCAACTGAAGCACAGGAGCTGAAGTAAGTGATGTCTTCAGTTGATCAAAAGCAACCGCAGCTTCTTCATTCCAATTAAATGCTTCCTTCTTTGTCAGCTTTGTTAATGGTGCAGCAATTGAGCCATAATTCTTAATGAATTTTATATAATACCCAGTGAGACCAAGAAATCTCCTCAATGCCTTAACAGACTTTGGAATAGGCCATTCTTTAACCGCAGCTACTTTCTTTTCATCTACTAATATCCCTTCTTGAGAAACCACATGACCCAAATACTCAACTTATTCTTTACCAAATGTACACTTAGATCTCTTAACAAGCAACTGATTATTCTTTAGAATCTTCAAAGTTTCCCTCAGATGATGCAAATGATCCTGCCAGGATTTACTATAGATCAAAATATCATCAAAAAACACAAGAATGAGTTTTCTCAAGTAATGCTTGAAGATATCATTCATAAGGGATTGAAAAGTCGAAGGTGCATTGCTCAATCTAAAAGGCATAACTAAAAATTCATAGTGGCCACTATGTGTTCTAAATGCAGTCTTTGAAATATCATCTTCATGCATCCTTATCTGGTGATAACCAGATCTTAGATCCAATTTTGTAAAAAATTTTGATCCATGTAGCTCATCTAACAAATCATCAATACTTGGAATAGTGTACTTATCTTTGATGGTCTGCCTATTTAAAGACCTATAATCCACGCAGAATCTCCATGAGCCATCGTGCTTCTTCACCAATACCACAGGTGAGCTATAGCTGCTGCAACTAGGTCTAATGATACCTTGCTTCAACATGTCTTCAATAATCTCTTCAATTGCATTCTTTTGTTCAAAGGAGTGTCTATAGGGTCAGATGCAAATAGATTTGGAGCCTTTATCTAAAGGTATTTGATGATCATAAACCCTTGATGGTGGCAGCTTCTTTGGCTCTTCAAATAAGTCTTGAAATTCTTGTAGCAATTAACAAAGGTCTGAGTCTTGAGAGATGACTTCCTGTGAAGTGTTATGCTCTTCCCCAACTGACATGAGATATAACACAAATCCCCTGTGTGTTTGAAGAGCAATTTTATTAACTTCCTTATCTGTCATTAGCTTGGTCGGGCTTGGTTGCAACCCTTGTAAGACCCAATTAATTCCCCTGTGATTGAACTTTAACTGCTTGTCAACTAGGTTCATAGTAACCTCAGTCACTTGTTTGATCCACTTGGCTCCAAGAACTACATCATGTCCACCAATAGGGAATACCAAAAAATTATCAACAAAATTATAACCTTGACAATGTATTCTCACATCAGCACACAATCCACTCCCTCAACTTCTATACCCCCCGCAACTCTCACATTGAAAGTTTGTTTGATGGAAAGGGGTAATCCTGTTTATTGCAGTATGAATGGGTCAATATAATTGTGTGTAGCCCCACTGTCTACCAGAACATGAATATCTAGACCTCTGAGTTAAACTTTGAGGATTAAACATTCCGTATTAACAATTGTATCCAAAGCTGCAGTGCGAAGCTGAACATCATCTGCATTCTTGAGTAGCTGGATGTTCTCCTCCTCCACTATCAGTTGATTTAATTCTTCTTCATTCTGTAAAGAGAACAAATCCCATTCTCCCTCTATACACATGTATGTCTTTGTTTTACACAAATGCCTCGGTACATACTTCTCATCACAATGGAAGCACATGCCTCTCCTTCTTCTATCCCATACTTCATTAGGTGAGAGTTTCTGTAGAGTGGGTCTATCTGAGATGCTTGGGTTTGTACTATTTGAAGACTTTCCCTGTTGACTGATAGGTTGTGTTTGGGTATTTGATTGGGATTGTGGAAGTGAGGGATGATAACCATATGCAGACCCCCTAAAATTGGATCTGTATGGAGTTTTATAAAATTGCCTGAGGGAATTGTACTTCTTTTCAAATCTCTACGCCACTTTGAAAGCCTTTGCCAAAGATTGTGGTTCTGCCATAGCAACATCATGTTGCAACTCCTCCTTAAGTCCACTCACAAACTGTTGCACCAGGTATGGTTCACTCACACCTTCAACCAAACATTGAAGCTTCTCAAATTTCATTTGATACTCAAGAACTGTTGAGGTTTGATCTAATCTACAAAACGTTTTTGCTGCATCTTCACACACTCCCAGGGCAAACCGATTGCATATACCTTCTTTAAACTCCTTCCAAGTTACCACTCCTTCATTGTTCTTGAGAAACCAACGGCACCATTGCACCGCATCATCTTTGAGAAAGAAAAAAAGCTACCCTCACTTTTTCTTCTCCTTAGATCCTATACATTTCAAAGTAGTGCTCAATTTGGAAAATCCAATTGAGGATATCCCCAGTGCCAGAGAATGGGTAAACATCTAACTTCGGAGGTTTTGAAAAAAAAAAATCCCAAATGAGTGTCTTTCCAAGAATTCCTCTACTCCTAGAAGAGTGCAACAAGTTCTCTCTTCTATCAGATTCAAAGTTAGGATTCTGCTTACCATTGGGTTTTGATAGTGGATTTACCTCAGATGTTTCTTGATTAGATTGGCCTTCTCCCATTCTCCGCGTCAATAGTTGCAGCTGCGCCAAGATCAAGAGAATTTGGGAAACTTGCGAAGTTACTTCCTTCATCGGATTCTCCATACTAGCTACTCTATCATTCAACAACTGATAACTTCGTTGCCATTCCTGATCTGGTGCAAAGCCAAGAATTCCATCATCAATAGGATCTTGAGGGATCTCTTCTTCGAAACCTGCCACAGAATCGATCGGCTCTGATACCATTGATACACCTTTGGGCTTGCCTTTCACCATGGCTATGGGTTCACATGAAGATCAAGGTCAAGAAGATGACAGGGAAGACAAGGAATCAAGAATTGAGAGGAGAGGAAAAGAGATTTCAACTGAAATTCTGATAGATCAGCTAACTGATCTATCCATTTTTATAAGGAGAGAATATGCACTTAACGCGTAAGCTGACAGGCCGTTAAGGCGGTTACAAAATGGGCCCCACACTCATCCAAGGACCAGGACCTAATCACCCTTACATACAACGACCAGTATTTACAGATACCGATTCGATTACTTATTTACACATAACCCCTGCTACTTACATTTATTACAAACCCGACTGATACTACCCTATATCAGACATTTGAACCCTTGCTCTTGTTCACTCTTGAACACCTGCTCTATGCCCATCTGCAATCTGCTACACCTGAGGATTATTTCTCTTGCTTGTATCAATTTTTGATACACCTTTGGGCTTGACTTTCACCATGGCTATGGGTTCACATGAAGATCAAGGTCAAGAAGATGACAGGGAAGACAAGGAATCAAGAATTGAGAGGAGAGGAAAAGAGATTTCAACTAAACTTCTGATAAATCAACTAACCGGTCTATCCATTTTTTAAGGAGAGAATGCGCGCTTAACGCGTAAGCTGGCAAGCCGTTCAGGCGGTTACAAAATGGGTCCCACACTTATCCAACGACCAGGACCTAATCACCCTTACATCCAACGAACAGTATTTACAGATACCGATTCGATTACTTATTTACACATAACCCCTGCTACTTACATTTATTACAAACCCGACTGATACTACCCTATATCAGACATTTGAACCCTTGCCCTTCTTCACTCTTGAACACCTGCTCTATGCCTATCTGCAATATTCTACACCTGAGGATTATTTCTCTGGCTTGTATCATGGGGCAGTCGTGCGGCAGGAGTGGGAAGTGGCATAGAAGATTGTGATAGTGGAGGATACGTCGGGCAACAGAGGTGGCGGCAGCGTCAGGTGATAGAGGAGGGTGGCAGCATTGGGCGGCACGACAGCGTTAGGGATGGCAAGGTCATGAGTAAAATTTAGGGTTAGGTTTTTACTGTGGATTTTTGGGAATATTGGGATTTTAATCCGTACGTGCAGTGCACGTTTAATTGTTTGATTTTTAATTTAAACATGCATTGCACGTGTAGGGTTTTATACAAATTTCATTAACCAACTCTCCTATAGATTAGACATAAGTTGGGGAAAAAGTATTGTAGCACATGTTTGGTTGGCTTGGAATTGTTTGTATTTGGATTCGCACTGTAGCCACAGTAATGAGCAAATTTTGTCTTTGAGCACGATTTCACTTCTGCCAATTTTTTGCCAAAAATGCTCGCGCATTACTGATCACGAATATTTTAAATATATATTTCTCTCACACTCTCTGTAACACCCCGTAAAAAATTGAGTGATGACCATTTTGCCCCTCGTGTGTTATGCATGTGTATTTTGTACCGTTACGAGTAAATTCGTAACGTATTTTTATATAAATATCCTACGTATTTTGTATTTCGACTATTTATGCATTTTTCGTCTTCTCAAAATTTATTTTTATCCTATTTTGAGCCAACTCAAACATTTATTTTAAATCTTTGTGTTTTTACATACATTGCACGTGCTTTCAATACACGTGTCGATTACGTATATTTTCCGTTACATGAAATATCCGTAACATTATTGTTCTACGTATTTTTGTATTTTGACTGTTTTTCGTTCTCTCAAATTTATTTTGTATTGATACGTGCATTGCACGTAATATTTTATTCAAATTTGTATTCCTAAAATTTTCTAAGAGTCATGCACAATTTTCTTCTCATTTTATTTGTCACATTTGTGTTATTTATTTTAATTAAAACCATTATGCCTAAATCTATTTTTAGCCCACTAGAAAATTAATTAAAAAGAGAAACTCATGTTTAATTCTACACTTAAATGAACACTTTAAAAACTCTAGCACACTTGTCACTTTAAAAACTCTAGCACACTAAAATAAAATTAAATGGCCGGTCGGAGTATAAAAACAACTCGGTGGACTTTATCACAAAACTGTGAGTTGGCACAGTAGTTGGGCTTGCGATCTTGGGCGCTGTTGGCCCTGGTTCGAGTCCGGTTGCCCCTTTTTGGGTTTTATTTTTATTTTTATTATGATTTTCAAGTTTTAAAAATTGAAAACTTCATAGAAAAATTATAGAATATTATTAGAACACTTGGAAATTATTTTATATTATTCTAAAAGATATTTTAAGAATTTAAAAGTCATATTCATATAGTAGATGAGTTTTTGAGTTCAAGTTTAAAAGAAAATATACATGATTAAATATTTTAAGAGTGGGTTAACATTAAAATCAAATACATTATTAGGATATTAAAATTGGAAATTTCTAGAGATTAATCTTAAAAAGATTTGTACTAAGAAGTAGTGATCTCATCTCAAAAGGGATTTTTGTATTAATATACTTGAAGTATAGACAAACATGAAAAAGATTGTATTAATCAAAAGAACATTGAGAAGTATTAAAGTGAATGGTTGGGTTGGTTAACCAAGAAATTGTTACAAGATTTTGATTTGATAAATTGTTATTAAAAGTTGTTATAGGAAGTTGAACACTTCATGATCTATAAATATAAAGAAAGAGGATAAAGAAGAAACGATGGTTAAATGAATGAAATAACTATTGTTGAGGTTAGATATAACATATTGGATCTCTATAATGAGATGGTTATTGGAATCTAGAGGCTAGGCAAGACTCTTGGTAACCGGCAATTTGTAAATAAAGAAATTTGAGAAGTAGCCAGTGTGGGCTAGTGTTCTTGTATGTTGATTTAAGTCCGGTAGGGTAAGCTGGCTCTAGGTTGTGATGATTAAAATTAAACCTAAGGATAGACACTAGGAGAAGATGTGATGAAACTTGGGCAAACATAAGTGGGGCGCCTCTATATAGTCTGACGGTGGACTCCAGAACTATAGACCTAGTTTGACGGTGGACTCTGAGACTGTGGTTGCTTTCGATGTGGGACAAGCTTTAATTAAATCCGGGACTATGATTGATTTGATGGTGGACTCCAGGATCATGAATAGTCGGATGGATGGGAGGCCGATCTCCAGTGTATATGCGTTTGCCGGGGCTAGAGGGCACTTGCGGGATGTTCGCACCACAAGGATTCTGTAAGGTTTGACTGTGGACTCCGGGACTGGAATCCGTACTCGTGGAATGTGTGAACCTTGCTTTTGTTACCGTGGTAGGTTTTGCATGGCGAGAGATTAAACCTTATATTGTGGAGTACATAAGGGCTTGCCCTCGGACCATATATGTAGTATAGGATGCATAAAATCCGAACAAGTATGCATTAGTGTCATCGTAATGTAAACATCTGCATTAGGCATTAAGTCATATCATACATTGACATATTTAAGATAGTCACTTTTTTTACACTTTATTGTGCATTTAAGTTTGTACTTGCTAAAGTAAGAGAATCGCTGTTTGATAGCATTACGTCAGTTGTATGCAACTGATGTGCCCACAGTTTTCAAGTATAAGACTTGGGTTGGCAAAAAGGCATAAAGATGAATTGGTGCTGACGATTAAAGTTGTTGAATGTTTAAGTTGTATATATTTGGTTGTAACTTCCGCTGTGTTTTTTTGTAAACAAGAACAATATTGTATAATAAAAAGTTTTAATTTCCTTGTAAAATTGTACGAATTGAAGTAAAAGATCCTGTTATGCTACGAAATACATGTAAATGAAATTCGGGGCGTTACACACTCTCTCTCCACTTCTGAATTACTTTTGTCATTTACACAATTCACAAAATTCTATTTAAACCAAACCTCCCCCTTCACCATGGGTTTAAGTTTAAGTTTAATTAATTAATTAGTTTTAGTTTTAGTTTAATTAACTAATTAATTAGTTTAAGAGTTTAATTAATTTTTTTTTGTTTAATTTAATTATATTCCGGTAATTAGATTTAGATTAAGTTTAAGCTATAATTAGTTTAAGATTAAGACCTAATTAATTTCGGATTAAGGCCTAATTAATTTAAGATTTCGGTAATTAAGATTAGATTAGATTAAGGATTTAATTTTGGTGATTTAAGATTTCAGATTAAGGACTTTTAATTATAGATTAACCCCTAACTGATTAAAGATTATATTAGATTAGATTAAGATTTAATTAAGATTAGATTAGGGATTAGATTAGATTAAGATTTAATTTTTTTAATTTCGGTTTTTTTTTTTGTTTAATTTAATTAAGATCAATTTAGTTTAATTATTTTAAACCCTAATTAATTGAGATTAATTTCAAATAAAACAAGAAGTTAAAATAGATTGTAAATTATTTTCGCTACAACATTCTTACAAACCAAACAAACCTAATCTTTCATAGAAAATTATTCCTACTATATGACCAACCAAACAACTTTTTTAGAACTTATTTATACAGATTTCTTTTCTCTACAGTAATCTTACAGTCATGGAAATCCTTTACAACCAACAAACACGTACGATCTCTTTAAAAGTAGCTCAACAAGGTTTTTTTTTTTTTTTTTTTTCCATACTAAGAAGATAGGTAAAACGCCATTTGATTTCATTTTTGATAAAACTCGATATTACGTGTTTGAACAACTATTTATCTTGCTATGCTAAGAGAAATTTTACACAAATTGTTTCAAGAAGTACCTATATTACTCTGAAAATATCACTATCCTCCAACAATATTTTTGTAATTTCATAGCACTGACATGTGAAATTGACATTCCATCTAATTCTAGAAAACCATAAAATATGTAAACCTATATATTAAGTCATCTGCCAACTAAGAAAATTTTAAGGGAGAACTATTTCTATACTTTTTCTTTTCTTTTCGAATTAAAAGCTATTTTTGCATTCATCACGTGAACAGTTTATTAAAATGAACCCTTGCATATACTTACACTAAAATTTGATGCAGCCACCCTTATTTATTATCAGTGTGGGAAACAAATATGCAAATGTAATATAAATATTTTATTCGTTTTTCTTTTTTTTTTTTGAGGAAAAGGTGGAATAAGGCCACCCTGTTTCATTAACAAGAAGTTAATAAAACAACCCCGGCGTGCCGGAAGAAAAAACAGTACAAAACAAAACTACAATGCGGAAAGAAAAAGCAGGAAAACAAACATACACCCCCAACAAGCCCTGGGGGATGGGATAAACTCCTCAAAACAAAACAACAGTCTACTGCCTAAACAGTGGACGAAACCACGCGGATCCCAGCTGGCCCAAGCCCTGTCGTGACTGGTGTAGCCAGTCCCTCAGTCTAGTGTCGGGTCTATCTCCACCTCCTCATCATCGAACTCCTCTACATGGAATGCTCTGGCAATCCTCCCTCTCGCCCCCGTCGCCGCAGCTGCTGCCCAAAAGGAGATAAGATGCATGATGTGAGACAGGTTACCAGAAATACTATTACATTTAGCACGAAAATAAAAGTTGTTTCTGTCAAGCCATAACACCCAAGTTGTAGCTGCAATTGCAATGTACCACGCCTCCTTCATATCTTGGCGAATCGTTGCAAATTTGGGACCAATCTACAATTCCTCGTATACGTAGGGGTAGTCGCTTGTGCCTAAGGCTCGGAGCACCTCAACCATGGTTGCCTTACTTCTGGGGCAATGGATGAAAAGGTGATTTAGATCTTCCTCTTGTACTTCGCAAAAACCACAGTTGGCCGCTACCCGTGGTTGTCTCTTGGCCAGGTTTTGCCTCGTAAGGATAGCATTATTGAGCACTAGCCATAAGAACACCCTGATTTTAAGTGAGGATTTCACCTTCCACAGCACCTGTGCCCAGCTTGGCCTGCAACCACGAAAATAAATCCGATGATATAGCAATCTCACCGAAAAAGCCCCCTTGGCTTCGAGTCCCCATCTCTTCTGGTCTGGACCTTGAGTGCACCTAGTGCCTGCCCGAGAGATGTGTGCTTACAAGTCAAGCAATTGCTGTTGAAGACATGGGGTAAGCGTCCCTCGGAATGCTGGCTTCCATCGTCCCCTTTTCCATCCTTCAGCAACGGACAAATTCGGACGAATCGCCCTCTCAAACAGCTCTGGGAACAAATCCTTCAGGGTGTGGGTTCCGCACCATCTATCCCACCAGAATCTGGTGGATCGGCCATTGCCGATAGTAGACGACACCGCTGAATTGAATGGACCGCTAGCCTTGACAATTCCTTTCCAGAGTTTCGAGACTTTCGCCCCTACTCGGAAGCCGAGGTTTCTAGTACCTTTACCTCTGAGATACGGTTGGATGAAGTCCTGCCACCCTTCTCCGCTGTTGTGGAAAACCTTCCACCACCATTTCCCTAGTAGAGCAAGGTTCATATCTCTGAGGTCGATGATGCCTAGCCCACCATGCCTCTTCTTCATGCGATACTCCATTTGATAAGGTGGTAACCTCCTTTTTCCGAGTCCGCCCCCTTCCAGAGAAATCGTTTACGAATTCGGTCAATCCTTTGTATCACCCACCATGGGAGTTCGAAAAAAGACATGTAGTATATTGGTAGGTTAGACAACACTGAGTTGATGAGTACCACTCTGCCCCCAATAGACAGCGATTTACCTTTCCAACCCGATAGTCTGTCCTCCACCCTGTCAATAATAGGCAACCAGTCTGCTTTAGATAATTTCCCTGGTCTGAGTGGTAGCCCCAGGTATTTGATAGGGAAGCCACTCGTCGTACAGTTCAAGATAGCAGCGAGATCCCCTGCTTCCTCATCGGATAGGGCAATTGGCGTCAGCGCACTCTTGTTAAAATTAATTCTAAGGCCTGACCATGCCTCAAAACAGTACAGGGTCCCTTTAAAGCAGGCAGTTTCTCGTCTAGACCCATTGCCAAAGATAAGGGTATCATCTGCGTATTGCAAGATCGTACACCCTTTAATTGATGCTGAGCCGGCGACTGGCTCGATCCATCCTTTTTCCTGGCAATTTTCCAGCATAACCCTCAGTACATCCGCTACGATAGTAAAAAGTAGCGGTGATAGCGGATCCCCTTGTCTGAGGCCCTTCCTACAAGGGAACGGCTGACCCGACCTACCATTCACTGAGATGGCCGTTTTGCTAGATTGCAAGCACTGCCTGATCCAACAGATCCATTTGTTCCCAAAGCCCCTACCCTTGAGCGCTTCCAACAAGCATTCCCAATCGACCGAGTCATAGGCTTTCTCAAAGTCCAGTTTGAGCAGAAAGCTCTTCAAATTGGTCGTATGGCATCGGTGGATAACCTGTTCAGCCGTTGCCACACAATCTAGGATATTTCTGCCTTTTATTCGTTTTTCTTACAAATCATAATGTTTGATATGAAATATATATTATGTAAGTTTGTAAAACTAATATATATAAAATTAAATGATTTAAAAGTGGTATCTCGGAATCTTTCAATTCAATAGACTCTTGTAAATATCACTACAATCCAGTGGTCAGCCCAATAGTCATAGAACAAGTAGCGAGAAGTTCAACCCCGGTTGCAGCATTTCTATTTCTGGGAACACAAATGTGTGGCTGTGGTCCTAGTTAAAAAAAATATAATAATAGACTAATAATAATCCTTGCAAGTTGCAATGGGAACATGTGCCACCAAAACCTTCGAAATGGCTTTTTTTTTCCAATATATGTCAATCATATCCAGATCATGAATTGGCCCACTGAAATTTTTTTCTACCTTTTGAAAGTATTTACCAAACTGACCCACATTTGAAACTATTTACCAAAACGACCTGATTGCTATCTCAAGATAACGAGTTTGGTGAAACGATCGCTATTGGAGATAGAAAGTGTAGGCTTATTGATTTCTATACAACTTAGTAAGAAAACTAGGGAGAAAAGCCAAGCGAAGACTCGTCTCAGACAGCGAGTGTGTTTATATCACACTCATTGTTTGAGACAGCGAGTGTCGTATGAAGATTTTTTTAATACCATACTCGCTGTCTCAGATCTCCTCTTCACCTCTCTCTCTCTCTCTCTCTCTCTCTCTCTCTCTCTCCATCCACTCTCCCAACTCCGAAACTCAAAATCCTAGCTCCCAAATTGGACCCATCACCCATAAAATCCCTCCAGAATCACTTTTGATCCACCTCATCCCTCCTAACCCTCTAGACTCCCACTTGAAAAATCCTAAATCCATCACCCAAGATCCCAAATTTTGTTAAATTCGGAAAAGTTTGAAGAGGTATTCTTCACGCTCATAATTGCTCAATCTTCCCGATCATTGATTTGAATGAGTGATTTGTATTACCTTTTATCATGTACACTTGGGTAGGTTTAGTTTATGATTAGATAATGACTCTCATTTTTGTATAAATATGTATAGATAAGGATTACTATATTCCTATTTGGTTTTATTTTGGTAGTGAAATTATTCGTAACGCAAAGCTAGGTTGTTGTTATAGTGCCATTGATCCTCAGAAAAATTGGGCACCTCATACTTTTTTTTTTGTTGAGAATAAAGGTGGTTGTGTCACTGCTTCATTAATGATTTATTAACGAAACAAAGTAAGACATATTTACAGCTCTAATAAACAAAAATGTAGTAAAAATTTAGACTACTACAACATCAACAATACAAGTGGCGGTTCAGATACCCTCAATCCTACCACCACTCCTGCTTTGCTTACTCCTCCATGCGTAATCTTTTCTTCATCCCTGCTTGAGCTGCCCAAGCATGAATGGAAGCAAAGATTTTATGCATCATGTCCAAAAATCTGTTGCTGCGGTTACAAAAGCACAACTCATTACGATCTAATTATAGACCCCATAACGTAGCGGCAGAAGAGATATTCCAAGCAATTCTCTTCTCTTTCTTAACTACCCTCACCCTCCATTGTACCCAAATATCAAATGTCGAACTCAGACACTCAAATATCACAAAACCTAAACACATCACCTCCCAAGCTAACCTTGCCCTAGGAGAAGTAAATAAAATGTTATTCATGTCCTCATTTTCCACCGTATATCACCAACACCTAACATCCAACTGCAGGTTTTGTTTGCGAAGGTTAACTTTTGATAGAATTGCATCGTTTGCCACAAGCCAAAGGAAAGCTTTCACTGTCATTGGTGCATCATTTCTCCATATTGAAATGGCTTCCTTGCTCCTAATCCCTCCGTCATTTAGCCACTTGTACATTGACGACACCGAGAATGTATCATTAGGCTCTAAAATTCAACTTCTCTCATCGTTTGTTTCGTTAAGGCACCGGTCATCCGTTCGAATGAAGTCCTTTAGTATTTGCATTTGAAGAAGACATTTTTGAGTTGGCTGATCTCGTAATGGAATCATGAGTCTACCATTTCTCCATACCCCGTTGACAAGCGTATCAACATTCATTATTTCTTCGGCGACCTCTGGGAAAAGAGATTGAAGTGTGTTTCCCCCACACCATTTATCTTTCCAAAATTTAGTATCCTTCCCATTACCGATCACACATTTTGTATTAGCATGAAAAGTCTCCCCCACCCTCACCACCCCTTTCCATAGGAATGATGTCTTACCATGCTCACTTCTCCCCCAGTACCTGAACTTTTTCCTTCTCCGATATAGCATGAAAGAAGTGTACCACCAATTGTTGGGTCTCCTCCGTATTTTCCACCATCACTTACTCATCAATTCTTTATTCATGTCGCTCAGATTAAGAATTCTCAGTCCCCTAAATTCCTTTCTCTTGCATACACTACCCCAATTAACCAGGTGAATACCTTTACTGTCATAATCTGCACCCTTCCACAAGAATCTTCTCCTACATTTTTCGTTTCTACTAATGACCCATTTTGGTTGTCATTTCTACTAATGACCCATTTTGGAAGTTCATATATTGATAAGCGTAACTCTTCCACCTAGAGATAGAAAGTGCCACTTCCATCCCGCCAATCTCTTTTCTACCTTCTTAATTAAAGGTTGCTAATCCTCTCTTCGCAGCGCACTTGGCCTAATCGGCGTGCCTAGATACTTCAAGGGGAATTCTCCTATCTCGCATCCTAAGTAGGTCTTGATTGCACCAATTGATATACATAAATGTTCGCTAAGAGGGATTACGCAACTCTTGTGAAGGTTAATTGTCAACCCTGCCCAAGACTGAAAACAATTGAGGACCATCTTCAAAGTCAAGATTTCGTCTTCTTTCGCTGCACCGAACAATAAGGTGTCATCTGCATATTGTAGTATCGATATCGTCCTCAGGTATACCTTTGATAGCAAGACCCCGAATTACATGCTCTTCTCTACCTTTCTTAATCATTTCTAACAACCCGTTCGGAATTAAGGTGAACTAAAGAGAAGACAATAGGTCACCCTGTCTGAGTCCCTTACGATACCGAATTTTCTTTCCTAGTTTTCTGTTCACCCGAATAAAAGATTTTCTACCTCTAACGCACAACATAATCCACATTCTCCACTTTGGACCAAAACATTTGAGATGTAGGACTTCATCCACAAAATCTCATTCTACTGAGTCGTACACCTTTTCGAAGTCTAGTTTTAGCAAAAAACCGTCTGTTTTTTCCTTGCATCCTCTATAAAAAATTTCATGGGCTGACACAACACTGTCCATTATATCCCTCCTTTGATGAAGCAGCACTGTGAATCCCTGAACACATCATTTAGGTGAGGGGACAACCTCTGTGCTAGTAGTTTGGTAATGATCTTAAATGACTCATTCAAGAGGTTAATCGGTCTTAAATCTGCCACCCTTAACACCTCTGATTTTTGGGGGATGAGAATCACGTTCGCATAATTGAGCCTACCAATTTCAGCGGAAACGTGATAGAAATCCCTAAAAATAGCCATCAAATCTTCCTTGATAATGTTCCAATATAATATGTAGAAGAACATTGGGAAACCATCCGGGCATGACACCTTATCCTGCCCCAAACACTTAATTGCTTACTTCATCTTCTGTGAATATACTCTCAATCCCCTCGCTTCCATCTATTCTTGATGTATTCCACATCTCAGGTGTTATACCGCATCTTTTTACTTCTTTGTTTCCAGATCCCTAAATTTACTATCTATATTGTAATCCTCATTCCCGTAAATACATATTTTCTGAATATTTTCTTTATTTTCATATTATAAATTCATTATTTATTAAAATCGTTTTGGATTTTATATTAAAGTGTTTTTCTAATCGAAAATTTATTCATTTCGAATAACGATGTGTTTTGATCTTATTTTCTAGATCTTATTGATCAACTATTTGTATTTGAGTCCAAATTTTATTTAAATCGTTTTGGATTTTATATTAAAGTGTTTTTCTAATCGAAAATTTATTCATTTCAAATAATGATGTGTTTTGATCTTATTTCTAGATCTTATTGATCAACTATTTGTATTTGAGTCCAAATTATATATATATATATATATATATATATATATATATATATATATATATATATATATATATTGAGTCATTTTAATAAATTGTTAAACTCGAAGTATGATTTTATTTTATTTTATAATTATAACTATTAATTGTTATTCCTTGATTATTTAATTAAAGTACATTTAACGAATTATTTTGTTTTTGTACTTGATATAATTTAATTTCAAGCCAACTTATATTGTTTTCATTTGTATTATTCATCTATTTATTTGGATTTCAATTTTTGTTCATGAAATTCTTTGTTCTTTTGATTGAGCTTTTATTGTCAATCATATTGTTCTCTTATTTATTGTGGGTGTTTTTATTTGAACCCTATTGATTTTGATCTATCTCTTATTTTAAACCCTAAAACTCAATTCCTATTGTTATTGACCCAAAACCGCTTTTATTGAACCCTAAACCACTAACCCAATACCCTTATTGTACCCTATAAATACAACCATAATGCAAACCCTAATTTTTGTACACAAATCAAAAACTTAACCGCTTATTCTCTCTCCTCTCTCCTTCCGTTCTCTCTCTTCCGCTCAGTATTTTCCCGCCAAATATCCCCCAGCCCTCTCAGATCATCTTCTCCGGTGACCCCCCCCCCTCGTCGCCACCTCCCGGTGCCACCCCCGTCGATGCCCAGGCACCCAAGACCCCACCACGACCTCTCCTTCCCCGTTCCCCTGTATCCAAACCCATTAAATCCCAATCCCCCTTCCTCCTGTCACCGTCGACCCACCTCGTCGACGTCGACTCCGGCCGCCGCGCCACCTCACCAGTCGCCACCCCTTGCCGCCCTCTGTCCTGATCGCCGACCTCCAACTCTGGCCAGACCCCGATCTCCTCTTACCATTACTACTCTCTCTCTCTCTCTCTCTCTCTCTCTCTCTCTCTCCTTTTGCTGTTGTCTCTTTGTGTGATGAGTTGCTTTGCCTCTTTGGGTGCTGTGATGATTTGGCTCTTTATTGTACGTATATCACACGTGATATTTTGTGGATTTGCTAGTTCGTGGGTTCGTTGCTTCGGGATCCTTATCCCGTTATTCTTGATATTCGTTTTCGTCATCTAACAGGCAAGTCACCGTCCTCTTGAATTGTTAATTGTATCAAATTCAAGTGTTATTGAAATTCTTGCAAGTAGATCCCATTGTTATCGTATTATCCATTATTTTTCTCTTTCGTTGGGTTTATTGAGGGTTTACACGAGCCAACCCCAATATTCTAGACATCGTGCCATTTTTGACTCTAAAATTTGGATCTTTCGTGAGTGCATATAAAATTGATACTAGGGTTGCTCATATGATTGACACACAAATAAACTATTGTAGAGTCAATTGCTAGGTTGTACGTTGTTTGATCGATTGATGAATGATTGATGATAAATTGATGTGCGAGCGTGTTCTAATTTTATTTATCATGTTTTGGCACCCATCATGTTGATTACACAATTTATGGACTAGAGAATCGATACACCTATTGTTTAATTAATTTATTTTCAAGAAAAATACCCTAAAAACTGTATATGCTTGCTGACCTGAACTTTGATCGCAGTTTTCGAACCAGTAAATGACCTTAAAATGAAATACTTTCTGAATATAAAATGTAGCCCCAAGTGTCTAGTTGCCAATAACATCCAGAATTTTTGAATTCCAAGTTTTGTCGCAAAAGTTATACTCGTTTTACTACAGTTGTGTTTTTTACTTTCAGATTTTCAGATTCTTGTACCTTTCATGTTCAAACAGTAAAAAGGCTGATCAAATGATAAAATTTTGTTATAAAAATTTCCAGATTGTTTATTAACATGTTTAGGAGTCCAGAAAATCTTTTTACTAAATTTAATATTGAGTTTTTGCTGATTCAAAAATTAAAACAACAAGATATCAAAATTCTGCCTGAACATAAAACCTATAAAAAAATATGTGTTTGACCTAGCTACTGTTGTCAGAATTTGAACTTTAAATATGCGTTGGAACCGTGTGGAAGTCTAGTTTCCAGATTTTCTGACAGATTCAACTTTCGATTTTTGAGTCAGCGGAAAACTGTATTTTTGTACAAGTTGCGCCTGCTGTCCAGAATTTTGGATACTACTTTTTAATGAATTAATTATTCCTATATCGTATTATTACATGAATTGATGTATGTATGTTGCATTGCATGATCCTAATGAGTTATTGTCATCGTTCTAATTGCCATATTTCATGTTATCAACCTATTGTTCCTCATTGATACTATCGTTCATCTTATGTCTCATATTTGCATATTGTATTGATGCATTAATGAAATAATTAATAAGCCGGGGTTTAAGGAATTGACTGGAGTAGTTGATGACATAGTGACTGCACACCGTAGTGTGCACCTTGTTTCCCAAAATATTTTGTATAGGCAAAAGTTATTGTTATCGGTTTATTGTTGGACTACTGACACAGTATCCCCAATTGACCATGTATTGTTTTTATTGAGCCAACCAGTGTGCAGCAATGCTGCAAATACCGTTATCATTTCGTGTACATGATCTATAGAATCTTCCACATAATTCTAAAACGAAATTGATTGTATGCATCGAACCTGTGGTACGGCACACATGGGACACAGTAGTACGTGCATTAGTTAAGAGTTAAAATGATTAATAGACATAAGGATTGATACATCACCAACATTGCATATTGTTCATCATTGTTCTTATTGATATCGAATATTGGCTAAGTATTATTAATATTGATCATTGATTATTGTTACCGATTATTGAACCATTGTTTATAGCCAATTGCATCAATTATCATGATATTGTACCATTTTATTGATTCATATTGATCCATTGTTTCCTGCTTTCTCTACTTGCTGTCCATGACTTGCTTTAAGAATAACTTTTCTCCTCTTTTTAGATGATGTGTTTACAGGTATTGATGGAGAATTGCCCGTTGGATTGGGAGAACAACATTGGTGAAAGAATTGATAACATCGCTGCTTAATAAATTATTGCTTTATCATGAAGACTTAATTATTAGACTATTGTTATTTCATTGTATTGAGACTTATTACTATTGTGTTTGGGATTTATTATTGTATTGGACTTATGTCCCGAATTTTATTATTTTGTTTCCAGACGTTGGATTATTATTGTATTTGGATATTTTTTATTGCTTAATTCCAAGTACTATTGTTCATGAGATTATTATTATTGCCTGTGCAATTGTTCTGTATTGTTTATATTGTTGAGTTGATTGGATAAACAGCTTATGGGTGACGTTAGTCATTCGCTGGGCCAATGTCACGTACTCGTATTCCATATTTTTGGGAAGCGGGGCGTGACATATATGATGTCTCACCAATGTTTCATCCTCGCACCAAATTTTTGCAAGATACAATCCAACAATGTGATTGCATCTTCTTTTGCCATTAGCCAATTTGTGGAAAAATCTAGTATTTGCATCTCCTTCTTTGAGCCATTGGACCTTTGATCGTTGTTTCCAATACTGCTCCTCCATCTCTCCAAAACATTGAATCTCATGTCTACTACTTGCCAGCTCTTCGACCTCAGACCCTAGGAGGTCCCTCTCCTCCTCCACTGATTCCAATTATTGAATCCTCTCTCCTAATTGTGCCATCTTGAATCCTCGTACAATTCCAATTCTTGAATCCTCGTACAATTGCAATGAAAAAACTAGTCGATAAAATTTATGAGGTTACTAATTGGGATAGAGATCAGTGGAATGTTAAATTTTAGCTCGTTATGCAGCGGAAAAAGGTGAAGATCAATATTTTATAACTGTGCTTGTAGCAAATGATAACGCTGTAAAGTTCATGATTGCTAGGACACTTGATCTGAATATAATTGGTCTGCATTGGAGTTATATATTCAACAAATCCAAATTATTAATGCTCAGCCACATGCTAATTCTAGTTCAAGCTTCGTACGAGAAGTACCGACACATGAGATGAGTTCTAACCCAGATCAAACATCATATGCAATCCCACCGTCCCCACAAGAAGACACGTTCACAAATACAACAAACCCATATCTTACAGAATTTGAGTTGCCACGTCAACCTAGTTTGGCTCATGATTATGTTCAAAATGACAATGTATTTGAAATTTTTAAAAATACTACTATTAAAAATGAATTATTAGAGGATTACGAAGAAGAGGAAGAAACGAACGATGAAGTTGATGAGAGTTTAGAAAATGATGATGAAGTGGAAGAAGATAAATATGCAAATGTTAATATAAATTAGGGGAACGATAATGACGTGAACGTTAATGAGAGCTATAATAATGTTATTGTTCATGTTACCGAGGAGATGACACAAAGTGCAAGAGTAAATCAAGTTCCACTAGAGTTGTCTAGTTCATCCAACGTAAACAAATTGTACATTGGGCAGGAGTTTCAAAGTAAAGAATCAATCCAGCAGGCGATGAAGCTATACTCCATCAAAAAATATCAGGAATTTGTCACATTGAAATCTACACCGACCCTATATACCATGAAATGTAAATTGGCACTTAGGAAACGTACCCTTGAGGAGATGGTGCAAACCCCCCCAGTCGTAAGTGAGGGCAGTTGCCGGTGGAGATTACGTGCAATCGTTCCAAAATGTGGGACAAATTTTGTGGTGAAAAAAATAGTAGGAACGCATACATGTCTGAATCCCACGTTGAATCAAGACCACCGTAAAGCTGATGCTAAACTTGTATGCAATTTAATTATGAACATTGTGAAGGCAGAGTAGGAATAACACTGCAGACCATTATTGAGATAGTCAAACTACAATTCAATTATTAGATTTCGTATAGGAAGACTTGGATTGCAAAACAAAAAGCTATTGAGAGATTATTCGGTTCCTTTAAAGAAGCATATACTAAGCTGCCTTATCTTCTATCAGCAATACAAGTAGCAAATCCAGGAATTGTTGTCCATTGGGATAAATATGGGTCCGGTCTCGGTGAGGAAACATTCAAAAGAGTATTTTGGGCATTTGGTGCTTTGATTGAAGGGTTCAAGTCATGCAGACCTGTTATTAGTGTTGATGGAACAAACTTGTATGGAAAATACAAGGATTGTTTGTTACTTGTCATTTCACCGGATGAGAACGATAGCTTATTTCCATTTGCCTTTGCAATAGTTGATGGAGAGGGTGTATATCATCGGACATGGTTCATGAGTTGCATTCATTTTTTTGTCACCGATCAGTTTGGGTTATGTGTTATCTCAGATCGTCATGCAGGTATTCTGGTCGTCATGGAATCGCAAAACGGAGCTTGGAATGAACCAAATGCATATCATCGTTATTGTATGCGATATTTCACTACAAATTTTTTCAGCAAATTTGGTAGCAAGGCTATGAGGAAAAAAACTAAAATTGTAGCATGTCAAAACCAACCCAAAATGTTCCATAGCAAACTCGATGAGCTGGAAACTGTCAATGTGGCGGCGGCTACTTGGTTGAAAGAGAAACTAGTTGAGAAATGGGCTATTTATGCTGATGGAGGTCGACGATATGACATAATGACTACGAACCCATCAGAAGTTTTCAACTCAATCTTGAAAGGTGTGTATAGTTTACCCGTAACTGCGATTGTGAAAATGATCTTTTATCATCTTAATTCTTACTTTGCTACCCGTCGTCAATTATCCAACATGCTTATAAGTGAAGGGAATATTTTCATTCCAAGAGCTCAGGATTTGATAGATATCCGGCGTGAGAGAGCCAACTTGCATGAGGTTATAATGTTTCATCATCAATCAGGAGTTTTGCAGTCAAAACAGGTATACGAACAGTAGGTGGCAATCGAAAGGGTGGGAACTTGCACAACGTTAACTTGGGTACTAAAACATGTACTTGTCAGAAATTCCAGTTGTATCATATTCCATGTTCCTATGTGTTGGTGGCTTGTTCATCTCGTGCAATTAATTACAAGCCATATGTTTATACATTTTATTCTATTAGTGCCTTAGCACAAACATTGACTCCCGCCTTTCATCCTACACTAGATCTAGCATATTAGCATGTTCATAGTGGACCACGACTCATAGCTGATACGAGCATGCGATGTTCTAGGAAAGGGTGTCCGAAGACTACGAGAATTCGTAATGATATGGATGTAGAGATGGGTTGAGCACGGGTACGAGTATGACTTGTTCCAAATGTGGTTTGAAAGGTCACAATATGCGCCGATGCCGGAAAAGCTCAAGACAAACTTCTCAAAGCCGTCAAACTATGTAAATTTAGCATTTATGTCAAAATCATGTTTCGTTTGGACTTATGTTAAAATTGTGGACTTTTGTTATGTATTATTTTGGTTGATTGTGTTGTTTGGATGAGTTTGAGATACTAATACTTTGATTGTCCGTCCCACACGACTTTTGAATGATGTTACGATTGCAAGATCAAAAGCCTTGGGTCGAGAGGACCGGGACCCACCGGTGGAACATAAGATGATGAAGATGAGCCCGGCTCATTTGGCGAAGAAGACGGATTAGGTTAAACCTACACAACAATAAACAATAAACATCAATTTAACAATATATCATTTTATTGTAGTAGAATAAAGATGATCAAATAAAGAAAACTCCATCTGACATTTGTATGTCTTTCTTCACGTCCACGACCACTACTAATCGAAGGAGGTCTATAACAGGATCGTGGCTCCCTGCCTCGGCTACTTGAGGGTCTACTACTCGTTTCTTCTTCAAGATTACTCCGCGCCTGTGCCATATGTATTAGCAAAGAGTACACTACACGTGTGATTGTATTTCATGTATAGTATAATTCATACTTTAAAATTGAAATATAACAATTTCTTATCTACACATATAATTTATCAATGAAGAATTCAACATTGATGTGTACTAATATATAACAATCAAATTTATATCAAAAGCTAAATAAAATGATTTAAAAGACTAATTTAAAAAATACATATTTTATAGTAGGCTAATGTATATTTAACTCTAACTATTAAGCAAATAGGTTTCTTTAATATAAAAGTAAATGAAAAACTAAAGTTGGAATGTAATCATTGGATGTACATGCAATATGTGATATGATATTTTTGCAGATATGAAGAATTGGATGCTAGCATATATTCTTTATTTTCCTTTTTCATCTTCACATTATATGGTACCACAACCTATTTTCAAGTTTCTCATTATGCTTCTTCCTCTTTGCTCCTTCATTTACTTTCATAATATTGTCAATTTAGATTGCAACAGACCTTTCTAGGATTGCAATAGGTTGTGGAGTTGTATTTGTACGAAACAGATGACCATTAGTTAGACATACAAGGTAATGTATTAATTTTTCCATATAGTCTCAAAGTTTCACTTGACGTCGTCTTAGTGGACAAGACTAGAGCATGAGTCAATGTTAAATTGGAATTATGGGAGAAACTTTGGAAGCTAGAGGCTTTAGGATAAGCAGAACTAAAACAGAGTATATGGAGTGTAAATTTAGTTATATTCGGAACACAACTGAGGAAGTAGTGAAGCTTGATGGTCAAGAGATACCTAAGAGAGACCGTTTCCGATATTGAGGCTCGATTATACAAAGAGATGGGGAGATTTGTGAAGATGTTATACATATGATCCAGGCATAGTGGCTTAAGTGGAGAAGTGTCAGTGGTGTTTTGTGTGACAAACGTATACCTTTAAAGTTGAAGGTAAAATTTTATAGAACAGCTATTAGACCAGCAATGATGTATGGAACAAAGTGTTGGGCAACAAAGGAACAATATGTCCAAAAAATGAGTGTAGCGGATATGAGGATGCTCAGATGGATGTGTGGTAAAACAAGGAAGGATAGAATTAGAAACGAGCATATACGAGACATGCTAAAGGTAGCTCCAATCCAAGATAAGTTAAGAGAGAATCGCCTCAGGCAGTTTGGACATATCACACATAGACCTAGTAGTGCCCCCGTTAGAAAGAGTAATTTGATAAGTATGGAGAATAGAGTTAGGGGTAGAGGCAGACCTAAACTAATTTGGGTAGAAACGGTGAGAAAATATATGGTAGCTTGTGACCTTACATAAGATATTGTGCTAAACTGAGCAGAATGGAAAACCAGGATTCATGTAGCCATCCCCAACTAGTGTTAGGAATTTCTTAGGAAAACTTGACTAAGGATATTGTTGAGTTATTCGATGCAGTCAACACAAACTATCAAGCACATATGAGATCATATCAAACACACCAAAGCACACACAAGTTTGTCCCAGTTAGGGCTTTCGCCTTAATCCGGGGGAGAAGAAACCGAGATGTTATTCAACTAGAGAAGATACAAGAATATTACAATTCTCACCATGAACCTCTCTCAAGCCTCACCAGCAAGTACTAGTTGTTTACAATTGGAGAAACTCTCAAACTCCGCCTTCAATGAAGTACTCTCTCTATTGGCTCTCAATAGAGGCCAATAACAACAATATATAGAGATATAGAGAAACCCTAGTTTTATATCTTGATACGATAGCCATTGGATATTCCTGAAGAGATAACTCTACGATAAGAGCCGTACGATCTGACTTGAAGAGCAAGTTGGACTTCTCACAAATCACCAAGACCCGACCCAAATAATCCATCAGCGCTGCGTTCGGTCAACCGCACCCCAAGATTGGTCGAACGTCCCCCTCTCGGGAACTCCTGCATAGTAAGGCGGTCGATCGCACCCTAAGGTTGGCCGACCGCAACTTGCTTCTGCTACTACTGCTGACTGTTTCCCCTTGCTTCCACTCCTTCTCCAATCGTCTCGATTCCTCCATCATCTCATCGTCTTCTTATCCAACATAATATGCAAGACATAAATCCAACAATCTCCACCTTGGATTGCATACTCATGAATCTACACCTGTGTGATTTAAAAAACTTCTAGACTCTTTTTCTTCTCTTCTTGCAAACAACTCGTTCTGATGGCTTCCTCTGCTAGTCAAATATATCACCACCTGTTTTTTCTCCAGCTATATGCCCCTCCCCTCAAGGACACACCCCAGTAGATGTAATCATGGAGGTGCAACCCTCCACATGAACTCCACCTACCTCAAGGTTCTCTCCACCTTCCGACGATATTCGAATGTCGCAGTCTCGCTCGGATGATTCTAGTGACGGCATACTAGATGGTGCTTTAGGAACAATGGGCTTCAAAACACTTGCGCAAGTTTTTCTGTTCCTCCAAAGCTGGTAGGAGGTTGTGCTGACCCTGATCAATCCCTCTCTCACCCTTCATCACCTTACGATAACTTTCCCAAACTGATCGAACTCCACCTGGATCTGTGTACCTGTAGTCCCGTGCTTCTAGAGTTCTCATGGATATAAGACTCTGCTTCATCAAAGGAATATACATGCCCTCCTCTAGTGTGTATCCTCTTCTGTCTATCATCTTCGACTCATTTGTTTTCTCACCCCTTACTTCACAAGTCTTGTCAATCTTCGTTCTCACACAACGACATGAGGCAAACTTGTAAGTAGAAACCATTACTTCACAAATCTTATCAACCTTCGTTCTCAAACAATGACATGATGCAAACTTGTAAGTAGAAACCATCTCCCTCTCGGAGCAAACTTGAGAAGGACTAACCGAATCAAAAGAACAACCGAAATCCACATCTAAGGAACTTAAAACAAAAGCACTGTTGAAGCCATCACCTGATTCAGCGGAACTGGATTTGGCACCCCTCTGATTCAACTGCTTACAACAGTCTCTCATGTAATGCTCAATCTCTTTGTACTGGTAGTCACAGGCCTTACCCTTACATATACTTTCCCTTCCATTTGAAGTACAATCCACCTCCAAGCAACTCACAGAAGTTGACGCCGATTTCTGACTCTCCTTCCTAAGTGCATCCTCCTCCAACCCCTTGATCATACCTACTATGAAAAACTTCTCCTTGGTAGATTTCTCATCTAGCACGATTATCATGTTCGATGGATTTGGTGGTGAATATATCGAGTTGGAAACTTTTAGATCATTTGCGTTGAACGCCCTCAGTTCAGATAAATTCATATTGAACTCCACTATATGATCTAGAAGAACGGTACTTTCCTTCATTGAAAAATCCCACAACTTTCCTTTCTGATGCATTCGACCCTATAATGACGATCCTGAGTAGTTAGTTATGAATCTTGCCCAAAGGTTCGCAACGCTTTTCTTACACCTGACTTCACTCATCGAATACATACGGATTAAACCAAGGCTTCTGAATAAATCTCCTCCCAATTCTCCTGCTTTGTGCCGATTGGTCTTCCTTTATCTCCTTCTAGGACTAGATCCAAGTCTTGTTGAACCGATGCTTCATGCATGCCCCCCTTTAAGAGATTACAGTTGATCTTACCTTTTAACTGCTTGATCTTCGTGATTTGATACCATCTTCTCCAAGGAACTCGAACAAATCCTTGAACCTGAAGCCTGATACCAATTGTTAGGAATTCTTAGGAAAACCTGACTGAGGATCATGTTGAGTTATTCGATGCAGTCAACACAAACTACCAAGAACATATGAGATCATACCAAACACACCAAAACACACACAAGTTTGTCACGGTTGGGGCTTTCGCCTTAATCCCGGGGAGAAGAAATCCGAGATGTTATTCAACAAGAAAAGATACAAGAATATTACAATTCTCACCACAACCCTCTCTCAAGCCTCATCAACAAGTACTAGTTGTTTACAATTGGAGAAACTCTCAAACTTCGCCTTCAATGAAGTACTCTCTCTCTCTCTCTCTCTTGGCTCTCAATAGAGGCCAATAACAACAATATATAAAGATCTAGAGAAATCCTAGTTTGATATCTTGATACAATAACCATTGGATATTCCTGAAGAGATAACTCTATGATAAGAGTCGTATGATCTGATTTGAAGAGCAAGTTGGGTTCTCACGAATCACCAAGAACCGAGCCAAATAATCCATCAACGCCGCGTTCGGTCAACCGCACCCCAAGATCGGTCGACCGTCCCCCTCTTGGGAACTCCTGCATAGTGAGGCGGTCGACCGCACCCCAGGGTCGGTCGACCGCAACCTGCTGCTAACTGTTTTCCCTTGTTTCCACTCCGTCTCCGATCGTCTCGATTCTTCGATCGTCTCATCGTCTTCTTATCCAACATAGTATGCAAGACATAAACCCAACAACTAGTTGGTAAAAAGGCTTTATTGTTGTTGTTGTTGTTGTTGTTGTTGTTGTTGTTGTTGTTGTTAGTCTCAAAGTTTCCTCTCATTGCACTCTTTTAACTAAACATACACAAATAAATTTCAAATTTCTCTTTTAACTATTCATCCGACAAATCATGAGCTCTCAACATTATGTTCTGACAAACCCACAATCAAAATTAACCTAAAATCTAATTGCAAATGTATGAAGACTTACCGTACGATAGATGAGTGTTTTAGGAGGTACATAATGAGGATGAGATGAATGCACCAACTTTCGCCGCAATCCTCTTTACCCTTCCCGAAATCAACCAAATTCGAGATCTTCGATGATGGGTTTAGGGTTTTGAGAGTGGGAGTATAGAGGGTTGTGATAGACGAAGTGGATCCCTTGAGATTTTGGAGGGTTTTTATGGGTGAGAGCATGAATTTGGGAGCTAGGGTTTCGGAGTTGGGTTTTGGAGTTAGGAGAGAGAATGGAGAGAGAGAAGTGAAGGGGAGATGAGACAACGAGTCTAATTTAAAAAAACAATTCAAAGCGATACTCGCTGTCTGAGACAGCAAGTTTTCACCTCTTTTTTTTCCAAAGTTTTTTTGCCAAGTTGTGCAGAAAGCAATAAGCCTACACTCGCTATTTCAGATAGCGATGATCGTTTCGCCAAACTCGCTATCTAAGAAAGCTAGTAAGTTGTTTTGGCAAATAGTTTCGAAAGTGGATCGGTTTGGTAAATATTTTCAAAAAGTGGGTCATTTTGGGGAAAAAATCAGTCCACTGCTCCTGTCAAGTGTAGATAACCAACCACCTCTTTCACCGTACATCCTAAATCAATTTCTCCATGGACTATTTCCCTGCAAGCAAAATATAAGTCATTTTAGATTTTTTAATAATATAAATTACTTTAGATTTTCTTTTTTTGATGAAACGGATAGAGCCTTACGGCTCCAGCCACAAGTATATATTGCAGAAAAATTAAGTGGCATACAAAGTCCCATTTTACAAGAAGTAAAATAAGGGAAAAGTACAAATAGCGGACAAACAATAAGTTGGAAAGATCAGAAAGCAAACAACAACGAAAACGAAAAGGTCCAACTACAATTAAAATGATCTGAAAGCAGACACAAGCCCCGGCGACACCTAGCCACACAGCCTCCTCTCAAGATAACTCAAAGGAGAAGATCCTACAACACATCCTCCCACCATCGCGCTGGCAGCGGAGCTGGCCGCCGAAAACAAACGCCAAGCGTGGTCACGATCGCGGAGAGGAGGGCTTATCACACGTGCAGTGCCGCGGAGGGAAGGCTAGCCATCTTGCACTGCCGCGGAGGGGGTATCGAAGAGGGCCAAAACCGAAGAAAAGGTACCCAAGAAATGGCACGCACCACCCCAATCAGCATCCATGAGTGAGAAAACTCGAAAACACCCCACAATACACACGATCAGCGTAGGGCCATCCCCCATCCTCAAAATAGGAGAAGGCCGAACCAGAAAGGAAGCCCATCAAGGCTGTTATTTCAAAGAATAGCAGAAAAAAACAAAGCACGACCACTCAAATTCACTCGCACTCACTGCGGAGTAAAACCGCAAGAGGGAGCCACCAAAAGAAAGAAAAGAAAGAGCTCCGAATAACCGGACTATAAAACACAGCTCAGAACTGAGCCAAACAAACAGACAAACTACACAATCCACCAAACCGCTAAACCGATGATAAGAACAAATATAAACAGGAGAAGATAAACAGCAAAAAAATAAAAGCAAGGTAAAAAAAACACAACCCAGGCAGGGTGGTACCATGCTCAAATCGAGACTGAAACAACCCCCAAAAATACACACAAGCGAATGAGACGCAGGGGATCAGTCTTCGACCAAAACTCGAAACACCATCCAGGGAGAGCTCCCTAAAGTACATCGCGCATAAGCAGCCGGGAGCCCCAAAACCACCACCCACAACCCAGATTACCCAAAAACACCGCAAACAAAA